>OY743180.1:46483250-47683250 GCA_963555705.1 Ligustrum vulgare
CAAATTATTATTTTCTTAAGTGATGTTTGAAAATGTTGAGACACTCGATATCACATAAGTCAATACTATTAATATCAATCATCAAGTTTTACTCATATCTATGTGCTCGATTGAATTCATGTTTGCATATGAAATTCCCCTCTCAGGTTGAACTCAACTCTACCTAGTTAGTCGACCATGTTAACAAACAGCTGATAGTAATGACTAAGTGCATGGAACACAAGAATTCATATAGCGATCGCAATAATAATGAACGTATATCTCTATTGTTTTTCCAATGACTGAATTTTATCCCTAGATCTAAGTGTTAGCTCACCTCTCGGATTAAGAAAACATGCATGATATCCTAAACATGTGATCAATTCATTCACGTATTAAACATGAAGATAAAATCAACACATGCAAATTGTATGTAAAACTCAATTCATGAAACTAATAGCGTAAAACTTATGCTACATCGAATATCACAACTAATAATTTAGCTACTCATCACAAAATAATTAAAAGCACAACAATAAAATATAAACATGTAGAGCATATCAGATTAACAAGGAGAATAGAAACTCTTGCACCAAGGAATTCTTCGACGTTGATAATCTTCAATCCTCTCTCTTTGCCTTCAATTTCCTTCCAAGAATTTAATATTAAGAACGATAGGTTATGATGTTTTAAGCTTTGGAAAGGTTTCCTAATTCGTGCATGAGAAGTGGTATTTATAGAAGAGGGGAAAACCTAGACTTTTGACACAAGAAATCTCTCATGGGCCTGAATTCACGTTGGACCGGAAAGCGGCGCAGCTGCACAGGCCAAATTATGGTGTCCGCGCAGTTGTCTCAAAATAGGTTTTTCTTATTTTGCGTTTTTCGCTCGACGACACATCTTGCATCTGGTGGCCACGCAGTACAAAATGTTCCAGTGCACTTTCATCTTTTAGAAGTGTATAAGTAGTTGCACCTCCTGTCCTTCAACTTCCAATTGTTTCAATTCAATCCCCATGCTTTCAAATCATTCTTCCAACTTCAATCTGTCTTCAATTAAGCACTCCAACTTTGATTTCAAGCACTTTGCATCTCTTGTATGTCCCGGTCGACAACTTCATCATCCATTTGTCCATTTTAGCTCCATTTATCATCCAAACTGTCTTTATTCCATTCAATTACTCAATTCACGTGATTCTGAGATATATTCTTCAATGTAAAAAAATAACAAACAATTATGCACGGCTTTATTCTAAAATGACAATAAATTATTCTAATTCAGATAAACAAATAAGTGTATAAATTACACTTATCAAATACCCTCAAATTAGAATCATTATTCGCACTAGAACAAAGTAAAACTATACTATAAAATACAAAGAAGCAACTAAAAATTATTTTTGTCTTTTGTCGCTTGTTTACCATATGCCTCAAAAGTCGAGATCAAAATCATACACTAGAAAAGAACTTTGAACATCACAATTAAAATAGTTCCAATTATCCCATGCTAGACTTTCACGTGTGTGTGTGAATATCTAAAGTCAAACACAAACCACGAACATATTCAACGTCATGTGAATTATTATGCAAAAGTAAGCCCAAATCCCATGTATTCAAACTATGATTTCCTATTGATATTACTTTCATACCTCATGAAAGATCACACTTCCTTGCTTTTCTCTCTCTGTCCCAAGGTTTTCTTAATTTATGGTTTCTACACATTTATAATTCATTTTTCAACACAAGATAGTTAGAATTAAATATAAATGTCAGTAAAACAAAACTTGAAGATATTCCAGTGGTCCTAGAATTTGCTGATGTATTTCCAGAAGAACTGTCAATTTACCATCAGATAGGGATATTGAATTTACTATTGATTTGATTCCTGGAACTGCACCTATTTCACGGGCACTATACAGAATGGCTCCAATAGAACTAAAAGAATTGAAAGTTCAATTTCAAGGATTAGTCGACAAAGGTTTTATCAAACCTAGTGTATCTCCATGGGGAGCACTAGTTTTATTTGTGAAGAAGAAAGATGGTACTAAGCGATTATGTATTGATTACAAACAATTGAACAAGGTGACAATCCGCAATAAATATCATTTGCCACATATTGATGATCTCTTTGATAAGCTTCAGGGTGCTACAATATTTTCAAAGATTGATTTGCTATCCGGATATCACCAACTAAAAATCAGGGATAGTGATGTACCGAAGACTGCTTTCAGAACAAGGTATGGTCATTATGAATTTCTTGTGATGCCATTTGGGTTGACCAACGCTCCAGCAGCATTTATGGATATGATGAGCAAAATGTTTCGCCCATACTTAGATTTGTGATTGTACTGATTGATGACATATTGGTATATTCTCATGATCATGATGAACACATAGAACATCACAGAGTCATTTTGCAAACCTTACGGGACAAGAAGTTATATGCTAAATTTAGTAAATGTGAATTTTGGCTTGATAAAGTGGTATTTTTGGGACATATCATATAAGCAGAGGGAATATATGTAGACCCACAGAAAACAGAAGCAGTTGTGAAATGGGAAAGACCTACTAGTGTGACAAAAATACGAAGTTTTCTTAGATTAGCAGGTTATTATCGTTGTTTTGTGGAGGGATTTTCTAAACTTACTCTTCCTCTGACCAGTTTAACTAGAAAGAATGCCAAATTTGTGTGGACTGAAGAATGTGAAAAGATTTTTCTAGAATTGAAAAATCGACTAGTTTCAGCTCCAATTCTTGCTCTTCCATCTCCAGGTGAAGAATTTGTAATATATAGTGATGCTTCTCATCAAGGTCTTGGTTGTATTTTGATGCAAAATTGTAAGTTTATATCCTATGCTTCTACATAGTTGAAGAAACATGAATTGAATTGTCCTACACATGACTTAGAGCTTGTTGTAGTTGTTTTAGTATTGAAGATTTGGAGGCATTACTTGTATAGAGAGAGATGTCAGATATTTATAGATCATAAAAGTTTGAAATACATTTTCGATCAAAAAGAATTTAACTTAAGGAAAAGAAGATGGTTAGAGATGATAAAGATTATGATTGCAAGATTGATTATCCTCTAGGGAAAGCCAATGTAGTTGCTGATGCTCTCATTAGGAAGACAGCTAATTCTACGACACAGACAAATGCAATTTGTTCTTCTTTGTGAATAAGTTCAGTAATTCACATGTTCAATTGTCAGTGACCAGGTTGGGAGCGTTGTTTGCTAATTTTCAGATAAGACCTACCTTGATTGACACAGTTATCGAAGCTCAGACTCAAGATCCAGTATTGAATAAATTGAAAGAAGAAGTTAGTAATGGTAAGCATACAGATTATACCATTCGAGGCGATGGATCTATGGTTATTGGAAAAAGATTATGTGTTCCTAATGATTCAAAGTTGAAGAGAGAGATCCTAGAAGGAGCACATAATTCAGCTTATGCAATGCGACCTGCTAGTACTAAAATATATCGCGTACTCAAAGAACATTATTGGTGGCATGGAATGAAAAGAGAAATAGCTGAATTTGTATCCAGATGTCTTATTTGCCAACAAGTAAAGTCAGATCGTCAGAAAATAGCTGGTTTATTATAGACCTTGCCTACTCCTGAATGGAAATGGGAACATATTACTATGGATTTCTTATTTGGACTTCCTCATACACAAAGTGGTCATGATGGTGTTTGGATCATTGTTGACATGTTAACAAAGACTGCTAAATTTTTGCCTATTAAAGTAACTTATTCACTAAACAGATTGGTGAAAATATATGTTGATGAGGTAGTCAGCGTATATGGAGCACCAATATCTATTGTTTTGAATAGAGATTCTCTTTTTACTTCTAAATTTTTCCCAAGTTTGCAAAAAGTTGTGGGTACTAAGCTACATTTCAGTACAACTTTTCATCCCAAAATAGATGGTCAATCAGAAAGAACTATACAGACCTTGGTGTGTGCTACAGTTTAAAAGGAATATGGATACTCATTTACCTTTAATGGAATTTTCCTATAATAACAGTTATCAGTCGAGTATAGAAATGACTCATTTTGAAGCACTGTATGGTAGAAGATGCAGAACTCCAGTTTGTTGGGATGAAGTCGGTGAGAGAAAATTGTTAGGTCCAGAATTTATTTAGATTACTGCCGAGAAAGTAAAAATAATCAAAGAAAAGCTTAAGAAAGCTCAAGACAGGCAAAAGAATTATGCTGATAAACGAAGAAAAAATCTTTAATTTGAAGTTGGGGATAGAGTGTTCCTGCGATTATCGCCCTAGAAGGGTGTTATCAGATTTGGTAGAAGGGGAAAGTTGAGTCCTCGATACATAGGCCCTTATGAGATTGTTGTGCGTATTGGTCCAATTGTTTATTAATTAGCTTTGCCTACCGAGTTGTCAAGGATTCACAATGTATTTCACGTTTCTATGCTTCGTAAGTATATTCCAGATCTGTCTTATGTTTTGGAATCACAACCAGTGGAATTGAAAAAGAATCTTACTTATGAAGAAGAACCTATTTAGTTATTGGATAGAAAGGAACAAGTGTTACGCAATAAGACCATTTCATTAGTTAAGGTTCTTTGGAGGAATCACGCAATAGAAGAGTCAACATGGGAAAGTGAAGATCAAATGCATTCTCAGTATCCTCACCTTTTTGGTTCCTAGCAGATCAAATTTCAAGGACGAAATTCTTTGAAGGGGGTGAGTTTTGTAATGGCCGAGTTATTTTTAAAAGGAAAGTCAAAAGGTCAAATATGTCAAGCTTTTGTAAAAAAAAAAAAAAAGGGGGACAAAATTGGAATAGTCAGGGGTGATATATTTCATACATATCAATTCATTCCATTTCCTTTACACACATATATACACAAGGACTGAAATCGAGACTGAGAGTCGAGAGAGAAAAATCGAGGAAGAAAAAAATGAGAGAAAGAAAAGGAAAAGAGGCGTCGTTGACAACGTGGTTTATACTATTAAGCTTTTGTTAATCGATTTTGTAAGGTAACAAAAAGGTTATTATTTCAAAGTTTTGTTAAAATTAGGGTTGTTAAATTATTAGTTTAAATTCAATTTTATCAAAATGGAATTTTCCTAAAAATGAAAAGATTAAATTTTATTACTGCCCTTTTCAATTATTGAGGTAGTTGATATGGTTAGTTGTTGATTTAGATATTATATCATTTTCAGGCGGTAACAAATCGATTGGGCTACTTATCAGCCTAATTCGTTGTCACGTACATACACTGTGAGTGGAAAATTTTAATTATTTTCAAATATTGATAAATTGTTTATATAATTACGTAAAACGTGATTATGTGACTATTGTGAAATATTATGAGAATATGATATTTGTTTGGAATTGGAATGATTTTGAAATGATTATATGTTGAAAGAAATGTAAGCCATGTGATGGAAATCATTGAAATGTGAGACAAATATGTGAAATTGAAATCTTCCAGAAAAGTACTCGTGAGTATATACTTATTCTAGTTCACTGAGGCGGCCTTGGCCGTGTTCTATACTGCACTGAGGGGTCTTGACCATGTATGATATTACCCTGAGGCGGTCTGACCATGTATGATATTGTTCACTGAGGGGGTCTTGGGCGTGTTTTAGAATTGATTATCAGAGGTTTTAAGACTAGCCGAGAGGCGGTATATGCATGTATGACCAGATTACTGATTTTAATCAGAGGGTACATTTTTGGTTGATTTGTTAAGGTATGGCCATACTTAGAGATTGCAAACGGTGATGATAGTAGTATATTGATATAATTAAACTATGTCATCGATTTGACTAGAGTTTGATATCTATTAGCATTAAGAGAATGTCTTACATTTTTACTTTGATTCTATGTTATTATGTGATTCATTAAGTGATACAAAGTTGATTTTCAATAAAAATGTATAAATAATAAAGTATAATTATTTTCAAAATTCTCCACTCTCTGAGCTATCAATTCATATATTTTTCCACGATTTTTTTCTTATCAGATAGCAGTGGAGTTACTGGGCAGCTTTTGGAGTTGAGCCTTGAATTTGAAGTCAGAGACACAGTTATCTAATATGACTCGTTTCATAGAGCATGTAGTCATTGTTTTGGGAAGCATGTTCGTTTTTGAATTGCACTTGTTCATCACATGTAAATTGTTATGTGGCTCACTTTGTATTTTGCATTCATACGTACAGTTCATGTTGATTTTATAACGAAAGTTTGAGAAATTGGCTTATCTCTATTGCGATGGAAATTATAGTGATGTTGTTGGGATTTTGTGTTATTGATTACAGGTTGGTTAGTCCAAATTGTAAAGGAGATAATGGTCCTACTTTTAGTTGGTATCCATCATCGGTGCACGTCATGTTTCGGGTCCACTAGTGTTGCTCGGGGCGGCGGGGTGGGTCGTGTCAAAATTCCACTTTTGATTTACAAAGACATTTCAGTAGTAATATTCCATTTCAGTTGGAAAATGCAATTAGATGTTTGGGGCAGTATAAATGATCAAGAGGTAGTAACTCATCACGGGAGGAAACTTCGCGCAAAGTTCTATTACTATTAATGGGTGGCTCAGGATTTCTTGTATTTAACATTTTCTCCAAATTTATTTCAAAAACATCAATCACAATAAATATAAATGTGTGTTTAATCTTAACTCAACAAATATTTGTATTTGACCAAAAAAATTATACTTTTATTTACAAAATTAAATAGTTAAAATAATACTTACGCGTATCTTGGAATTATCATATCATAATAAGGCAACCGGACAACATTGAAGGTTAAGAAATTATATTGAAAATAATCTTTAGACAATTATTAAAGTAGTCTTATATTTGCTTGATAAAAAAAATGTATGAGTTTCCCAATACTAATTAAGACTTAAGAGATCACATTTAAGATATCACAATTTCTAGATTACTATAGTGCTGCCCAGTCAGGGCGACTAAAGTAGAATAGACGGCACACGTAACCAAACCAACCCAGTCGAGCCACCAGGGGCGAAGAGCTCAATCAACATCCATATTTTCGAAGTTTTGTAATCATTGCAACAATTAATTTTCCAATACAGTTTAATTTAATTATCCAAATGCATTAATTTACACGAGTTTTAATTAGTTTCCACGCATTCTATTTCCATTTTTGACAAGTATAGAAATTATAAACAAACGACATAAATGTATCAACTTATTTTTGGAACACACACACACACACACACACACACTAATCCCTACAGAAAGTCTTTATAATATATAAAAGGAAACTACTTCCTAAATCCGTTTTCCTGCCTAAAATCAGTTTCTAAAAATGGTGGAGTTGAGTTTTTAATTCTAATTTTGAATAAATTCAAATTTATTTTAATTAGTTGGAAGTGTTAATGATACCTGATAGTTAATTTTGACAAGTATTTAATTTTTTAAAAAGAAATAATTATGTAAATTAATAATATATATGGTAACAATTAATATATGATTATGTCCATAGAGCTTAAAAATTGTTAACCATCTATTTTCTACAAGTTCATATCATCTATTTAGAATTGTTAATCATCTTGATTAATTGCATAGTTGTTAATAAGCATGGCATAATTGATATTAATTTAGTCTAATAAAGTAAATTATGAATTACTTTGTTTAAATTCACATTATACTAATTATTATTTCTTTATTATAAGCACGTATTCATTTAGATTAAATGAAAAATCACATTTTCTTCAATATTTTCTGAAATCACATCAAAGATTAAATGTAAAAGTCTTACTTTATACATTTTAATTTTGTCACATGTCACACTATTTCAAAATTGTTTTATTTAAATAACGATATTTATAATTTATTTACTAAATTTAATTTGCTCATAAATAATTAATTTCAATTCGAATTGACACTCATATTACTCATTTTGTTAATTTAATAATTTATTTACTCATTTTATTAATTTATTTATTTAATTAGTTTTATTTATTTATTTATTTTGTTCATTTATTTATATTTGATACTATATGTTTAAATAATAAAAATATGCAAAATACATATTATTGACTTTAACAATTAGTTTAAATATTTTTTTATCAAAATAAAAATAAAGGCATGTTAGCAAATTCATAATATTTCAAATTAGGGTGTTGTTAAATACATTTATTTAAAATGTATAAAAATGTTTTTTTTTTTTTTGTAACATAACACCTTGAGTGCTTGATGGAAAATGAAAAGTCACGTTGTATTGGAAATTATTGAATAAGTTTTGAATAGTTTGATAGTTCGTAACTATAATTTTTAATTTTTTAAAATTCTGTCATTGTGGTGGTTTCACGTTGTAGACGGGTTTATAAGAAATTTAACTATTTGATTTTGATCTTTTCATTTTTCTTTTTCTTTTCTTTTTAATAAGATTCTGAGCGTATATATATATATATATTTTTTACTTATTACAAATTCTATTTAATATAAATTTTCTTTTCTATTTTAAGTTAAATCAATTCAAATTACAATATTTAAAGAAATTCCTATAATGATAAATATACGAACAGTAAAAGAGAAATTGAAAAAAATTAAGGTATATGTGATGTACCTTTTCTTATAAATAATTGTCTTTTTTTAATTAAATATTCATTTCATATGTTAACATACAAATTTAATATATCTGAGTAATAATTGATCGCGCATCGCATGAGTATAACACTAAATATCAATAAAACTCACAAAATCATCAAGTACAATAGAAAGTGCATTATTAATGTGCAAACTAATTGATGAGATCCCAGTCGGGGAATCTCGTCGAAAACGCGGAATAACGAAATCTAAAACCCTAAGAAAGATCTAAATCAGATCTGACACGAAAATAACAAGAACACGAATAAATAAACGGAAATTAAAAGATAGATTTGACGGTAAAACCTTGACCCGACAATCACGACGCAATTAATGACGATGCGGATTGAAGAACTAAGATTGGTGAACCCCACAAGGGATGTCAATTCCTTGATAAGTTCGTTGGGTGAACGCCACAAAGAACAGATCTTTGATAAGTTCGATATAAAGGGAATAACTCGACCTTTCAATTTTGGAGAATCATCTCTCAAATATTATTAATCTCAAAATCAAACTTCTCTTTTACAATGAATGGAAAGAATATAAATAAGCAAAATAACCTAGCCTCTAATTTACTCAAAATAGAATTCTAATTAAACTAAAATACTAAATTAGGAAAATAACCAAAAACTAAAGGAAATAAAATAATTGAAATTCCGGAAAATCTGGCGCTGCTTGTTTACGACCGTGACGAACCATCTTACGACCGTAAAGGCCTTTCTGATCAAAATTATGTTATTAGTTACGACCGTGACACAATGATTACGACCGTGAAATTCCTTCGGTTTGAATGTTACGGCCGTAAGACTGGACATTACGGTCGTAAGACCTGTTCTGCCTGAAATTCATCCTTTCTCTTATATAATTGGTTACGGCCGTGATGGTAATATTTACGGTCGTGAATATGTTGGTTACGGCTGTGAAAGTCCTCTTTTACGGCCGTAATAGCTTTTCTACCCAAATTACTTTGTTTTCTCGGCTCGGCTTGATCCGTCCCTCTTCTCGGCTCGATCCCAACACGAAACTTGCTCCGTTTTGCACGTAGATCATTGTCATATTGCCGATGGCTCGACTTCGCCCTTCGATGCCTGGTCCGGATCACATCACTAATATATTCTCCTTTTATTAAAAGCTCTTTTAATATTTTGATTTGACAATATTCTTCCTAGTCAAACTGTGGTTTAAATGAAGTGATATTTTATATTTTTCCTTCTAGAAAGTTATGATATCAACTTTAGAGCATCTTCAATAGATTCTCCAAACTTGAGATACTCTTTATTTTAAAGAGTCAACCCTTAATTTTTTTTATGAAAAAGTAAAATTTCACTCAATAGGCTTTCTATTATACAGAATGTGCTCTTTAAATATAGAGTCCATTGAAGATACTCTTACAACCCATGAAAAATATGTACTATTTTATCCCCTCAAAATGACATTAATTAATCACCACATCTACCAAATGAGCGAAGTGATGGCAATCTAGCAACAAGTCACGATATTCTAGCCCACACAAAGCCTCAATAGGCTCAACAAATGGCCTGACTTTTGGACTTGCTGTAAATTACCATAACTCCGAACGGATCAATGATTAGTAGAGAATTTTTCTAATGCAGAGGATCACTAAGGAGGTACAACTGCAGAGCATACTAATTTCTACTCTGATTTTACTCTATATCATTCAAACTTTTGTTATTCAGAACCTTAGAAAACTAAGGAAGAACTTAAAGGGGTTTAGAGAAACATGGATATGAAAACACACTGAATTTTATTTAGCAGAGCTTTCGATGATCTTACAATGAAGAAGAGTTTCCTTTATATAGAGGGAGGATAGACACACAAGACTCACGTGTTATCCACAGGATGGACACGCGTCATTATTCAAATATAGACCTTATCACAAACCTTATCATAATCTTACTTTAAGAAAAGCAAGATTTCTGATAATAATACAATATAGACAAACAACTTTAATAATATTACAAACTGACATTTGACAAGATAAAAAGAAAGATTCCTACTTTAATAAAGCTAAGCTTTAATATAGTAGATGTAGACGTTGCTTTGTCATGGTTCATGGTGTCTTCTTCGTTTGAGTCTTCTTGCATTAGGGGTAGTCCATGTTATATACCCATCCAGTATTATGGCGATTTAGTTTATCTTGGTTCCATTCTCTTGTTTTTTCTAAAATTTTTAGTGTATCAGAATCAATAACCAATTCTGGGGTCATTTGAGACCATAGGTCTTTTGAGTTTTGGAAAAGGTTGTCTTGATAGTTTATTTGGCTAGTTTATCGGTTAGATTTGCTTGATTCTCCTGCTTTTTTTTTGTAAAAGTTGTTTATATGAAAGTTTTATATCACTGGGCCAATTTTTCCCTCATAAAATGCCTTTTCCTTCTGCATACTGTAGTGCATCCTGTTAAACAGTTTGTCAGTGATTTCCATTTGTTTTTTTCTTAGTTGGCGTCCTTCTGGAGTCTTTTCTGAGAACCTTGATGTTTCACCAAGGCTTTGTGTAGGCCTTCTTTGGTATATTTGTCCATATTGCATATTAAATGCATAATCATAATCTGGAGTATATGAATTAGGATATCTTTGCAGATAAGTATCCTGATATGTCTGGATGTCTTGTTGGATTCTTTGAGTGTACTCAATTGGCAAAGCTTCCCATGGAGCATCATCTGAGTAATCTAGCCACATTTGTGGAGGAATTGTTTGATTGAGTTCTGCCATGTGTCTTTGAAAATTACGAAACTCCTTTGGGTAATGCTCACAATCCTTATGCATGTCGAAAGGTTGAACTGCATACTCCTTGACACTGCTGAAATGAGTGTAGACCTGTGATTCGGTGAAATAACCTTGTCTTTGAAAAATTAAGATCACATAAACATTTAGTGCAGAAGTTTTGAGATCTTTAAATTTAAAAGAAAAGACTTTGGACATTTTTATCCAGTGTAAAATTGGATAGAACCATTCAAAAAACTTTTTTGCATAATAGCCGAAAGGAAAATCAAGTTGCATCTGGGAGAAAGACTCAAGTGCACTTTGGATATTGAATGACATTCCAATTTGCCAATTTTCCAAAAGGTACCATAGAAAGCAAAGATTTTCTTTTGAGAATCTGACTGTTAAATGTCTGGTATCAAAACGGAATAGAGTGAAGAAATGGTAATCTGGATGAAATCCAAGACCACGAAGTGTTTCAATTCTGATTTGTTGTATAATAATGGACTGATATTTTAACATGAGTTCTCTGGATCTGTTCTTGAGAGTTTTGGTCATTATGAGTTCATAGAGTTCAGGAGGAAAATGGGAAGAGTTATTAAAGGGGAATTGATTTGAATTCATCATGTAGATGACTGGGATAAAGGAAGTATGGGTGAAACTTTTGGTCTGGAGAGAAAATCTGGGAAAGAGGTTGTGTTTTCCTTTGATGCGTTTGACTTCAAATTCAAACTTTGAGAACCATTCTGCCCATCTGAGTAGTTGAGAGTTTGGGATTTGCTTCCTTTTAAAGGAGAGCATCTTTGGAAAAGCTGACATGTCCATTTCCATTAAAAACTTGTGTCCAATGAGATGAAACTGGAATTTTTCTATTCCTCTTTTGACCACTAGTATTTCTTTGAAAGTGTAACGGTAACGCTTTTCTGGTTCAGTGAATGATCCACTTTTGTATCCACTAATTGTCTTTTTCCTCCTTTTTCTTCAAGTAAGACAGCTGCCCAAAAACAATTACTTGCATCTGTTTGAAGGACGCGTTTGCCATTCGTAGGGATTTGTAAGACTGGGAGATCTTTCACCTTTTGTTTGATAGATATGACTGCCTGAGTTTGAGTGGATGACCAAGGAGGAGGATCTTTTTTGAGCATGAGCTATAGTGGTTTAATTTTGGATGAAAGATGATCAGTGAATTTGTCATATAATTAACAACTCCAAGGAATTTGTCAAAAAGGGAAGTTCAACAATTCCTTGGAGTTGTTAATTATATGACGGAATTCATTGATCATCTATCATCCATAATTAAACCACTACAGCTCATACTCAAAAATGATCCTCCTCATTGGTCATCCACTCAAACTCAGGTAGTCAAATCTATCAAACAAAAGGTGAAAGATCTCCCGGCCCTACAAATCCCTACGGATGGCAAACGTGTCTTTCAAACAGATGCAAGTAATAGTTTTTGGGCAGCTGTCTTACTTGAAGAAAAAGGAGGAAAAAGACAAATCTATGGATACAAAAGTGGATCATTCACTGGACCAGAAAAGCATTACCATTCCACTTTCAAAGAAATACTAGCGGTCAAAAGAGGAATTGAAAATTTCCAGTTTCATCTCATTGGACACAAGTTTCTAGTGGAAATGGACATGTCAGCTTTTCCAAAGATGCTCGCCTTTAAAAGGAAGCAAATCCCAAACTCTCAACTACTCAGATGGGCAGAATAGTTCTCAAACTTTGAATTTGAAGTCAAACGCATCAAAGGAAAACACAACCTCTTTACCAGAACTTCCCTCCAGACCAAAAGTTTCCCTCATACTTCCTTTCCATCCCAGTCATCTACATGATGAATTCAAATCAATTCCCCTTTAATAACTCTTCCCCTTTTCCTCCTGAACTCTATGAACTCATAAGGACCAAAACTCTCAAGACCAGATCCAGAGAACTCATGTTAAAATATCAGTCCATTGTTATACGACAAAAAGAATTGAAACATTTGGTGGTCTTGGATTTCATCCAGATTACCCTTACTTCACTCTATTCCGTTTTGATCCTAGGCATCTAACAGTCAGATTCTCAAAAGAAACTCTTTGCTTTCTATGGTACCTTTTGGAAAATTGGAATGTCATTCAATGTCCAAAGTGCACTTGAGTCTTTCTCCCAGATGCAACTTGATTTTCCTTTCGACCATTATGCAAAAAAGTTTTTTGAATGGTTCCATCCAATTTTACACTGGATAAAAATGTTCAAAGCCTCTTCTTTTAAATTTAAAGATCTCAAAACTTTTGTACTAAATGTTAATGTGATCTTAATTTTTCAAAGACAAGGTTATTTCACCGAATCACAGGTCTACACTCATTTCAGCAGTGTCAATGAGTATGCAGTTCAACCTTTCAACATGCAAGTATTGGGAGCATTACACAAAGGAGTTTCGTGATTTTCAAAGACACATGGCAGAACTCAATCAAACAATTCCTCCACAAATGTGGCTAGATTACTCAGATGATGCCCCATGGGAAGCTTTGCTAATTGAGTACACTCGAAGAATCCAACAAGACATCCAGACATATCGGGATACTCATCTAGAAAGATATCCTAATTCATATACTCCAGATTATGATTATGAGTTTGATATGCAATATGGACAAATATACCATGGAAGGCCTACACAAAGTCTTGGTGAAACATCAAGGTTCTCAGAGAAGACTCCAGAAGGACGCCAACTAAGGAAAAAACAAATGGAAATCACTAAAAAACTGCTTAACAGCTTTCACTACAGTATGCAGAAGGAAAAGGCATTTTATGAGGGAAAAATTGGCCAAGTGATATAGAACTTTCATATAAACAACTTTTACAAAAGGAAAAAGCAAAAACAAAAGCAAAAGTAGGAGAATCAAGCAAATCTAACCAAGAAACCAGCCAAATAAACTATCAAGACAACCTTTTCCAAGACTCACAAGACCTATGGTCTCAAATGACCCCTAGAATTGGTTATTGATTTTGATGCACTAAAAATTTTAGAAAAAACAAAATAATGGAACCAAGACAAACAAAATTGTCATAATCCTGGATGGGTAAATCAACATGGACTATCCCTAATGCCAGAAGACTCAAACGAAAAAGACACCATGAACCTGGACGAACCATGACAAAACAGCGTCTACATCTACTTTATTAAAGCTTAGCTTTATTAAAGTAGGAATCTTTCTTTTTATCTTATCAAATGTCAGTTTGTAATATTATTAAAGTTGTGTATTGTATTAATATCAGAAATCTTGCTTTTCTTAAAGTAAGATTATGATAAGGTTTGTGATAAGGTCTGTATTTGAATAATGATATGTGTCCATCCTGTGGATAACGCATGAGTCTTATGTGTCTATCCTCCCTCTATATAAATGAAGCTCTTCTTCATTGTAAGATCATCGAAAGCTCAGCTAAATAAAATTCAGTGTGTTTTCATATCCATGTTTCTCTAAACCCCTTTTAGTTCTTCCTTAGTTTTCTAAGGTTCTGAATAACAAAAGTTTGAATGATATGGAGTAAAATCAGAGTAGAAATTAGTATGTTCTGCAGTTGCAGCTCCTTGGTGATCCTCTGCATCAGAAAAATTCTCTACTGACCATTGATCCATCCGGAGTTATGGTAATTTACAGCAAGTCCAAAAGTTAGGCCCTTTGTTGAGCTTATTGAGGTGTTTTGGGCTAGAATACCGTGACTTGTTGTTAGATTGCCATCACTTCGCTCATTTGGTATCAGAGCCATGTTGCTTTCTTACTCATATCAAGATAATTTATGTTATTTAGTAACCAGAAGAGATTAAGGAAGAACACTTTTCATCCATGTCTTCAAATCATTTCTCACTGTCAAAATCACCTCTCACTTCCTCTTCTTCCTCAACGTCGTTCGGAAAATCTGATGCCTCAAAAATAGAATATCTCTATGAGATATCCTATTTTTCAGAATCTGAGAAAGTGCTACTTACAAATCTACCACTCATAAATCCATATCTCCCATATACTAAACCTCACCAGTCCATATCCAAAACTGTTCGTAGTATTATATCCCCTCAAAAATCCCAGGTTAAAGAATTTGTTCAAGCCTCAAAGTTTGATCAACACTTTCTGCCTGCAACAGAAAAAGAACAGTTTGTCACCCTTGAATTACCTTCTCACCTACCAAAAGTTTGGTTATCTGAGGGATACACTCACCTTCATTTTGGAGCTATCGGATTTTCCTTAACCCTTCATGGAAGAAAATGTCTTCCTATAGTTTCATGAATTGCCCTGTTAGATACTCGATTCTCTAAGTACCAACATGCCTACATAGGAACTGTTGAAACGACTCTTAACGTTGGAACTGTTTTGGTCACTATGTTTCCAAATTTCAATATGCCCATATCTGACCCACAATAATTGCTTTCAGCCTTAAAAGTCCAAATTCAAATTGTTGGAGCTGTGCCAACATTTATCACATATGCAGCCACTCTCCATTATCAGATGGTGTACAGAATCTAAAATCATTCCCTTGATTTTACTCAATCTCAAGAAACAGATGATGCTCTACTTCTTCATGTGAAGTCAGATCATGTCCCCAGTTGTACATATGTTCCCAGACAACTTCCATGATCAGAGTTAATAAAGCTCATCCCTGAAACATGGGTTACAAGTTATGAACAAGCTCACAAGGGAAACAAAAGTTCTGCTTCTATATAATTCACCGAACCTTTTTTCAGAAAAAATCCATTGGAGATGTTGAGATTGCACTCAAAAGAGAAACTGCGGCAAACAAACCTTCCTGTTTTCCAACACAATTTACGTATACTAAGGAGGATATCTCAGTCTATGTCTTCGATGCAAATGGAAGGCCAGTCTACAATAAAGCAGATAATACTGGGCATATTTTCTGGGATGTTTGCAATTGCTCTAGTTGTCTTGAAATAGATCTTGATGAAGATCTTCCCCGACAAAGAAGGAGATCCAAGCGAAATAGTCAGAGAAAGTTACATAAAGCTTTTTACAATAATGATCCAGGAGTTGAATTACTTGGTGAGCCATCAGGAAAGTTTGACTATTATGTCAAATACACTCCACCTGCCACAAACAATGATCCTATTATTCCTACTGGATGGGATGATCATGATCATGACTACAGCAGATATCATAAAAATGAGATTGGGATAATAATCCTCCCCCATCTCCACTGCCAATAGCCATGTTTCATCCACCAACTAGGGAAGAATTTGCTCCCCTGGAAACATTTGAAAAAGATCACTCTACTCACTCATAAAAGATTAAAAATCCAAGCACTAGAAAGGCAGATGGATCAGTGCAACCACTCTCAATGGAAAAAGCTACCTAAAATTGGCAGTCAGAAAATGCAACACGACAAAATGACTTGTTAAAAAGGATTTGATCAAAGTCAGCAAAGGACTGAACAGACTCTTCAACATCATACTCAAATTCTTCTCACACCTCTTCAAGCCTGTAAACAAAGAATTGAAATTCTCCATACAGATATAATGACTCGTTTGCAAAATTAGTTACCATTTGATACCCAAGAAAGAGAAATCAAAAGCCTAAAAACTCAACTTGCATCTCTCGAGTCAAATTCATTGATTCCTCCCTCAACACTGTATTACCCGTCTTCCTCTTCCACCATTCAAATCTCCCAAACAGGATCCTTGATTTCCTCTACCTATGAAGGATCTACATCAACCCTTTTTACACTAGAAGAATGGGAACAAAAAAAAAAAAGCTTCTATACCTCCCAAAAAGACCAGGTTTATCCAACGAACAAATCCTTTGTCCATACTCCATCACAAAATCTGAGAAATAGCCTCAAATGATGATAAAAAATCATATTTTCACATTTCTTCAACAAGCCCATACTTTTCCTATTCATACTGCCACCAACAATTCTGAAACTTCTGAGTCTGAGTCTACTGAATCCTTTGAAGAAACATCTAGTGAGTCTGAGGATGAAAATACACCTCTTTATATGGCTGACCAAGAACAAACAAGTCAATCCCAAACAGGCCAAACTCAAAGAACGAATGACCCTATTATTGAAGAGGCTGAAGCTATTGATGAGGAGATGATGGAGCCCCATACGACTAATAATTATTATTTTTCAAATGGAACTACTCCTCCAGAGTTCACATTTGATGATATTCCTCATCCACAGTGAAAATACAGCCTGTAAGAAATGAAAGCTTGGTATACTGCCGAACTTCAAAAGCCTAACATGATCCACACAAAGGTCATAAAAGCCTTCCGGAAAGGATCACAGGATTTCTCAGAGATTGGTATGATTCAATGGGAGATTATAGACAACGCCAACTCACTCAAGAGACAAATACCACATATGCATTTATGAATGCATTATATTAGAAATTTTGTGGAAAGTCTGATCATGACATATCCCTTGGTAAAGTAACGAAATCTAAATTAATCATCCAATCTAAATAAAACTTACACCTGCAGATCATCTTCGCTTTTAAAATGCACTAACATATAATCAATGAGTTCCATAATAACTTATCATTATAGGAAAAATACTCTATTCATAAGATCCCAAAACAATCCAGCAAGAAATAGTCAATCCATTTGGCATTCCAAAAAATTATTACATGATATTTTAGAATTGACCCCAATATGTCTTATATCACACATATCTTCAGTCCAGATAATAAAAATATCTCGTAAATATATGATTTAACTTTGACGATTTCTTGAACTTTAGTTTCCTTCACAATTCCAATGTGTGAATATCACGTAATTGTTCTCCTCAAAATAATATTCAATATGTTATTCTATCCAATAAAAACTCCAATATAAAATTGTTAGTTCAAGTCCAAATTTGTATATGACTTGCTACTATATCATATGTTCTCCTGTTCGATTTACAGTTGTATTTCGCAAATAACTCTTCCCATTCTTCATTTCAAAAAAAAAAAAAACTCTTCCCATTCTGATTAATTTCTTAATTATCTTCATTTAGAACTAGTTTCGTTGATCTCATTCCTATTTGTTAAGTTGTCCTTACTTTTCTTCACCCAAAGAGTGAATTAAAACTACCCCAGGGCACATCTCCCAGTGGCAAAGAAGAGTGATGAAAAAGTGCTCAGCGCAGTCGGGTGCAGGGTTCGAATCCTGAAATAATGAATTTGTGCCCTGTGGTGGCGGGAGTTATAACTTACCACACCTCCACCCTGACTCTGGAATGCATAACCTGCGATTTACCTCCTTAACCAATGATCAAGGATATGGTCGATTAGGACCCTCAAGATATATTGCAACATTGATTAATGATTATAGTACATGTGCATTAATCATTATCCTTCCATGCACTACAATTTTCAATACAAGTTTTTAACTACACATTTTCTCTCTCCAACTTTTAACTCTACATTTACCTCGAGATCAGCGGAAAAAAAAAACCAAAAACTAATTATAAATTGATCCGAACAGAGGCTTAGTAACTTTCCCAAAAATTATAAAAAGAAAACTCAATATTTAGCCATTTGTTTGATGCTTCTACTTTTTGAGAAAAAGATAGTTTTGGGAAATCGTGTGATTTAAAAGTGATTTGAAACGTAAAAAATTGTGGACTTGACTTTTTTGGATGGTTGAGATTGATTATAAAAAAAGTAGTAAATTTTATCAAAAAGTAGGAACATCAAACAAGGGCTATTCTTTGAAATAATATTTACATAAATTGCCTCACAAAATACATATATAACAACAGTTGTCAATATCTGTAAAAGAATTCCTCGTGACACCTATAAAACAATTTAATACTTACGTACTAGGTGATTATATACTCCCTTAATTCAAATATTTATGAATGGCAATCTATAAAATCATAAAAAATTCTCACTCCAAAATGGTAATGTGTACAAAATTACAGTCAAGATATGCACTAGGTTACATACACGGTCCATACCATCACACATCACTATAAATAATATTATTATATACTGATTTATCCCTGAATCTACTAAAGATATCCTTCTATCATTTTGAGTTTTGTGCCTTCTATAACAATATGAAATTTAGACAGAGCTTGGGATCCGTGATTTCTGCCAACACGACATGTAATCGAACACAATGATATGATACGCTAATGCATGAACTATGAAAACTTCAAAAATTTTAAACTTGGCTCTGATACTGTATGTCATAACGAAAACTTCATCCGCAAGGGTGGCATATTTGAATGAAGTTAGAAGAGGGAGAACATCGTAAGCGTAGCTGTCAATTATTGAATTGCATTTTTTGAGCAGATGTAGTATTGAATCTTAAGTATTGAAACCGGACCGGTTCATGTCAATATTTAAACATCGTACTCATTTCATGTCTTATACAAGATTTGTTTATTAGTTTTAAATTAATCTTGGACAAAGTTTCCAAAACAAGAAGCACAATTCTACAAGTTCCCAGTAATATGACTTCGGCACCTGAAGATGTACCCTGGATAAGAGAGTGCAACTTGATGATCTTTAGCATAACTAACAGCAAGTTTACATGCATTATAAAACTGGAGTTACCTGTGGGAAGACACCTTATCTGAAAATAATTTTTACTCTTGGAGGACGCCACGCCGTGGTTGAGGTTGAGGTAGAGCCATCGGCATTTTGACCATTTTGGATGGCATGATGCATCTTTCCCTTTCTATTCTTCGATCTCCCAAGGAAAAGGCCAAACTTCATAGATGTAAATACGCCCAATGCAATCAATAATGGCCTGACGGCCCAACGAAAATCCTCGAGATGTCGATACTTCTTCACGATTTCGAGGCAAGTGTTAAACGATTCTAGTTCAACCTCTGCTGGATCAGCCAAGAAGCTGCAGTTTTCGTCGCCGGAGAATTTGACAATAAGGCAGCCATTTAGCAGCACCTGACAAACTCTTCCGGTCGCCCACTCACCATCTCTTTCTCGAGGCCATTCAAATCGAGGGATAAAGACGTTTGATTTAAGTCTTATGAACTGTCCTAAGCAGTAAGGTCTTGCCATCTGCAACTCTGAGTAGTTCCCCTTCCAAAGACTCTCCAGTCCTATAAATGCAACAGCCACACTTCCATCACGGGTGATCGAATGAAGGACACCCACAGGTGAATGCTTTGCGTCTTCTTTCTTCAGACGAACCCAATCTCCCGCAGCCAATCCAAATGTGACGCGCTCTAATGTAGAAACATGGACTCTTGCCGGGTCGTGAATTCCATGTATCCTCACTAACACAAATCCATCCTGATGAGTGTCATGTTCCAGACCGACTACAGTCCCCTCCGGGACGTCCATGTTTTCTGGGTTGCGAGAGTCTGGTGACTTCCTAGATCGCACCATGTCGCCCACTTGGAGACGGTTCTTCGCAAGGAACCACTCGTTATAACCGCTGCCACCTGGTTTCTCCCTAATCATTCTGGTTCCAAGTCCCCTCCAGCCAACATCCTGGTAAACTGCATTTTGTGAGCTGCAAACATGGTAGAAGTAAAAGTTAGAGTCAACTAAGGATTTGAGTTACTCCTTTTGACAATGTTGACATTTTACGATGGAACTTAAGTCTTAATAACCGATACCTCTTAAATGCATGTAAGATGTCTGCCATTATTGGGCGATTCCTGAAGTCATACTCAAAACAACCAATAAGGACATTTTCGACGGCCGGAGGGAGGCCACTAGGAATATTTGGCTTCTCTTGTTTCTTTACAACCAAATTACGCATTTCATCGACTGATTTACCACTCCATGGAAGAATGCCAGTCAACATCTCCAGAATGCTGCAACCAAATCCCCATGAATCAGTCTCGAACGATATTGGACCTCTTATTTCTGGTTCCCATTGTTCAGGAGCCATGTAATTGGGAGTACCAAGTCTTGGAGTCATCTCTGTATTCATCAATGAAACCCCAAGAAGCACATAAGAAATTCCAATGTCCCCAAGAATTGCTCTGTCATTCTTGTCCAAAAGGACATTAAAAGGTTTAAGGTTGAGAATAAGGATGTCTTTTGCATGAAGGTCCATTATTCCTTGAGCCAGATCTACTCCATACCTGTAAACAACAATTTAATTAAAAACATGAAGATTTGTGTGCTTCTAATGTAATAAATTTTTCTATCCAAGAATATGAGATTTGAGCAAAAATCACCTCAAAACATCACTCAATGGCAATTTCCCCCCTTTGCATTGAGCCATTTTGTCGCCAATCGAGCCCTCGTAAAATTTCATAACAATGCCAATCTAGAAGGAAACAAAGATAGAGCAGTTATTGCAATTAAAAATGCTAGTTAACCAAGACTTAGATAAGAGAACTCACTCTCTTACTAATAATGGAAAGTCCATGCAGGCAACAAATGTTTTCCAACTCTCTACACTTGGAAAGCAAATTATCCAACTTATTGAAGACATCTCCAATGTTAACTTCTTTTATGGGGTGTAACATTTTAACAGCCACTTCATGATGCTCCTCGTCGTCTTCCGTCGTGCTATGAAGAGTCGCAAGCCAAACGTCACCAAAAGGGCCTCTTCCAATCCTGTGCCTCAATTTAATTGTTGCTGGGTCGATCCATGGGTCTGATGATGATGCTGTGACAGTATTAGTGTCACCAGAATCACCTTCAACAAGCTCGAACTCAAATAATGATGTCAGTCGAGGGGAAACAGCTTCCCCACCCATTTTTCCTAATTGGTTATCCATGAAGACAATTGTTACAGAAATGAATTTGATTGATTCAATTGACAATTATAAGTACCAAAAAAATAAAAAACAAAATCATAAATGGGAATTCTACTTTTAGCATAAAATAAAATATAATAATCATAAGCAAAAGTTTCTCATTATCATAATTCAAAATTATGAATTTCTGTGAAAACCCAAGTCCCAGCTGGGGGCATCTCCAATAATTTGCATCAATTTGGTGTAAATTTTATACAAATTGGTGCAATTTTCACACCAATCTTTATCTGAGGTAGGCACTCCAATACCAAATGAATATTATTTGTTTTATTTCTATATTATTTTATTTCTCAACAATAATTTATTTCATTTCCTAGCTAATTACAAATTATATTATAATAACTAAAATTATTAAATTAAAAGTTATATTTAATGAACTAAAATATTGCATTTATTGTATAATTATCACTTGATTATAATTTATAAATAAATGTTAATTACTTTATATTATAATAATACACTCAAAATCAGCGAAGTTGACACCATTAAAATACTAAAGAAACACCCAATAAGAAATCTAACAAACACTGTACGAGTAACTTACCGACAGCCTCAGAGAGTGATATTATCAAACTGAAAGATTTAAAGATTTTGAGAGAGAAGCGGAAGAACTACACATTAATGGATCATTTCATTCTAAGAAATTTGTGTAAGAGGAGTGAAGGGAGGAGCCATACCCATATGGTTCTTCAGGCAGCAGTACCCACTGGTACCGCCAAAATTTGTGGTAGAAAATGATTTATCAGAATGCAAAAGATAAAATTAATTAATTAATTTCTCGCAAAAAAAAAAAAAAAACGTGACGCACGACTTTGGCTTCTACTGTTACATTACATTACATTACAGCTCATGAAAAAGACACTTCAATTGAAATTGTTGGTCTCAATTATTGTATGTGTCAGGTGATCAATAAATTCCTTTTTTCTCGCATGTATTCTTGATTTTGTACACTTGGACAAATCTTTAGAGCTCATGGCCTATTTTGATGGGAATGGAGGCGGCCATGAGCACGGATAAGTATATGGACTCTTTACAAAAATATCTTATTTTTAGGAATTAAATTGAAATATACTTACATTTTATAAAACTTGAAAACTAATTATAATAAAATTTTAAAAATTGAAAAATACTTATGATACTTTTTAAATATGTTAGTATCACAGTATGATACTTATGATTATATTGGTATCACATTATGATATTTTTCAATTTTTTTAAGTATCACAATGTGATACTTATGATATTTTTTCAATTTTTTTTAGTATCACAATATGATACTTATGATATTTTTTTAATTTTTTTATTACCTATGATACTTTTCAATTTTTTCTAGTATCATTACTTGAAACTTTACAAATTTTTATGATACTTTGTTTCAAACATAAAATCAAACACTTTTTATACAATTTTCAATACAAATTTTACAACAATCCCTAAAAAGAAACTCTCTCCTGCATCAAACTACAATAACAGTGAATAGAGAAGGAAGGCACTGGATCTACTCTATCAAAATCCCCAAATTTCACTAGAAGCTTCTCCTCTTCGTCATTAATCCAATGGTGCAAACCATTTCTTGATCGGAGTTCACAAATGACCGAAATTTGAAAAATTATGTTCAGTTTTCACCTTTAATTTTCCGATCGATTCGTCGCCTGCCACCGTCGGAACTGCTGCAAGTTCCAGGCGAGTGTTCCCCTTGACCCTGCGGTTCCTATGGTGGTCTTAGATCGCCGATAGACCTGCCGGAGGTCAGGCTTTGAAAATGGGCAGATTCCTTCTTCTTCACAGGTTCAATCACTTGCTCTTCGGACGATGACTTCTTCACTGGTTTTGTGAGAACTTTTTGGTCGGTGCCCTTTCAACAATTTTAACCACTGGTCAGTGCACTACTTTACCTTCACTGGTCGGTGCGATCACAGTATGACGGGTTCTTCTTCTCCACTTCACTGTAGTCACCATTTCTTGGCTTCTTGCTTCAGTCCACAAGCCACCACCAATTTTTGGCAACTACTTCCACTCAGTTCTTGGATGAGTTTTTTTTGCTTGGCAATTTTCCAGTTTTCTGGCAAGTTGACACGGTGGTGGCAGGCGAAAAGAGGAAGGTGCTGTGGCGGCGGTGGTGAGTTGGCTATGGTGCAGTCGGGAGAGGAAGTGCACTGAATGAAGTATTTTTCAAAAAAAAAAAATGAGTAGTAAAAATCAGTTTTGTCATCTAAAGTGAGTAATTTATGCAATTAACCCTAAGTATATTATTGTGTTGTAAAACTATCAATTTCTAAAAGATAAGAAAGAGAGGTAGTGAGAATTGAGAGGAGAATTCTTTCTCATTCAATTGGTGAGTCCAATACAAGAAAATAAGGCGATAATGACATAATCGTAATATGTAAGTTTACAGTGGTATAATGGTAATTGGTCATTCACATATTTTATATTATTTATAACACTCTCCCTTGAATGACTTATTCCGCAATTGTCTGTCTCGTTAAAACCTTGCTAAGAAAATCCAGTGAGATAAAATTTGAGCGAAGGAAAAAGAGTACAACAGCTCCCCTGATGTTGGCCATCGTGAATCATTGAGTCTAATGTTCGAAATGACATCCAATGATAAGTAGAACAAATCATGTACTGAAGCTTGAATTTCTGAAGTGCTGCCTCGTTAAACCTTGTCAGTAAAACCTAGTGGGATAAAATTTGAATCAAGGAAAAAGATTACAGTCGCTGCCTCGTAAAAATCTTGTCAGGAAAACCTAGTAGAACAAAACATGGACGAAGGAAAAAAAGTACAGCATGATTCTCCCCCTGAAGTGTGCAATCGAGGATTCGTGAACTTCTTGAACATTGATATCATCTTTCGTCTGGAATATGTATATGTAAAAATCTCCTTATGTGTAGCCGATATCATAATATTCTTCATAAGATGTCTATGATTTTCTTCATTTGTTGATATCATTCCAATATAACAATGTGTTGCTAAATTATAGCTCGTTGATAGCTATGATAATACCTCAAAAACCTTGCTAGGAAAATCCTGTGAGACAAAACCTTAGCGAAGGAAAAAAGAGTACATTATTCTCATTAATACGCCTCAACTGCTGCCTCATTAAAAACCTTGCTAGGAAAACTCTGTGGGACGAAACTTCATCTAAGGGAAAAAGAGTGCAAAACATATTTATTCCTTTCATAGAATATCACAAGTATATTAATGCAATCAAGAATATTTTCATCAAACATATCATTTATGATGAGCTTTATATAAATCGTTCATAGCTCGTTTATGATGTCATAACATGCTATATTAAGCAATGTTTTACTAATTTACAGATTGCATCTTTCACTTCTGGTGAACAATCAAATCTAGAATTCACTTCTGGTGAACAATCAAATCTAGAATTCACTTCTGGTGAATAATCAAATCTAGAATTCACTTCTGGTAAATAATTAAATATATTCATTTCTATATACACTTTTGGTGAATAATAAAATATTCATTTTCAAATTTACTTCTAGTGAATAATCAACTTCTCAGATGCCATAAGTAATACACTCCAATTTCAATTTCAACATATAATATCATGGAGTCATTTGTATCATTCTATAGTGATACTACTCTGATTATATTGAATTTTTTAGTGATTATACATGTATGTTTAAGGGTGGGCGTGGGTTGGGTCGGGTCGGGTCGGGTCGGTTTTTTTCCCAACCCAACCACCAAATTTCGGTCGGGTTTGGTCGGGTTGGTCAGTTTGGGCTTTGGCCCAATTAGTAAAAATTTTGAAAAAAAAAAACTCATGAATCTATCTTTAATTCAAATCAATTATGTACACTACAGTAACCAAAAATATAATAAATTGAACACTTGCTAATAAAATTAAAATATATTCAATCAATATTTAAATAAGTCAAGTTTCATTACTTTAAAAAAAAAAAATCAGTTTTTTTTTTTATTTGGGTTGGGTTGGGTTGGGTCGGGTCGGGTCGGGTTATTCACCCAACCCGCAACCCGACCCAACTCGACAAAAAAATTTAAAAGAAATCTGAACCCAACCCAATTTTCATGAAAAATCGACCCAAACCGATCGGGTTGGCGGGTTTGATCAGTTTTTGCCCACCTCTATATGTCTTGCATCTCATAAACCACAATTTCTGATTTGTACAAGTATAATCAATCATTGAAATATATATCAATTTCGACATATAATCTACAATCATTTTACTTGAAATCCCAACGTACCGCGATCAACTGGTACATCAAAAAATACTCCCAAAGTACCGAGATGAGAATCATACATTTCGATATCACTCATTGGTATATCAAAGAGCTCAAGCTAGTGGTTTAGATTATAGTCTATCCACCATATGTCATGCCAGTTCTATGAAAAAAAAATTTGCACGCAACGAGTCGTCTTTTACAACTGTGTAATATTTTTCATTTGTACAAATAATTACTGGCTTTACACATTTAAGCATTTGGATTTCAGGTCCTTGACCAATAATCCCTACATTGGAATTTTATATTTGGCCAAAGTATTACAATTTCATCAACCTCATTTTCACAAGAGAGTTGTATATGTATTCGATTTATTTATCGATTCCATTTCATCTCAATGTAACATATAGAGATCAAGTACATAAATCTCTTATCATTTAACTATGTCCATTTTACTCCCCATGAGTCTTTAGCCTCAAAAGGATCATCTCAATTATTCAAGAGATATTTGTTTTTGGAATCAATTGTCATTATGCTTCAAGCATAATTACGCTTCAAGAGTGTTTTCCTCATAATGTTCACAAATCTTATATTATATCAATCTGCTAAAAATGCCTCAACATATGTTATTCATTTTATGGATATAATCTCAATTATATATCTAAGTGCGTTTTAGTGGCGCGTATACATATCGCACTTTTAACAAATCATAAAACTTCTTGAGCTAATCCCTGTTTGACATAGAATATCATTATATGATAAAAAAAATTTAAACAAGTTATTCTCATAGCAATTATCTAACTATTCATTATAGAACTTCTGATTCAATACGATTTTATTTCACTCATATGTATGAATATTTGGTTCAATATAATATCGATGAACTTTTGGTTCAATACAATGTATATTTCACTTATGAACTTCTGGTTTGATACTATATACATATTTCACTTGTACGTATGAACTTCTGGTTCAATACAATATTTACTTGTTCGAATTTATAAATCAGTACAACTTGATTTATTATATCTAAAAAGATGATTAAACCGAAATCTCAAGAAAATAATCATTGTCCCCATCTTTTGATTACAATTTTTTTCCCTTTTCTTGGTGGAATCAATGACACGCGGAGCCACCGCTCTTTTACGCGTTAAATAATGCATTTAAATAGATCATTTGGGAAGAAGATTAGATCCATCAAAATGGATGTTATATTATCGAATATTCATAAATACTACTTAAATCTTCCGATAAATGTTTTAAAAAAAATTTACCGAGTTCGACTAGAAAGATTATGGCTGTTGATGGATCAAGGTATCCTAGAAGATGTTCGTTGGTTGATTGAAGCAAAAGTTCGATTAGCTGGTGAATTACCAGATTCATTTTCTAAGCACATGCCGACTTAGGTAAGAGTACTTTTGCAAATAAGCGAAGAGCAAAAAGATTAAATGGTTGCTACAAATGTGCTTGATGGACATGTGATAGCCGTTGTAAATCAATAGGATATTCATCCAAAAATCGAGATGATAAAATAGATTTCATTAAGGGTGGACTGAGTAAGGAGTCATTAGATGATATCTGATTGACTCTTGAGACGCACCCTTGTGGGTATGTGCAGCGTGAGCTACTATCTTTATGGGCTCAATTCAACGAAGAGAAAGATCGTTATAGTCTCCACAATATAATTTCAAAAGATCCTGTTTGCCAATCTGTTATAAACAATGATGTTTTGGTTACTCAACATTGATACAAGGTAAATCAGTATATTGTATATATGTACACATATATATATTTTAACAAAGTATTTTATATTTTCATTTTCGCGTATTAACAGATTGTTAGTGAGAGATCACCGAAAGAGTATCCATTAAGGAGCAAAATATATGATGTTAGAGATATGATCAAAAGTGGTGTCATTTAGTCAAAAGTAAATAGCAACTTTTTCAAAAGACGAGCAGTTAATAGTGAATATTTTCGAGTTTAAAAAGTCAGATGATTTTGTAGTTTAATGCATCCCAAAATAACATTTTCTTGTAAATTTTCCTTCCTTATACTCTTAAAAGATGGAAGAATCAAAACTTGGACAGATCAAAACTATCTGTATATTTTGTGGATCAAAAATCGGGAAAGACTTTGAATATCTAGAAGTGTCATTGCTTCTAGGGAAGAAGTTGGGAGAGAAAAATATCAATCTAGTTTATGAAGGGACAGCAGTGGATTAATGGGTTGTATTTCACAATCTGCTAAAACAGAGAAAGCAAGAGTGATCGGTGTTATACCTATTCCTTTAGCTGATATCGCAGGAAAAACACGAGGGCATGAAGTACAGACGTTATATATCCATGAACGCATAACTTGCATGTTATATGGTTCTGATGGCTTCATTGCCATGCCTGACAGTTTTGGTACTTTAGAGGAAATCTTTAATATTACCTCATGGGCTCAACTAGGTCTCCATACTAAGCCTATTGAGCTTTTAAATGTTAACAAGTTCTTCGATAGTTTACTAACATTTCTTGATTATGCTATGGAACAGGGATTCATCTTTCCATTTTTTAGGAGGATCTTATTTCTACTCCCACTATCGATGAACTCCTGGAAAAGTTACAACCATAAGTTCCAATACAAGATCCAGCAGGAGTTAAGATAGGTTGGTCGCAAGGAAGGGGTACCAATCAAAAATGGAGTGGGGTTAATGTAAATTTATCCTTGTGAATCTCCAAGATATTGTGGGTGGTAGAGTACGGAGTATTCTTATTCTTGAAACACACCTCTAATATTGATGAATATTTGAACTTAATCTTGTGAACCTCAAAAAGATTAGGAGTGGTAGAGTACGGAATATTCTAACTCTCGAGACACAAAAAATGATTAGGGGTGGTAGAGTACGGAGTATTATTACTCTTGATACACCCCTCTACTTTTGAGGATCATAAATGTTTCCCCCTTTTTGTGTTTTGCATGTATCTCTTTTCTTAACAATATATGCTTGAAACTTGTAGAAACAACCATATAGGTGGTACCGTAATATGTATATTTAAAGCTGATAAAATCAACCATATATGTCGTAAAAATATAATGAAATAATTACATTTCATAAATGAGCAAGTCACATATCCAAATCCAGTCAAGGTATTCATAATAATCCAGTCCACGATAATGAGTTATATTTAATTAATAACTCAATACATCACGACATGGTAACTATTATATTCTTTGTTTTAAATCTTTTAATTTATCTTATTGATCACATAGTATTGTTAAGTGATTGAGAATATATATTCTATTAGCACTTATCATCATATCAGCAATCATGATTGATCAAAGTCGTTAAATCACGATTAATATACTTTAACGTATCATCAAGGGAAAAATCATCCATATTTTAATATATTGATCATATGAGTGAATCAAAACCGTCAATAGGTTTGAAATTTGATTTAGAACAAACTTAATTTTGGTGCAAAATTCAAAATCTCGCCGAAATTGCTTCAAAAATAGTTTTTACGAAGCCGCCATGTTCGACCACCGAAAAATGTCCAAAACTACACCAAACAGAAATGTAAGAGCATAGAAAAATCCAGAATGTCGAGACGAACAAACTTTATTTTATGACTGTCGCTGGAATCTTCTTCACGCGCCCTCACGCTCCTCGTCGACGTCTGCGCATGGGCCTCACTCGCCACCGAGCCGGTGCGCCACCGTCGACACGCGCCGGTGCCGGAGAATCATCTCACCGTCGTGGTTATGGATCTGTTCTTCGATCGTCGATTGGATGTATGGTTTTGCGTAGATTGGCTTTGAAAGTTTCGGATTGTACAATTTCTCCAATTTTTTCTTATTGATCGAGACCATGTTTCTTTCCTCGTATTAAACTTTTTGAATCATACAAAGTTGTAAAGTTTCCATCTTTCTTGAAGTTTTCAGATCTACAATATATAGATTGTTTTCTAAAGCCAAAAGTGTTTAATTTGGGAAAGGAAAACATTGATTAATAATAATTAGGTTTCTGATATTGAGGTTCATCATTTAGATGCAACTGTAGAGCATACTCCCGTCGTATTACTCAATTGGCTAGAGACTCGTGCTGATAACGTGTTATAAAACTACCAATTTCTAAAAGATAAGAAAGAGAGGCAGAGAGAATTGAGAGGTGAATTCTTTCTCATTCAATTGGTATGTCCAATACAAGAAAATAAGGCTCCCATTTATAGGAGTGGACAATGGCATAAATCGTAATATGTAAAGTTTATAGGGGTATAATGGTAATTGGTCATTCACATATTTTATATTATTTATAACATTTCGTACTTATCTTGGTCTTAAATTTAGATAATTGTCAATATTTTAGAATGTAATATTGCTAAATTGTGTGCTTATTTTAATTTCTTAAGGAAAAACTCGAATTTCGATGCATTTGGAGACAAATGGAGAAAAGGGGAAAAATGCAAAATTGTCAAGTGGGGACCAAATTGTAAATAATCATTAGTTGATTCGGACAAAATAATATTGAAGATCATATAAAATCAATTGAGTGATATTGGAAGCTAAATGATCATTGTTGTACTTTAAAAGGACTTGGAAAAACGAAATTGCATAAGTTATGTCTCAAATTTTTAATCTGACATTGAGAACTATTTTTGAGATAGTAAAATCTGAAATGGGAAAATACTATTTCAGAAATATTTGTAGCCCTTTGAGTTGTATTTCCAACTCACTTTAAATCACTTCAATGGGATTAGGGAAAAGAAAGACATGATAAAAATACTAGCAACTGCGCAGAGATATAACCATGCACGATGCAAATACAACTTACCTTGTTTGATTATACTCTTTTGAAATGCAATTAGGATGTGATTTTGACCTAATTTCACCTTATATAATCGACTACGCGATAGCAAGAGAGGATGATCAATTACCATCATATTACACCACAAAAGATAGATAAATTCAAGAACACAATCAAGAAAGTAAGGGCTTGGAAGCGGAGATCGGAATTTGGTGCAAGAAGAACATCTCTACCTTATTTTCATCTATTCTTGGTAATACGATCTAAAGTAATTCTTGACTTTATCTATTCAACTATGTGTAACTAATTTAATTGTTGAGACGAACAATATAACCTAGTTTGATTATTTTAATTTCAATTCTCAAGTTTTGTGTTTTAATTATATGTATTGAACTTATTTATGATCTTATTGCATGAATTACCTAATCATTAATTCATTGGTTTATGTTTTGTAATGATCCGAGAGGTGAGTTATATATCAAGATCACATAATAAATTCCGATAATTTAACAAAATGGTAGAGATACATGATTGTGGTTGTTGTGATCATTGCATGAATTCTTGTTAATGAATGCATATAGTAAAGGCTTACTCAGACCCAACATAGAAATAAGTGGTTGATCTAATTAGGTAGAACTAATTAGAGGGAAAAATTAGATAGAATTGTGAATTCTATCAAATACTACTTTAGGATGAAGACTTGGGATGAGAAATTGAGTATGAGAACTAGGCTAAAATCGTGAGTTGCAACATTTTCACTTTGTAAGATCCCAACTTTGGTTTTCCCATTGTTAGTAGATATTATAATTGTTTGTTTATAAGTTTTCGTAGATTAAACAAAAATCGACATTTGTATTTCTCATTAGTTTAGGACTTGGTTAATGAAAACTAATATTTAGATAAAATAGTCTTCATGTGATTGACAATCAGATTTCTTCTAGTCCACTTTACTATTTGCTAGCGATATTGTGCATTTGCACTTACAACAATTTTTTGGCGCCGTTGTAGATGAATTTTTTTTATTACTATTTTATTTAATTTCAACTTTAATGTTTGTTTTTATTTTATTTTATATTTTTTGTTACTTTTTGCTAACCACCACAATTTTAATCTTTCTTATATTTGGTTTTCTTTCTGTGTATACATGATTCTAAGAATGACAAGTTAGCAAATCACTTTTGTAATGAACAATCTCAACATGGGTAATAAAGACATGCTTAGAGAATATCCAAGTTGTGAAATTTGTTACAAGATACATTATAATGGACAATGCTTGTATTCAGACAATTGTTTTCTCACGTAGAAATTTATTAGGTCTAGACAATACTTAAAATGCCGAAAACAAGCACTTGACACTTCGGATGTAAGTTACATGCTCTTGAGAGATTGTGTATCGAAAAATTGGGATGAGGACTTCACTTTTTTGGGAGGGTCATCAAATATTGATTGAGAATGTACTTACAAAATATTATAATGAGTCTGTCAAGTTGGATGAAGCTAATATGCTTATAGGAGATTTCATGTATTGAGAAGGATTTAGAAGTTATGGTATAATCCATTCTTGGGAATTAATAGGAAAAAAATTTCATGTCCATGAATTCAAATTTTGGACCTATCATTCAATCAAAGAAGATATCAACTATTGGAAATAAACTTAAAGAGAATGACAAGTTATTCACAAAAGAATCAAAAAGAGAAGTGACAAGTAATGAGGATAAGATTAAAGCACATTCCTTCGACTTCATTGAGTGTCCAACAATTAATTTGTGATTGAGACATATGAGGAGGTGCAAGTCTATTTTGTTGAATTTGAATTGGATGGAATAGGCAAGACATATTACATTGAAATTGGCAAGATGCAAGTATGGAGAACCAATGAAGAGTGGAGTAAAGTCAAAAGAAGCAAACTGTGCAAGGCATCAAAAGTTGTATTTAAAGTATCATGAAGTGTTTATATGAAGAATCAACTTAATGACTTTAAATAAGCGCTTAAAGGAAGGCAGCTCATTCTCTATCCCTTTACTTGCTTTATTTTTACATTTTGCATTTTATTTACTTTCTTGCAAATAAGTTGCTTAGGCCCAAATATTCATCTTCCACATTTATTATAACCATGTTGGGTAGTGTGAAATAGCATACTCATATCAAACTTTCAAAGTAAATATTTGTTTAACACTCATTTTTAGATCATATAGTATATATTGAATTTTATCTTCAAGTATGATTTAATGTTGAGAAGGATGGACAAATTATATTGGATTTATGAGTAAGAATGTAGATGTTGAATGTGATTTATTTTTGGATCATTCACAACTTATAATCTACATTTTTCTAGTGTTTTCATAGGATGTTAATAAGGTATTTGATAAGTGCATTTTATACACTTGTATACCTAAATTATGATAATCTATTTCTTTCTTGAATAAATTCTACATAATTGTTTTATGTTTGTTAATATTTCAAAAATATTCCCAAAGTCATAAGAATGAAGCAATGAAGTAGAATAATATACAGTTAGAAGACAATTGGAGCTAAAATGGACAAAATAGATGTTAATGTCATCCAGGGGGAATTCCAATAGTAGCTAAGTAGAAGAAATCAGAGTTTGAGGGTTTAATTGAAGATGGATTGAAGTTTGAAAGAAGAATTGAAATGATTTAGAAGTTCAAGGACTAAACTGTTGCAATCAAAAGAGGAAGGACTCACGTGCAAATAAAGTTTAGGGGACCAACTTAAACATATCGAAAAAGATGAAAATTTCGTTGGAAGAAATGAACTACGCGGCCACACCAAACCTACCAGGTGGCTCATGACCACACACCATTTTAACATAACAAATCTTGGTTCAATTGCATAGCCACAAACTTTTGAATTGCGCGGCTGCGCAGTTGTCCGGCCTAGCAGGAAAAAGGCTCATGTGCGTTTTCAAGTTGTGTTTACCTAGGTTTCCTAGAAAACCTATATATTGGACTTTTCATGCAGGAGTTAGGGACCTTTGCACAAATATTCAACAGGCACAATTTAAGTTTATCTCATCAAGATCTTGGAGGCATAATTGGAGGTAAAGGCGTGAGCATAGAGGATTAGCAACGGGGAACAACTTCTTGGTACAAGAATTATCTTCTTTGTTAATTTTATTTACTCACGATGCTTAGTTTTGATTATTACTGCATTTTTATTATTATCATGAAGAACAACTAAACTATTTGTTGGGATTAACGATATAACGTAATTTTTCACTTTTAATTACATTGTTCAAGTTTTACGTATTGACTGCATGTGATGGTTTTATTTTGTGATTAATGCATGAATTAACTAGTCACTAATTCATTGATTTAATGAGTTGTTTTCATAATCCGAGAGAAAGAGCAAACGATCTAGATCTAAGAATAAAACCATTAATTGAACGAGCGATAGAGATATACGTTTGTTGTTATTGCGATCTTAAATTGAGTTATTATATTCCATGTACCTGATCATTACAATCTGCTGTCTAGAAACACGGTTGACTAATTAGATAAATTTGATTTAAACCGGAGGGGGAAATTTCATATGCATAAGTGAACTCAATCGATCACATTAGTGGATTAAAACTTGAACGATAGAATTCAAATTATTGATTACGTGAAATAGTGAAATCACAACTTTTCATTCATTAATTACAAAAACACAATTTTTGTTTACTATTTAATTGCTTCTAGTTTAATCATTCAATTCCCCATTATCTCAATCTTGTGTCATTCAAATAAGGCGAAAATTAGAATAATTTCGATAATTGATCATAATCCTTGTGGGACGATAAACCGGATTTTTGGTCCACTTTATTACTTGGATGCAACATTGTGCACTTGCGATTGGCACACATCAGTGTTCATTGAAATGACTCATTCAAGAAATTTGTTTACAATCAAGTGGTGGCTTTAACACAAGTTTGAGAGTGGATTGTTGGTGCTTGCCTTATCTTGTAGCTTTTTTACTCGAGTTATTAAGCCGGTTAGAGTATCTAAAAATTTGGTGCCTTATGTTTTAAACTCGAGAGTTATCCGTCTAAAGCTAGCTACAAGAGTCATTAAGAAATATTAATGAATATGGTACCAAAAAAAAATAAAAAAATCATTGCATTTGCTTTCTATTTCTACCTCACTTCGTACATTTCTTTACTTAAGTTATTAAGTCCAATGTGGCATTTCAAAACCTGATACCCTTTAATCTTAAAAAAATTGGGAGTTATCGACATAAAACTTGCTACATGGGTCAATTAGAAAACTTAAGGGAGTGAGAAAGTATTGAGCAATTATTACATATCTAGCTAGAATTCATGCATTTGTACTCGACATAAGAGCTTAGATTACTAGTGAGTGTGAATTTCTTAGCAATTGCTTGATTGTTTTAGCACTTGAAATCTGAATTGTCTAAATTGTTACGATTGCCAGTGAAACTCGACCGAACTAGAATAAAAAAGGAAATGAGCAGTTTGAGTGTAACATTTAGATTTGCGTATCGGGAAAGAAAAGAAATAATTTTTAGGGAATGTATATCACGAGCGAGAAAGTAAAGAATTTACCACTAAGGGTACCAATTTGAAATTTCTCCTCTCTACAATGTTTTCGAACTTAAGTAATAATTGAAAGTGACTATACACACAAATCGATCGAACATCAGATAAGCTAAACTTCTTTTTGGTAGAATTAATGGAGCACGTCAACTTGATTACTATAGAGATAGGTAGCACATGAATAGAAATAATATGTTGTTAGTATGGAACTAAGGATACATACCCATGTGAGAAATACTACTCGATCACTTGACTGATTAGATAAATAGTTTGGGGGAGTAGAATTGGTGGTAGTAACTATTTGGGGATGTGTTGATTCCACGTGTGTAAAAATTATCCATGGAGTGATCTTGACTAACAAGTGGAAACATGTTAATGACCAAATGCCTGTAATCTAAGTCCCATTATTAAATCTTGCATAAAGTAGGAACATGGATGCATGGTAATTTTTGCATACATTTAACACCTTTCTTCGGAAACTAGTTAACTCGATTCATTAAGATCATAGGGATATTTCTATACCTGGTGCAATATGGTCATCTAACTTGTGAGTTACCAACCTAAAGCTTGTTGCATGGATCATCTTTATGGCTTAATGGAAAGAGAGATATTGCATGAAATTAGTGTTTAGTTGATAGGTTGCATAAAGGGGATTGGGATAACTAGCGGGTTTAAATATCCTATTGAATACTCAACTAAAAGGAAAATATCACAAACATAGGTAGTTGTTGTTGCTAGTTAGATCCACCCAAACTTGAGTGGGAAATGAGTTAGTAATTAAGGAAGCAATTTTAAATTATACTCCTGGTCAGATATAGAAAATAACAAATTTGGGGAAAAGTAAATCTCATGAGAGGGAAATTGAAATTTCGCCACTAATGGTCGGGAGATCACCTATTAAGTGCACTTTAATGATTGAGTTGACTAAACACACACGGACACATAGAGCATGGATTGAGCTAAGACTTTCATAGCATTGTTGGAGGCTGTTCATAAATTACTAGAATTTTTAAATCCCTTAAGGAAATACGACAGGTTATTTGACACGTTTCAGTTGTCAGAATCTTATTTAAATTTTTGTGTTATAATTATATGATTGTATACACTTTATATTATTCAAGGACGAACAAGAGTCTAAGTTTGGAGAATTTGATAAGTCTTTGTACTTATTTTGACCTTAAATTTAGAAAGTCGTGAGTATTTTAGAATGTGATATTACTAAATTATGTATATATTTTAAATGTCTTAGGAAAACTCGAATTTGGATACATTTGGATGCAAAAAGGAGAAAAATGACCAAAATCGTACAAATTTGTCAATGTGGGGACCAAATTATAAATATCCATTAGTTGATTCTGAAAAAATAATGTTTGAAGATCATATAGAATGAATTGAATGATATTGGAAGTCAAATGACCAAGGTTGCATTTGAAAAGGACTCGAGGCGAAAACGAAATTGCACTAGTTATGTTCCAGATTCTTAGTTGGACATTGAGACCCATTTTTGGAATAGTAAAATTTCGAATCGAAAAAAAGGTATTTCATGAATAGTTGTATACCTTTAAGTTATATTTCAAAAGTACTTTGAATAACCTCCATATGATAAGGAAAGGGAAAGATGTGATAAAATACTAAAAGCAACGCAGAGACATAACCATGCTCGACATATTAATATTGTAACTTTCCTTATTTGATTAAAAATCTTTCGAAACTCTATTTGATATGTATTTTTGACCTGATTTCACCTTATATAATAAGATACATGAGCATCAAGAGAGTAGGATCAATTACCATCTTATTACACCACAAAAAAAAGAGAAATTCGAGTAACACGATCAAGAAAGTTAGGGCTTGTTGATTTTCAAGAATTGGAGATGTGATCTTGGTGCAAGAAGAACATCTCTACCTTGTTTCATATATTATAAATTAATTCTTGATTTTATTTCTTTAATTATGTGTAACTAATTTAACTGTTGGACGAACGATGTAACCTAGTCAAATTATTTCAATTTCAATTCTCAAGTTTTGTATTTTAATTATATGTATTGAATTTATTTATGATCTTAATGCATAAATTACATGATCACTAATTCATTGTTGTAATGAGTCTAGAGGTGAGTTACATAACTAGGCCATGTAATAAATTTTGATAATTGAACAAAAATGTAGAGATGCATGGTTGTGGTTATTGCGATAATTACATGAATTCATGTTATTGAATGCATTTAATTAGGACTTATTCAGACCCAACATATAGATATGTGGTTGACCTAATTAGGTAGAACTAATTTAAACTCGAGAGGGAAAAATTAGATAGAATTGTGAATTCGATCAACTACTACTTTAGGAAAAAAAACTCGGGATGAGAAGTTGAATATGAAAACTAGGGTACAATCGTGAGCTCCAACACTTTCACTTAATAAGAAAAACCCACTTTAATTTTCACATAGTTACTAGATTTCATAATTGTTTGCTTATAAGTCTTCGTAGATTAAACAAAAATAAACATTTGTGTTTCTCATTAGTTTATGACTTGTTTAATATAAACTAATATTTAGATAAAATAGTTTTTGTGGGATTGATAATCCGTACTCAATCCACTTTACTAGTTAGTGATACTGTGCACTTGCAACTGGTTGAAAAGTGTACCGCAAGCTTAAAAGTCGCGTTCAAGTAGTAAAGTGAGCTGAAGTGTCTGTATTGTTGATCATACTAGAAAATATTATTCTATTACACCTGATAAGTGTATTTTATACACTTATTTCTATCCTAAAAGTATGATTTTATGTGTTTGTTTAAGAATATTTACTATTTATTTAGTTAGTATTTGTTTGTATTTCAGGAAAAATCCCAAATTTGAGAAAACAATAGATTTGAAGCCAAAATCAATCAATTGGATGACAAAAGTGTCAAAGTATACAAATCAAGAGTTGATGAAGTAGACCAAGGTGCCAATTGGAAGAAAATTCGAAGAAAAAAATCAAAGTTTAGGAGCCAAATTGCAACAATCGAAAGTTGAATGACCTTATGTGCAATAAAACCATGAGGCCCAACTTAAAGCACTTCAAAATATGAAAATTGCACTGTAGCCGGATAACCATGTGATCGCATGACCTGTCAAAAATGGTCAGAATGGTTTTCCGGAAGCCTGAGCGATCGCATGGTTATTTTCTGAGCCGACCGTTAAGCTTTTTATGCGATTTTCAGCTGAATTATCATTCTTTTGACCTAGACTTCGAGGCAACCTATATATAAATGACTTGAGGCGCGAAATTAGGGGTTTCCAATCATCATAATTCATGTCAAAAGGTTTTCCAATTGCTAGGGGATCCAAGCTACATCAAAATCAAGATTGAAGATATAATTCCAAAAAGATGAACGGGGTGACATCCATTTACTTTTCTTTCTATTTATTTTCTATCATGTATCTAGGCTAGGCTTTTAATTGTTAGAATTGTGATGAAACGTTAATTTTTTGATTTAACATTTACATTATGCAATTGTTGGAGTTTATGCAATAAATTATGTTTTATTTTCATCTATGATTGTGGACGCATAATTGTTGATGTTTATGATAATTTTCTATGTTCGAAAGAGTAAGAAATTATTAGACCTTGATTAATTGCCACAAAGTCCGATAGATGATAGAAATATACCCCTATACTTTGTGTTATCTAAAAAAAGTGTTCTTAATTGGTTAATAAATTTTTACATCTTTGAATTGGTCATAAAAATAGAGGCTCGTCTCTTGTAGAAAAATGTTTTTATTCATCGCTCAAAAGGGGACATAAACAACTATAGGAATACGGATTTTCAATTCTTCATAAATTTTTGTTAATTGTTTAAGTCAAACACATGGATGATAGGGTTAACGTGGATTCATGATTATAGCATATTTAATTCATTGCTTTTCACAAATCAACTTTTCTCATTCTTTTTAGTTAGTTTTTAATTCAAAATTCTCAACTCAATCAAGTTTCTCATTCCGATTAAGGTTCGTAGTCTAAAATACAATTTACAACAATCATCGAGGGATCGATACTTGGACTCACGTTCATTATATTACTTGTGCGACCCGTGCACTTGCGGCTATCGAACAACACCCTAGTTTATTTATTTTAACAAATTAAACAAAAAATAGGTTTTGGATTTTTATAATTTTAAAAATAAACTAACTAACTTTTAAAGTACAAAATGAAAGATTAAATAGTTGGATTCGTAATTTCACTTAACTGTTGCTTAATTAATTTCTCAACATACAACTTAATAAATTGTTCTTTTACATTTTAGACCCGATATTTCTATTATTTTTTTAACTAATAGTATCCCATGAGTGAAATTAATCATAATCAATTGGTTTAACATACTATATCTCCTTCGATTAAAAACCAATAAAAAGTATGAACTCTTTGTGAAAATAACCCAATGATCACCTAGGGTTAGGAATATATATCTATTTCCTAAATTATGTAATCTATAGTATTTGTTATTTAAACTAAAATGTACAATATCTCACGATCATCATACACTTCACAAATCACATATTTGGTGATTAACCAAAAATATGGAATAAGCTCAATAATAAACACAAATAGATACTAAAAACTAAAAAAGCAAATATTAAATTAATCAAACTAGGTTAAGCTAAATCAATCATCCCAACATTAAAAACTAGTTCATTGCATATAATATTCCATAAAAGATGAAGTTTATGTAAACACATTACAAAATAGAGAAACTAAAGAAAAAAAATACAAGATAATAAATAGGACATGTCATGTGGTTGAATTCTTGAAGAATGTGATGCTTTGGTCTTAATTTGCTCCAAAAATCCCTCACTTTGCTTTATATTTCAACCTCTCTTCTTGATTCTTTCTCTCAGTGTTGGTGGCTAGGGTTTTGAGGAAATACAAAAATCCATAATAATATTTGAAAAAGGGAGAAATGAATGTTTAAATAGCCATAAAAACCTAGCCTAAAGTTCCAAAAAGTCCTAAATAATTAGCCAAACAAAGCCTAAAGAAAATGAATAAAAACAGAAATAAAATACATTATTGGCTAACTGGCTGCGATTGCATGGGTCAGTTGAATTTGTCTTGGGTTGGTTTAGCCTACATGATGCGATCCCATGGTTTACTCAGATCCTTGAAAATTGCAATTCAGTCCCCTCATCTTTTGATCATCTTCAATTTAGTCACCACATTTTGACCTTATTACAAAATACCCTGAAATATTAATGTCCTCCATCTTTCTGAAATGTTACATTTATGTACCCGTACTTTTGATTCATTTTTATTAGACCTCTAGACATCAAAATTGCTCTTGAATTCAGCTCAATTCTCTTCAATCTTGTCAAATTCCTTTTTAATTGAGGTTGTACCTAAATTTACAACATACACACATTTTTGAGTAGAAACTCACTTAAAATCTCAATCAAAATAGAGTTAGGTATAACAACAGAGTTTCTCCATCCTTATGTTTTGAGGAGGGGGCTTGTTTAAGTACTTCTTCAGCCTTGGAATGCCTCTTCAAACTCCGTCCATTGGAATTTCATTTCTTCTTTGAGAACACTGAAGAAAGTGGCACACTTGTCTACTTTCTTGGAGATGAAACGGCTAAGGGCAGTTATTCGCTCAGTGAGGATATGCACATTTTTTTGGTTTCTAAGGTGACCTCATCTCTAACAAGGCTTTGATTTTTTCCTGGATTGGCTTCAATCCCCCTTTGATTGACTATATAGCCTAGAACTTTCCCCAAAGTAATACCAAATGCACATTTAACGAGGTTCTATCTCATCCCATGCCTTTTTAGGATTAGGAATGTGGTCTCCAAGTGTTTCACATGGTCCTTCAACTGCAAGACTTTTACAAGCATATATCCATATAGACCTCCATCATTTTGTTGATGAGATCTTCAAAATTCTATTAAAAAGATTTAATACGTGTCTCTCCGGCATTTTTAAACTTAAAAATCATCATCTTGTAGCAATATAGCTCCCTATCTATGATGAATAAGGTGAGTTCTTCATCTCCTGAATATATAGAGATTCGGTTATATCCTAAGTAGGCATCAATAAAACTAATTTGTGTCCCACGGTTGCATCAACCAGTTGGTCTATTCTGGGTAGCGAGAAGCTATCATTTGGACAAACTTAATTGTAGTTGAAGAAATCTATGTGTAACCTCCACTTGCCATTGTTCTTCTTCACAAGAACTGGGTTTGATAACCAATTCGGATATATGGCTTCTCTTATGAAGTCATTTGCTATCAGCTTCTCAACCTCTTCTTTTAGGGCTTTGTATCTTTTCGGGTTGAGAGGTTTTTGTTTCTTCCTATGCGTAATATGTTTTGGATCAATTTTGAGGTAGTGGCAACTAACCCTTGGGTTGACACCCCGCATGTTTCTACGCAGAGACGTTTAAGTTTATTTTTAAGAAACCCTAGAGTTCTTCTTTTCCTTTTCTATGGTAGTTCATTAGCCAGTTGTAAGGATTTAGCAGGGTCTTAAAGATCCATGGGAAAACTTTCCAGTTCTTCTACCAAGGCCATTTGTGAATCTGATTATGTGATTCATGGGTCCAGTTCTTCTCAAATGACTACCTTTTCAGGATTCTTCCCTTCTTTTGGGACATATAGCATTTCAATGTCTTTCCCTTGTGCATGGTTCAAAATATATTCGGGTGCATACGAAATTTTGGTGTCAATCAGTACAATGTTAATGCCACGGGGTTCAACTTTCCTTAAGGAGTTCAGATATCATTCTATAGAACACATCTGGTCACCTCAGACCATGGGAATGTCATTTTCGGTGGAGAATATCGTGCACAAGTGATTTATAGAAGTGACTGGCCAAAGTTCCTTCAAAGCTAGCCTTCTAGCACCTCATAGTATGCAAACATATTGTCTACTACCAAGAATTCAAAAAAGTGATTGGGTACTTAAGGGGTTAGTCTTAACTTAAAGCCAAGGTGATTTTTCCTATTGGAATGATGATGTATCCAGTGAAGCCATAACGTGGAGTTGTCATTAGGGTCAACTCATGTTCTACTTACAACTTGTCAAAAGTTACTTCGAAGAGGATGTTTACCGAACTTTTATTTTCTACGAGCATGCATTTTAAGCTTTCATTTCTATTATAGCACTCACTACCAAGGCATCACAATAGGAGAAGTTGATAAATATCACGTCCTCCTGAGTAAATGTGATAGGTTGAGTATTCTCAGGTCCCGAAGCTTGGATGTTCACAATGTAGCTAGCCATTGGCGGGTCCTTTGCTTCCCTTGCGGAGATATTCTTTTCATTTGTAGATTTTTGTACAACATAGGCCCAAAAATAGTGTCTATTTCTCTTACTGGTGCATGATCTAAATCTTCTGGAGGATCTCTTCTTTGTCTTTGCCCATTTCTGGACCTCTCCTCATCATTATCCCTAACATGACAACGAGTATCATCTCTTTGCTGTCCTTTAGACTAGGCAGTTGTTCCTTCCTAAGTAGGACTAGATTCCTCTAATAAAGTCGGTTATCTCTTCTAGGTGGTTGTCTATTATCACACATGGGTACCACGTCTCTACACTAATTTGTGTTATGTCCGTGAGACCTATGGTAGGTGCAAAAACGACGTGGATCTAATTGTGGCATATTTCTAGGTTTGCCACCCCTTTCTCTATAATATATTGAGGGTAACGTCTTGCTTTGAGCCTTCATTCCTTGTGGGGGCGTGGAATCACATCTTCATATGCGAGAGTTGGGATGGCGTTTAAAGTAGTTGTAGCTAGCGCCTAACCTGAAGTTGATGCACGTTGATGTCCTTTTTAGTTATATTGCTAGTTTATCAAGTGTGAAGTATGTCCTCTCCCTTTAGGGCATCGGGGGGATAGAAGCCAAGAGAATGCCCTATTTTAATTGTCTATCATCTCTTCGCTGACAATTTCTCCTCTTATCATTTCTACCAACATATCAAAGGTAGTGGGGTTCTTTCTTCTTACATATCTCTAGAATAGTGGTTCATATGAAGTCTTTCTTTAAGGGGGAGAGGGCTTCTGCATTATTGACCTTTCATAGTAGGTCATCTCATCGACGAAATGCATCAAATAGTTTTTGAAAGTCTCACAAGATGCCTATCGCATGTCCTAAAGCTTTTGGATAGGAACATCTCCGTCCTTTATGGCCAAGTAATTGTTTAAGAATTGCCTCTTGAGGCCAGGCCACTTTCTTATACTTCCTGGTTTGATAACACTGTATCATCCTTTGGCATCTCCGCTAAAAGTTATGTGAAATGCCCTACAATTCAATGCAAGGAAGCTCATCCCAGGCTCATGTGTGTCTTATAATTGTTAAGGTGTTCCACTGGGTCACCTCTCTCTTCATACTTGCCAATTTTGGGGGGGAATCGGTTGGACATGCAAATATTCCAAAAATCTTGGGAAAATGAAAGATTATCATCGTCGTTTCAAAAAATATGAATTGATCATTTGAATCTTCCTCCTTCTCCGCGTGATAATGTAGGGGTTGGGATGTTCCTTCATGATCTCTCAAGACTTCGACATCTTCATTTCTCTTCTATTTCTAGGTGCAAGGCCAACTCAGTTCGTTTTCCCTTGATTTTGTTAGTGAGGTCTTGCGATTGGGGATGCTTGTTGCTACCTATGCGCAGAGGTGTCTGGATTGATTCGGTCGAAGATGATGGGGGTTCTAGACAACCTATCTAGCATCTAATTTCGCTCTTAGTGGGTGAAAAATTATCTTCTCCTCTAACGGCACTATTAGGGGGATCGGCCGAATGCATAATTTGAGGATGCGTCTACTCTAACCTCCCACTCATTTGTACTTGTGTCGCTTCCGCGTCCTTGGGATTGAGCCCTTCCGATTTGCACTTTGACCTCGTGTTGGTTTTAATGTTGTTGGAACATATTATGGGGTGCTTGATAACCCCTTTGCTCCATCATTTAGATGAGAAGCTACTGCATGGTGGCGTGCTGCTTTACCATATTCCTCATGTTGATAGCAATATCAGCTATCTCCCTAGTAAGTAGTGTTGTCCCCCCCCCATCATCCTGTTGGGATGAGTATCTAATTCACTGGAACTCATTGAGCTAATTTAGTACCTCTTTCCTTTTCAAGGAAGGTTTATAACACTTTCAAGTCTTTTTGAACTTTTTTAACAAACTCTCGCTTCGTTCTTTTTCCAAGAAAACAAATTCTCAATGGGAGAGTTGCGTCTTCCCGTGGGATTTTCCCATGGAATCGTTGTGGTTGAAAAGTAGGAATTTTTCACATATTGTGCCAATTTTTTGTCCTCGATATTTATATGGCTGACATAGCCAACATATCTCGTTTCCGTTCACGTCCATGCAATCTTGGTCTTACATACTTAGACAAACCATTAGAGCATGTGGCCTACTCTGGTGGGTGTGGAAGCGGTTGTGAGCACTCTGACAACCAAGGAAGCCTACTTTGAGCAAAATATGTGGGTGTGGAACATGCAAAGACGTAAGTCGACCACTTCGGTTACAAAGTTGGTTAGATACAGTAATATATATGAATATGGAGAGAGAGAGAGAGAGAGAGAGAGAGAGAGAGAGAGAGAGAGAGAGAGAGAGAGAGAGAGAGAGAGAGAGGGGTTACTTGTAAGTATGTAAAATTGCTTTACCTTCAAAATGTTACAAAGTGTGAGCTTCTACACTAGCAGAAAATGAAGTTATGACCATTAGATGAAGTGACATGTGACTTCATCTTGGGAGTCGAGGTCTTAATCTTAGATGCTATTATCAATCCTAAGTTGGCATGTTACCAATGCTTCTGAAAACTAGTCACCCTAGAGCTATGTTGTATAGGATGCAGGCTAAGGATTTGACAATTTGGCGTATACAATAGAGATGTCACATCAACCCATTATATGGAGATCTTGTGGGATATTTCTTAGGAATAGTGGAATCGCTTTGCAAATGAGGCGGTGCGTCACTTCAAAATATTACCCGCTTAGAAAGGGCCTTGTTACAATAGGTTATCCACTTTAGTTAGACACCTTTTACTGATGACTTAGAGCTTGGGCCTTTGGTTGGCAGCCACGCGTCCGAAGCCAGATGAGCTTCGAAGGACGGTGCATAACAGAAATAAGACATAGAAAAAAAAATAATTGACATTAGGTTTTATCCCTTTTTTTTTTTTTGCTTCTTTTTTTCTTTTCCAAGATTCCTTTCACTTTCTTCCTTTCATTCTTTGAATATTGTGACATAATCTAGTAATTAAATACTTCCTCCGTCCTATAAAAATGGACTTATTTTTGTACTTGCACAGATTAAGAAAGTATAATCAATATAGTTAAAAATATAAATTTTATTTACATTTTTCTTAATATACTTCTACATTAAATAGTGGTTTTAAATACGAGTAACATATTACATAAGGCATATTAGAAAACTAAGGTGAGTTTGATTTACTATTTTTTAGTTGTTTTTCATTTTTTATTTTGTAAAATGCGAAAAACATGTTCGGTCTGATATTTCTAAAAATACATTTTCAAAAACAAGGATAAACTTATAGTATAAAACTCAAAACACTTTTTTTTTTATGTTCTAAGTGTTTTCAATTAAAATTCTGAAAACACTCAAAACATGAAATAAACTGGTTTAAATAAAATAAATCTAAACTATTAAACCTTACAAATATATATATTCTAACAAATAAAATTCTAAAAAATAGAAGAATAAACTTTAGAATAAATAAAATTTAAAATTCTAGAAAAATAAAATTATAAAATTTCTAGAAAAATAAATAAAATTATAAAAAAAAAGAAATAAAGTAGTTGAATCTCTTAATAATAATTTTCATAAAAATTTTAATAAATTTATTTAAATGAATACATATATTCTCAGTACACTTCATGAATTTTTATTTTTATATTCAATATTTTGAACTCAGTTTATTATTATTATTTTTATGTACTTAGTAGCGAGAAAATATTATTAGATTCATTAACTTTAAAAAGTATGTATTGTTTGATGATATATGAACATAAAATTATTCTATTTTTACCAAAAAAATTGCATTTAATGAAATAAAATGTCATAAAACGATTTTTCAAAATTTAAAATCAGACTTGTTTTTTAGTTTTGCTGGTTTGAGAAATATATTTCACAATAACAAATCAAATGCGTTTTTAAAATTTTTAAAATAGACCCTGAAATTAAAAAAAAAATCTGAAAATGCACTCAAAATTGAAACTTGGACCAAAAGGACCTAAAAGAAATTAACTCTATTCTCAACAAGAAAATGGCATATAATTTGAGAAAAGCGAAAAATAAAAGTCTATTTTTATGAAATTGAGAGAGTATGTAAGTATTGAGTTGTTAAAGCATCAAAATTACATAAGATGAACCTAGCCCGATAATCATCAATAGTCAAATCAATAAGAAAATGTTTAGTGGACAAATGAGAGTTTTTATTGTCTCATCTCCTCTTCGTGGTTCATCTTCTTCATTTGGGAAAATTCCTATTGCCCAAACATTAATTAGCACGAGATCATTACCAAAATATTTGAGTTCTTTATTTTTTAAATGAGGAAAATGTACTCGAGCGATGACTTATATATATCACTGACCTGTTTTGTGAAGATTTAAAGATGCTCTAGATTACGAACAAAATAAAATAAAATAAAGAGGCTCTAGATTATTTAAGTGTGCATTTCAATAGAACATGAGGTTGTCGAAATTAACTAACTTGTGGAATTTCCTAAGACGTAATTATGCTTTAGATCTTTTTCAAATGCAAAAATTTACGATTTACCAATGTAATTAAATAGAGTAATTTTAGGGAGACCTTTTTAATTGACATTTATGAGTGACATTGTGACATGATTCAAATACATTGGGTGATGTAAATAACTACCTCACTACTTACCTTTTCATCGACCAATGTATGTGAGTCATATCACAATGTCACTCATAAATGTCAATTAAAAATATCTCCCTAAAATTATTCAAAAATTTTTGTTTTACACGTCTTGGAGGAACACTTCTGCAAGTCATAGTGCCTTGTTAAACTAATCTGCTGGTAGATAGTCTACATCACCTATTGGATTTAGATGTATGGCCTATTAATTTAACACTTGCTCATTTGTTTCTTTTTAAAAATTTCTTGCTATAAACTTAATAGGAAATTAACAACTAGCATCATTAATGAAATGCCAAAAAAAAAAAAAAAATGTAAGTATTTTTGAAGGGCAATAAAAATATTTTAGTTTCATTTCATAATCAATGTGTTGGAAAATCATGTTTAAAGAAATTTTGAAATATTTGACTAAAAGGTTGATTAAAAAAAGAAATGAAATTTTAAGAGGCACCATTTATAACTATGCTATCGCATGGGTTAAAGGCCTTGAGATCGCAATTGGTAGATATTCTGAAACATATTCAAAATTGGTAAAGTCATGCGATCGCAAGGTCTATAACTATGCAATCGCAATGTTTACTTTTATCAAGGGAATTTGTGCCAAGCGGTCGCAAGACACTATAACCATGCGATCGCATGGTGGTCCAAATATGACTGTTGGAAATTTGTAAATTTAATTTATTTTTTTCCACCCCTTGAGCTTTTTGGGGGGAAGGCATGACTTTTCATGATATAGCTTGCACCAATTCATGAAGATGTTTAGAAATCTATAAAAATGTGGTAGATTTCAAAATAAATAAATAAATAAATAAAATCAATTCATCAAAATCAATAATGATCAAAAGTCTTGTCCAAATTATTCCAATTCTTGTGTTCTTCAAGTTCTTAGAAGAAACTTAAGTACTCTAAGTTTTCTTCTACTTTGGCTTGATTTAGTGTTACAAACCATTTATGAAGTAGTCCTTCAAGTACTCAAAATTATCAAGAGGAGGCAAATATCGTTTGAGGACAACAATTTATGTGGTCAAGCCTACTTCGATAATTTTCGGTTACATTACTATCTTCTAGTGTTTTTTCTTTCTTGCTGATTTTTTTCCTTCTCCATCCTAATATAAGCTCAACAATCTCAAAAGATAATCTTGGTGGCGAACGAAACTACCGTGGCTACTATCAAACTATGAATAAAGACTTCGTAAGATTAGATCTCTTTGATGGAACCAACTTCACAAGACAGCAAGATAAGATCAAATTCCTCCTAACAACATCGAAGATCTTCTATATTTTTTATCAGAACTGGCACCGCTCCCGAAACCAACTGAAGATGATATGGATGCAATAAGGACCGAAAAATAGAAGCGAAAAGATGATGAACTCATATATAGGGTCATATACTCAATCTTTATCCTATCGAATCTATGATCTTTATGCCAACACTACATTGGTGCACTAGAGAACAATTACAAAGCCAATGAGGAAAGAACCAAAAAGTTCCTTATTTCTAAATATCTTGATTTGAAATTCCTTGACGATATTCCCCGACTCTTGCAATTGCACGAATTATAAGTGCTTGTAAACAAACTAAAGGCAGTCAAAATTGATCTTCCGGAATCATTTCAAGTGGGGCCTATAATAGCAAAATTACCAAGCACTTGGAAAGGATATTAGATAAGATTCTTTATAGTTTTGAGGACTTCTCATTTGAATAATTTCAAAAATATTTGAAAATTAAGGAAGAATCGATAGCAAGAGATAAGATTGAAAACTTTTATGAACGCACATCAAAGGTCAATGCTATTGAAAGACTGATCCCTCCAACAAAATTTTCAAGAGTAAATCTCCGAATGGACAAAACAAAAAGTGTAAAAAGAAGCACAAAGGATGTTAGAGGAAACTCTAAACATTATGCAAAAAATTCCCGACACAAAATTTGTGCAGAATAAAAAATGACTAAGCAACATTATCATAGTGTGAATATGTCTCCTAGTATTTTAGGATTAATTCACTCTGACATATACAAGTTAAATGGAATTCTAACTAGAGGAGGAAATAGATATTTTATAACTTTCATATATGATCATTAAGCACAAGCATGATGCATTTGACATGTTTAAAGCGTATGAAAATGAAGTAGATAATCAAAAATCCTATCACTTAGAAACCATAGATGTGGTGAGTATTTTTCTAATGGCTTCAACATATTTTGTGAACACACATGGCATAGTGCATCAATGTTCCGTAGCTAGGACTGTTGAACAAAATGGTTCGACTGAAAGAAAATATAAAACCTTAGTTGACATGATAAATTCTATGCTCAATCATGCTATATTGTCATTTAATTTGTTGGGTGAAGCTCTCTTAAGTGCTTGTAGAATATAAAATAAAATTCCTTCAAAGATTACAAATGTCTCTCAATGCAAAATAGGGAAAGAACGTGAACCTAACATTGGTTATTTTACAATGTGGGGGTGTCTTTCCTATTGCAAGAACACGGATCCAAAAAGGATTAAATTAAGTCCTTGAGGGATTAAGTGTGCATTTGTAGAATATGATACTAATAGGAAATCCTATAGATTGCTAAATATGGAAACCAACGTGATAACTGAATCAAATGAAGTAGAATTCTTTAAGAACTTATTATCTTCGGGTAATGATTTAAGGGAAATACAAGAAGATTTACCTAGCTCTAAAGGAACACAAAGCGAAACATCTACTAAAGATGTTGAGAACTCAAGTGAACCTCGAAGAAGCAAAATAATTAGAGTTGGAAAGTTGCTAGGTTCAGATGAAATAAACTCTCAACTCATTTCATTCTACTTAGTAGAATGTAATAAGAAGAACTTTGTAAGAACAATACCTTTTATTTTACAACTGAAACAGATTCTAAAACTTATAAAGAAGCTACCATTTCTCGTGATAGTCTCTTATGGAAAGACATCATAAGATATGAAATGGATTCAATCAAGTCAAACAACATATGGGAACTTGTCGATCTACGATTCGATTCTAGGCCTATTAGATGCAAATGGGCGTTTAGAAGAAAGTACAATTCGGATGGTACTCTAACACTTTCATAGTTAGTCTTGTAGCAAAAGGATATCAACAAAAAGAATAACGATTACTTCGAAACATAAGCTCATGTTGCAAGAATAACATGCATGAGGATATTATGTGTGTTGGCCTGTATAAATGACTTACCATGTTATATCAAATGGATGTCAAAAGGGCATTCTTAAATAGACATCTCGATGAGGAGGTCTACATAGAATAACCTGAAGTTGTGCTACCCAAAAATGAACTTAAGTTTGTAAACTTCTAAAATCAATATAAGTCTCAAGCAAGCACCTAAAAAGCGACACGAAAAAATTAACTTAGCTATCAATTTGTTTGGTTTTGTGCATTATAGTGTAGATAAATGTTTATATTATAAAATGTGTGATACCTATATTATTATTATTATATGTGATGATATGTTGATTCTAAGTAATCACATGTACGGAATCAAAGAAACAAAGAGGTTTTTATCTTTCACATTCAAGATGAAGGATCTTGGAGAGGTTCATACCATTTTGGGGATCAAAGTAACTACAAATAGTAAGGGTTATTATTTGAGTCAGTCACATGAATGTGATACATAAATTCAAACACTTGAACATAAAATAATATAATACCCCTCTTGATCATAGTACAAAACTTATAAATAATGATGGATGAGTAATTGCTCAGTTAGAGTATGCAAGCACTATAGGAAGTCTTATGTATGCAACTCAATGCACAAGACCGGACATAGCATTCGTAATTAGTAAACAAAGTAGGTTTACTAGTAATCCTAATAAAGAACATTGAAAAGTCATTGAAAAAGTTCTTGGTTACTTGAAGAAAATAAAAAACCTAGGTCTTCAATATTCCATATTTTCAGCAATTTTGTAAGGATTTAGTGATGCTAATTGGATCTCTAGCACGAGAAGAAAGTAAATCTACTTCAAGATGTTGTTTACATTGAGAAGTGGTGAAATTTCTTGAAAATCTAAGAAACAATCATTCATCACTCATTTAACCATGGAATCTGAATTCGTGGCATTAGTTGAAACCGTAGAGGAGGTAGAAGGGCTAAAAGATCTTTTATGAGATTCTGTTAGAGACAAAAAATTCTTCGTCTATATCTATTTTATGCAATAGTCAAGCTACACTATCAAGAGCATATAATTAAGTATATAAAGGAAAGTCTAGATATATGAGTCTAAGACATGACTACGTAAGGAAATTAATCAAAAGTGGAATAATTTCTCTAAATTACGTAAAGGCAATAGAGAATCTAGCAAATCCTCTCACTAAACCACTTCAAAGAGATTTAGAAATATCAACATCGAAAAGGATAGGGTTGAAACTCCTTAACTAAACTCCCAAAATGATAACAACCATATTGTTATTATTAAAAGGATAATTCACGGGTTTATAAAGAGTAAAAACAAGTCATTCGATAAATGAATTGTTGCAGCACTATTGAATATCAATAAAACCCTGTCCTTTGAAGAAAGTGCTGGTTGGTACTACAGCGAAGGGATGGTCATAACAAGATTTTAAAGAAGTTCATTTTAATAAATAAGTATCTTTTACGGTAACAAAGATGATAGAAGAAATTCACCTAGTTAAAACTTCGAGATGGTGATAGAGAGTAGGAGTTTCTCTCTTAAGAGTTTGACGAATAGGATGAGTTCAAGACCATTATAGCGCTAACAAGTTTGAGAAATTTATGAACACGTGCCACCCATGTGTATGTTCTTATAAATTTATAACAAGAAATAATTTGTTCAAAGCTACTAAGCGACCTAAAATTTTGATAATAGTTTGTAAAAATTAAACTACGGCTAGATTCAAATCGAAAAATATCTATGTCTTATGCATAAGTGCCGGTTGATTTGATTGGATTGCCTTTATTAAACATTTCTTAAATAGTGGGGGTGTTGGAAAATTGTATATAAAGAAATATTGAAAGATTGGAGTAAAAGATGGACTAAAAAAGGAAACGTGATTTCAAGAGGCAACATTTATAACTATGCAATCGCATGGGCTAAAGGCCTTGCAATCGTAGTTGGTACATATTCTAAAACAGATTCAAAATTGGTAAAGCCATGTAATTGCAAGGTCTATAACCATACGATCGCAAGGTTCACTTTTGATAGGAAACTTTATCTCATGTAAATGCAAGGTGCTATAACCAGAGCTGGTCCTTTTATTGAGGCAAAAGAGTCCATTAATTCAGGCCAAAAATGCCGAAAAAAATTTGAAGCCCAGGATTTTGCTTTGATGTTAAAAAAAATGGAGCTCATTCATCTTTATTTTGTAGCCCAATTATTCTTAATTGGTAGTGGTGGTGGTGGTGGTGGTATTGGTGGTAGTAGTCGTAGTCGTAGTCCTACTTTAACTTGATTTAATCCTACAAACAATTTGTCAAGTAGTCCTTTAAGCACTCAAAAATTATTGAGATGAGGCAAATATCATTTGAGGACAACGATTTATGTAGTCAAGCTTATTTTGATCATTTACAGTTATAGTACTATTTTCTAATATTTTTTCTTTCTTACTTATTTCTTTCCTTCTCCATCCTACTACAAACTCAACACAATGTACAAGTAGATTGCATTGTTGTCTAAATATAATAATCATCAATATGCTCCTTTAATATATTACTAGTATTTTCACCCTACAATGCACTAAAATATGTTTGGCATGGTGATTTCAATCAAAATTTATGAAAATATATTAATTATACAATCATATCAAATAAAAATATAGTACAATAACATTTTAATACAAAAAATATTATCATATTCAAAACTTTAAAAAATATAAGTAAAAATTTTACATTTGATCTATGCGACGATTTGATGGACAATATATTTTAAGTCGGTTCTCACTTGTTAGCTGGTATTAAGTTTATCATTGAGATCTTAGATTTGACACTCATATTACATATTTTTTATAATACAATAATTATCGATAAGAATAATAGCTGTTGCTAAGTAAAAAAATAGTTTATACATTAAATTAAAATAAAATCTTGATGTCATTAATTACATATGTACCGTACTAATTGCTAAAATATTTATTTCATTATAATTCTTTTTCATAGATTTCCAAATTTAGAAAGTTATTTTGGGCGAAAAATTATGTCTGAATTATTTTTGGTATGGACTTTGTTTTTATATATGTATAGATAGATATAAATATAGATTTATTTCCGTGATTATATGAAAATGAATGAATATATGTCGATTATACAATCAAATCAAATAAAAAACACAGTACAAATAATATTTATTACAAAATTATGTCTGAATTATTTTTGGCATGGACTTTGTTTTTATATATGTATAGATAGATATAGATATAGATTTATTTACGTGATTATATGAAAATGAATGAATATATGTCGATTATACAATCAAATCAAATAAAAAATATAGTACAAATAATATTTATTACAAAATTCTATCGAATTTGAAACTTAGAAAGCAACACTAATCAAATTAGAAAAAGAAACAATACTCTAGTGTATAACGCATTTTAAAAATAGTTAATAATAATAATAAAACATATTTTAGAAAAATATAATTTATAACATTATTAAGGATAATAAATTATTTTAATTGTTAATGATCTGTTTGGTTTATAAACTGGTTTATTTATGATTTTAAGTAATAAAAAAAAAATAGGGGTTGAAGATTGGAGAGAAAAATGTGTGTGGTTAAAAAGTGGTTTGGGAAATTGTATGGTTTATAAACCATTTTTTCAAGTTTATTGAACACATGCTTAAATATAATTTTAATACTGATAGTTACACATATGATTTTTCAAATACATTACAATATGCGAGTGTGATTACTTCTAACTCTTATTAATTGTCATTGCATATTACGGAATCAAAGTAAAATTTTAATAACATTGCAATAAAAAAAATTAATTAATTTGATTTCGAACATAATATATTTTAACTTTTGATGAAATTTATTTTTTAATGTATTGCTTAGATATAATTTTATATTTCTATAGAATTTTTAATAGTATTTTTCAAATTAAAACATAGTCAAAAAACAAAAACAAAAACAAAAACAAAACAAAAAACAAAAAATCAAGAATAATATAAATGAACACTGTATTCCCAAAAAATATTCAATCAAGTATGAAATTATTCGATTTGAAAGAAGATTTTTGGATTAATCATTTAATTTTTTTTTATACATAATCTAATTGAGAAACTTATAAAAAAAATACACAATATAAGGAATGTTCTTAAGTTCTTTAAACTTAAACATTTTTGGGTTATTTAAATGTTTTTCAACACATTTTATAATATAATTTTATATCTCTAGAAATAATTTATATTAATTTTCCAAATTAGTTACACTATGATTAAGCAGAATACTTTTGAGTATTTTTTTTAAATAAATTTAACAAAGTTTCTAAGTTGCAGATTTTGAATATTTTTTTATAACAATTGAAAATTATCTATTTATTTTTTAAATTAGACTTATGGTGCTTTTGATGTAATTTTTATCATTCCAAGAAACTTGCATTTGGATTTTTATTAAAATGAAAAAGAAAACAAAAAATATATTGATGAACGCTCTATTTTCGGCGGGAAAGTGTGTGTGTATTTTTTGTAGCGGTTACTATGTTTTTATATATACTACTAGTGTTACACTCGTGCGATTCACGATCATTTTTACTCACATACCTTAATTTTTTTTACGGTTAATATATTTATCATTTCAAGAAACTTGCATTTGGATTTTTATTAAAATGAAAAAGAAAATAAAAAATATATTGATGAACGCTTTATTTTATTCTTCATTTTCTATTTTTAAAGAAAAATTTATGTGACATTGACAACGTTTTTTTTTTTTTTTTTTTTCATTTTTACGAATTTTGAAAAAAAAAATTATAATTGATTTTCATATGTTAACATATGAAATGAATATTTAATTAAGATAAACGAAGGAAGAAAATTAGTTACAAAAAATGTACAATTACACATACTTTTTTTTTTTTTTTTTTTTTACGATTTGTATATTTACCGTTTCAGGAAATTTCTTTAAACTTCGTAATTTAAATTGACTTATAACTTAAAATGAGAAAACAAATTACATCTAAATAGAATTTGTAATAAGTGAATATATATATATATATATATATATATATATATATATATATATATATATATATATATATATATATATATATATATATATACACGCTCAGAATTTTATTATAATGAAAAGGAAAGAAAAATAGATTTATAGTTTGGAGCCTTAATAAGCACTAGTGAATCACCCGTGCGATGCACGGAAAGTAATGTCTGAATAAAGAAACAATGATTCGATAATACATGATCCACTGATTAAGATTAAATGAAATTAGCAATTCAAATGTTACATCATTAAGTGTTAATTTCGCGTTATTATCAATTGCGCCGCTCCCTTATTATTTCCTCCATGGCTTCCTCTCGTAAGCCTTAGCACAGAAGATGAATTTATTTACCCAATAAAACTTTGTCTTCAAAGTTATGGTCGTTACTCTAAACAGTCATGATGTGATGAATCTTTACCCTATGTGTCGCAAAATTAGAAAACTCATGAATGTATTCCAAGATAAATTCGAACTCTATCATGGATCTAAGATTTATGAAGGAATCTCATGCACATACTATAGCTACTATAATTTGTTTCTTATTTGGTTAGTTTTCTATGATGACTGAAAACTTCTTGATTTGTAATTTAAAACCTAAATTCTCTATTTTTCCATAGATTAAAATATTTTAACATTAAAAATTTGGACCAAATTAATTTATTTTTAAAAAAAAAAAATTAAATAAAAAGTGTAAATCTGTATTTTTGGTTCGAATTTCACATTGATATATAACTTGAAATTTTTTTCACACAAAAATCATTTAAAATATATATTTCTTAAAACAATTATTTAATAAAAAATTTCACCACCATTCTAAATTTTATATCATTCTTAAAGTAGTCTTTTCTTTTCAAAAATAATTTCAACTATTTGAAACTGTCCCATGTAAAATTAATAAAATTTATCCTTTATATAGTTTTTGGATCTACCATATTTTAAAATATAGAATAGAAAAAATATAATTACATGGAGTATTAGTTTTTTCACTTTTGCTGCTCTGTTTTTTTCTGTAAATTTTCAACCGAAAGCTGTTATACTTGCATCTTCATCCATTTTGCTTTAGTACGGTCCTTATGTTTAATTGATAAAATTTACCAACACCGTTTCTTAAGCCTCTATTTGGCAAAAATGTTTTTAAACATGTTTTAAAAACACAAATTTTTAAACCACTTTTTAATCACAGATATTTTTTTCTCTCCATTTTTTAACCACATATTTTACCTAGAAAATATAAAATATATGTTTTTAAGTACAAAAGTTTTAACAAACAGAGTCTAATGTATTTCTCGTAGAGTAGATCTTTTCTATCAGGATAGGTTTTTTATACAACACATCGCATTTAGAAAACAAAAAATATGTATTACTATTTGAAAACAATCACAATATGTAATTGGAAACAAAACAATCTGTAATTTGAAAATAAAACAATAAAAAAAATATTGATTATTATTGTAGTGTCAAAACAATAACCTCTTAAAGAACTTGGGAACGTTGTTTAATTTGTGCTATTTTTTTAAAATCCAAATACTGAAAAATGTTTTGATATTTAATAGACTTTATGCATATTATTTGACTTGTACATCAACCGTTACTATCTACTTAAACTGTTTTAAGTTTAAATGTAGGATTAATATAGATGTTTGAACCATATATAACAACTCTATGCATATTCATTTAATCGTATATCAATTATTAAAATCCTTTTAAACTGTTGATTTTAAGTTTTTATGTATGATTGTTACAGATTATTTAAATGGTAAAATATATACTAATTAATCAAGTGGACACCTTGTTTGTAGTTAAATATTATTTTTACAGCTATAAAAAAAAAAATCATGATAGAACAATGTAAGAAAATAGCAGCAATATACATAATATACGATAAATAGAATTCGTGCAAAAAACTCAAAAATTGGGGGGAAAATAGTAATGATATACAACACTAGTAAAATTAAATAGATATATAGTCTTCTTATAGTTGAACAAATTTTGACCCTCAATATGTATGAAGCGAATACTATAATTAATTTTGAAAAAATTCTTATAGCCTTCTTATAATTGGAAAAATTTGAAAAGCAAACATATACACATTATTATATATGTGCTGAAATCGAGGTGATTGAATTTCGTTAATCAAAGTGCTAATGTTGGAAATCGTGCAACATTGAAGTCAAATAATAAAAAAAAAATCTGGTGAAAAAAAAATGTATATAAACTCTCTTTGGGCAGTCACTTTTGGTGGGAAATATGTAATGGGACCCGCATTAGCTCAGCTACTGTTATATATAATATAGATATAGATATAGATATAGATATAGATTTACTTGTTGTTGTAGAAATTAAGAATAATAAACACTGAATTAAAATATAACAAATAATATCATGGCATAGTTAATTATTTTTAAAATTTAGACTTAACAGTTAGGACAAAAAATCATTAATAACTATATCATTTCAAGACAATATAAATAAATTTGTTAACTGCTAATATTAAAAAAATGTAATATGAGACTTTCTGGAATAAGAAATGAAATAATAATTAAATGTAATTATAAATAAAATTATTTTGATAAATAATCTAATATAGAAAAGAACGTTATTATGTATATGTAACAAATAACTTAAAAGTATCATTATTTATAACAAAATTTTATACAACTTGATTAAATATTCGATATAAACGAAAATGAAAGTTCGACATTGGATTTGTATGACTGAACAAAATTATTTATCTATAAGATTAAGACCAATAAAATATCACAGTCATTATAAATACTTATTTACGTATTAAATGTAACTTTCTATAAAAATACTCATTAATTTAATAAAACGCAATACAAAGGAGTTCGAATTTTAGATTTACTAAATAACTAAAAAAATAAGATTATTAATAAAAAGTTTTATACGATAAGATTTATTTAGTATTAGATGTGTAATACAACCTTAATATAATTTTGAACTGAAAATTTTAAATTAAATTTGTATGATTGAATACAAATACTTATTTGTAAGATTCAAATATTAAAAGTTTAGAATAATTTTATGAAAAGAGAGGTTTAAACACAAATAATCAAATATAAATAAGTAAAAAAATTCTCTATAATTATGCATCATTCCGTAATTGGTCAAAAGTAGTAGCAGTGTGAACATAATAAAAGCTGAGTTTTGGCGAGCTGCAGTGTGAACACAATAAAAGCTGAGCTTTCCCACCAAAACTCAACTACTTTTATATATTATATAGATATAGATAAGATTGTTCCATTGTTTTAGACTTTGTGTGCCTATTTTATGTAGATTTTTATAAATAAAGTTGATGAGATTTGGCGAATCCTATAAATTGTATAATAAAGTTGATGGAAGTTGTAAATAAACTGGAAAGTTGATAAATTTTACTAGCTTCACCAACTTTTTAGCAAAGAAATTATCAAACAAGTCCTTAATGTGAGAGAATTCATTTTTATTTTAATTATTAAAATTTTGAAAAAATCACTGTCTGGATGAACTAATCTTATATGACTAGAAAAATTGTTTTTGAATATATTTGTTTTCACACAGTACAAATTAATTAATACTAATTTTGCTTGGGGTGGCCGGCAGCCGAATGATAAGATCCAAAAATTGGACAATTTTATCTTGGTTTTTATTTGACCATTATTTGTTGGGAAAAATATCAATTTTTTTCACCCATACCTCTTATACCAATTGTTGGGATAAATAATCAATTTTCAAAACATACCACACAGGGAAACAACATAAACCGAAATAACAAATAAAGAGAAAAATAACAAGAATTTAACGTGGCTCAGCTGACCGCTGACAATTACGAGAGAAAAATACTTTTATTGATAATGAAAGAAAACTCACTCATACATTTTTTTCTCTCATCCTTACAACTTCTTAATTAGAAAGAACAATGTACGCAGTACCCCCACTCGTATCGTTTTCTTCCAATTCATCATACCACAATTTTTCTCCATTCGACAATGAATTCACCACGAAAGTCAATTCTCAATTACTGACTGTGTGCAATCCATCTTGACAACACGTAACACACAACATGCACCCCAACAGTCTTTTTGAACTCTCTTTTGTGTGCTAACAACACCATGTTAGATGAATATTATTTTCTATCTATGTGTGCTCCACCACAACACTCAACGCAACTTTAACAAAATACCACTCACCAAAGCGTATGCCCGAAGACACGCGCCTTCTTTTCCCCTTCCTTTTCTCTCTTGCTTGTCTTCTCTCTCGCGTCAATCTTTTAGCTATTCTATTCTTCAACTGCAGATCGTCTCCATATATAATAAAATCTGTCCAAAAACTTACCTAATTACAATTTAGGTTAATTTTCTAATTGTATTAGGATTCCTTAATTATTTTCCTTGTATAATAATACAATAATATTTTATTCCTTTTCTAATTGGTATTATATATACAAAGAAAATACTCTTAATTTAATCAAACCACTTTTCTTTTCTTGTCAAACAAAAATTATTTATTCCATAATATTTTTGATCAAAAACCCAACATTATTTACGTTTCACTCTTTGCGCGTGCCCAACTTAATTTAAAAACCAAAAAATTGGTTTTTTGTCGAACTTATTTTCAACTCAACATTCTTTCATTATAATAGTTTTACATGTAAATTCAAAATAGATAGTTAAATTATCACCACATTTTTTATTTTTTACACATCATTATAATTTCAGATAAGTTCCTTAATCTTTTCCCATTGTAGCAATTATTTTCCTAACGCTTTTCGTTGAATTATTATCATCAACATTCCATTAATTAATATATCTCGTCGTTGATGTTTTATATCAAAGTACTCGGTTTTCATGTTTTGGAATAAGTAAAAAACGTTTTTCTTTTTATTTATTTCTTATCTAAGAAATGTGTGAATAATTAATTGATTTTTTCCCCTATTATTATTAGATGCCTTACTTATTTCTTACTTTTAACAAAAAAAATATATTAAAATAAAATCCTTTTGTCATGGTAACTGTTACGTAAAATTACTTAAGTTAAACATGTTTGACAACCAATAACTTTAGTAAAATAGACCTCTTTGTTAAAAGGTCAAAAATACTTTTAATGAATAAATTGCAAGGTATACCATTTCTTTATTATGGTTGATTTAACTCAGGACTAATTACTTGAACTTTTTGTAATTTTTTCAATTGTTCTATATACTCGTTATATCTTTATAATTTTTCAAAGGCTTTGAGATGATCTTGCTTAGTTATATACCCTAATATTATTCCTTCTAAAACTTCTTCTTCTATATCCTTATGTTCGAGTGATATATTATAAACTATATTTATATTTTTGGCAGTTTCATCATAGTTGAATCTTATATTATTTATGCAAGTGTAATCAATATCTTTATATATTTCTTCTAATTTGGACTGGGCAACAAAATATATGCCTTGATGTTTTTCTAGTAATAATTAATAAAAGCGAAATATATTTATCATCCAAATACAGTTTATCAAAATTACTAGAAGTGGAAGCTTGTGAAGTGTTCATAAATTCAAACGATCAGGTTGATCAGGATTATGTCTAACTATTCTATTTTTCTTGATCTAAGGTTCTTAAAACTAAACCTGATAATCTAATTTCAGTATTTTCTTGTAATCAAATCAGATGTTGTTGTTGTTATTGTTCGTACTGACGATATCTACTGGTATTTAGCATTTTTTCCCATTTTTCCCGATTATTTTCTTGTTTTAATTCTCTGAGAAGTTTTATATCTCTCTGAATCTTAAATCAAATGTATTATCTTTAACTATTCTAAGTCTCTCAATATCTTCTCTATCATCATTGTTCATAATAAAAAAATTACAAGCATGTGGAAGCATATGATTAAAAACATGTAATCAAAGTATGTAAATGACAGTAAATAAACTTACCGTAATCAAATAGAAATAAACAGACTTTCCCTCCAGTGTCATCCTATAGCTGCCTTACATGTACTCAATCAATCCTTTGAATTAAATGAATATTCGATATTTTTTAATAAATTGGGTCCACAACTGCTTCCGCAAAAAGTTTTTAATCAAGATTGCACTTCTCACTCTAGAGAACTAGTCGTGTTTCCACAGACGCTATCTCACAGTGTTCAGAATCTCTGTTTTCACCCCTATCTCGACTTCTTTCAGGAAGACTTTACTTAGAACTTTTTCAAAACTACATGTTTTAAAAACAAGTTTTAAAATTGAAATAAAGCTCAAATATTATCCCAAAATGCAACACCACATCAAAAAGCTGAGGGATCTCTGCTGAGCAACATATTCTTCAAAGAAGAAAACGCATTTTGGAAAATATCAATATTGCCGAGGGTCATGAGAAACTTAACGAAAACCATTTTTAAGAAAGTCTTGATAAAAACTCAAACATCATTTCATTCATAGATTGACATTGTACATACTGCAAACTATATATAAACACATTTGGTACTCACATTATGAAGTTTATAACTCCATAAGTGATTACCTTATTACAAGCTTTGATATCTTCAGACTATCTATCAATATTTTTCTTGAATATAAGTGGTGTATTTAAGTTTTTGAATAAAAGAGTACAAGTGCTTGACTCAAATATTTCGTGATGCCTTCTTCACTGAACTCCTCCCCCTTTTATAGAAGTTGTCCTTCATTTTCATCCATTCCTTTATTGGTAAGGAATCTTATCTCATTTGCATTAACTCCTGGTTGTTGGGTAGTCACCAACTATTTTTGGTGCATTATCTCCTCCTGCCAATTGGCACCAATTATTTTGACAAGTTATCTTCCGAATTGTGACAAAAGACCAAAGTTTTTCTTTAATAAAGAGACTTTATTAAAGTAGTAAGTGAAGGGTCTTTGTCATGGAAACTATTTTCCAATATCTTCTGGCTTTTAGTGACCACAATTTTTCTTTAATAAAGAAACTTTATTAAAGTAGTGATAAAGGGTCACTGTTTGGCTACATTATTTTTCCATCCTTGAGTCAAAGAGTTATGTTGGGAATTCTGTACTATCAAGTGATGCATGGCTCATATCTTCAACGAGACAGTGTTCACATCTGTGTTCTGGATGGTCCCATATTATTTTGCATAGTTCTTTGCACATAGTTTCACTTCCACTTACTTCATTGATAATAATTTTCTCAAGTATGTGGTCATATTCATAGATATCTACTTCCTTGGATTGAAATCTTGCATTGGAGTAAATTACATGATTATCTGAAGGATATAACCAATTTTTTTCTTTTTCAGAAATAACTTGACTTAAATTATCAAATATTTCTTTATATCCTTTAGCTCTTCTTTAAGAAATCATGTTAACAATATATTCATATCCATTCTTAACAACGTTTTGGCTAGTTGGTAAGAAGTGATGGTTTGTGATACCTATCTTGATACAATGGAATGATGAAATTATTGTTTCTTCATATTTATCCCATTCCATTGTGGTCGAAAAGAATCAGATATATATGTTTGTACTTTTGATAACTTCAGTAAATCTTCGAAACGCCTTTTTAACATCTACAGAAAGTTGTGAAATTTCCTGTAGATCCTTACTTGGATATATGCAGAGTATATTCCCTAGTTCAAAGCAATTTTGAACCCAATTAGCTGGCGCTCCTAGATAGAAATTTCTTGTTCTATTTTTCATAGTGTAGGGTCTTCATCCATTTCCCTACTTCGAGATACCAATCTGACAGTAAATTGAACATAACAATAAAAAAGAGAACTTCCTCATAGTTATCTTTGTTTGGTAGTTTTTGTTCGTGTCAAATTTTTACAACATCTTTTGGATTTATTTGTTCAATACGGGGTTTGAAATCAATGTCATTCCTCTGTGAAGAGGTTTCCATAACCTTCTTGGTAACTTGATTATCCTTCTTGAATGAAGGCTTTGTATCCTTCTTCATATTTTTAATACAAACATTAGGATTAATTTTTCCCTATGAGGGGGTTCCTAATATTATTTTGTCTTTCCCTTTATCCTCGGGAAGAGAACTAGTATTCATAAGGTGAAGGGTTACTAGACTTTGTACAAGTATTTTCTCCCGAAGGGGCTATCTTGGTACTGTCTAGAAAGCTTTCTTGAATATTTTGAATTTGTATGTCCAAATAAGAGACTTTAAGTTCAAGTATCTGAACTTTTGTCTTTAATTCTTCTAGGTCCATCTCTGCTAAGATAATCAAGAAGAAAGTTAGACTGTCCTTTAATATATTTAATATCAAACCTGAAATATGAAAACCATATCTGGATTCTGATAATCTATCTATTGGCGATAGATGGATCAACGTTATTTTTCAAAAATGCTCTAACTTGTGTATTATCAGTTCTAATCAAGAACTTTTTTGGTAGCAAGTAATCTTCATATTTTTAACTCCTCGCTTCACATCAATGAATTCTTTTCATACCTCGTTTCAACTTCTTTGAATATTCCTGATGTATATCCTGCAAGTATTTCAGGACATGAAAAATTCTTTTCACATCTATATTCTTTATGATTCTTTTTTACCTTAAATACTACTCCCAGTAGTTATCTGAAACGTCGGTTTCAAGGATAAAGAAATATTCTTCTTGTGGAATAAAAAGTTTTGGTAGATTTTTTATTTCTTCCTTTACCTTCCTAATGCTTTTGCGATTACGTTCATCCCAAGACCACATTACGTTTTTCCTTAATTTTGGAAGAAAGTGATTTTTTAACTTGACACATTTTTTAATAAATCTTTCAGCATAATTTAATATATCGAGGAAACTTTGTAAATATTTTTTATCTTTCATTTCTTTTGGAAAATCTTGAATTTTTTCACCAATATGAGATTGCAGTTGCAATTCTCCTTCTTTTATAAATAATCCAAGAAATTTTATCTCTATTTTTGCTATCTTAGCTTTCTTTTGAGAAAGTGTAATACCATGATTTTTTATGATATAACAAAACTTTTCAAGATGTTCAATATGTTCGTTCATATCTTTTGAATGAGTAAGTAAATCATCTATGTAGATAATACAAAAATGAGTAATAGGTTTTATTACTTCATCCATTCTTCTTTGGAATATCTGTGGAGCATTTTTCAATCCAAATGTCATTACATTCCATTCAAATTGCCCTAAAGGATTAGGAATGCTAAATGCAGTTAAAGGTTTGCTATTTTCTGTGAACATAATTTGCCAAAATCCTGATTTACAATCAAACTTTGAAAATATCTTTTTATTTTGTACTTGTTTAATAAGTATGTCCTTATTTGGAAAGTAATATCCATCAAATTTTGTAACTTTGTTTAGCCTCTTATAGTTAATCATCATTCTAGCTTTTCCTCTTTTTATTTCACTATGTTTCCTAACCATAAATGCTGGATTACTATGTGGACTTTTACTAGGCCTAATTGTTTGGCTTCTAGTAATTCTTTTATTTAGATTTTAAATTCCTCTTGGTCTTCAACATTATATCTCATCGGTTTAACTCTTACTACAATATCTAGTTTTATAAGCTCTACCTTGGCTTTAATCTTATCTGTATCCCATTTTTCTAATGGGTTTTCAGAATAAGTTTCAGAAATTTCTTTTCTATTTTTTTCTAACTTATCTTCTATTGTCATTTTTAGCACATTAATTGGTTTAAATTTTTCTGTAATCCAACATCCATCACGATGGGTTGAGGAATTCTGATGATTAAGCTATGCTTACGGCTCTTGGATTTTAGGTGTAAAGATCTTGTGTGCACAAGGTGTTGTGAATATATATTTATCAATAAATTGAGTAAAATGTGCATATTTCAATAGAAAATTTTGTTCTAATAAAATATCACATTCAATTGCAGTTGACATATATATATATATATATATATATATATATATATATATATATATATATATATATATATATATTATCAACAAATATTTCTCTAAGAGATATTAGAAAAGGTATTTGTGTAGCATATTTGTTATATATTATTTTGTTTCCTCATACTGTTATAGCAGTTACAACTTTCTTTGAGTCATATTTCCAATATTCAGATGGTAGTACATTTGGTAAGCAAAGGCTTATAGTACTTTCTATATCTAAATAAGCATGAAATTTTATTTTACAATAATTTCTTAAATTGAGTATATCTTCAATATATGAACTCATGGGATTGGTATTTATTATCCTCTCTATGGTAACAATGATCTCATATTTTCATCTATCCTTGGTATAATAACTGGATTTCATTCAAGTGTTATTTTTATATATCCCTGACATATCTTATAAGGGCTTACTTTTCCAAAAAAAAACTCATTCCTAATAATATAGGGGTTTGGCTAAGTCCATAATTATCATCCTTATATAAGATTATTTCTGTTTTATGTTCACCTTGATTCTCTCCTATAAATATAAAAAGGAAACTCAGATATCTTTTTTATTTCAAGATTATGTCCTAAATAATCTTTAAAGACATATTTTGTGGTAATTCATAATCTTGTAGGTGGCTAACAAAATTAGCATCTACATGATTTTTATCTACTCTTGTATCTATAAGGACAAGAAGGTCATTCTTGATCCCTTCTTGGTTGATATATCTAGTCCTGATACAATATTGTGAGCTTGCTTGTTCATCAATACTTTGATTTTTAAGTCGTTCTACATTAACATTTCCTCTAGGTGGGAATCTTGCAATAATTTTTTCTCCTTGTAACCTCCCATTACCTTTTCTTATTATTCTTCATTCTTAATTAATTTCTATAGCTTGTTTGTGAAAATCAAGCATTATTTGTTCTGGTATTGTAATTTCACGTTCCTTATATTTTCTCGACAGAATATACTGTGCCAGTTCATCAAAATCTTTGTGTATTATTATATCATCTGTTATTTTCCTTAAATTGCTATTATGGCTAGTACTAAAAGTAAATATTGATTTTATACTTGTACTAATAGCCTTACTTTTATGTAACATTTTCAAGTTTCCAATTCTATAATAGAGATTGAAACTTTGGTCTTATTTTCGTCTGTTACTGAGATTACATAATTTGGTTTTACTGTAAATATTATCTTCTGATAAACTAGATTTCCTACAACAGTTTCTAATAGAGCATCTATAGGATCTTGTAGAATTCTGTTATTGATGCAATAAATTTCAATTGGTATATTCATACATTCTCTAAAGAACCCTTTAATCGTAACTTGGATTCCTCCAATTTCAATACATTTTAACTTCTTTCTAATATTTTCTGGGATATTGGATAATTTTTCTTTTACCCATTCTCTAGTAATTATTGGGATTCTGGTTTTTCCCCACTACATCTTCTATATTGATTGGGATTTCTTTATAATTCATACTTAAAATTGTTTTGTTCATCCTAGAAAGTATTCTTAAGAATTCGTAATGAAATACATCTATTTCTTGTAAGTCTAAGATTCTTTTATTCATCTCCTGATATCTTTTGATATCAAATGTAATTTCTTGACAAATTCCTTCTACCGAGTCTTCAACTTCCTCAGTTGTTTCAATATCTAATCCTTGTACTTCTTGAATTTCATTCATATATATTTTCTTTAGATTCTTCATCTGATGATGATGTTTCCAACTCATAAATACTACTACATTCACTATTTAAATCATCAAAATACTCAATTGGTTCTATATCACTATCACACATAAATTCTTCTTAAATTTTGAGAGTTTTTATATTCTGTTTATCTTTTCTTTTAAGATATTGTGGGGGGCTATATGTCATTCTTCGTTACAAATGAAGCATCTACATTTTTTTGATATATTTCTTTTTGGGCTTTTCAGACAAATTTTTTTTCTTTAAATATTTTTTGTATGGCTTGAAGTTTCTTTTCTTAAACTTTTTAAAGTTTTTAAATCTTCTTTTATGTTTTTATATGGCTTATATTTCTTCTTATGACATCCAAATTGTTCTATTTGACCTATATCTTTGTAACAACATAAAGAGTTCTTCTTTATCTTATATATGTTTTTTTATTTTCTAGTACTTCTCTGCACCAAATACTTATCATTCTTTTGGTAAATTCAATTCTACTTCCAAGGCTATCTATATGTGTCCCATTTATTAAATTGCATTGCTAAATCAGTACTTTTTATCCATGTTTCAATAGCTTTGTTTGTATCTACACAGTTTAAATCTAACCATATTCATGTTGTGTGGATTGGTTCATTATATGATTTTGTTGGATTAACTTCTTTTATAGATTGTTTTCTAATATATCCACTATATCTATTCTAGGTTTTCCTATATCTTTGGAATCCTTCTTTTCTAGGTATGTAAGTTTCATATAGATCACTAGTATCTTCATCACTACTAAATTCTTCTTTCACATTACTTGCGAATGAGTTTGTATTAATTTTAGTATTTTCTACTTGTTTTGCTAATTCTTTTAATTTATTTTTATATTTATCATATTCTTCTCCTTTAGATTCTAAGAATTTTTTTTCTAATTCTTCTACTTTTGTTATCATAAATTGTTTTATTTCATGTATTTTTTCCTTTCCTTTATTTTTATCTTTAATTTTTCTTCTGTAATCTTGAGGATGATTAATTATGATTTTATCTTTTTCTTTTAGATTTTTATCTAAAATAGGGTTTCCTATTTGTAAATTATATTCTAAATTCTCCAATTTCTTTTTCATTTCTTCGAATTCTTTGTTCAAATTATTTTTTGGTAAATAACAATAGCTTGTTTTTTATGTTTTTCTACATTTTTTAGAAATTCTTTAATTATATTTGTTGAGATCGTACCCAAAAATGTGACACATTGGGCCATCAGTGAAGGCCCAATGAGGGCCCACGAACTTTAACCCATGATTAGAAGTTCAAGATATCCCCCTGGCCCAATGGCCGAGGTGGAAAAGCACACGAGCTCCTATGGCCGAACTGGTTTGTGTCTAGCAGTGGCGCTTTATGCTTAACCGAGGTGCTTACGGTAGCGCCTCAAATGTAAGGATGAGACAAGGGATGAAGTCAGAGATGTGACACATGTGACACTGCATTTACCAAGATGTGACAGGCGTCCATCCCTTACGAGATGTAGCCATAATTATGGTCAAAAAGTAAGGTTGACCCCTTCAAGAGTTAGGGTGAATACATTTGTAAAAGTCTGCCACGTATCGCGATCCAGGGCAACAAATCCTTCTATAAATAGAGCACACTTGCCTCCAAGGAAAGTGTTAGCAATTTCATACTCTTAACTAAATATATTTCTCTCACTCCCTTTTTTCTCTTTTACGCACTTATATTTCCCGCATTCAAATTATATTTGCTGAGGATGGACGCTGACTTTGGCATCGGAGTGCAAACGGGAGCCGCCTTGGTCCCCTTTGCAAGCTGATTGTTTGTCACAGTGCGCAGGAGATCCACGTGTTCAAGAGGGAGGAGCTGAGACGTGTTGGTCCAAGGTCCAGCCGGATTTTGTGATCAACAATATTTTCTTCTTCTGATAAATTCATTATGATTTTTGATTCGTAACAGGGCTCTAATACCAGTTTTATCAGAGTGCGCAGAACACACTCTCTATTTTTTTGCAGAATTATAATTGTCGCCTAATTTTTCTCAAAAAACAGTTCTTCTTGTATTAATTCGTTTATTTCTATTAATATCAAATATTCAATATGTTGTCTAACTAATCTTTTAAGTTCTTCGTATAATTCTATAACTCTGGTATTTGATTCTCTTCCAATACGAACTAATTCTATATATTCTCTAAGTAAACTCCTGATTAAATCTTTCATTTTTTCTTCAAGTATGTGAGGATCGTAAACAGATATAAATTTAATTAGGTAAAAACTAATTTTATAATTTTGTTTCCAACAAAAATTATTTGGGGACTAAATTGAAGTTGTTTTATATTTAGATGGTTTTGGTTAAAAAATCTATATATCAGAGTATTTGAGAAGTTTGAATGGTCAAAGCTTATTTTTCAAATGTTTTACTTTCGAAGCTTATTTCTCAAAATGTTTATGTTGGTAGGTCTATTTATAGGTATTTCTCAATTACTAATTTTTCAGCCTTTTAAGCTCAGCCAAACATGCCTGACTTATAAATGTGAACTGTGTGCACCAGAATTTCTTTTGGCGGGTAACTAAGCAGTCAAAGGAAAGAAAGAAAAAAAATCTACATTTCGTTATTATTCTCGGTTGATTATCCTTTTCAAGTGTGTCAACTTGACTGCAGCAAAAAGAAAATCCAGTAATTCATTTTCCATGGACACTTTCTGTTGTCATTTTCCAAAATATCAAAAACCTCACCAGTTTTTAACTGACCTTGTCTTCCATCAATTTCAGTGTGCAGGATTGTGTTTCAGGGTGTGTGAATTTGTGATTTGTAATGGGACTTCTGAGTTTATCTATCTTTGGTTTATGGGTTCTTGAAATTGTTGCTGCCCAACCAAAAACTGAACCCCGTGAAGGTCTTTTTGCCTCTCTAGCAACAATTATAAATAATTTTATGTATAAATTATTTTTGGGCTAATTATAGTTGTTTCTTATTGCTTCTTGATTAGTGGAGGCAATTAACAAGATTATCGATCATTGGAAATTGAGAAGCAAGTTGAATTTAAATGTTGACCCCTGCATTCAAAATGCTACTTGGGCTCCTGATACTGCAAACCCAAGAATTGCTTGTGATTGTTCAGATACTCTTTGCCATATTACTCACTTGTCAGTTACTTATCCTTGTTTTATTAATTTATCCTCTAATAATTTCTTTGGATAAAATGGATTTTGATTCAATGTATTATTCAGGAAAATATATGCTTTGGATGTGTCTGGTGAAATTCCTCAAGAACTATTTGTGCTGACAGAACTTATGGACTTGTGAGTAATTTTAACTCATTAAGCATTTACTTATCTTTCTTATGCCAAATTCATTAAATTGATGGATTATGAGTTATGCTTCAGGAATTTGGGTCAGAATGTAATAAACGGTTCCGTTCCACCAGAAATTGGGCAGTTGTCGAAAATGGAATACTTGTTAGTATCATCAAAACTTTCTCATAATTCAATATAAATTTATGAAAGTGTGTTTATTAATCTAAGTTGATGTTCCTTTGAGCATGCTCTAATATCGACTTATTGATATTGCAGGAGTCTTGGCATTAACAATATCACAGGTCCATTGCCTGTAGAGCTAGGCAATTTAACCAAGTTGCTCTCCTTGTGAGAAATTTTCTTAACTTCTTGAATCCTGTTTCCATTGCGTATCAAATCTTTCTCGAACCATTCCCATTATTTTTAGTTCATATAGTTCTTTTCCTGCTATGCAGAAGTTTTAGTGCAAACAATTTCCAGGGAACCTTGCCCCCACAGCTTGGGAATTTAACCTCCTTAACTCAGCTGTAAGTATCCTGAATATTTTAACTTCAACTTCGTTTTGTTCCTTTGAAAGAACAAATACGGAGAAAGAAGATACAGGCTACTGTTAATCTACCTATATAAATATTTAAAAAACTGCTAAATTATTCTTGTTTCTGATTTCCTGTGTCGTTAAGTGACTTTAATCCTTTCTATTTACTCTGAATTGATATATATTCAATGTTGAACATTCAGGTACATTGATAGTAGTGGACTGAGCGGACCAATTCCGGAAGAACTCTCGAACTTGAAGCTGCTCCAGAAATTGTATTTTTCTTCTTAGTTCTTCAAAATAGATTCATGTTCTTCCGTATATTTTCGAGGATCTGATGCTCGATTTGGTAAATTAACAAGGATATTGTTTTTGTGTTGCAGGTGGGCCTCTGGTAATCGTTTTACCGGAAAACTTCCCGACTTCTTTGGAACTTTTGCAGATCTCAAAGACCTGTATGCATTAACTATCTCTGCTCAATTTCCTTTCTAATACATTACTAGGTTCTCATGGGATCTTTAGTTTTGCTATTTTTCCTTTCGGGAGAAAATCTCCTGGTAGTTGTTCATTTCTCGTTGGCTGTTTGATGCTAATAGGAGAATAGAAGGAACTTCTCTCGAGGGCCCAATTCCAAGCAACTATGGTGCACTAACCAAACTGGATGACTTGTAAGGATTTGCAGTAGTTTTTCTATTTATTCATGGCTGCAGCATGAAGAACTCCATTGATCAGAGTTTAAATAACCTAAAACTGGCTTTAGTTAGAGAGAGACTACACAAAAGATTCAACTTAATGATCAAATGCCAATAATATGATTTTAAATACATGGACAAATTTAGTTTCTTGAGGCACTTCAGCTAAGCCTTCTGAACATTGTTCAAGCCAGTGGGATCTTATAATATTCAGGCCTATCTTGTAGGGTATTCTTATCAGATCATACTATGATAAGACTTTATGTTGTATATGTACATCCTACTCTTTGGTCACATTTAGTGCATCAGATAAAAAAAAATTGTTATAAATTATATTGAATCTTACTAGGTAGAGGGTATTATGGTGGATAAATGTGGATAATATTATTTGAATTTCCATTACAAAGAAGTCACTATCTCTTTTTCTCTCAGGCCAAAAATCACCTCCATCCTCCTTATTATGTTGTACGATTGATGGTGCAAATGACTGACTTTCGAATGAAAAATGAAAGAATATTATCTACCTTATTCCACCATAATACCATCTAACTAGTATTATCCATTATAATTTCAGACTAAGTTCTTTATACAGCCCAATAGGGCGCACCAAACATAGCCCTTGTGTATAATATGAATTTGCTCCCACTGTGTTGTTTGGCCTATTCTTTACACACACATGATCAATTCATTAGAAATCTTCTTTTACTACAGTCCATTAAGGTTATTACATTCACAATTTTTTTCTTTTTCCTTTCATTTAGGAGAATTGGAGATCTCACTGGAGAAGATTCTTCTCTGGCTTTCTTAGAGAATTTGACAAGTCTGTCCATATTGTAAGATACTGCATAACTATATCTACAAACAACTCCTTTTTCGAGGACCTGTTTTTTTATTGGTTGAGTTACCTTTCGGATATGCAAATAATTTGCTATCACTATTTTTTATTTTTATTTTTATTTTTAACTTCTGCTTAACAGATCATTGAGAAACTGTCGAATTACTGGCCAACTTCCAGAACAACTTAGCACTTTGCCTAACTTGAAAATAATGTAAGTAGATTCAATGGAAGATAACATTGATGTTTTCATACTTTTTCTCATCCTTTTGTTTTTTGAAGTTCAATTTGATTTATCGTTTCTAGTTTCTCAGAGCTAATTTACTGCTCCACAGTCACCAGTTTTGAGCTAGCTCCAACTAGAATTAACTTAAAGTTCCGCGATGCTATAGGTTACACATGTTGTTAACTTGGATTTTCTTTTCTGCTGAAATGACTTCGCTATGAAAGGGACTTGAGCTTCAACAAGTTGACTGGACCAATACCAACGTCGTTCAAAGAATTTTCTTCGTTACAATACCTGTAAGTGGTGCCATCCGTTCTCACTTCAAAACAATCTTCTTCATTGTAAATCACTCACCAGTAATCTTGTCCTAGTCAAGAACTATGCAAAATTTTGCATATCAATCTTTTCAGTCATGTGAAAATGCAGTGATTCACTTACTATAAACTGTATCTTATGAAGACATTTATATTTAATGACTTTATTACCTCTAGTTAAGAGGTAATATTTTCATTTAATTACCTAGTGATTTTTCATGAAGATTCTTCATATTGGCTGAGTTTTAAGTATGACATCAGACAAAAATCAATATGAAGGAATTTATATATCTGTCCTTCTTTGAGATTTGGAACGATACGTATCAAAATCATTGAAACTTATTCATATAATTTTGCATGCATACATTGATCCAGTCTTTCAACGTGTCTTGATCATTGCCTCTCTGCTTTTGTCTGCATTTCAGATATCTTGGAAGCAATAATCTGAGTGGGGATTTGACTCCAGATGTTCTAAGTTCAAAACTTATTGCCTTGTAAGCCCCGAACTTTGAATTGGTTTGAATAGACCGTCTAAGACCTTCCATCCGCATTCTTCTCTTTGGGAATATTTGGAGACAAAAAAATGAACTCTTATTTGTAGTATCTTTGTACTTAATGGAAAAGCATAAATTTGGAAAAGTTAACAGATTCTAAACCTTGAATAATGTTAACTGTGATGGGGATTTTCGAAATATTGGATTTTTAGCATCCATAAGGTATGTGAATTTGCATTTAATCATAATGAAAATACTTCTTTAAAAATAATACTTTTTGAGAAAACCATTGATATCAGTTTTCCCTAAGAGGCTTGATTTACTGAGTCCCTTTTAAGAATACTGAAGTTAGAAAGCCACTAAAGATAGCAATTTGCACAAGTCCATTGCTCTAATTGTATAGCCTGCTATAAAAAAGTGGTGCTCTATTCAAAGTTTTTTTTTTTTTTTTTTGGTAGCATTGGTAGTTTAGTTAAATATATAAGTGAAACAATATATGTCGTATCTCTGTCTATGCCTGATTTACATTTTACATACACTTGCTTGAGTCAAACTTTAAATTTTTGCAGAGATGTATCTTTCAATTCTCTCTCTGGAAATTCACTGCTACACCGGAAGGATCTATCCATGTAAGTTCAATATTTTTTTACGAGATTGGTATTGAATTAAATCTTTATCCAATGGTGGCACTACTTGAGCTAAATTTCTCTTCCTTGCTTGCAGGAATGTGGTTGGAACTTCCATTAACGACAATAATTTGAATAATGGGTAAGTCGTCTCTAATATCAGGCAACCGAGTTGACTATTGAAGTAGAGTCTTTCTAGATTTAAAATCCTCTATAGACACTTCAATGTGTTCTTTATGCATGATTAATCTCATCTTGAACAATTAACCATATCAATAAGATTAATCTTAATCTTAATCTTAATTCTTAATCTTATCTTAATATATATAAATGTAGAATAGCCGTCACCAAATTACACACAGATTCCCGCCAAAAAACCTTTCTAAATTTGGAAATTTTTTGCTAAAAAATAGTATATTAAATATTTTAGTAATTATTATTTTACATGCGTCATTAATTGCATTGGCATCCGTGCTATGCTATTACTAACATCAAAATGTTATTTTTTCTATTTTATTATTATTCTTTTAATAATTATTGTATTATTTTGAAATCGAAAAATATGTAACATGGGTGTCAAATTAAAGATTACAATGAGAAGTTTAATGCAAGCTAACAAGTGAGAGCAAATTGTAAATATATTGTCCGTAAAATTATATCAAAAATTAAAGGTAAAGTTTAATTTATATTTTTTTTATTTTTTCTCAATATCTAATTCATTTAAAATTTTATTATTTAAGTCCTATAATATTATGTATAATTAGTTAACTAACTTCATTTTAGTCATAGATGATTAATTTATGCTTTGGTTTTTTCTCATCAAATTAAAATAAATAATAACTATACGAATTTTGAAGGAAAATCCAATTAAGTTGGATTAATTTTACAAACTTAAGATTTCTTTAATTCATTCATCATTTTCACATTATTTTTATTTATTTACTGATTCTGTTCAATTTTCTATTTTTCATTATAAATTTAAATAACTAAAATATGCAAAAATATATTACAGATTTTAGCAATTAGTTCATATAATTTCTATTAAACAATTGATTGATCAATAGTTTTTATTTAAATAATAATGTAACAATATGAATAAAGAAATTGTCAGTATGAAGAAAGAATAATCAATTAATGTAACAATATTTATTAAAACTAATGATTATTTTTTTAGAAAAACACTTGAAATTACTAATTAATGCTTAAAAAAAAATTATACCAAAAAAGTCTATCCTACATCTCTTTTTGGGAAGAATATGATGAAGAACAATATATGAAAAGAAAAGCGTCGATCTTAAGGAGAATATGTAAGTTGATTTTTGCACATGTATTGTATGAACCTAATTTTGTAGTTCAAAAGTTTTTTTAAAAAAGAAAATTTCATTTATTGAACGTTAATTCCAGAAATAAAGTTGATATGTTCACGGTACAATCTTTAAAACTTAATTCATGGTCTGTTTTCCCGTAAAGATGATAAAATAATTCAACTATTTACAATTTTATTAAAATATTTAAAATATAATTATATGCCGTAAAAAATGGTGAAACTTTATTTCTTAATTTTATTAACATATATAGACAACAACTCACTATATATATTTTATTTATATTTTCGTTAATAATTTTTTTTATTGACATATAATTAAATATGCATTTAATTATGTTCAATTAAATGCATCGCATTTAAAAATTAAAAATTATTAATCATGTCAAGGATCTCTTGAATTGAATTCCACGTTCATGCACTACAAATCTTGAGGTTGATTTTCACTTTCGTGCATAGTCAATATTTCTTAATTTGTTACATTTATTTATATATAGGACGACATATATTTAATTTGTTACAATTACTTTATATTATGTAAATTATAATATTTTGAGGGTTAATTTCTATTCACGTTAATAAAAAATATTTGGACGAAATTTTTTATTTACTCTATACAACATATATTGCATTATTTAATTTAAATTTGAGCAATTGTTTAAATATGTTTTGTTTATAGCAACTTTCGTGTATCACATGGGTGTGAGCAACTACAAATTGTACAAACAATATATTATTTAAAGAGGTTTTCAAAATTGATGAGAATTATAATTTATTTTTATTTTGAGCATTTGTTGACAATTTATATCATTAATCAAAGCAAATTATGTGTTCAATTTTTTTTTCCTATTTTGTAATGGTGTTTACAGTAAAATCATTTTATATTGTTCTTCCATGCAACGTTCGGGTGTGATACTAGTAAAGCTTACAAATTATTAAGTAGTAATTTAGCTACTTCCATTTTGTTTCATTCTTATCAGCAATCTCTTCATAGAAGACCTCTTAGGGATATGTTTTGTTCATTGTATCATTCCATAACCAGCCGCTTAACTGTTTTGTTCACTCTGCATTTAATGCTTCTTCAAAATGGCTGTTTACTGATTTTTTTTTATGGCAACCGTTTGACTAAACCTTGGTTAATGTAGCAAGGCTTTACAGTGTATTCAAGGAAATAACAAGTGCAGTACCAAATTCCCATCCAGTAAGTACTCTTTTTTGGCTGCCAATAAACACAGCTTTTCTTCGCTTTTTAACATTTTCTCCTTTAACACAAGGAACAATTTTTTTTTGCCTATGGTATGGGGTCATCGATGAAAACAGAGGCATTTCTGGATGAGTTTAGATATTTATCATCTCAAACCATAATTAATATGTACTTGGTTCGGATTAAATTCTGATTTTAATTTCAAGTCAAAGTCAACATTTAATTTCAACCACACATTTTATGGGACCTATAATATTTCAACAACATATTTTATCAATTTTTATCAAAATCTACTGAAAATTTGATTTTAATCTGTACCAAACAAGGGCTTAATATCATCAATAATTGGTTTTTGTTGAGTTTTTATGCAGGAGTAAAATTTCTGTTGCAAAATTTTGTAAAGTGAGATTGTTTAGGTTCAACCTGGGTTTGCGTTTGATTTTTCTCATATTTATTTATGCTCAACCAATTCAAGAAAATTATAGCTTCTCAGTTTGAAATTGACATTTGATATGGCAAGGCTTTCGTCCGTTTAAAAGATTTAAATTCAAATTTCAGGTGTGGGGAAAAGAGAGGAGAAACTTGAGTTACCTGGCTTCAAGATGATTAAGTAAAATGTGACTTTTTGTTTACTTTATGTAGCTTCATTTTCCGTCAACTGTGGAGGAACAAAACAAGTATCTGCAAATGGCATCCAATTTGACGATGATTCAGAACTGCTCGGCGCTGCCTCACTGTACTCGAGTACTAACAGTCAGTGGTCCCTCAGCAGCTCGGGAGTTTTCATTTCCAACCCGAATGGACAAAGATATATCACGCAGACGGATTCTCAAATCACAGACACATTGGATTCCGAACTGTATAAAACAGCTAGAATAGCACCAAGCTCATTAAGGTACTACGGCCTTGGATTGGACAGTGGGAAATATCTAGTTGAGCTTCACTTTGCAGAGATACAAATGGACGATTCACATTCTTGGAAAGGTCTAGGGCGACGCGTATTTGATGTTTACATTCAGGTAATCGACTTTTTTGAAAACACAGATAAAAACTACAATTCTATGCAGCCACTTTTAATTCCTTGTCATGTGTTTATGACTTTGTAACCTCAACATTTTCTACAACTGATGCAGGGTGAAAAAGTTCTCGAAGATTTCAATATCGCAAATGAAGCCGGTGGGTCTAAGATAGCCTTGATCAAGTCATTTGAGGCAAATGTGACAAACACGTTGATGGACATTCATTTCTACTGGGCTGGAAAAGGCACTTGCTGCATTCCATTCCAAAGCACATTTGGTCCTTTAGTCTCTGCTATTCATGTTACACAAGGTTTTAAAATCATTAATGTTTCTTCGTCCGTTTCTTCGTTTTTATGGAAATTTGTACTTTTGGTCCCCTACCACCATAGTATCAAGTTTTTTCCAAAGATTATTCTATCTATACACAGAGAGTTGCAGGACCACTGATCAGCCCATGATGTTGGGCAGATCCATGATTGCAGAACTGTCACGACAGTTCTGTAATGCTATCTATACAGATTTATCTGCAAGTGTGACAAAACTCTTTTTCCAATGATGAAACTTTCGAAGTCTGTGTTAAATTGTCACGCCACCCTCACATTTTCAACTTTATGACAATGCAATGAAGATTTGAATAGTTTCCGATGTTAGGGCCTGATCGTGTTCGTTTTTTCAAAATTTTGCAGTATCTAATCTTGATGGTTCATCCAAGAGCAACAAGAAAAGTGTGGGGAAAATTCTTGGAATCGCTATTGGATGTGCAGCTGGGTTGCTCATTATATCCTCCATTTTCTACCTCTGGCGAGCAAAGAAAGAGCCAAAGCACATGCTAGTTCATACCGAATCTCCAACGAAAGGTTGAACATTTTATTTAAGTGCTCACTTACTCTGTCAAAAAAACACAATTCAAGTGGCAAACATTTAAGGAATCAGTAGTGTAACTTGGCAACTTTTTTGTATTTTCTTAAATTAATACTATTTGAAGATGTATTATGTTTGCTTGTTATATATATATATATATATATATATATATATATATATATATATATGTGTGTGTGTGTGTGTCCCTCTTGTTGTATCATTTGTTTTAGTATATTTCTTGAATTTGACAAAAATATTTTGAAGGGAGTTCAATTGTGGTGAAATCACACAATGCAAATTAGCCCCTGTTTGGGGCCATTATAATTTAGCTTCGTTCTTCAACTCGATCATTACAATTTATAAACAACACAATTTCTTAAATCACTTTTTAATCACATACATTTTCTCTCCACTTTTCAGCAATATATTTTACCTCAAAAACATAAATAAATTAATTTACAGTTGTTAGTATTACCGAAGGGAGCCTTATACTATTTCTCTCATATTTTTAACATATATTCTTTAATACATTATTCTCTCTTACTTTTAATAATAAATTCTTCAAAAAATTACTATTACAAAAATACATTTTTCCCATTAAAATGGTTTTAATGGGGATCATAATTATTTCAATGGGGATTAAACAAGGGCTTAGTTGCTCCCTATTTAAACTTAGAAACAAATATTTAAGAATCAAGATAAAATTAAAGCCTCACTCTCACTGTATATCATATGAAAGAAGAATATTTGGGAATGAATCTATTTCCACAATTATTGTGACAATTAAGAGAATAATTAGGTAATGTGAAAGTGTTGTTAATTTAAAAGATGATGTTATGTATGAAATACAGAATTGTGTCAGTAAGCTAATTGTCATCCTCAACGTCACACTCATTGTGAGTGTAGCAAAGTTCTGTTGTTACTCCCTCCATCCTACAAAGATATATTTACTTCTATTTCCATACGGATTAAGAAAACACAATTAATATATGTTTGAACTATACATTTACCTATATTCTACCTAATATACTCCTACATTAAATAATAAGTTGTTCACATTTGTAGATAACAATACATATTAAATAAAGGTATATTAGAAAATGAAGATATTAACATACTCTTAAAAAGGAAAATGATATATTTTGTGTAGCAAACGAAAAAGAAAAATAAGCCTATCTTTGTAAGACGGAGGGGGTATAACTTATACATCATCATTTACACTGTATATATTATATAAAAGAAGAATATTTTATTTATTGTACACCATCATTTACATAATTTGTTAATGAAAGTAGAGAGTTTTTTTTTTTTTTTTTATTGATTCATTATCTACAAATTTATATAAGTAGATATTTATATAAGAATCCACTTTAATGTATTCCAATGTGATGATTTATCCATATTTTCTTTTAGATAAAGAAGTTTTCAATGATTACAAACCGAAAGTATAGAGGCAAAAGGCAAAAGTACGGGTTTGTCCCGTCTTTTGCTTATAAAATAAAATTTATATAGTTAATTACAAGATTAACAAAAATTATGAAAACACTGTCCCGTAATTCAATCTTAGAAAACGATGTCATGTGCTATCCTCATCAAGGGCTGAACCGAACCGGGCGCGAATTTCCGAGCAAACAAGAACGGGTCATGCCTTTTTATCATAGACCAATTTGAGCCGTTTGATTCATCATCACCGTACCTAGGCGTATGCTTACGGAGGGCCCTGATCAACTCTAAGTCCACCTCGTCAGGCTTGTACATCCGGGGATGGCCACCATAGCTGCCCCTCCAGTCCACGTGCGTGAGGGTGCACGGAATAATACCCCGCGAGTCCACCATGTTCAGCAGCGTAGGGAAGTAATGCTCTTCAGGGTAACACGTGGAGGCTTCTAGACAAGGTAGCTTGAATTTCGACCAAAGCCTCCGGTCACGCACAGATATCCGAGCGTGCTTACGCTTCATCACCCAAAACTGGGACCCAATGCGGAAATCCTCAAACCTCACTTCGGGAATCATAACGCTTTCCCCACGCGCAGCCCATCTATCGTACGCGCCGACCTCGTTTTTGAGAATTTCTATAAAGCTCTTCCTTGACTTTATTAAAGTTTTATACGTGAAATTGAAGGAACGCAGTGGAATGCAAGCTGGAGAAAGCAGGGCAAACATGTAATTTGACTTGTCGTGGAGAAGCGCGTGGGCGAGAAGCCGACGGGCAGCGGAGATGAGGGATGGGGAATATCGGCGCGTAGGCTTAGAGCGAATAACTCGGTGGCGGAACACTCCGTTGAACGGTGGCGTGTAGTTGAATCTGGGGTCTGCGTGCACGTAAATGTTGTACAGATTCTTAGGTGTGTTGCGGAAGAAGATTTGCCATAGGGGTGCAAAGGGAAGAGGGGTGTTAGTCAAGAACAGAAATGCTATTTTCTTGATTGGCTTCTTCGGATTCGGGTTGACCCGGGAAGCGAGTTGGAACAGTGAATAATCATCTTCATTATTATTTACATGCAAAGGTGGTTGCCCGTGCCCAGATAGTGGTCCTGGTGGCGGTGAAGCGGTGGTGGTGGTGGTGGTGTTCTTGATTTGGGGTTTTTTTGGGGTTTTGGTTTTTCTTGGAAACCTGGGCAGTAGATTTCTTGTGGTTATGTTATTAGTACTGAAAGTGAAACTAGTAGTAGTAGGGGAGGGAGAAGTGGTGGCGCCACCAGTTGGGACGGTGGTGGTGGTGGTAGAGGAAGGGTTGGAAGGAGTGGTCAAAGTGAAGACTATGGCAAGAGGTAAACAGAGAAGAAGAGCACAAAGGAGCGATATCGGGGTAGGCGACAGCATGATTTCTTCTGGTGAGCCGCCAAATTGGTGGCGCGAGGCGGAGGAAAGTGGAGTTGTTGTGGGGGAACAGGAGGAGGGTCTTATTGATGGACAAAATTGAAACTTGAAATAAATAAATAAATTAATTATGAATGTCTGAGTAAAGTGACAATTAGCATCTTGAGTATGTATGCAGTAAACCAAAATTAGTGGTGAAGATAAGTATTTACATATTTATAGTAATTGTAGATCCAGTCCAGCACAGCACAGCATATCTTGAAATTCTGCACTCTATTTTTAAACAAAAGACAAGGCAGAAAGCATGAAAATCAGAGGCATTTGGGGTGAAAATGTACGTGATTAGTGGTTAATTAATTAGAGTTTAGTTAACATAGTTCACGTTGTGGTTTCACACGTGGCTTACATGCACGGAAGATGGTACACTGGTTGTGCATTTATGGTGCGGAGTTCACAAGCACAGTCCCCATAGATTGTGGCCAACTCTCGTGTCGGCCTGGGTGTTATGTGTGATGGTTAGGGGAGTGGTGATTAAACTCGTGATAGGTGCAGCGAAATGCGTGTTTTAAGCTTATCATACCAAAAATAAATTCATAAACAAATAGTTGATTCAGATAAAAGTTACTCCATTCGTCCCGTGAAGTATGCATATGCTTGTATTTCTTATTTGTCCGTTCCAAATTAAATGTCACTTTCTTTATTGAAAGTCAACATATTTCTAAGTTTTCTAATATGTCCTTATTTAATATCCATTGTTTTCAATAAATATAAAATAATCATATTTATTATGTTGTTTAATGTTGTGATATATTAATACTCCCTCCGTTCCAAAAAGATAGTCATGTATACTATTTTTGTCTGTCCCAAAAAGATAGTCTTGTTTCCATATTGAGCATGTATTAAATTTTTCATTTCCACATATACCCTTATTTAATGTTTCTTGGTACAATACATATCAACTACTTAGTTATTGCATTTTCAATTTTTGTGGGAAACGAAGTGAATCCACTTAAAACAATAAATAAGTGATAAATGGTATAAATGGAAAATATTGATAAAATTTAATATCCTAACTATACTAACTACCTTTTTTTATTTGTGTGAAAATAACCGTAGGACTATCTTTTTGGGACGGAGGAAGTAATATATAAGAAAAATGTATATTTACAACTACATTAATTGATATTTTCTTAATCTATGTGAAAATATGAGCAAGTCTATCCTCACAGGAAGGAGGGAGTAATAAAATGTGTTGACGGTTGAAATATAAGAATTCCTAGTCATCAAAGAAATATGTGAGTGACTGTTATGTAACACAAAATTATATGTGAAAGAGGTGGATCCCAGTTTAGGCGAATGATCTGGACTCCACGTATGATTTCTTTTAGAGGAAATTGCACCACATAATACTTTTTAGCTTTGCACCAACAAAAATGACACATTTTACTAATCTTGATAAATATGACAATTTATGACTTATTTTCCCTTTAAAAAAAAATCTTAATTCCTTTTGAATCATACTTTTCTTGATTTGACTTGACAAAAAAATTGTACAAAAAAATGAATAAAATGGATTAAAAAATTACCCATAACCATCACCTACAAGATTACAACTCCCAATGACACTTATCAAAGCAAGGAAAAAAAAATTAGAAAGCTGTGGCAAAAATGTCTTCCTCCTCTTCCCAAACCCTTTCTCTCAAAAAAAAACTGTCAAACTATGCAAATTTCGACGCCGATGGCAATGAGGAAAGAGAAACCTTTAAGTAGGTAAGAGTATTTTCTTCACATAGAGAATGGTGAACTAAGCTTAAAAGGTTCAATTATAAGGACAAGAGTAAAGTTTAACAAAAAATAAAATTAGCTTTGCTGTTGTTTTTTTTTTTGACAAAGAAAGAATATTAAACGCAAAAAAAACTGCTCCTCTATTTATGAACTCAAGTTTGACAGATTTCAGTTCACCGTAGGAATTTCTTGTTAGATATGTTTGGTTAGGAGTAGAGGAAGACGAATGGATAAATGTACTATTCTGTAATTTCTTGCTTCATTTGATGAGCAGGGAATTGATTGGATGTTGTGTATAATAACATATTGTTGCATGCCTCTGAAAATGGATAGCTTTAGAAAAGCCTATGGGGCGCTCAAAGATCGCCATTGTTGGCATAGCCAAGGTCAATAGCGAATTCAAGGTGAGTATATGAATCAAACAAATTGATTGCAAATTTAAATACGTGTACCCAGATGGACATTTATATTTTCTTGATAAAAATTCTGGGCTTCATTTCCTGCAATTCTTAATGGGATTTTAATTTACTACCTAAAGGTGTTAAGGATTTGGATATTGCAATTGTCAAGGCCACCCACCATGTCAAATGTCCCCCGAAAGAACGATAAGCCCCTATTTCTTTCCCATAAATCATTGCTTTATTTTTAAGAAGTTGTGTTGTATGTTGGTTGAAAATTTGTTAGTTTCATGTCGAGATTTATAGTGTCCCATATTTTTTCCTTGATTGAACTATTTTTTTGAGGCTCAAATTTGTAGAAAGATTTAATTTTTGGAGAAGAATATTGATTGTAAATACACTATGATTTGTTATATGATGATAGTGATGAGTCTTTGGTCAATAAATTTTAGGTCTGAGTATTGGGTTCGATGGTTTTAAGTAGTACACACTTCACAAATGTGAGAAGTATTTTTATTTGGACAAGCCATCAACCATGTTCTTCATTTTAAATGATTTATGTCTATGAATATTTATTTATATTTCATTGCAGAATTTCCAAAAAACTTTTGATTCCTGCCAATTTTTTTCTAAACATCACCAGCATGAATTGATTTGTGACATAATTTTACTACGAATAGCATCAATTCCTTTCCATTCATCAAGATACCGAATTTTAAATCACATATGAAGATTCTCGATAGTTGACAGTGACGTACTTGCACCGAAGCATCTGTCGAGAAAATTCTGTCGTTCTTGACAGATGACTTCGGTTATTCTCGATAAATGCTTTTTTTTTGTTCAATGGTATAAAAATCATGGAAAATATTGCTATTTTCACCCAAACATCTCATCATCTTATTCAAAATATGAACTAGTACTTTTCTCTATTTTTAGTTCTTAATCTCAGATCAATTATTAGCTATCGCTCTAACATTTGAAATTTTCTTGAAACTAACATGCATTTGGACTACTGTAGTACATATGACCCTAGCAAAAACAATTGGGAGATCTACTTGGGTGCGTGTGAGAGACTCTAATTAGATTGTGACGTTTATAATCATCTGTCGCGAAAATTCTGTCATTCTCGACAGATGACATCTGTTATTCTCGACAGATGGGATTATTTGTTTCATTCAATATACAGTTCCATTTACCATGCATGACCTTACCATGCATAACCTGGTCTTCAGGTCTTCTTTGATGCCTCAACTCTTCTGGAAGGACAATATTTAGGTCATGTTGTGCATGCCCTGGTCTCTTCAGGTCTTCTTTGAGGCCTCAACTCTTCTGGAGGGACAATGTTTAGATCATGTCGTGCATGACCTTATCATGCATGACTTGGTCTCTTCTGGTCTTCTTTAAGTAGTTCCAGAATCATGTTATTCATAACAACTAGGTATTTCCCTATCTGAATGTTTTAGATCGTGCTGGAGCCGACGTGGCATTTGTGTCATATGTAAGACCATACATCATCACCCATGTTCCACGTCAGATCGTACATCAACAATTGCCCCTAGAAGCTTGCTTGGAATGTGTTCCTAGTCTGCTTCTATCATTGTACCTATCCGTTATTTGGATATAGATCACGTGGATCATAATTGATGATGAGGGTGATGACATATGTCAATTTGTTGTTGGATAACTTGAAACTTGTCCACGATACAAAAGTTCTAAGGAATTCATAAATTCCATTATGAAGGACTGAATTGCATGCATGATCTGAGACTAAGTTGCATGCATGATCCGAGAGTCCTAAGGAATTTTTAGATTTTGTTATGACAGACTTGATGTCATGCAACATCTGAGGGTCCTAAGTAATTTGTAAATTCTGTTATGATGGACTTGATGGTTTGCATGATCTAAGGGTCCTAAGGAATACGTAAATTCCGTTATGATGAACCTGATGGTTTGCACGATCTGAGTGTCCTAAGGAATTTGTAAATTCCATTATGAAAGACCTGAATTCGTGCATGATCTGGGGCAGTTAGGTCGTACGCGGAATTGAATTAGGACTTTTGGCATTATGGGTGTGCGGACATATTGAGTGATCTGGGGTGGTCAGTTCATTCGCGGAACTGAATTAGGCCTTTTAGTCTTATGGGTGCGCGGACCATGTTGAATGATCTGGGTAGCTAGTTCATTCGCTGGACTTAATTAGGTTAAAAATGCCATGTTGGCTCCAGTAGGATCTAAAACCTTCAGATAGGGCAATACCTAGTTGTCATGAATAACGTGCTTTTGGAACTACTTAAAGAAGACCTGAAGAGACCAAGTCATGCATGATTAGGTTATGCACGACATGACCTGAACATTGTCCCTCTAGAAGAGTTGAGGCATCAAAGAAGACCTGAAGACCATGTCATGCATGGTATGACCTGAACGTTGTCCCTCCAGAAGAGTTGAGGCATCAAAGAAGACCTGAAGACCAGGATATGCATGGTAAGGTCATGCACAATATGACCTGAACATTGTCTGTCCAGAAGAGTTTAGACACCAAAGAAGACCTGAAGATACCAGGTCCTACACGTCCATACCTAGATACTTGAACTTAAAAGTGACTATGAAGATTAGGTCTTAGGAAAGACCTAGAAGATGAAGACTAAAGAGTAGTTAATCCAGTTACTCTGACATTAGGAAAGTTTGACTAGTTAAAAGTCAACTGTTTTGTACTTTGTAAGAACTCAAGTAGTTCAATTAGGTACGAATGCCAAGTAGTCAGAAATTGTAATAAGTCAGCCCACCTCTGTAACGCCCCGAGTTTCGAGGAGCGCGGGAACGTCACTTTTCTAAATTCTTGAATAAACTTTGTTGCGGAAAAATGATTAAATATTAAATATCGCATTTATCGAATAAAAATTTAGCGATAATTCAAATGGAATAAGTATTTTCGTACAAATTTGTAAAAATGACAATTCTTGATAAAATGAAATAATCATTTCAAAGTTCACGACTTTTAGAAAAATATCAATTTGTAATTTGCCGTCATTGCCCATCACTCGTCACCGTCTCCGAAATCTGCAAAAATTGTTAAAATAATGGGTTGAGCATTTCAAAAATGAAATACTCAGTAGACTCATCGCCAATAATTAATCTACAAGATAATTGAACAAGAAATTATGCAAATAATGTAGTGACATTCTTTTCTTATTCATAGGCATCACATAGTGAACGCAAATAAATACATTCTTTTCTTTTCTTGGCTAGCAGATAAGTTATGCCCAGCATAACATAATTCTTTATCTCAAAAGAGATATTCTTTTCTCATGCAATTAAGCATAAAATCACACAAATCCACATAACACATGCAATTATAATATAAATCAATTAGTGGGGGCGAGTCTACCTTAAATCCGACGAGTGCAAAGTTGAGCGGGAAACAACTTTCATTCTTTAATTCTCCGTACGCCTCGTCTAGCCCATAAGTTACATTAGTCTTTTGAAATTTATAGTTTAAAAATGATAATTTACAATTTCAGGACTGAAATTGATGATTTGAAAGTTGAGGGACTAAAATGAATACTTTTGAAAGTTGAGGTATATAATTATACGTATATATATATCATCAATATGGACCAAATCGAAAGACTTTAAAATATGGAGGCTTAAATGATTGCTTTTAAACACTTGGGGGACTAAAATGTAAATCTTTTAAAATTTGAGCTTAAAATCAAATAAATTAAATCAGCAGGGACTGAAATAAAATGGGTTTGATACTTAGGGGTTAAAATAATAAATTTTGAAATTTAGGGCTGAAATAATCATTTTAAAACTTGGGGACTGATTTGAAATAACTTTAAAACTGAAAGGACTAATTTAAATCATTTACTAACTTGAGGGACCAAAGTTGCAATTTCCAAAAATAATCAAAATAATAAAATCAAATATATCTCGTCTTTCTCTTCATTTCAGATCAGATAGAGAGGTTCGAGAGAGATGCGAGAGATAGAGGTGCGATGGGAGCGTCGCTGCCGGCGATTTGCCGGTGAAACGCCATGCTCGAGCGGTGGCGGTCAGAGTATGGTGCGAGTGTGAGGAAAAATAGAGATGTTTTGGGTGGTTGGACGTGCAAAATCGAGGCAAATAAAGAGGCTCAAAGTCCGATCTTGGCTACGATTTGGAGCTTCACCGGCGAAAGTCCGGTGGTTGAGGTAGGTAATAGATCTATTTCTTGATCTTCGTGGGTGTTGGGTTTTGATTTTGGGTTTGAACTGGGGATTTTTGGATTTGCGCAGAGACCGCTTCGGTGGTGGCTTGTGGTCTAGGCGGCAACGAATGGATGATGCTGGGTTGCTAAAAGGTTGGGGTAGATGATTAGGTAGAGTAGTGCGAGCAGTGGAGGCTGGTTGGTTCAACAATGGATGTGATGGTGATGGAGGCAGAGTGGTGTTGCTGCAGTGATGATAGCGATGGCTATTTAACAGATTGATGGTTTTGATTCTGAAATGGTTCTATGGTGGTGGTTATGGCAGTGATTCGTTGGTGGTGATGACGATTTGGTAGAAATTGTGGTTTAGGTGGTGAATTGATGTATATTGGTTTGTGGTATTGCAGTGATTGTGGTGTTGGGGTGCAGGCGATGGGTTTGGTGATGATGATGAGGACGATGAAGGTGACGTTTTGAGTGGTGCAGATGAGGCTTGGTTGAAGTGGTTGTTGGCTGGTGCTGTTGATGGTGGCGATTTGGAGTTGATAAAGGTTGATTTGGTTTCCTGTGATTGTGTGGTTGGTCTTGGCCGTGGTTGAGGTGCTGCAGGATGATGAAATGATGAAGTGGTGAAATGGTGGATTGAATTGGATTTATGGAGATGGTGTAGGTTGGTTGTAGTCTCGGTTGGGTGATGATGATGATGATGATATAGGTGATGGGAATTTGGTGAGATTGTGTTAGGTGGAAGTGTGAGGATGAAAGTGATGGAGTATGGGTTGGAAATGAGGTGGAGTTGATGATGATAATGATGGTGTTTCCATGTTAAAGATGTTTTGGTGATGGTATAGTGAGGTGGAAAGAGTAATAAAGAAGGAAATGAGCAAATGTGGGGGACGTGAGTTGTGATGGGGAAGAAGAGAAATATATGTATTGATTATGTATTATAGAATAGGATAGTGGACAATTAGGTGGAAATATGAAATGGAAAATGGTGTAAAATTCTTTTAAGAGGGAAAAGTCTGATTGGGATGATTGCAGGCATTAGCCATTATTATTAGGGAAAAAGAGGGAGAGAAATCAGGTGCGTGAAAATGGAATGGGAGGTGAAATTATTGGAAATGTGGGGGAAATGGATCCTTACCAATTGGGATTGTGCTAAAAAAACTATATTTGGGAATTAAAGGAATTTAAATTGGACAAAGATCAAAATATCGAAATAAATTAATTTGGACTTTAAAATCGTTAAAATTTGAATTGAGATTTAAAAATCGTGACATTGGAATATTTTAAATAAAATTCGGAAATTTAATTACGATGGAAATTAATTTAATTTCATTTATAATTTGACTAGACGACAACTCTTTTAAATTAAATTGGAAAAGTCGTAGCGACGCGCATTTAAAGTTTTAAAACATTTTATTTAAAAAGAAATGAAAATTCCCGGTCGCTACAACCTCTTTCTCCCTATAACTATAGGAGAGGGTGACTCATAAAAGGTTCCCAACTTTGGCTATTCAAAGCTAATACTACATATATAAGAAATCATACGTAGAGTTCAAATCATTCGCACGATCTGGGATCCACCTGTTTCGCATATAATTTTATATTACATAATAGACACTCACCTATTTCTTTGCTGACTTTGAATGCTTATATTTCAATTGTCAACAAAATGTAATTGAAAACGATGTGGATTATGAATATGATGAAAATGTGCTTTCAAAACCCTTGTTTGAAGAAATCCTCCACCTCAATTGATATATTTTCATTAAAACTTTAAAAGCAACATGGACATTAGACATACTAACGAGTATATTCCATCTTTAGTTGAGTTAAAAAGTACACCTAAGTCTTAAGCATCATATAAAAAGAGAAATAGTAGAAACTTATGAATAAGTAAATGAGTAATAATTTAGCATCTATTTGATAAAAGTTTTTTTGTTTATAAATAAAAAATATAATATTTTTGAGGTAAAATATGTGATTGAAACACTGAAAATGTGTGTGATTAAAAAGTGATTTGAGGAAGTGTGTTGTTTATAAACTAACAAGACATAAATGGCATTAGTGTATCTAATCAAAACCTAATGTAATTTAAGGCTTGTTAGTTTAATTATTTAATTTGTTCAGTAAAATCAACAATCTCTTTATTGAGTCGATTCTTGCCTTATTCTATTATTGATTTGCAAGAACACAATCGATTTGTCACCAGTTTAGAATGTACTAAGCTCATATCTAGCTAATATTTATAAAAAATTTATAATAATCAAATAATATTTTATTAATATATTCCGTAAGAGTTATAATTATTACATACTTATTAATCACTCTTTTTTATTAATTTATAATTTAAATACTAAAAAAGAAAAACTTCCTAAACAAGTTTTAAATTGGAGGAGGTGTGCACTGCATAGGCGGTGTATCACTACTCGCAACGATGGGGTCGCATGTTACTGGGAAAAGCATATTAGCACCACCGACATTGCTAACCAAAGATGCAGTGCTCATTGTTACCTATGAAAGCGACGACGAGCACCGCTGTGAAATGCAGTGCGGCCTTATGCTGCTGAGTGCCGGGGTTGTGTGTTGGAAGGTGCCACCACGTTCACGGCCTTGTGCCGCCACCAATTCGTTGGAGAGAGTTTCCTCCGATCAAAATTTTCGATCAAAAATAAAATATCTTTTTTAAATCAGATTTAGAACAAGAAAATCAATTTTCAAATGCTAGAAACGAGAAATAATTCTAATCATATTGGATTTTTCAAAGAATTAAACAAATTATAACAAATAATAAGGTAGGCTCTGATGTCACTGTTAAGTTTCGAGTCAAATATGCACAATGAAAGTTTAATAACTCGAAATCATAGTCTGCATCAACATTGTACTTAGATAGAATAGGTGATAAGAATTATAACTTTATGAATGTTGTGGATTTGAAATTTGAAATAAGAGGTACAATCTTGTCACCACACCTATTCAATTGTCCATCCTCTAACAGAAATTCACACAGAGTGCTTGAATCTGAATTCCATCGTTCTTCAAGTATTGAAATAGATTTTGGAAGAGAATTGATTTTTCTCTTTGTGCTAGCAAGAGAAAAAATTGCAACAAGAAAAATTGACGCTAAAATTCTACTAATTAGAATGTGTCTCACAATATTCTTCACAATTAAACACTTATTTATATATGCACTAATAGCCCTAACCTAGTGATATAATAGGCCCATAAATGGACCTAGATTAATTAAGTGAAAATTACATAGGAGCGGGTTTATAAATATCATATTTCACGTTTCAAGAAATGTAGTATAATGTACACAAATCAGGTGGTAAATAATATTATTAGAATCATAATAATATTAGCCATCCCCCAAGTCCTACTCTCACTCTCGTCTCTAAATTTCACTCACTCTCATGATCGTAGCAACCTCTTGGAGATGGGTATTAGGCAGTGGAGATGCCTGCGTGAGTTGTGCCTCCAGAGGCAACTCCGCGTCAATCTTTTGGTTAACGTCTTCATGGTGTCAATTGTAAGATCGATGGTCAGAACTGAGTGCCATTTCTTCGCGAATGATGTGACGCTTCTTCGCGATATCTTCTTCAAAGGTCATCTTCTTAGTGATACTGTGGATTAGCAACACAACTTGCCAATATGGTGGTTAGTTATGGTGTAGGTCTATGGTGATGTTCGTTGGGGCTTGCAGCGATTTGGGGCGAGTGCAGGCTACGTTGGAAACAATGGTGTGCGAAGGTTGCGGTAGTTGTCTGCTATTTTTGTAGTGGGGATGGAGCTGGTGGTGGTTGGTTGGAGGTGTGTGCGCTTAAGGAGGCAGCGATGGTGGTGCGAAGGAGGAGGCAGCGGTGGGTGGTGATGAATAGCCAGTTGTGGCTGCAGATGGATTGTAGATCTAGAGTGGCTACCAAACTGAGATTCAGATTCCGATTAGCTTCAGTAGGTGCTAAGATGGCACTGCAAGTTCCCCAGAAAAATTGGGAATCGTGTTGTATCATGCCAATTGGCTTCAGTAGGCCCTTCAAACCCAACCCATGCATCAGACCGTAGGTGGTGGTATAGGTATGTGGTGTAGGTGGTGGTGTAGTTGTGCGTAGAGGCGATGGGCTGCCTGAGGTGCATTTTGTGTGTTTACAGTGGTGGTGATTTATTGTGGCGGTGCTAGATGTTTGTGTGATGGTGGTGGTTGTATAGTACGTGTTCATAGTGGAGGTGGCTGTGTGTGTTATGGTGTTGACAGAGTGTGAAGGTTGTGGTTGTGGTTCTTTGTTGGTTGTTGTTGTGGTCACATTTACGATTCATATATAATATGTTCAAGTCACAGCTCATAGTCATTTGTCACATGGTTGGTACTGCTTCAATTACCGTGGTTTTACTGTGATTCGGTGGGCATTATCACAGGTCACACTTCAATTCTTGATGTCACATTTTATGTATTAGGTCACAGGTTGCATTTGATGCATTAGGTTATGGGGTCACACTTCACATGTTCAATTCGATTTTTAAGTGAATTCTTGAGTAGTTTCAAGTATGAGTTGATATCAAAACTATAGTTGTGACTTTTGAGAAGATGTGTACTCAATTAAAGAACTAGAATTGCATTTGTCTTGGATTAAACACTTGAATTCTCATTGATTTCTCTTTTTCTTTCTCTCCTATTTTTAATACTTTAAATTTATATATTTGTTGTTCGTCGCCACGCCGAAAATCTGCGAGAAAAATATCAAAAATACCAGTAGAAGCTCCTCACCCTCGCGAACCCAACGGTGCAAACCGTTTCACAATCGGAGCTCTATCCTGGTCGGAATCGCTGTTTGAAAGTTCGGTTTTCACACCCTATTTTCGGTCAAATCTTCCTCTACCGCCGTCGGAATCTTACCACACTCTGGTCGAGTATTCTCCTCCACGTTGTGGTCCAAATAGTAGTGGTTTTGCTCCGATTGGTTTGCAGGAAATGAAGTTTGAAAAAATGTCTGAACCTTCTCCTTTCTTCTTTCTGGTTTGTTCCTGCTCTATCTCTTTTCAGTCGACTTCACTCCTCTTCTAGCTCCGATTTTGGACAGTCTTGAGTCACTTCATTACTACACTGGTCCGGCGGCGGCCAAACAAGGCTAGGAAAGGTGGTGACGGTGGCTAGAAAGGAGAAGGAAGATGAGAGCGTCGTTGCAAATTTTTTTGGGGCCAAAATTAAAACTTCACTGATTGTTTTCAAATATTGTTGCAACTTTTGTGACCATTAGTAAAATTAAGCTTTTAATTTTTTTTGTTATATAATTTTAAATTAAACGATATAAAAAGATATTTTTACCATTTATTATAATGGTCAATGGAAGATTTCTTAGTCAACTAACATATTTTTTTACGGTAGGAACTTCTTTTTCAAAAAATGTGAAGGTAGGGACGAAATTGTCAAAAAACAAAGATAGGGTTGATTTTCGCAAGACAGCCCAAATGTAAGGATGCTTTGCACCAATTACTATAAAATTAAAAAAAGTGTGAATGCAAAATGGATGTATGTCAAATGTGAATGCAAAATTTGAATAAATGTATATATATACATACTAATATTATGGCAAATACTAAATAATGGTTGATATTTTTAATCAATTTTAATTTTATTATTAACACTAATATTGAATGAGTTCAATTAATATTTTTAGTTATCGATATTAAAATTATTATTTTTTCTATTTGTTTGTTATTCTTAATATTATAAATTTTATGTGTAGCCATCAATATAAAAACTGTGTTTTAATTATTAATGGTCAAATCATTTATTATCTTTAATACTAAAAATCATATTTTTTGAAATATATATGTTGTTAAAAAAATGCGCTGCTTATAAATAATTTATAGAAAAAATTATTGAACGAAGACTAATATTGAATAATTAATGCTTTGATTTCTTTTAAGTTAATAATATCAATAGAATGATTAATATTTTTTAATCATTCTTAATTTTAATAAATTTCTAAAGATTATGGTGTATAATATTTTCGATATAATTTCGTGATCTCCAACTTTACTCGGTTGTCGTATCATGATAATTGTCAGATTTTCAAATTATTCATTTGACTATTAGACATTGATATTTTGAGAATTGTTTTGTGAAAAAGTGATTTTTTAGAATCTATAGTTAAAAAGTAGTATGAAAAATTGTAAAAAAATTAATTTTTTAAAGAATGTGTGATTGAGAATGAATATTCAGAAAAATTAATTTGATTGGGTTAGTGATAAAAGATTATGTCTTGTGAGTTAAACAACCTCGTCGCTTTTATGAATCGAGATGCATAGATGATATCTTAGTATATAAAGTTAAATGTATTTGAGATATACATTCACTAAAATTTAATTAAAACTTACATTTCATGTTGCTTAATTTGCTACATTCATTTAAATATATATATATGACCACAATTTAATTTGTAATGTTAAAGTAAATATGTAATGAAATATTTTTTCAATAAATTTAAATATCAAATATTGTAATAAGATAATTAGTACCAATTCTAATAGTACTATTCAAATAGTGATAAATTATTTTTGATAATCTAGAAATTATATTTTGAAAAGATTAATTACATCAATATTAATCATTAAAATTGAATAGTTATGCAAATGGTCATTGAAGTTTTTTTTTTTTTTTTTTTTTTAAGTAGTGAATTATTTAAGTTCCTAACTATTATAGTTGTGGGAACTTAGAAAAAAATTGACACCTATTAGTTACACTTTATTCAAACTCTCATTTTTTTAAAACTCATTTTCAACTAACATTCTTTTAATAAAATAATCTACATATAATTTTTTTTTTAAAAAAAATTAAACATTTTAACAGCTCATTGTACCAAAAATACTATTACGAAATATGTTATTTGAAATAATGAGTGCTTAAGTATACATTCTCCATAAAATCATTATTATAAAAAATTATTTTGTAGATAACGAGTGCTCAAATAAGGATTAAATATGCTCATGAGAGAAAAACATAATACATAAAGAGAGAGCACTTCCCAAAAATAGAGAATGAAAGAGAATGAAATAAGAACGTTCATCAATCTATTTTTCTTTTTCTTGTCGTTTTAATAAAATTCTGAGCGTATATCACAGATATATCTATTTTTTTTAATTATTACAAATTTTATTTAAATGTAATTTTTCTTTTCCATTTTAAGTTTTAAATCAATTAAAATTACAATATTTAAAGAAATTCCTGGAACGATAAACATACAAACCATAAAAAAAAAAAAAAAAGGTATGTGTAAAGTACATTTTTTGTAATTAATTGTCTTCCTTCATTTCTCATTTTTATTTAAATATTCATTTCATATGTTAACATATAAATTCAATATATGTAAGTAATAAATGATCATACATCGCAGGGGTGTAAGACTAGTTGATATATAAGAATTCTCTATCACCAGAGCCGTATCTGTGATTTTGTAGACCTGAAACAAACAGTTGTTTTTCGAGATATAGGCTCTGGGCTTTTCGGGGGCAGCGCCCCCGGAAAATTTTTTTTTTAAGGAAAAAACTGAAGGAATTTTTTTTTTTTTTTTAAAAAAAAGGGCCCAAAAATAATATGGGCCCTGAAACCATGGCCTCACCTGCCTCTAGGCAGGTCCGGCCATGGGTATGGATCATCCTGTTCGCCAAATTGCTGGCTTCTGGGGTTATGTCTTCCAAATCATTTTCCAGGTAAATCCCAGTATAAAAAATTTACGTTTGCTTCCTTATTTAGTCCCTTTTGAGCCCCAGAGTCCCATTATTTGAAAACCAAAATTTTTAAATACTCAATCTTAATCATTCATTTTATTCGAACTCATCATATTTGACTTTTCAAACAAATTTTAACCACACATTCTCCCAAAAAATATTATTCAAAACCACATTGTTTCACAAATAATGGGGCTTAGATTTTTTATTTTTTGACATTTTTACTCATATTTTCGTTGATAGATGAATGCTGGAGCTGTGATACTGACGGACACGGTATTTTGGTTCATAATCGTACCGTTTCTTGCCATTAAGGATTACAATTTGAATTTTGTAAGTATTGTCAAACATTTGTTTTCATTACAAAATCTAACAGCTCAGGTTTCTAATTGCTAATTCCTTTTATTTTTCGGCGTCTGAACGATATGTATGTATATAATCTTGCAGTTGATTATAAACATGCACTCTATCAATGCTGTTTTTCTGATTGGTGACACTGCATTGAACTGCTTGGTAAGTCCATATTGCCAATTAATTAATACAATAATTCATATTTTCAGCTTCTTAGTTTGTATTTCTCTCTTGTTGTGACCATTATTCCAGCGATTTCCTTGGTTTCGTATTGGCTACTTTTTTCTCTGGACGGCTGTTTATGTCGTTGTACAATGGGTCGTCCATGCTTTCATCGCGCTTTGGTAAATCATCCTCTTCCCTATCCTTCTAAGAGTCTGTTTAATAATTTGAAAATTTTAGTTTTTGTGGTTCTTTTTTATTTTTTTATAGATGTGTAGTTTAAAATGTTTGAAAAGTCAGAAATTGTTGCTTTGACTAAGAATGTATGGTTGAAATTGAGGTGGAAATTTTACTGTTACCAAACGGGCTCTAAGTTAACTAAAACAGTAGCACTACAGATCCCCTTACTGTAGCTGCTACATTAAATTTTTACTGTAGCAGCTACAGTGACCCTATACAAGTGGAATTTCCCTAACTAAAAATGTATGTGCTCCCTTTGTAATAGCGTATTTTTTGAAACAGGTGGGCTTATCCGTTCCTTGATTTTTCGTCGCAATTTTCTCCATTATGGTACGTAGTTTTCGATTTCTATCAAATCTACAAATACATTTTATATTCGAGTTTCTATCAATCCAATCGACTTCATTTATAGGTATTCAACCGTCGCTCTAATGCACATTCCATGCTACGGCATATTCGTACTGATAATGAAGATGAAACAATATTTGCTGTCGAAATGGTTTCCGCGGTCTTATAGAAGTATGCAGTAATGAAATTGGAGGAATCGGCGGCTCGAACGATACAACTATTATATAGAACTTGTGGGCAGCAATAAAAGATGTGACTATATTTTGCTAATTTTCATAAGAAATTTTAACAATCAATTGCATTTTGAGGGATATAAAGTGAGAAGAGACTGTTATATGATCATTTGTTTTCCATACTTGTAACTAAATAGATCTGAAAGAAATATACAGTGAATTTAGTTTTACTGCTCTGGGCCTTCTTGTCCCTCCCTTTTTCATATATTTTCTCCGAAATGGTCCTCAATGCTCTTTGATTTAATTTTGTTTTGTTTTGTTTTGTTTTCATTCATTATTGGATAATTTATATTGTTATCACTCGATCCTGGATCAAATACCTTTTGGTTTCGGTTAGAGTATGACTCTGATAGTATTTTGGTGTTAAGTTAGAATAGATAATAAAAGTGAATTGTATTATCATGAATTATGTTGGATAAGTATTCTTTAATAATATCATTTGCACTATTGATCATATAAAACAATTCAGAGGATGCAGATATGTTAAAGTTAGATAATATATGATAATAAAAAATTGTGCTCATCTAATCCAACCTACAATTCAAATAAATCAAATAGTTAGATCGAATTAAAGCAAATAAATGAAAATCAACAGTAAATGAAAACTAAGGTTTTAGAAATTTGATTTCCCCCTTTTTGTTTTGGCTAAATAAATCGATCCACACACAAGGTGTAGCATTACTTCTTGGAGATTTGTACAATCACGAAAGATGTACGGATAATAACCAACCGAAGGGATGAATAACAAGACTCAAGAAACAACCATGAAGCTAGGAAACCCACGAAGAGGAGCACGAACAAGATGCAGTGTTCACGAAGAAAGGCAGTAGCTAACTTTACGAAGAAAGAAACAAGAATAGAGTCTGTTCATGAAGAAGAGCACCAACAGAGGCTGAATACTTTTTCGGTGGTTTTCTCTCTCTTAAGAAAAATAGAAGCCAGATTATAATATGTTACCAAAGCTTGGAACGTGGGGGTATTGGTTGGAGACTTTTAAACCTATTTTGGACTTCTTTAGAATAAACCAGAGATAGACTTAGGTACCAAAAAGAAAGATCACGATATAGTCAAGTTATTTCATCCCTTTTTACAACATGCCCTAAGAATGTGACTTCTTTTAACCAAAATTCACACTTCGAAAACTTGGCATAGAGTTGTTTCCCACTTAGTATCTGGAGAATAGTTCAGAGATGTTTTGCATGTTCTTCTTTAGACTTTGAATATATGAGTATGTCATCGATAAACACAATGACAAACTGATCTAGATAATCCTTGAACACAAGGTTCATCCATAAAGGCAGCTGGTGCATTTGTCAGTCCAAATAGCATTTCATCTTTATCTTAATCTCCAAGGTTGGTATTGATCACCAATCTCAATTAGGTTTGCTTCCTCAAAATACCCGACCAAATTAGACTACAAGCAATTATGGTGTGGATTAAATTATTCTTCAATATTGGCTTATAGAAGTCTAAAGTTAATACGTACCTCGATTTTTCATCATAGCCAAGGATTTAATTTGGTAATACAAAATTACCTAACAAATCTCTACCTTGATGCCAAATTAACCTGTAAGCTAAACAAGACAACTTCTAAATTTTACCAAAGGACTCACCTTATTGCCAGAATATAATATGTTGCCAAGTCCTATATCCTATAACTCTTTCAGGAAATCCTTAGAAAATAATTTCCTAGCTCTAGGTTTTACTCTTTCAGGAAATCCTTAGAAAATAATTTCCTAGCTCTAGGTTTTAGTTTCCCCTCATTTTGATAAGAGAAAGCAGCACAACCAAAAGTTCTCAACAAGGTATAGTTAGCATATTTTCCATACCATTTTTCATGTGGAGTATCACCATTTAATGCACTAGAAGGTGACAAATTAATCAGACAACAAACAGTAACAACAGCTTCACCCCAAAAATATTTAGGAATACCAGAATTCAACATCATACATCTAACCTTATCAAGTATAGTACGATTCATACGTTCAGCAACCTCGTTTTGTTGAGGCGAATATGGAACAGTTTTATGTCTGGTAATTCCACTTTCCTTACACATATCATCAAAATCATTATTACGAAACTTGCAGCCATTATCAATTCTTAGATATTTTATCTTCTTGCTAGTTTGATTTTAAACTTGCTATAGCGACCCAGAATTTTTATGCAATAAATAATTATTTTAATATTTAGAAAATTGTGTCGCTACTATTTCATTTATTATTTTGAAATTAATGCCGCGACGGATTCGTCTAGCCAAGTCAAGAAATATCGAATTTGTTCGATTTTAAATTAAAATCCGAATTTCTAAAATTATGTTATTTTAATTATTTATTCAAAGTATTATTTTCAAAATCATTTTTAATTCCAAATTTATTAAAATATCTCAATTTTCTTTATTCAAATTATTTCAAGTCCAAATACGTAATTCAATTTTATCTCAAAAAAATTTATTTATTCTCAAATTATTTTCAGTTCAAAGTATATCTGTTTTAAACACATTTCTTAATCAAAATTAGTCTAATTTTCAATGGATTACTTCCCACTTTTTTCATCTTTATTACATTATTAAGCACCTACTCTACTCATATTCCCCATGTTCCCATTAATCATTTTATTTTCTTTTTTTTTTTTCTTCTTTTGAGCACTTTCATCCTCAATACATCATCATCACCAAACCAACTAATTATTCCCCATGTCTCCCACTTTTCTCTCCAATAAATCACCATCACGACAATCACTATAATCATCATCAATCCACAAGCTTTGCCTCAACTCCAAAACCGGCCATTTCTATAAGCACCTATGCTGCAACCACCAATGCAGCCACCACAGATGTTGCCTTCCATCCTCACCACCCCAGTGCAGCTCAATCTGCAATCAGTCTCCAACCATCAACAAAAGGGTAATGTTAAACATCCAATTCACCAAAGCTGTTGATTCACCATCATTTTCAAATCAGCATCATCATCACCGGACACCACCAATTCACAGCAAATTCACTATCAATGCACTGCTCAATTCAAGAAATCATCTCCATGACTCCCAATCGAACAAACCAAACACTGCCTCAACCAATTTTGATCAAGCAGACATCATCACTGCTGAATCAACCTCACCTCATTGCAATCAACCACAGTATTCATCATTTTATCATCGATCAAACCATCACCGGAAATTAACTCAACCACAGCCACCACCGTACCTAGCTACAATCATCAGACGACATCACCACCTCCGACCACCACTACTCAACTCTAAATCACCAAATGAACACCAACCTTCAAGATCAAACATCCGTTCATCATCATCATCGCCAACAACCCAATCATCACAACCAATACATCAAAACCACCCTGCAACCAGTTTTCGTTGCAGCTCCAAACCGCCACGCAACCAACTCAGCCCATCCAACTCACCATCTTCATCACCAACGTAATCACTGTAAAACCACCAAGTCATCATCACCCAACCACCGAATCATCACCACCCAAAACCATCATCCTCAGTCACAAATCAAACCCAAAATCAAAACTGAAAACCCAGAATAAGTTATCCCAAATACTTACCTACCTCGACCGCCGACTGTTTTGACCGGATTTACAACCGGAAATCGCTACCTTAAACCGCGACTTTGAGCCTCGATAAATCTCTGATTCAAACCTATCTCGCATCAAAGCTTCCTCAAATCAGAACTCCCACACTTTACCGTCCTTCGCCTCACCTAGCGCCGGCGAATCACCGGCGGTATTACTCGATCGCCTCCTCCGCCTTTTTTGTTCTCTGAGAGTGAGAGAATGGTAGAGAGAGAGAGTGAAATCGATATGAATGAGAGAGAGAGTAAAAGATCTGAATGATATATTTCCAGAATTTGCAAATCAGTCCCTGATGTTTTAAATTGTTTTAATTCAGTCCCTACTGTTTTAAACTCATCCATTTCAGCCTCAAAGCTTTAAAATGATTTACTTCAGCCCTTTAACTTTAAACTCTTTTATTTCAGTCCCTACTGATTTACTTTATTTGATTTTAAGCCCAAGTTTCAAAGTATTCATTTTAGTCCCTCAACTATCAAAAGTATCTATTTTAGTCCCTCAACTTTCAAAACATCAATTTTAGTCCTCAAATTATAATTTATCATTTTGAACTATATATTCGATAGACTAAAGTGACTTATTGGCTAAGACGAAGCGTACGGAGAATTTAAAGAAATTGAAGTCATTCCCGCTCAACTTTGCACTCGTCGGATTTGAGGTAGACTCGCACTTATTAATTGATTTAAATTATGATTTCATATGAATGTCATGTGACTTGTGAAAGTCAATTTTTAAGAAAAACAAGTATGTTTTTATGAAAGGTAAATATACCTTATGTTGTTATGAAAAGTAAGTATGTTTTTATGAAAAGAAAATATACTTTATGTTTTTACGAAAAGTAAGTATACCCTATGCTTCACGAAAATGTTTTTTTTGGATCATTGCTATGAAATCAATCTACCAAGATTGTTTTGGGTCCCATATGATAAGTTATGATATGTTAAGGGGACCGGAGTTTTAGTAGCGCTACACATAAGAATTCTTGCCACCTAAGTTCGGTAACATTCTTGTGTCTCCTATGTTTATGAGGATTTGCCACGAAGTTCGGTAAAATTCCTATCTTTCCATATGTTTATGAGGATTTACCACCTAAGTTCGGTAAAATTCCTGTCGCATATGTTTATGAGGATTTCGATCCTATCTTATGTTATGATGCAATTGATCCCTATGAATTTCAGAAAATTATGCTTGGTATACTTACTACATAAGAATTCTTGCCACCTAAGTTCGGTAAAATTCTTATGTTTACGAGGATTTCGATATTATTCTATGTTATGATGAAAACTTACTGTTATTATGATTTTACTGCATAAGAATTCTTGCCACCTAAGTTCGGTAAAGTTCTTGTGTCTTCTTATGTTTATGAGGATTTCAATCCTATCTTATGTTATGCTTTCAAAAGAAATTATGCTTGGCATAATTAAAAGGTTTTTATAAGTATATGGTTTTCAAAGAGATGTTTTCAAAGAGCTGTTTTCAAAGAGCCTATGATTTGCAAAATATGTCCCGTGCTGTAATGCACAATATGAGTTTTATCAAGAACAGTTTTATAAAGAAGCTCTATCAATGCCCGTTTTATAAAGAGCCGGGATTTATGTGTTTAATCATCTTATAAATTAAATTAATTTGCGATGAGTCTACTGAGTATTTCCCCCATGAAATACTCACCCTACTTTTAACAGTTTTGCAGATTTCGGAGACGGTGGCGAGCGATGAATGATGGTGGCAATAATCGTTGAACGGTTGAAAGTTTGACGTTAATGATTTCCGTATTTTCCAAACAATCGAATAATTTAGAGAAGTTCATTTATTTGAGAAATTATGATATTGGCAATTTCTTTACAATATTAATGGTTCGATTTACTATTTCAAATGGTTTCATAAATGTTTTCAATTTTAGCGGCCATTACAGTTTATTTAATGTTACCAAAAATGAATTTCAATTATTTCTTCCGCAAAAAAATATTATTCGAAAAATTTAGACAGAAAATGACGTAGTGAATCGGGTATACGGAACTCGGGGCGCTACAAGTTGGTATCAGAGCTAGTCTGCGTTTCTGTAGACTGGAAAAATTTTCAAAAAAAAAAAGAATTTTCAAGAAACATTTTCCATTATAAAATTTTATTGATGAAGATTGCCACTGCCATCATTCGTTCCACCAACTCCGAGGTAAAGAAGTTTATGATGTTTAAAGTTATTTCAGTATTTCGAATACTCATTTTATTTATTTATGAGAAAGAATGAAGAGTATTTCGGATACTTATGATTTATGAGAAATAAGAATGTATTTCTTCGAAAATAATGATGTTGTTATGCTTTGTCATAACTTATATGCTTTAATGATTATGAGAAATTTTTTAAGAAAACGAGTGTTGAGCATAATGGGAATAATATGATTTTATTGAGAATTAAGTAATGGATATTATGTTGAGTTAATTTATTATGCCTCTATGTTGAAGAGAAATTTATTATGAAGTTTGGCTTTGTGAATAAATTTTGGGAATATGATTTATGGCATATATTTATAAGTATGAGTAACTTTTTAGCCATTTAAGGTATGGAAGGAAGTAATATTGTGATATTGAAAAAATATGATTTGAAATTTCTATGTTGAGGAATTATGAATTGAATTATGGGATATTTTGATGATATTGAAGTGTTGGAATCGTTTTCAATATTTTTAGATCGTTGTGATCAAATGTGGAGTTATTTATTTTGTGAGTTATGAAGTATACTTATGGTTTGGATAAGTCCAAATTACAAGGGAGACTCTATCCAGAATTTTATCATTTGGAATTAAGAGCATAATATGATAAGCATCCACTAAAGAAATTAAGGTTAGACATGCAAGATCATTTACATCACAAACGAGATTTAGTAGATGATAGCAGAAATTTTATTATTTTCTCATAAGGAGAACACACAAGAGTCACACTGGAAAGGAAATACATGAAACACACAAAAGCATAAGAGAAAAACATGGAAAGATCCTCAGAATGAGAGATGTGTTTCCGGAGTAGCCGTATCCTACCACCTCTGATCTTTTGAGGATATAAAGAGAAAACCTTCAAAGAGGTGTGTTTCGAGAGTAAGAATACTCCGTAATCTACCACCTGGAATCTTTGAAGTACACACAAGATTTAAACATTAAGGAAATCCTAGTAAATGGAGGGGTGTCTCGAGAGTGAGAATACTCCGTACTCTACCCCCACCTATTCTAAGATTCAAAGAGTTAAGTTTACATTAACCGGACTCCATTTTCGCTTGATTCCCCTTCCTTGCGACCAATCTATCTTAACTCCTGCTGGATCTTGTATTGAGATATATGACTGCAGCTTATCCAGTAGTTCATCAATAGTAGGAGCAGAAATAAGAAGCCTTCTGGAAAATGGAGAGATGAATCCCTGTTCCACAGCATAATCAAGAAAGGTTAACAAACCATCAAAGAAATTGTTAACATTCAGAAGCCCAATAGGCTTAGTATGGAGATCTAGTTGAGCCCACGAGGTAATGTTAAAGATTTCTTCTAAGGTACCAAAACCTCCGGGCAGGGCTATAAAGGCATCAGAACCATATAGCATACAAGTTATGCGTTCATGGATGGATAAGGTTTGAACTTCATGCCCTCGTGTTTTGCCTGCAACATCTACCAAAGGGACAGGTATGACACCGATTACTTTTGATTTCTCTGCAAGAGCAGATTGGGAAACACAACCCATTAGACCACTGCTACCACCCCCATATACAAGAGTGATACCTTTTTCCCCCAGTTTCTTTCCAAGATCTACAGCCGCTTCTAGATAACTGAAGCCTTTCCCTACTTTTGATCCACAAAATACACAAATAGTTTTGATCTGTCGAAGTTTTGGTGCTTCCATCTTTGATAGTAAAGAAGGGAAAACTTACGAAGAAGATGTGATTTTGGGATGCCTGAACTATGAAATATGTTTGACTATTTAAAGCCGGAAAAATTTACTGTTTTTGATTGATTCTGAAAAAGTAAAGATTTACTTTTGACAAAATCAGCCCACTTTTGAATATTTTATCGTATCGAGGCTGTCATCTTTCGGCGATTAAATATTTATTTCCAGCTTTATCAAACCTCGAGAAAGGAAAATATATTTTATTTCCAAAACGCGTGAAAGAAAGCAGCAAAATATTTTAAAAAAAAGATTTACCTTATATCATTGCTGAACTGCCAGAAGCCTCATTTTGTAAAACAGACTGGCAAACAGGATCTTTCGATATTATATTTTGGAGACTATAACGATTTTTGTCCTCGTTAAACTGAGCGTATAAGGAGAGAAGTTCACGTTGTACATAACCACTTGGGTGCGTCTCAAGAGTCAGTCGAATATCATCCAAAGACTCCTTACTCAGTCCACCCTTTATGAATTCGATTTTATCATCCCGATTAGTAGAAGAATATCCTACTGATTTGCAACGTGTATTACAGTTCCAACGAGCACATTTGTAGCAACCACCCAGTCTTTTTGCTCTTCGTTTCTTTGCGAACGTGCTTTTGCCTAAACCAGGCATATGTTTTGGAAATGTTGATGGTAATTCACCAGATAGTCGAACCTTTGCTTCTATCAACCAGCGAACATCTTCTGGAATATCATGAGCCATTAGCAACCTCAATCTTTCGAGCCTTATTTTATAGATCTTTCTCAGATCATTCATAGGAAGACTGGAATAATACTTGCGAATGTTAGAAAGAATGATATCCATTGTTTGATGATTCAACCTCTTCTCAGCATGAACTATTTAAAAGCGTAAAGGATCTGAGTGAATCCGCGTGATGTTGTGACCAGCAAGAAAGCGCAGGATTATTTTAATGAAAAGAGGAGACAAGAAGTAATGCGCTGTTAAATTTTATCGATAAAGGAGATTTGATTGGAGATTTGGAATATTTTCTTGGATTATGGGTACTGATATTTTGTTATTATAATGATAATCATGGTATAGTGTGTTGATACGTGGAAAGTGAATTGGAGACCGTATCGAATTAGAGTTAATACGTATATACAAGTGAAAGAAATACTTTGCAGGAAATGTGGTGACATTTAAGTATTCAGAAATTATAAGATTAAGTAAGTTTAATTTCGAGGACGAAATTATTTTAAGGAGGTAAGATTATAGCGACCCAGAATTTTTATGCAATAAATAATTATTTTAATATTTAGAAAATTGTGTCGCTACTATTTCATTTATTATTTTGAAATTAATGCCGCGACGGATTCGTCTAGCCAAGTCAAGAAATATCGAATTTGTTCGATTTTAAATTAAAATCCGAATTTCTAAAATTATGTTATTTTAATTATTTATTCAAAGTATTATTTTCAAAATCATTTTTAATTCCAAATTTATTAAAATATCTCAATTTTCTTTATTCAAATTATTTCAAGTCCAAATACGTAATTCAATTTTATCTCAAAAAAATTTATTTATTCTCAAATTATTTTCAGTTCAAAGTATATCTGTTTTAAACACATTTCTTAATCAAAATTAGTCTAATTTTCAATGGATTACTTCCCACTTTTTTCATCTTTATTACATTATTAAGCACCTACTCTACTCATATTCCCCATGTTCCCATTAATCATTTTATTTTCTTTTTTTTTTTTCTTCTTTTGAGCACTTTCATCCTCAATACATCATCATCACCAAACCAACTAATTATTCCCCATGTCTCCCACTTTTCTCTCCAATAAATCACCATCACGACAATCACTATAATCATCATCAATCCACAAGCTTTGCCTCAACTCCAAAACCGGCCATTTCTATAAGCACCTATGCTGCAACCACCAATGCAGCCACCACAGATGTTGCCTTCCATCCTCACCACCCCAGTGCAGCTCAATCTGCAATCAGTCTCCAACCATCAACAAAAGGGTAATGTTAAACATCCAATTCACCAAAGCTGTTGATTCACCATCATTTTCAAATCAGCATCATCATCACCGGACACCACCAATTCACAGCAAATTCACTATCAATGCACTGCTCAATTCAAGAAATCATCTCCATGACTCCCAATCGAACAAACCAAACACTGCCTCAACCAATTTTGATCAAGCAGACATCATCACTGCTGAATCAACCTCACCTCATTGCAATCAACCACAGTATTCATCATTTTATCATCGATCAAACCATCACCGGAAATTAACTCAACCACAGCCACCACCGTACCTAGCTACAATCATCAGACGACATCACCACCTCCGACCACCACTACTCAACTCTAAATCACCAAATGAACACCAACCTTCAAGATCAAACATCCGTTCATCATCATCATCGCCAACAACCCAATCATCACAACCAATACATCAAAACCACCCTGCAACCAGTTTTCGTTGCAGCTCCAAACCGCCACGCAACCAACTCAGCCCATCCAACTCACCATCTTCATCACCAACGTAATCACTGTAAAACCACCAAGTCATCATCACCCAACCACCGAATCATCACCACCCAAAACCATCATCCTCAGTCACAAATCAAACCCAAAATCAAAACTGAAAACCCAGAATAAGTTATCCCAAATACTTACCTACCTCGACCGCCGACTGTTTTGACCGGATTTACAACCGGAAATCGCTACCTTAAACCGCGACTTTGAGCCTCGATAAATCTCTGATTCAAACCTATCTCGCATCAAAGCTTCCTCAAATCAGAACTCCCACACTTTACCGTCCTTCGCCTCACCTAGCGCCGGCGAATCACCGGCGGTATTACTCGATCGCCTCCTCCGCCTTTTTTGTTCTCTGAGAGTGAGAGAATGGTAGAGAGAGAGAGTGAAATCGATATGAATGAGAGAGAGAGTAAAAGATCTGAATGATATATTTCCAGAATTTGCAAATCAGTCCCTGATGTTTTAAATTGTTTTAATTCAGTCCCTACTGTTTTAAACTCATCCATTTCAGCCTCAAAGCTTTAAAATGATTTACTTCAGCCCTTTAACTTTAAACTCTTTTATTTCAGTCCCTACTGATTTACTTTATTTGATTTTAAGCCCAAGTTTCAAAGTATTCATTTTAGTCCCTCAACTATCAAAAGTATCTATTTTAGTCCCTCAACTTTCAAAACATCAATTTTAGTCCTCAAATTATAATTTATCATTTTGAACTATATATTCGATAGACTAAAGTGACTTATTGGCTAAGACGAAGCGTACGGAGAATTTAAAGAAATTGAAGTCATTCCCGCTCAACTTTGCACTCGTCGGATTTGAGGTAGACTCGCACTTATTAATTGATTTAAATTATGATTTCATATGAATGTCATGTGACTTGTGAAAGTCAATTTTTAAGAAAAACAAGTATGTTTTTATGAAAGGTAAATATATCTTATGTTGTTATGAAAAGTAAGTATGTTTTTATGAAAAGAAAATATACTTTATGTTTTTACGAAAAGTAAGTATACCCTATGCTTCACGAAAATGTTTTTTTTGGATCATTGCTATGAAATCAATCTACCAAGATTGTTTTGGGTCCCATATGATAAGTTATGATATGTTAAGGGGACCGGAGTTTTAGTAGCGCTACACATAAGAATTCTTGCCACCTAAGTTCGGTAACATTCTTGTGTCTCCTATGTTTATGAGGATTTGCCACGAAGTTCGGTAAAATTCCTATCTTTCCATATGTTTATGAGGATTTACCACCTAAGTTCGGTAAAATTCCTGTCGCATATGTTTATGAGGATTTCGATCCTATCTTATGTTATGATGCAATTGATCCCTATGAATTTCAGAAAATTATGCTTGGTATACTTACTACATAAGAATTCTTGCCACCTAAGTTCGGTAAAATTCTTATGTTTACGAGGATTTCGATATTATTCTATGTTATGATGAAAACTTACTGTTATTATGATTTTACTGCATAAGAATTCTTGCCACCTAAGTTCGGTAAAGTTCTTGTGTCTTCTTATGTTTATGAGGATTTCAATCCTATCTTATGTTATGCTTTCAAAAGAAATTATGCTTGGCATAATTAAAAGGTTTTTATAAGTATATGGTTTTCAAAGAGATGTTTTCAAAGAGCTGTTTTCAAAGAGCCTATGATTTGCAAAATATGTCCCGTGCTGTAATGCACAATATGAGTTTTATCAAGAACAGTTTTATAAAGAAGCTCTATCAATGCCCGTTTTATAAAGAGCCGGGATTTATGTGTTTAATCATCTTATAAATTAAATTAATTTGCGATGAGTCTACTGAGTATTTCCCCCATGAAATACTCACCCTACTTTTAACAGTTTTGCAGATTTCGGAGACGGTGGCGAGCGATGAATGATGGTGGCAATAATCGTTGAACGGTTGAAAGTTTGACGTTAATGATTTCCGTATTTTCCAAACAATCGAATAATTTAGAGAAGTTCATTTATTTGAGAAATTATGATATTGGCAATTTCTTTACAATATTAATGGTTCGATTTACTATTTCAAATGGTTTCATAAATGTTTTCAATTTTAGCGGCCATTACAGTTTATTTAATGTTGCCAAAAATGAATTTCAATTATTTCTTCCGCAAAAAAATATTATTCGAAAAATTTAGACAGAAAATGACGTAGTGAATCGGGTATACGGAACTCGGGGCGCTACACTTGCAATTTCCAAATTTTAAATTTCTTAAAGGTCTCGATTTTATCTTTTAACAGATAAACCCGCACTTTTTGAGAAAAATCATCAATTAAGGATAAAAACATCTATTACCACCCATCGTAGGATGAGTGGCAGCCCACCACAAATCTAAATGAATGTATTCTAAAACTCTTTTAGTTTTATGCACGACAGATGAGAAAGATAACTTATGGTGTTTACAAAGTACACAGTAATCACAAAATGGCATGTCAGATACACAATCTTTTCCAAACACACCTTTATCATCAAGCAATTTAAGTCCTCTAATGCTTACATGAGCTAATATATTGTGCCACTTGTGTCTTTCATCAGTGTTGGCATAATTAATAAAGGAATTAATCACTTCAGCAATTGTCGCATAAATACTATTTCTTCTGATACCTTTACACATGACCATGATACCCTTAGTCATTTTTAACTTGCTGTTTCCAATTTTACCAGAAAACCCTTTGATTCTAAAGCTCCTACAGAAATGAGATTCCTAGTCATTTCTGTTGACCACAAAATCCGGCTGGATCTTGGACCAACACCTCTCAGCTCCTCCCTCTTGAACACGTGGATCTCCTGCGCACTGTGACAAACAATCAGTTTGCAAAGGGGGCCAGGGAGGCTCCCTTTTGCACTCCAATGCCAAAGTCAGCGGCCATGTTCGGCAAATATAATTTGAATGCGGGAAATATAAATGCGTAAAAGAGAGAAAAGGGAGTGAGAGAAATATATTGTTCAGAGTAAGAAAATGCTAACCCCTTATACAGTGAGAGGAGTCTTCTATTTATAGACGAACTCGTTGCTTTAAATTGCGACATGTGGAGAATTTTACATGTGTGTCCACCCTAGCCTTTGGATGAGAGAATCTTGCTTTTTGACTGTAATCATTGCTACTTTTCGTAGGGAATGGGCGCATGTCACATCTTAGTAAAGGCTGGGTCACATCTCTGACTCTATCTCTCTTCTGGTCATTGCCGTAAAGCGCCCTGGCTGAGTATAAAGCACATCGGTCAGACGTAAATCAGTTCGGCTAAAGAGGTTCGCTTGACACACCACCTCGGTACCTGACCCAAGGTGATATTTTAGACCTTAGCCATGGGTCAAGGTCAATTGGGCCCTTATTAGTGGATCACTGTACCTCTCTTTGGGCTTGGATTCAACAAATTCAATAATATATATGACTCCACTTAGTTTAAGCTCGTATTCAGCAACATTGTTTGAGGCTTTAAAGTCAAAGCGGATCGCACTGTGCAGTTTGAATCCCTCTGGGCTTATTAGAAATATACCTGCACCGGATCGTCCCTCAGCCGAGGACCCATCAACGAACAATTTCCACTCTCGGCTGTCATCCGTGTTATCAATCATCTCGACCTCCGATGGATGTGTGAATTCGACTTTGAAATCTGCCAGCGCTTGACCCTTTACAGCAGTCCGAGGCTCATAATGTAGGTCGAACTGACTGATTTCAATTGCCCACTTCATTAGCCTCCCTGATACATCTGGTTTTTGCAACACCTATCTCATAGAAAAGTTTGTGAGCACACGTATGGAGTGTGACTGAAAGTAGGGACGAATTTTGCGAGAGGCTACGATCAAAGAGAGAGCAAGTTTTTCCATGTCTGGGTAACGTGTCTCAGCATCCAGCATGGCTTTGCTCACGTAATAGACCAGGAACTGATTCCCACCCTCCTCTCTGATCAATATCGAGCTAACCGCCTCTTTTGATACGACCAAATACAAGTAGAGGGGTTCGCCAACCTTTGGTTTCGATAGTAATGGTGCCCTCCCAAGAATGCTTTCAGATCGGGAAAGGCACGTTCACATTCTGACGTCCAATGAAATCGCTTCCCTCCCTTCAAGACCTTAAAGAACGGCAAACATTTGTCAGTGGACTTGGACACGAACCGATTTAGGGCCGCAATTCTCCCCGTTAAGCTTTGCACTTCTTTTGGATTCCGAGGTGATTGCATGTTTAACAAGGCATTGATTTTGTCAGGATTGACTTCGATCCCCCTTTTATTCACCATGAATCCGAGGAATTTTCCCGACGCTACCCCAAAAGCGCACTTCGCTGGGTTGAGCTTCATTCGATATTTCCTCAAAACACCGAAGGCCTCTGACAAATGGTGGATATGATCCGTGGCGGCCATGCTTTTGACCAGCATGTCATCAACATATACCTCCATGGTGTTCCCCAATTGTTCCGAAAACATGCGATTTACCAGCCTTTGGTAGGTAGCTCCAGCATTTTTCAAGCAAAATGGCATAGCTTTGTAACAGTAGAGCCCCCTATCTGTAATAAACGAGGTATGCTCCTCATCTAATTCATGCATGAGGATTTGGTTGTACCTGGAGTAGGCGTCCATGAAGCTCAGCATCTCATGCCCAGCGGTGGAGTCAACTAATTGATCAATTCGAGGTAGTGGAAAACTATCTTTGGGACACGCCTGGTTCAAGTTTGAGAAATCAATACATACCCTCAGTTTCCCATTGTGTTTTGGTACCAAAACAGGGTTTGATACCCACTTCGGGTAGCGGGACTCTCTGATGAAGCCATTTTTTAATAGCTTCGTGACCTCGTCTTTCAAGGCTTCATACTTGTCAGAACTCATAGGTCTTCTCTTTTGCCTATGCCCAGGACTTCGGGGATCAAGTTGGAGTCTGTGACAGGCCTCTTTAGGATCGATCCCAATCATGTCACCATGCTTCCAAGCGAATACATCGAGGTTTTCAAGTAGGAAGCTCTTCAGTTGATTTTTGCATTCAATCGGTGAATCCAATCCGATCTGCAATTCCTTGATTGGATCAAGAGGATCTACACCGAAGCATTCTAACCTTTCAGCCGGAGTGGGGCAGCTGCTCCCTGCCATTCGTGGGTCCAGATCTGCCAGATCTTCTTCCGACCTCATTAAAACATCCTCAATTTCTGAGGGTCCACCCAGTCTTTCAGGGTCTAGAGCGGCTTCTACCATTGCCACATCGCTAATCATGTTCAAGCTTCGGTCCTGAAATTTTCGGATTGCGTTTGTGTAACAGGACCGTGATTCAGTTTGACTCCCCCTTACAGTGGCAACACCATGCTCCGTGGGGAATTTCATACAAATGTATTTTGTATGCGTTGCAGCACCCAAGTCAATGAGACCTGGCCTCTCTATTGAACCATGACAGGAGGAGGTTTTGTCAACAACTAAGAATTCCATAGGGATTTTGGAGAGAGTTGGTGCTTGCCCTACTTCAGTCATAAGGGTTATGGATCCTCTGGAGGTTATGATGTCCCCCGTGAATCCATATATTGGATTCGGGACTGGAATGAGTGGAGTGCTGATCCCCATTTTATCGAAAGTTACCCCGTAAATCACATTTATCGAGGCACCATCATCCACCATCATCCGTGACAACCCATTCCGAGCCACCACTACCCTGATAACCAATGCATCATTGTGTGGGAAGTGCACTCCAATGGCATCGTCTTGGGTGAATGTGATAGATTCTGTCTGAGGCATCCCAACAGGATGTGAATGGATATGGTAATTCACGTTGGCTGGCTGCTTGGCCTCTCTGATATACCTCTTTGGGAGTTGTTTGTGCTCCCACCTGGGTGTGTATCGATTTCACGGATAGGGAGGTCGGCCACAGGCATAGGTGATTCTCGTGTATCTTTAGCATGCACCGAGGCGGTATCCTGGCCCTTGTTCCTGTCTCTTTGACGGTTGTCAATCCTCTCTTTAGTCGAGTTCTTCCACGGAGCTCTCCTGTCAGCTCTGTTGAACTTCTGGCCACCGGATTTTTGAGTTCTCCCCGTGTCGGGGGAGAAGTCACTTCCCCTTCTTCCCTGCGCCTTTTGGTCAGCTAACATGTGGATTTCCCTGCAATCTTCTGTCGCGTGACCGTAATATCTGTGGTAGGCGCAATAAGCCCCAATCATGGGTTGTTTCCCACTTCGGCTACTTTCTATTCTCCCTTGAGCCGGGGGAGGATTCTGGGAAGGAGTGTTGGAGTGCAAGTGGGGAATAGCTTCCGTGATTTCTACTGCATAGCTGGACCCTGTCCCCGAAAATGGGCAAGGCGCTCCACTTCGGTTACCGCCAAACCTATCCTTGTTACCTCCTTTCTTGGGGTTTGCTTCATTAGAATATCCCATATTATACCTTCCTTGGGGATGATTGTCTCTGGTCCTAGCCATTTCTTCAGAGACAATCTCCTCCTTCATCAGATCCACCAGGGCGTTGTAGTCCCTTGGTTTCCTGCTTCGGATATCCCTCCAAAACATACTGGTCATATCTAGTCCTCCTTTCAGTGCAGAAAACATTTCTGCCTCAGTGATGTTTTCACAAATGTGCATCTCTTCAGTAAACCGAGCTAGGTAGCTTTTCAGATATTCATCTCTTCCTTGCCTTAAATCCTGAAGGCGTTGGAGTGGGAGTTGGCCAGGCCTGGAGGAAACAAAGTCATATTTAAAGGCTGTTTTCAGATCTCTCCAGCTGTGGATGCTACCAGGCGGAAGCTTTTTGTACCATCGTATCGCACTCCCCTCTAGGGTCAAAGCAAAATCTTTGCACTTCAGTGCAGGAGTTGCTCCGGCTATTTCCATGCTAGCGCGGTAGTTCAGCAGGTGATCGTCTGGGTCACCTTGGCCAGAATACTTTGTTATTTCTGGCATTTCGAAGTCATGAGGCACCGGGCACCTACGGATGCCCTCCGTGAAGGGACTTATTTCCTCTTCGTCGTCCAGCTCATATGAGGGTAGTTCACTGTTCTCGTCATGACCGGAGTACATTGGGCCATGGTATTGGTCGTAGGGCGCCGGAGCGTACTCCTGCCTTTGTAGCGGAAAAGCTCGGCCGTAGTTTGTCCGATCATGGGTTGGAAAATCATTATGAGATTTGGTCTGAGCTGCTTCAGCTCTCCTTTCTTGTCTATTCCCAAGCTCATGTGTGGGGGCCAACTTTTCTGCCCCTGCGCCATGGTCCCTATGCATTTGGCTTCGTGACAAGGCTTCTTCTACCCGCCGCTCCCGCCTATTTCTAGGCTCATTTGCATGTCGCCGGCCTTGATCAGTCCGGCCTCCCCATCTGCCTCGGAATAATCCTCCCATTCGGCTAAAAACGCTGCCGGACCTCGACGGTGAAGCCTCCCTTCGACCAACAGGGGATTGATGCTGTTCTCTAGGTGTTTCCTGCACTGGGTGCTCATCATCGAATGGAGCAGAATCCACCTCGGCATATGCCTGTGGATCTTGATAATAGTAAGAAACGGTGGCTGCCTCAGATGGGGAGTAATTGGATGCGAGTATTGCGGGGGCATCATGGGCTCGTTCACAACATACCCTCTAGCCATGTAGGCATTCATCGCTGCAGTCTGTTCTATCTGCTGTTTCTGCATTTCCAGCATTTGGGCTGCCATACGAGTCATGTCTCGCAGCAAGTGGCGATTGCGATGCCGACTCGGAGGATTAGGTTGGGCCATCCCGTCATTGTTCTCATGAGGTCCTTAAGGAACCTCTTCCTCGCTACGCTGGTCGTTTATACTCCTGTGAGGGTTAATATCACCGTCACTTTCGTTCATGTTTAGGGAAATTCCTTGGTCTTATCTTGTCTTTCAAAGATAAGTGAACTTTTATCTCAAAGCTCTCAGCCTTTTTCAAGATTGTTAAACTTGTATTTCAAAGTTACATGTCTTCTTCAGGAGTGTTAAACTTATGTTTCAAAGTTTTAATCCTTTTTCAAGGGGTGCAAACTTATGTTTCAAAGTTTTAAGCCTTTTTCAAGGTGAATAAACTTATGTTTCAAAGCTTTCTACCTTTTTCAAGTTTACCAAACTTATATTTCAAAGCTCTTTACCCTTTTTCAAGGTTACCAAACTTATATTTCAAAGCTTTAGAGTTCTCCGCTCTTTTGCAAGAGGTTACCCGCCCTTTTTCAGGACTTCCTTTCTATGTGTGGCTTTTCATCATGCGTTTTCGGGGTTAGCAGTATGGATTCTCACAGACGGAGCCAAAATGTTGACCACAAAATCCGGCTGGATCTTGGACCAACACGTCTCAGCTCCTCCCTCTTGAACACGTGGATCTCCTGCGCACTGTGACAAACAATCAGTTTGCAAAGGGGGCCGGGGAGGCTCCCTTTTGCACTCCGATGCCAAAGTCAGCGGCCATGTTCGGCGAATATAATTTGAATGCGGGAAATATAAATGCGTAAAAGAGAGAAAAGAGAGTGAGAGAAATATATTGTTCAGAGTAAGAAAATGCTAACCCCTTATACAGTGAGAGGAGTCCTCTATTTACAGACGAACTCGTTGCTTTAAATTGCGACACGTGGAGAATTTTACACGTGTGTCCACCCTAGCCTTTGGATGAGAGAATCTTGATTTTTGACTGTAATCATTGCTACTTTTCGTAGGGAATGGGCGCATGTCACATCTTAGTAAAGGCTGGGTCACATCTCTGACTCCATCTCTCTTCTGGTCATCGCCGTAAAGCGCCCCGGCTGAGTATAAAGCACATCGGCCAGACGTAAATCAGTTCGACTAAAGAGGTTCGCTTGACACACCACCTCAGCACCTGACCCAAGGTGATATTTTAGACCTTAGCCATGGGTCAAGGTCAATTGGGCCCTTATTAGTGGATCACTGTACCTCTCTTTGGGCTTGGATTCAACAAATTCAATAATATATATGACTCCACTTAGTTTAAGCACGTAGTCAATATCAAATTTTAAACTGATATCACAAATCCCAGCAATTTTATAAGCATGAGTTATAAACAAAAGATTACAAATAAGAAAATGAAAAAATCTTCCCTTCAAGTAGATTTTGGAGTTAAATGCTCCAATGTTTCTTCACCTTGAATTGATTTTCTCCCTCTTCAATCAATATCTTCAACCATCACAACAAAATACAATAAAAGCTACTAAGTTTCTCTAGAGGTTGGTAAAGAAAATTGAGATAACAATTAAAAAAAAAAACTATAAAACAACAAAAACAATAGCTCTCAAAACAAGTCTATACATTTATTTATAGCCAAGGGAAATTTTGACCTAAAACTATTCTTAAATACCCAAAAATTCCTCAAAAATGGGAGAAAAATGCTAAATTCAGCGAATTACAGAGTCGACTCGGGAAGGCCCAAAATTCTAGCTGACTTTTTGAAAATTTAATGTTGTCTAATTTTTAATTAAGACGAAACTGACTATTACAGATTTATCTGGACAATAGAGTATTAATAGAAAATGTGAAGTTTTATCTAGCTCAGATCCAGATGAATCTTATTATCACAGATCCGTCTGGATTATAAATCGTGAACAGAACAGTTTAAGCGATGCAAAATTGTAAAGAGATTTGAACATAATATTTGAGCTTAACGTGGGAAAAATCCTTATACGAAAAACCCCGTGCCCGCACCCTGCAGATAAAAATCAATCACTAATAAGAAAAGAGATTACACAGTTCAATCAAAGCTACAGGATAAATTTACGTATAAACTTATCAAACACCCATGAATTATATGAATCACTCCCTGATTCTTCTATGACGTGTAATATGAGTTGGCGTTCCACCACTCTTCAGTAGCTTTCCTTGACACTGCAATAGTACTTCAGTAACTTCGAACTCCCGTTCGACCTTGATCCAAACTTCCTGTTTGATCTTTTTCTGAAGGTCTTTTCTTCCCTTAGTGATTGATTACTCCTCATGGAGAACTCTTTTAATTTTTCGTTTGAAGATTTGTGTTTGCACAAAAGATTAAGCTCTAATTCTTTAAGCTGATTGTGCAAACTGGAGAAGTCACAATTTGGAGAAGCCGAGTATGTATTCTTGCTCAACATTGATTATTTCGGCTCTAAGACTCGAGAAAACGTCCCAGTCTTTCTCTATTTAAAAACAACCGAATTGCTTGTCCACCAAAAATCCTAGTTGTGCAAAATCTCTATTACTTGCAATAAATCAAAGATAATTACAAGTTAATAGAGATAAGGTAAAATAATCAAGGATAATTATGAAATAAAAGAATCTTACATAAGTGAATCACCTACCAACCAAGTGATACAAAAAAAACTTGGACACCAAAAAATAAGGGCCATAATTTTCGACCAATCTAATATTATCTCAATCTTGAATTCATATCATGAATGATAAGTGATAAGATAGAATTTTAGGCCAAGTCAAACATTATCACAACCCTTAATACTTATCATATAAGATAAGTTCTAAAATTTATCTCCAACCATTATCAACTGCACGAGATAATTATACCAAAGAATATAGGAGATAAATATAATTACAAGTCCAAGAAATTATCAAGTAATTTAATTAAATTTAATAAATTACTAAACACAAGTATTTAGTAATTAGATTAAATTCACTTAAATAACAAACATATAGAAAAATAGAAAATGTCAACTTCAATAAGTTATCACTTTTTACTTCATGCGATTGCATGGTCAAGCATAATTCGATTCTGCTTGGAACCTTGGCTCGGTTGCGATCGCACCTGGCTTGGTCATTGTAATCGAAAGGAGTAAATGTGACTTATCAAGTCCTCCATCTTTTTGGGATGATCAATTTGGTCATCGAATTTTCAAATTTCTTTCAAATGAGTCCTTCCAAAATTATGCTTAAGGTCCTTCAACTTTAAAATGTGCAAGTTGGTCACTTTTTAATTGTATGTCAAGTCCTTTACTTCTGAAAAGTGACGTTTTGGTCCCCAAAATCCCGATTTTTGCATGATCTGGCATTTTTTTTTTTTTTTTTTTTTGTGATTTTCACCTAGAAGTTGAGTGTTGACCTATGTAGACACAAAATTATACATAAATAAGTAGATATTTGTCCAAATTACTCCAAAATACTATTTTAAAGGTAAGAAATTTGTGTATAAAATGCACTTATCATTATGAAAATGTAAAACTTGTACAAGTGCAAAATAGTTGAGCCATATTAATGAGTTGATTGTAACAGAGATCCCACTATGTGCATCAAGGCTTTCAAATAAAATATATAAATTTTTTTATATCAACTAATTTGAGTTCATGCTGGTTTTTGTGTGACGAGATTGTGCGGTGTTCCAACTAATATGTGAAAGGGCGATTTCCCATTTTTATTGAAAAGCAAGCTGCCTTCCCCACCATAGGGATTTTACCGATGCTGAAGCTAGCTTGTTGCTTGCAAGGATAACGATTCTTAAACCCGAAAGCATTGATTAAATGGCTATCCTCGGTCTAATTGTACTTTGCCATGTCAGATGAGAAAGATATGCTAAAGATGGGGCCTTTCGTCCTCGTTCTCTTTTATCTATGCCACTAATTCAATACAAATAAGAGGAATTAGAAATGTTTCCAATCATTAGGGTAAACTACAAAATAATAGTAGACAGAGATACAAAGTGAATTACCTTGATTTTTTAATCTCACAATCCTTGTTGAAGGACGTGGCTGAGCAGGAGCCAAAAAAAAAATAGAGTCGAGCATTATACAAGCAGTTCGTTGACATGAGCCCTATGAGCCACTCGTGGCTCTCTGACTTGTTAGTGAAGAAATAATCACTTTTAAAACAAAAAAAAAAAATCACAAATGGATACTCGTCAATTTGTTCGAAGGATAGTCACTAATAACACTACAATCTGGCTTTCACAATGAATTTGCTGATCTTAACGAAGTTCTAATTCCGTAAGATATTGATGATGTAGGAGGTAATCATCCAATTGATTTGGATGACATTGAAGATGATGTCGATGCTGTCGAAGATGCAATAGGGAAATGAAAAGGTAAAAAAACTACAAAGTGTTGGGATTACTTCAAATTAGTTTCAAATAGGTCGTATAGCTGACGAAAATTAAGAGTACAAAGCAGTGTGCAAAAACTATTTACAACATTGGCATGATAAACGAGTATCGATACTAATAGCCACTTTCACACAAATGTGTGACCAAACATTGTCTTATTGAAGGAAATCAAACTCAATTGCAATTTGGTATGTCCGGTACAGGTTCTATAAAAACACTAAGCACGTGGATGTATTCTTGGGAAGAAGCTTGTATTGGAATGGTGAAATTCGTTACCGGGACGAAGTTGTCGCCATGCATAGTTGACAACCAACACTTCACACCCTACGTTAAAGAATATCTTCAACTGAGATACGTTGAAATTAGTAGAAACACCATTCGTTTCGACACTATAGAATATTTCATTAAGACCAAGAAGAAATTGACATCTGATTTACATAAATATGGTGATATTATTTCGTTTACTTCGGATCCATGGGAAAGATTAATAAAAAAAGATTACATAGATACAACTACATACAAATAGATCCACTTTGAGTTATGTATAAAAAATTTATTACTTTTAAAATAATAGAGTATCCTCATAATGCTAATAACATATTTAATGCTATATTACAATTGTTAGAGAATATCGTTATGGAGTTAAAATTTGTTCCTTTACATTTGATAATATTAGGCTGCATTTGATAGAGATGGTGGAATTTGGGTGAAAAGAAAATGAATTCCAGAGAATTGAATTCCTGAAAATTGGAAGTTTAATGTGTTTGATTGGTTTAATTTTCTAGGTAGGGAATTTCCCAACTTTTGTTGTTTGATTGACATTATTTTCCATGAAAAATAAAGTAAAATTTATCTATTTTAATTAAAAAAAAATATTTTTTCACACATTTGTACTAAAAAATAATATTAATTTAAAAAAAAAAATCAGTTAACAACAACAAAAAGCATCAAACGTAACGAAAATGGTATAAGATTTTTCATGGAAAATAAAACTTCCTCCCCTTATTGGAAAACGAATTCATTCAAAATGAAGAAAATACTGAATTTCGAGGCAAGTGGAAAAATGAATTTCGTGAAAAATTTAGGCAACTAAACAGCGCAAAGTTGGAAAATTACATGCAAAATCATATTTTTCATGGAAAATAATGCGTATCAAACGCACCCTTAGTGTAAATAAACTTGTTGTAGATAAATTATGTAGTATTCTCAATCCCTAATTTGAAGAATTTTTATTTCATGTTAGATGTATAAGTCACATTTTAATCCTAATTGTTCAAGATGACATGGAAAATATTAAAGATCAAATGGAGAGAATTAGGGATTCACTAATTTATATTACAATTTCACCAAGTAAGAAACAAACATCTTAATTTTAACTTTACTTTTATCTTAATCTTAATCTTAATCTTATCTTAATCTATATTAAATTAGAATAGTCATCATCAAAATTCGCACATAATTTCCAGCCAAAACAACTTTCTAAATCTTGAAATTTTTGCCTAAAAATAATGTATTAAATATTTTAGCAAATAATATGGTACACCATTAGCATCCATGCTAAGTTATTAATGTCATCAAAATATTATTTTTTAATGTATAAATTACTTTTTTTTTTTTGTTTTATAATAATAATTATTATTCTTTTGATAATTATTGTATTATTTTGAATAAAAAAATATGTAATATAGATGTCAAATCAAATATCTCAATGAGAAGTTTTATTTAAGCTAACAAGTGAGATCAAATTAAAACAAATAATAAATATATGAATTTTTAAAGTAAATTTAATTAAGTTGTGTTATTTTTTACAACTCAAGATATCGAACAATTCATTCATCATTTTGACATTATTTTTATTTATTACTGATTCTGATCATTTTCTATTTTCAATATAAATTTAAATAATTAAAATGTGCAAAATATATATATAACAGATTTTAACAATTAGTTCATATAATTGTTATTAAACAATTGATTGGTTAGTAATTTTTATTAAAACATTAAAATAATAATGCAACAATATGTATAAAGAAATTGTCAATATAAAGAAAGAAGAACCAATTAATGTAATACTATTTATTAAAATTAATGATTTTTTTTTTAAGAAAACACTTGAAATTAATAATTAATACTTAAAATCAAAATATACCAAGAAAGTCCATCCTACATCTCTTTTTGACAAGAATATTTTGAAGAACAAATAAAAAGAAAAACGTCAGTTATAAGGAGAATATGTAAGTTAAGTCTTGCACATGTATTGTATGAGCCTAATTTTGTAGTTCAAAAGTTTTTTTTTAAAAAAATTTATTTATTGAACGTTAAATCCAAAATTATTTAAAGTTTGAGCAATTGTTTAAAATATATTTTGTCTATAATAACTTTCGTGCATCACACGAGTATAAACAACCACAAACTGTACAAACAACGTAGTATTTAAAAGATTTTTCAAAATTTACGAGAATTCTAATTCATTTCTATTTTGAGCATTCGTTTACATTTTTATCATTAATCAAAGCAAATTGTATGGTCAATCCTTTTTTTTCTATTTTTTAACGATATTTACGATAAAATTATTTTATATTGTTCTTCCGTGCAATGCACGGGTGTGATGCTAGTTTAAATAAATATGTTTACAGTTTGGTCAAGATGCTGAAAATTTGGTCACCAATGTAGAATATAGATAAAACTCTACGTATTTATTACTAAATTCATTTGAAGTCTACGAACACTTAATCAACAAATAATATAATAGTAGAACTACTCTTAGAGTTCCTGAGCGCTTTTTATTATTACAAGATCTTTTCATAAATATAGAAATAAACCATTTTTTTTTTCTTGATATACTGTTTTCAATAGAACTAAAATTTAGGAAATATCGGGAAGATTTACCTATGTTGTTTTCTTTATCATGCTTAATGGACATGCATTACAACTTAAAATATATTAAATATATTATTTCTAAAATCAGTAATGCGTTAAATTTTGAATCAGCTATCACTTATAATAATTTAGAAAGCATGTTAGAGACCATGTATGACTCATATGCAACATGATTGAGTGCTAATGTGATAGAATACTAAAATAAGGGGGTATTATGAGGAGTTCATATAATAAATAGTATAGACCTTTGTCTATAAATATTAAATAGGGGGGTTTGGAGCTCATTTTGGACATTGAGGAAATAGTGCAGGAAATGGGAAACCATTTAGGAGAGAGTTAGGCCTCTCGAAAGCTTATCAATCATCTTTCAATTCATATTCTTCATTCTCATTGTAATAGCATTTTATATATTCAAATCAATATGCAATACTTTTGTTCTACTATTTGCATTAATTAACAATTCTATCCATTAAATCATCATCAACAACAACTTGTCATAAACATCACCAGCACCAGCTTCGAGGGTCCTATCAATTGGTATCATAGCACTTACTTGGGAGTGGTGGAGACAAAATTCAGCAATTCCAGGAAGGAACTAGAGGTGTCGATGGGATCGGTGATGGAACATATTAAACAATTACTGCAGAAATTCAGCACACCTGGAGATCTCCTATTAGAATCAATGTTATATGGTGAAGGAGAAGATCTAGACTCATAGATATTGAAGGCGGATCGATGGTTCACTTCGCATATTTGGATGTTGGAAATGGAACGTGTAGAAGCTACCACTGCATGTTTGGATGGAGAAGCATGGACTTGGTTTCAGCGGATTGATTGTCGTTGACCTATAAAAACGTGGGGAGAATTGAAGGATCTGATGCTGGCTCGATTCGACGTGAATAAGGTCTCGACTGGAGAATAATTTTTAGCGTGGAACCAAGTAGGTTGTACGGTGAGCTTGGTGGCAACGGGGAAGGAAATCTGGAGGGAATTGGTTGCCTCTCCATTGCCGAACGAGAAGAATCTGTGGAGGAGTAATTCGTCTCCATCGTCGGAAGAGAAGAAGTTGCTGCGAAAAGAGGAGGAAGAGCAGATTTGGGGAAAATTAGTAGGGCTCGTGAAATCTGAAATTGTCTCAACGTCGAACAAAGTGGAGATGAAAGTAGGAACGACAACTAGTTTGTTGCATAATTCGTTGGATCAAAACAACGACCATGACGAGAGGAATGCGACACCGGAGAGCAACCGTGTGTGGTCATAGAATGAGCGCAGCAAAACAATGGACTTACCTGTGAATTTTTTTGGTACTGGGGATAATTCAGCTGGATGGATATCTCACATGGAGAGGAACTCCCATGTGAATATCTTGACAGGGGAGGCAAAGCAAGGTGGTCTAGTTGTGGATGGGAGGAAGAAACATGATTTCTGATAAGACACCAGTGAAGGACATTCAAATTAAAACTCCAAAAATTACACACAAGGTCCCCAGTGTTTCAGATGTCTAAAATTCAGACCCAAAATTCGCACATGTGGTTCTTGAAGTTCCAGATTTGCTCAGGTCAGTCTATATATTTTTTGAAATGGTCCCTAAAAATTTAGATATGCAAAATTCAGCCTTAAATTTTGCACTAGTGGTCCCCAAAGTTGTGAATCTGCAAAATCAGTACACCTTCAACAAATTTTGTGATTTAGAAGTCCAACTGAAGAATGAGACTGGGACTTGCAACGTTAAGTGACGTAAATAAGTGAGTTGAATGGAAGTCACAATATAGTGAAATTATACGTAAATGCTATTTCTAGTTACATTGTTTAGAATTTTGGATTTGTGAAGATTTGAGCTTCCAGTTATGGGGTTTTCTTGCATCATATATTAGTTGCTCATCTGAATAAGTTCAACCAATTCGCTGGGTGGAAGCTTACTTTTTGTGGTTCTATCATAATCGTGATTTTTGGAAAAAAAGAAAGTTTTCGACCTTATTGTAATTTTTTTTTTTTTTTGTAATTAGATTCAACCTTCACCTTGAGGATAAGGTGAATTTCGGGAACGGAGTAATGATAGGATACTAAAATAAGGGGGGTATTATGAGAAATTTATATAATAAATAATATAGGCCTTTGTCTATAAATAGGGGGGTTAGGAGGTCATTTGGGATATTGAGAAAATAATGCAGAAAATGGGAAACCATTTAGGAGAGATTTAGGCCTCTCGAAAGCTTATCAATTATATTTCAATTCATATTCTTCATTCTCATTGTAGTAGCATTTTACATATACAAATCAATATACATATTTTTGTTTTACTATTTGCATTAATTAACAATTCTATCCGTTAAATCATCATCAACAGCAACTTGTCATTAGCATCACCAGCACTAGCTTCCAGGATCCTATCATAATGTTGGTAACCCTCCATACCAACTCATTTTGCTTCACTTCAAGAAGATGAAGTAGAAATAGTGGATCTATTGGAAGAAATTAGGGATACACAAGGTACTTCTTACAGTATGTCACATGTCTTTCATCAAACATTTGAATCTGGACCATATAATCTTAATGCAATACCCGAAGAATTAAAAAATATTTTAAACAAGAATTACTTAAGACGTAGAGCTTGCTGATTCTTTATAGTTTGATTTACTTGAATTTTGATGAACAAATGGAGATATCCAATCATTTCTGCCATTGCAAATCTTCAGAATCTGCTTCCAGTGCAGGTAAACGGACTCTTTCCTAAGTCAGTAGCCGATTTAAAGAAGACATTTTGTAAGCATCAATGTGCGTCAAGGATTAGCAAAACCCTCATTTTCATATACAAAATACGTAAGCCTAAATTGCAAATAATCAAGTAAATGATCTTTAATTTTAATTTCTTTATATAATAAGATTTTATTATTTTCTCAATACTGTTTTGATAAAAAATTGTACACGTAACAAGTTGTCCGTATACAATTTTAATTCTATCTAATAGAAAATTAAATTGAGTAGTCGGTGTCAATCCCGAACAAAGGATGAGAGTTTTCAACTAATCATTTAATGGTTTATCTTCTTATTAAAAAAGGTAGGGCTTGTAGGTGAAGCTTGGTCGACCCACGAGCTCTGGGCAAAGCCGGAGCTTGAGCATTGAGTAACGAGTCTAGCACGAGCTCGACTCGGCTCGGCTCGTTGTAGACGAGCCACGAGCTTGACTCATTGCCATCTCTATTTGAGCCCATTAAAAAGAAAACATATTTTTCTATTTTCAATTTTCAACTACGCATTCTCCCCTAAAATAATCTTACACGTAAATCTAAAACTTTTAATTTTTAACTACACCCAAAAATATTATAGTTTGTTTATAAATTAGTTTATAAACAACACATTTTCTCAAATCACATATTAATCGAACACATTTTTTCAAACCACTTTTCAACCATTTATTTTATCTCAAAAACAATAAATTTATTGTTTATAAACAAATTTTTTTTATCAAATCGAGGCATACTCCAAACTCATTTTCTTCTTCAAAATATGACTCAAAGAAGGGCAATGAATGCAATGATAGAAAATATATTTCAAGAAGGATCTTGCTATACGTACTAACAAACTGTACTAACAATTGTACTAACAGCTAAAAGACAAAAACTTTGAATGTATAATTACCATGTTATCCTTCTAGTTATAATTCATTTAGTTTTCTGATGTTATGTCTATATCTTTAAATTTATTGTTTACATAAAATGCGCAGTGTATATTATTATATGTTAAAGTTTCTTCTTCAATAATTATATTTAATTCTTCAATTTTTTTCTCTAAATCACTAATTATTCTTCCTTTATTTACTATAATTCTAATAAATTGTGAAAAATCTGTAAATGAGGGTTCTTTTATTTCGTAATCTAATAAATTATAAAATCTTCCTAAATCTTCTCTTATAATTTCTAATTGTTTAATTGTTTCTTCTCTTAAATACTTAAAGTCGTTTATTTCTGAAGGATTTAATTCTATTAAAGGTTCTGAATTCATAAATTATAAAACTAAATATTTAAATTTAAGTTATTAATTCAAATTCTCTTCTAATATTTAATTCTGGAAAAACAAATTTTCAACAGATGTAAAAACATGTAAGAGATATCATAAGCCAAATGATAAATTTAAAACTATGATAACAATACTTGAACAATATCAATGATAAAGACGATATATAATCCACTATAAGTAATTAACAATACTTCTTTCTACCTATAGGTCCATCAAACTTCTTTGTAAATCTAATTTTAAAAGATTTTTGACCAAATACTCTTCAGTTGTTTATCTAAGTATTAAACACAACTCCATAGGAGATTGTTGTTGTTCGAAAGACACACGCATTAATGGATGCTTGAAAGACTTACTCTAATACTTTCTGTTTAACACTTAAACAAACACTTCAATGAGGTTCAGCATAATCCAGTTTTGTTTCCTACCTCTGGATGTACTCTTTTAACAAAAGTTTTATAAAGAATAAACTTATGGATTCATAAATAAATAGAGTATTACTAACTATTTTATAGCTTCATATATATCTAGGAGGAGTTTAGTTACTCATACATTTTGCTAATTGTTTCTGGATTTGTTTGATGAATGAAAATTTTGAACATGAAATGAAAAGAAAGACAATAGAGAGAATATAGATTTTTATTATTGAAAACCTGTATGATTTTCGGATGCTTACAATGAGAAGAGACTCCTCCTTTTATAGTTGGTAAAAGCAAATTTGGGGGGACAAGATAATATTCCCTATCTTTTACATACTTGACTAAGAATTAAAGTAGATAAAGAAAAGATAAGATTACAATAATTCCTACTACTTTTCTAAAGTTTCACATGGGGTTGGACCCCCATGCCTTGAATAATTCATGTTCAGACAAGATAGGCTTCATCTTCATTGTAGTTGAGTAGGTCCCCACAATTATTACACTTGTAACCCGTTTCTACCTCCATTAGCTGATGTAGATATTCATAGGCCCCTTTGCTACGATCCAAATTGCTGACAAGTATATTCTCAGCATATTCTCTTAATTTCCATAGTTGACAATTAACTTGATTAATTCTTGCAATGCTGTAGATTAATAATCTGTTATCATTAGATTCATATACCCAAACATTAGTTAGTGTAAGGGTATCCCTTAATTCGGTGTACAAGACTCTAAATCCCAATGCCCTTTTTCTGGAATAGCTTGTATCTGTTCTTCTTTGTTAAATGACTTAATTTTTGGTTCTGAAAGAATAGCTTTGCTAGTTACTCCAAGTTTTACAATATGTTCTGCCCTTAGAAATTCTTCATCCATAAATTCTGGAATGGCTGAGTAAATCCTGACATAGATCTTTTCAGCTTTGGTAATTTCAAAAGTATTTTTAACTGCTGCCTTGATAGAATTAGGCAATAATGATATTTCCTTCATATCCTTGCTAGGGTAGATGCACTGAATAAGTCCTTGATCAAACAGCCCCCTGACTGTTCTTAGTTCTGTTCTTGAAAAAATAATTGCTTTATTGATTTTTTGATGGCTAATTATCCTTATCCATTATCCTTCTTTTGTCCTCTTGTTTAGATACTCCACATACTTCAAGAATATCTCTAGTTTCTTCATAACTTTCTCCTTTTCTGATAGTTCCTTTGTTACAACTGTTGGTTTCTTCGCAGCTTCTAAAAAAGTTTCTTTAGATGGTTCAATAGTTTTGCCAATGACTTTGGAAGATGAACTTTCAATAATTGATACATTAGATACTTCTTCCTCAATAAGAAGTCCTACAGATAAATTCTTCGCTGGAGATGATTGAGATCCTCCTTTGTACATTTCCTCAAGGGAATTAACCATTGACTTGTAAAAATTTAGTTCACTGTTAATTTGTACTATTTGCGCCATGCAAGCATTCACATGGTTGAATAGATTTGAATAGTTGATATTCATTTGACCCATGGCCAAGTTAATTTCTTCTACTTTCTTAAGTAATTCTTCCATGTCTTGATAAATAATTTGCAATAATATTGTTAGTACCCTTAATATGAATAATTTCAAAATCATAATAGCTAAGTTCTACTTGCCATCTAATTAACCTTTTATTTGCAATAGTTGGATCAATTTATTTAGTTAACCAATATTTGACTTGTGTATTATCAAATTTTGAATTTTGTAGTAACTATAAATAATTCAAACTTTTTAATAGCAAATTTTACAGCTAGTAATTCTTTTTCATTTATATGATAATTAGTTTGAGTTTGAGTAAAACTGCCACTAGTATATTGTGCAATTATTTCCTCATCCTCATTTGGATAAATATATTTAAGTACTACTCCCCATGCTGTTTCGCATGCATCGGTTTCTATAATCCAATCACATTCTTTTTTGGGTAATTCTAATTCTGGTAAATCTTTACAAATGTCTTTAATTTTTTGTACTTCTTCTTCTTCGTCTTTAGACCATGGCCTCCATCTAGTTTTTCCTTTTTGTCTTTTTTGTAATGGAATTAAATGTTTGGTACGTTAGGCACGTATTTCCTAGTCTGGTTTACAAGTCCTAAAAAGCTTTGTAATTGTGTTTTGTCTTTTATATGATTGTCAAACTTTTGTATTTTTGTACCAATATATTTTTGGAGTTTTATTTCTTCTTGGCTAATTATAGATCCCAAAAATTCTACATTTTCTTTAACTATCTCCATTTTTGTACCTGATAATATAATTCCATTATTTCTTACAATATCTATAAAAATATTAAGATGTTTCAGGTGGTCTTGTCTAGTTTCAGAGTAAATAAGAACATCATCAATATATACTGTAATAAAATGATAATAATCTTTAAATATTTTATCCATGTATCTTTGAAATTCTCCTGAACTATTTTTAAATCCAAAAGGTAATATATTCCATTCATAAAATCCTTGTGGTACTGTAAAAGTTGTTAAATGTCTAGATTCTTCAGTTAACATAATATGATAAAATCATGATTTAAGATCAAATTTAGAGAAATATTTCTTTCCTCTAATTTGGTTAAATAATACATGTTGATTTGGTATTGGATATTTTAATTCTTTTGTATAAGTGTTTAACCTTTTATAGTTAATTACCATTCTAGATTTTCCTCTTTTTTGTTCTGAATGTTTTATTACAATGAAGACTGGACTACTATGTTTACTATTAGATTCTCTAATGAATTTCTTTTCGAGCATTTCTTTTATGTGCATTTCAAATTCAGATAATTTTTTTGGTGTATGTTTAATCGGTTTTACACTAATAATCTTAGTGTCATCTTCTAATATAATTTCTGCTATAGGTTTATTTATGTACCATTTTTCTAAATGTTATCTCCTGATAATTTTAATAATTTTTCTGTAATATTTTTTATTACAATTTGATCAAAATGTTCTTGTACTAGATTTATTCTATTTTTATTGGGTATAAATTGTGTTATTTGTATTAATTTTTGTTTATCCTCACCACGCTGAGCTGCTATATGAGACATTTTTTTCTCTACAGTAAGGATCATTAATTCTTATTGCTATTGCTTTATGGTGACAAGGGGTATATAAAAGTATAACTTTTTCATCAATAGTTATTGGAAAGTATTGTTTTATGAAGTTATTTCCCAACAATATATCCCCTGGCATATCGTCAAATTGATATACATAAGGTATTTCTAGTTCATATTTTCCTATTTGTATTTTAACATTCCTTGCTACTTTAATTATTAGATTTGTGCTCCCATCAAATCCTGCAAGTATGACTCTTTCTTCATTATCTTTTTTATTACTCCACATTTCTGGGGATAATACGTTTTCTTTAAATAAACAGGATGACACTCCTATATCAAACAATGCATGATAATTTCTGCTAAAATATCCATTGTAATTCATTTTGGTGAGTATATAAATATGTTCGCTTCCTCGTATTTTATTCATAATAACCTTGGTATAACTAGATTCTCATTTTGTATTGTTATAGCATCCCATCATCTTTTATGTAATATTGTTTTACTTGCTCTAAGAAGTCTGTTCCTAATAATAATTCCGTATTTATCTTTCCTGTATGTTCTACATACATGTTTATGATTATTTCATTTCTTTTATTTATTCTTATTGGTAATTCTACATAGGTATCCATGGGATGAATATTTCCAAGATAATCTTGTATTTGAATTGGATTATTTGTTACTTTAAGTTCTAAATCTCCTATTATGTTTTCTTTTATATGAGATACAGTTGCTCCAGTATCTATTAATACTTTCTGTTCTTTCCATTCTCCATTTATTCTAATTTCTATCACAACTTCAAATTGTTTTGTTTCATTCCTTTTAGATAGATTCATTCTCGGTATTTTTCTATGTATTTTTGTCATTATTTGTTTTTCTGAATCATTTCTATTTTCTATTTCAGGTAATGATCTTGTACTAGTATTTCTTCTTAGGCTAATTGATCTTCTTCCAAATTCTATTTGTGGTTTATCCATATTTACTAATCTCCTAGCTTGATTAAAATTTATTTCTATATCTTCTGATATTATCATTCTTGGATTATCTTTAGTTGGTTTGTATTTCAATAGATATTTAAATATGGGTTCTATTATGTGTGTTCTCGTAGCATTCTTAATTTTTACTTCATGTTTACTAGTAAAAGCATATATTGTTCTAATAGTTAAACTTATAGTTTTACTTCTTGGTTCCATATCTATTCCTCTTAATCTGTAATATAATGTTAAGACTTTATTTTTATTTTGTTCTCCCATACTTATGCTGAAGTTTGGTCTTATTGTAAATTTTACTTTTTGGTACATTAAATCTCCCGTTACAATTCCTATTAAGGCATCTTGTACTGAACTTACAATTCTATCATCCATAATATAGAATTCTATAGGTGTATCTATTCATTCTCTAAAATAGGCTTTTGCTATAATTTGTACAGCTCCTAAATATATGTTTTTTATTTTTCCTTTTAGTTCAGGATTCAATAGATTTATTTTTTGTCTTATAATTTCTTTATTTATTATAGGTATTAATGTATTTCCTGTAGTATCCCTGATTTCTATAGGGTGACTATGATTTCTTGCTACATATGTTATCTCTTTACTTTTCTGCCAAAATGGTAAATTAAATATTTCTTTTGGTTCTACATCTAATTTTGATTTTAAGATCTTTTCATACATTAATCTTTTATTTAGTTGTTCTTCATTTTCTTCTAATTGGTATTCATATTCTTTAAATGTACCTTCTTCACTAATTTATCTAATTATATTTATATATAGATATTCATCTTCACTAGATTCATTAGATTTACTTTCGTCTGAAGACTCAAATTTCATTATGGTATTTATTACTTCATGTTCTTCTAATTTATAAATTTCTTCAACTTCAGGAATTTCTTCCCATTCTTCTTCTTGTTCAATAGGTAATAGGTTGTAATTTTCTTTTTCTATTAATGAAATATACATCATACTTTTCTTTTTATTTTTCTTGAGACATTCTGGATATATATATGTCCTACTTCTCCACATGAATAGCATTTACATTTTTTTAGGATTTTTAGGGTATATTCTAGTTTTGTTTTGTTTTTGCCTTAAATATCTTTTATATGGTACTCTATACATTTTAAATGTTTTATTATATGGCTTTTTATATTTATTGAATTTTTTAAATTTGTCTCTAAATTTATCTTTTCTATAATATTTCTTTTTCTTATATTTTCCTTGTAGAAGATATTCTTATTGGGTTGGTTTATATTGTAATTTATCAAAGCATAATGATTTTTTACTTGCTTTGTGAAATTTTATCATATTATTTGCTTGTATATATTTTTCTTTCTGTTGCATTTCTATAAATTGTATTCTTGCTCCTAGACTATTATTACTCAGTAGTATTTCAATTTTTTCTCATTCTTTAAATAATTCTAAATTTCATGGGTTCGGTAGTTTAAAGAATATTTGATTCATTATTTCCATACCATATGTTTCCTGATTATATTATGCTTTTTCAAAATATTCTCTAAATTCACATGCAAATTGTTTAAAGTAACACATGTCACATATTGATAGATTTTCTAATAAATATCTATTTCTTAGTTTAGAGCTAATTTTAGTATCTCTGTCTATTACTAATGTATATTCTCTTTTTAATGTATCCTCATATCTACTATGTATAGTTCCTATTTCATCTTGGTTATTTCCTCTAACTTGTCCTATATAAGTTTCTGTTAAATTTCCCCACCATCTTGCAGTGGTTCCTATAAATGTATTTTCTAACATTAATTGGAATTGTTTTCCTGTTAATTCTCTAGTATAGGCCATCATAGCCATATATTTCATCCATAATTCTAATTCATGGTCTACATCTTGTACACATCCTAAATCTATCCATCTTCCTTCTAAACTAATTTGTGTTTCCATACTTCTCCATGATGTATATTCTATATGATAATTTTTACTCGGCTTGGTGTAATATTTTTGTTGTGGTATAAAATTATTAGTTTTAAAATTTTTGTTTTTTCTTTGATTCATATAGATTTCTGGTGTATTTTGTGGATTATTATTACTTGTATTTTCTTTTTTAACTTGGTTAGTTCCTGGTTGCTGTTTATATATTCTGGTAGATTTTGTCCTGCTGGTACCAAAGCTCTTTATTGTTCATTCATATTAATTTCTTCTATTTTAAGATTTTTAAATTTTTCTATATAATTTTCTTCTGTTATGTAATCTTCTTCACCTTCTTCTTTAGGATTTTCTATAAATTTTCCTATTTGTTCAGTAATCATATTTATTCCTAATCTATTGATAACTTTAAATTCTTTATCAGTTATTATTCTTTTAGGTTTTCTTTTTTCCATTTCGTCATATATTTTTGTTATATTTTGGTTTACAATTTCAATTTTTTGTTGTATATTATCTAATCTTTTGTGTAAATCATTTTTCCTATTTCTTCTTCTTTAATTGTTCTTACTATATTTATTTGTTCTATAATAGTTTTTTGCTCTGTAATTTCTATTGGGTTTTCATATACTCCTACCACATTCCCTATTTTATTTATTTTATCAGTTTTGTGCTTAATTTGGTTTTCTAAGGTTATTAATTATTTTGATAGGTTATTTACATATTGCTTACTTCTAATATTTGTGTTGGTATATTTTTGTTTATATTTTTATAATCATTAGTTATTTCTATCATTTGTCTTATTTCTAATTGTAAATTATTGATAAATTCTTGAACTTGTTCTGGATTTTTTGCTTGTTCTAGGTTGTGTTCTATAATTTTATCTAAACGTATTCCTAATTTATTTAGTAAAAATAAAATTTTCCAATTTAATTGTTTATATTCTCCAAATCCTCATTCTCCTAATAGTATAAATAGTATAAATTTTTCATATGTTTCAGTTATTAATGGCAAATGACTATTATTTGGTAAATCTTTAGATTTATAATTATATACTCTAGGTTCGATTATTTGTAATTTTTTAGACATTTTCGAAATATATTTCTAAGTATAACTACTGGCTCTGATACCACCACACTGGACCAGATCGTGAAATTTAATTTTGCGGAATTATAATCTTTGTCTAATTCTTCTTAAAAATCTTTTTTCAAATTCATCCATAATCTAATATCTTCTTGTCTAATCAAGTTTTCTTCTTTTAATCTTAAATATTCATTATGTTGTAAGACTAGTCTTTTAATTTCTCTTTTAAAAATTTTTTTTATAGCAATAGTATTAGTATTTAAGTATCTTCCTATTCTTTCTAATTCTAAATATTCACTATGTAAACTTCTAATTAAATCTTTTCTTTTTTCGTGAAGTAAATGAGGGTCATAAACAAGCATAATAATTTTAACTATGAAATAATTTATATAAATTATTTTTCAAAAATTTTAATATATATTAAACTTAGTAAAATAATATGTTAAAAAAATATTGGTTAGATAAGTTATATTTTTAGCTATTAAAGGGTAAAATAGGAATTAAATTATGTTTGTACACTAGTTTGTAAGATTTGTTAGTTCAAGTAGAATTATTTTTTCAAGAATGATGTACGGAGCTAACTACACTTAAAGTGTGGCCCAAAGAAGGGCAATGAATGCAAGGATAGAAAAGACATTTCAGAATGATTCAGGGTGCTAACTACATTTAAAGTCTGGCAAAGCTGCACATATATGTTATTAACTAGTTTCACACCCGTACGATGCACATAAATATTTCATTGACAAAGTATAATGTACTAACCGAAGCAATGAGAAAAACCAATATAATAAGTTGTATATCATTTCATAATAGTCACTGAACATTTCACTTAGTGTCAACTTGGCTACTAAACTTATTTTTATTCGTACTTATCACTGCAATTCAAGTCAATTATTCTGAATAATGCAACATTTTCAAAAGATCCAATTTCCTAATTTTTACCTGGAAAGAAAAACGTTCTTTTTTAGTACCAATATCAGAAGATTACAACACGGTAATTATATTACCACCACAAAATTTATTTACAACACCATATTATAATCACACCATAATTAAAATGTATTTTCAATAAATACACCACAACAAATTTACAATAATACTCATAATCCTATATAAACTAAAAAATATGTAAAAATATATAAAACAAATACATTGTTGTGCTGTATTCATTATCCCAATATCACTCCTCATTTTTCTCATAATTTTCATGATTCCATATGTAGTTTGCTTTCTTCTGGCGGTAAAAATATTTACTTCCAGTTTTGTAGTGTAAAAACACAGTTCCATAGGGATCCATTTCTTCAATGTACAGCTTCATAATGACAATTTCCTCCGCTAATTCAACTACCCCAATAAACCTATAATCTGGAAATAAATTAGAAAAAAAAAAGACCAATTAGAATCTAATTTGAATTTTTTTTTTTTTTTTGAAAAAAAATCTAATTTGAATTTTGACAATTGACCAATACAAATAAAAGATTTCAAAATGTAAGATATATATATATATATATATATGTGTGTGTGTGTGTGTGTGTGTGTAGATTTGGGAATTTCTTTGGAAAGAGCATATTGAGATGCTCTCTCTACATCCTTTCACTGTGGACCATCAACTGCTAAAGGAACAGATTTCACCTGAAACGGGATACGTCCAATGCTTTATAGAGTTTGTGCATATCCGAGCAGAATGAACGTAAATTTTTTAGTGACGTCTTGAAAATGTTTATTATCCAGGCAATCTATTACAAATTCATTGGCTAAAACTAACGACAGGTAGAGTGATCTCACCAAGTCGTGAAACTTGAGAATATAGAAAATCTCAATATCGTCGAGTTTCATGGCGCTCAAGTTTTGATACATATTTCCAAAAGTCGTAAACTCCAGCCAATGCCATCAGTCTCTCGGAGTAAATTGTTCATGTATACCTTCACCAAAAAGGATTAATGATACCGATAGTAAATGAAGCTCGAGAATGCAAAAAACGTTTATTTTAATGTGCAAACTTCACAACCAAATTTACATGAGTTTAGTTCCAATGATAGGTTTTGTGGTTCTGATGCCCTGTATTTACTTTATGTGATCTAACCTGTCTTGTTATTCAGATTTCAAGCTTGGATTTATTGACATCTATATTACTCTTTGTAATTCAAATTAAAAAAAAAATGGTCGACTAAGCTTAAGATAAATACTAAGTTACTGCAAGTAACTTCTTTAACATGCTTGGTGAGGCTTAAAAGCCCCCATAAGGTGTTATCCTTTAACAATATGATCATTCATAGTTCATACTTTAGAAATCCATTTTTAAGGGGGTTTTAGCCTTGGCTGAGCATCTATGATTCCATATTATTTGGATATGTTCCTCTTTCTTTAAGTTTTAAGAATAATTACTTATTTTGGAAGCAATTCTTTAATTAATGTCGATACAAGTACTTGCTTCTGGAAAAAAATGAAATATTAAATTTAAACCTAACTTATTTACTCAAGTAAATTTTTAAGCTTAATTAACTAAACATGTTCTTAATAATCTATTAATAAATGAACTACAAGAGATGGTAAGTGTCCTTCACAAATTACATACCTCACATGAACTCTTCCAAGAGATCCTTCGGAAATCTTAACCTAATAACTCGAATATTAATTACACTTTTGAAAGAAAACAGCCATTAGTTCAGCAGCTTTATCAGGATGATATGGATCAATGTGAGACCCGGAAATGCCATATTCAATAATTTCTAGTGGACCACCATGGCTAGTTGCAAATGTTGGAAGCCACATGCCATGGTTTCACAGGGCGCCTTTCCTCTTTGCACAGAAAGGGGCACCGTGCGGCAGTAGTCTGCTCCGCTAGACTACCTTCCGCCTTTTCTCACTTACTTCGGGACGAAAGTTGAACTTGATTACAAATGAAATAAAACTTTACAAGAGAAGACTTGAATTCATTGAAACATGATTGTTCATTGATTGTTGAAAGCAGTAAATTACAAATGTAGGTGTCAGGGGGAAACACCGGAAAGTTTTTGAAAGCTTTAAAATCTTATACCCCCTATAATAGACTTCGGGGAAAAAACCTAAGTTACATCAGTAGACGTTAAAAGGGCTCAAGAATCATAATAAACTTTTACAATTAAAATGGAATTACAATAATTTACATAATATTTACAGAGCGCGGCTGAAGTTGGGCAAACTGCAGGCCGCGAGTGGGTCAAGGGGCTAAGTGATAGCTGCGGTCCTTGACATTCTCCCTCATTTGTTTTGGCAACGTCCTCAGTGCCATCCCTTTATGATATTCTTCAATGAGATGCTCGAAGGCACTAAGGTCTTTTCCTCTTTCCCAAGTATTCTCCTCACTGCTGCATCCGCTCCACTTTACCAAGTACTCTTGATGATTCTGCTTGGAAGCTCGTGTGACTCGGTGATCAAGAATAGCTTCAACAACTTTCTTTCCCATTTTCTTCAATTCGAACACTGGTCGTTTCGGCTTGTTTCTGGATGTATCCTCCTTGTTTGCAAAATATGGCTTAAGAACACCGACATGGAGGACCTTGTGAATTTTACACCATGACAGGAGATCTACTCTGTAAGCCACCTTCCCGATTCTCTTCACAATATGTACTGGCCCAATGTACTTTGGAACCAATCTAGAGTATTTCCCTCTGGTGAGCTTGTAGCAATTTCTGTCGGGAAGTTTAACCATAACCAGATCTCCCACATTGAACTCGACAAACCGGCGCTTCAGATCAGCAGACTTCTTATATCGTTTCTGAGCTTTCTCAAGATAGCTTCGAGCAATTTCAATATTTCGCTTCCATTCCTGAGAGAAGTTCCTTGCCTGAGGGGACTTGGTACTTAAATTCAAATCAACCGTGTGGGGGAACAACGGTTGCTGGCCCGTGACAATCTCAAAAGGACTCTTATTGGTGGAAGAGCTCTTTTGGACATTGAAGCATATCTGGACAGCATCCAAGAGTTTCACCCAATTTTTCTGCGACGTAGATATGAAGTGCCGAAGATATTCCTCCAGCATAGAATTGAACGGCTCCGTCTGTCCATCAGATCGTGGGTGAAAACTAGAACTCATGCTCAGAGTTGAACCAAAAATTTGAACAATTCGGTCCAAAATATGCCAGTAAACCGAGTATCTCGATCGCTGACGATGTCCTTAGGCAGCCCTCAATATTTGACAATATGCTTGAAGAAGAGGTGAGCTGTCTCTTTGGCGGAAACATACTTAGGCGCTGCGATGAAAGTTGCATACTTCGATAACCGGTCCACAACCACGATAATGGTGCCAAAATCTGCAACTTTTGGCAATCCAATTATGTAATCCATTGATACACTTTCGAATGGCCTAGATGGGACGGAAAGGGGTTCCAGCAACCCCGCTTTCTTCTGATGATCTGTCTTATTCTGCTGACAAACAAGACAAGTTTTCACATAAGTGGCGATGTCGTCCCGCATCTGCGGCCAATAGAAGGCACATTGCAAAAGTGCACAAGTGCGTTCTTCTCCCGGATGTCCAGCCCAGAGCGTATCGTGGCATTCCGTTATCAGGGACTTTCTCAAATCCCCACCCTTAGGGACATACACACGGTCCCCCTTTGTCTTCACCAGACCCTCGGCCAACCAGAACTGACGAGTTTTGCCCTGTTTGATGAGGTCGACCAAATATATTGTAGCCGGGTCCTTCTCCAGAAGTGCCCGTATTCGGTCCCTTATATCCGTAGTAACTTCGCTCCCTGAAAGAGCCGCCATTGCACATATTGGAGCTAAGTCAGCACGACGGCTGAGAGCATCTGCGACATGGTTGTTGGATCCTGGACGATACTCCAACACGAAGTTAAACTCCGAAAGAAGCTCCTGCCAGCGAGCTTGTTTATTTGAAAGTTTCGGCTAGGACATGAAGTGACTAACCGCAGTATTATCGGTTTTCAAAATAAATGGGGACCCCAATAGATAGTGACGCCAAACCCTGAGGCAATGAACAACCGCCAACAACTCCTTTTCATGTGCTGAATAACGACGTTCTGCATTATTGAGCTTTCGGCTTTCAAAAGCAACGGGATGTCCTTCCTATATCAGAACTCCACCAAGAGCAAAGTCTGAAGCATCTGTCTGAACTTCGAACGGTTTCATCACATCCGGTAAGGCTAGCACCGGGTTTGTCCACATAGCCTTCTTCAACTTCTCAAAGGCTGCTTGACATTGTGCAGACCAATCCCAAATCTTTTCCTTCTTCGTTAACTCCGTCAGGGGCAATGCAATTTCTGAGTATCCCTTCACAAACCTTCGATAATAATTACATAGCCCAAGAAAGGAGCATACATCATGTATGTTCTTTGGTGGCTGCCAATCCCTGATGGCCTGAACCTTCTTCAAATCCATGCGAACCTTCCCTTGCTCAATAATGTGACCCAAGAAGCTGATAGAGGTTTGGGCGAATGAGCATTTGGATGGCTTCGCATACAATTCATTCTCTCGGAGTCGACTGAGGACTCTTCTGACATGGAGCACATGTTCCTCTAATGTCTCACTGTAAATGACGATGTCGTCCAGATATACGACTACAAAATCGTCCAAAAATCCGTGCAGCACCTGATTCATCATCGTGCAGAAAGTAGCCGGAGCATTTGTCAAGCCAAAAGGCATGACTTTAAATTCAAAAGCTCAATATCTGGTCACCACTGTAGTTTTTGCTTCATCTCCCTCCTTAATCCGAACTTGCCAATATCCCGATCGAAGATCAATCTTCGTATAATATTTTGCCTTACTTAATCGGTCAAAGCAATCGGCCACCAACGGGATAGGATAACTGTTTTTCACAGTGATCTTGTTCAGTGCGCGATAATCACAACACATTTTGAGAGACCCATCCGCCTTCTTCTGAAACAACATGGGCGCTCCGTATGGTGATTTCGCAGGCACGATAATCCCACTTTCCAGCATTTCTCCCAACTGTTTCCTAAGCTCTTCAAGCTCAGGTTGAGACATTCGATAGGGTGCCCTAGCAGGCGGCTTGGCACCCAGAATAAGCTCAATTTCATGATCAATGGTTCTCCTCGGTGGAAATTGTTTTGGCAACTCCTCCGGCATAATATCCTCAAACTCCCGTATAAGCTTTCGAACCGGTTTAGGAATAGGACCAAAAGCCTCTTCAATCTCTTCTAGATGAAGAGTGCACAAAAATGAGGGTTTGTTTCTCTTGAAGCCCTTACTGAATTGCATGGCCGAGATACTCTTCTCGCCAACCTTTCCTGCCGAAGTGGGTATGACACACGGCTGAGTGCCCATCATCATTAGGGAATCAGAGTGTGGGAACACTGCTTTCTTCGTATCCCGAAGAAATTCCAATCCCAAAATGAGTTTAAAATCATCCATTTGAACAACTGACAGATTAGTCCTTCCATCAAAGGGGCCAGCCCTGATTAGCACCGATTTGGCTACTCCTGCAATTGGTTGAGCAGCCGAGTTGATGGCTTTCACTTTCCCATTTTGATGTGATCCATGACCCTCGACAATCGGAATCATAGCAGGCTTGACGGGAAAATTTAAATATTCAAGCCAAAACAAGATTTCAGCAGGTTCGACGAGCTTTGACGATCAAACAGTGTCGAAAAGAACCGAAAAATTAAGCAGCTGACCTTTTTACGGCCGTAAAAGTTGGAATCACGGCCGTAACGCAGCTATCGCAATTTTGGGCAGAACATAACTTACGGTCGTAACAAATTCTTCACGGCCGTAACTTCGGTATCAAATTTGGACCAGAGAAGGGCTTACGGCCATAAGCCTGGTATTTACGGCCGTAACTTCTTAACGGATCAGATTTTTCCCAGATTTTCGTATATTTTATTTCCTTTTCCTATTTTAGCTATTTTAGGTTAGTTAGAATTCTATTTTGAGTAAATTAGCGATTAGGGTTTTATTTTGCTTATTTATACGCCTTTTTAATTCATTGTAAATTAAGACTTGGATGATTAAATAAAAAAGAGATTGAATGTTTTTCAATTGTTTAATGTGTGGATTCACATTACAAACTCAAACTTATCAAGATTGATTATCTTGTGGCGTTCATCCAGAACTTATCAAAATTTGCTAGAATATTTGTGGCGTTCAAATCAGAGACTTATCAAGGAGATTGGGCAAATCCTTGTGGCGTTTCGAAAATCGTGGTTCTTTATTCCGCATCGTCGAGCCATCGCGTCGTGAATATCGGGTCATGATTCATCTGTCCGACCACAACCTGGGTTCGGAACTTTCCGGCGTTTATTCCGCGCTTCGAACCCCATCATTTGGTATTAGAGCTGGACTCTGAATTCAGGTTTTTCTATCCAGTTTAATTCTTATGTTTATCATCGAGTCTGTCATAAGAATTATCCATATCTTGTTGTTGAGTCTTTCTTTTCTTGATTTTCTTGTTCTTCGTGCCAGTAAATGTTTTTCTTTGTTTGATCCATATAAAAATCCAACAAAATTCAAAAGTGTTTGTTTTGCTTAATTCTTATCCGAATTAAGTTCCGTTTGTTTTGTCGTGTTCGTTGTCGAATTTTCGGATTTATAAAAAAAAAAATTAATTTTTTTATTATTTTATTTATTCCGAAAATTCATCCTAAAATTCAAAAAAAAAAAGAGTCCATTCAAGAATCACTTTCTTGAATTTCTTGATCCTTTGTTTTCATTATTCTTTTCCTGTGTCCTTCAACAAAAAATTTCACAATGTCCAATTCCCATGAAAACGCCAAAGATCGTATGTGGAGATTTTTGAATGAAGTTTTGGTTAGGTTGGATAAATTAGATGAAAGGGAAGGGAAATTGAAAAAGGGGCGATCTCAAGCAAATCGTAGTGATTATAGGCGTGATCCTAAACCTAGGGATGGAATCGGGGTTGAGAGGAGCTGAGATTGATCCAAAAGCAATTTTGAAAATTCAAAAAGAAATTTATGAGGAAAGATTGAGGTGTGAACGGGAGGCAGAAAGAAAATATTTGGCTAAATTGCGAAAGAAGGAGGAGAAACGAAAGGCGGTGATTAAATGGCTAGAGGAGAGTGAAATACATGTTATAGTTAAGCCTCGGGATATGAATGTTGAAAAGAAGGAGGGAGGCTTGAAACATGAATTAGAAGTTGGGGTAGAAGTTCAAATTTTGAGCTTTGAATTGGAAGATCCACAGTTTGGTAGTGATGGGGTAGTACATGAACATGGTGATTCAAATGTGGAGGTCGGAGATGTGGTTGAGTTTGAAGATAAAAAAATTGAACAAGAAATTGCAAATGAGGAAAGAGGCGAAGAGAAGAGACTCGTGGTTCAAGACGTGGAGTTGGTGGTGGTTTGTCATGAATACAAGGATCCATACCTTGTACCTTATGAAGCTAACATGTCCCTCCCCATTTTATTTAAATCCTTTTTGCAGGTTAATTATGTTTGGAAGCTTCAACCACACCGCAAATGGCAAAGGAAGTTCAAGCTCCATCTCTTCCATGTTTTCCAATCAAAGGATTCCAATTTATTGAACTCATGGCATGGAAGTAGAAATTTTCCGTTTGATCTAGGAGGTGAAGTGAAACAACAGGAACAAAGCTATGATTCGGGACGAATCATCCTAAAGAAGGAGGGTATGATGTGATCCAGGACCCTCGACAATCGGAGTCATAGCAGGCTTGACGGGAAAGTTTAAATATTCAAGTCAAAACAAGATTTTAGCAGGTTCGACGAGCTTTGAAGATCAAACAGTGTCGAAAAGAACCGAAAAATTAAGCAGCTGACCTTTTTACGGCCGTAAAAGTTGGAATCACGGCCGTAACGCAGCTATCGCAATTTTGGGCAGAACATACCTTACGGCCGTAACAAATTCTTCAAGGCCGTAACTTCGGTATCAAATTTGGACCAGAGAAGGGCTTACGGCCGTAAGCCTGGTATTTACGGCCGTAACTTCTTAACGGATCAGATTTTTCCCAGATTTTCGTATATTTTATTTCATTTTCCTATTTTAGCTATTTTAGGTTAGTTAGAATTCTATTTTGAGTAAATTAGCGATTATGGTTTTATTTTGCTTATTTATACGCCTTTTTGATTCATTGTAAATTAAGACTTGGATGATTAAATAAAAAAGAGATTGAATGTTTTCCAATTGTTTAATGTGTGGATTCACATTACAAACCCAAACTTATCAAGATTGATTATCTTGTGGCGTTCATCCAGAACTTATCAAATATTTACTAGAATATTTGTGGCGTTCAAATCAGAGACTTATCAAGGAGATTGGGCAAATCCTTGTGGCATTTCGAAAATCGTGGTTCTTTATTCCGCATCGTCGAGCCATCGCGTCGTGAATATCGGGTCATGATTCATCCGTCCGACCACAACCTGGGTTCGGAACTTTCCGGCGTTTATTCCGCGCTTCGAACCCCATCACATTTCCTTTCTCTAGAACCAACCCAAGTCGCCCTACTTGAGTACTTGCAAGGTAGTTATGGGTGGCTCCAGTATCTACCATAGCCCTTATGGGTTTCCCATTGATCTTCACATCAATGTACATTAACCCTTTTGCCCGACAAATGCGAGGTTTGGGCTCATCCAGTCTTGCCTCTTTCACAGGCACTTTCTCCTTTCCATTGGTCCGACTTGATATTGCATTGCACCGATGGGAAAATGCACCAACTACCTCCTCGTCCTCTTCGGAATCGGTCACGCCATTATTACTCACAGGAGGGGCATCTTGCTTAGATGTTGATACCCCACTGGCTAGTTGGCAATAAGCATTCACCATTCGCTTCTGTGGACATTCCGACACTGTATGAGGTCCTTCGCACAAGAAGCAAGAAATCTTAGGAGCGGTATCAGATCTATCCTCCACAGCCTTTCCTTTACTCCAATTGCTTTGGCTACTACCCTGATAGTTGCCTTGACGACTACCTTGATGATAACCCTGGAAGTTGTTCTGACGAGAACCTTGATAGCCACCTCCTCTCTGGGTGGAATTCCGTTCTCCACCATTAGAACTCGAGCCAGTCCTGAACTGTTTATTTCCTCCAGCATTCGATTGACCACCAGTGTGTGGTCGATCCTTCTTAGACTCAGTTTGATAGTCCATTAAGCATTCGGCAGCTCCCATTGCCGTGCTCATATCCGTAACCTTCTGCCTCTGGAGTTCGTTGCGGGTCCACTGTTTTAGGCCTTCCATGAATGTGAAGAGCTTGTCCTTTTCCGACATATCTCGAATATTTAGCATATGTCCAGAAAAGGCTTTCACGTATTCTTTGATGGAGCCCGTATGTTTCAGTTCCCGCAATGCCCGACGGGCTTCATATTCCACGTTCTCTGGGAAGAACTGGTTTCGAATTGCTTCCTTCAGAAGCTCCCAAGAGTCTATCGTGACCCTGTTGGCCTGAATATCAACATATTTCGACCTCCACCACAACTTTGCATCTCCACCCAGATACATTGTAGCTGTAGTCACCTTCCTTGCTTCATCTCTGATGCCAGCAGCAAGAAAGTATTGTTCCATGTGAAATAGGAAGTTGTCAACTTCCTTTGCATCGCGTGCCCCACCAAAGGTGCACGGTTCAGGGATTCTTACCCTAGGTGCATACTCTTCTTGTGCAGGAGCTTGCCCATTGCCCACCGCACGTTGGAGAATTCGTAGCTGAACTCTCATCGTTTCCATCTCTTCCTGCAGACCAGGACTGATCGCAACAGCTTTAGTCATTGCTGTGCAAGCCACTCGGCTTTCATCCAGTTGGATGTGTATATCTCGAATATACGATTCCGCCATTTCAACCTTTTCCTCCAGGTTTTCCACAGCATAGCATAACCTTGTGGTTTGCCCATCAAGCGCATCTACGCGCTGTTTAGTACTCTTCTTAGCATCAGTCATGTCGGTGATCTGTGATGCACTCACATCCGAAGCCTTCGGATCCATTGCTTTCTTATCGAGGGACGAGAGCCAAAGCTCACATGCCATGGTTTCACGGGGCGCCTTTCCTCTTTGCACAGAAAGGGGCACCGTGCGGCAGTAGTCTGCTCCGCTAGACTACCTTCCGCCTTTTCTCACTTACTTCGGGACGAAAGTTGAATTTGATTACAAATGAAATAAAACTTTACAAGAGAAGACTTGAATTCATTGAAACATGATTGTTCATTGATTGTTGAAAGCAGTAAATTACATCAATTGCTGAAAGCAGTAAATTACAAATGTAGGTGTCAGGGGGAAACACCGGAAAGTTTTTGAAAGCTTTAAAATCTTATACCCCCTATAATAGACTTCGGGCAAAAACCTAAGTTACATCAGTAGATGTTAAAAGGGCTGAAGAATCATAATAAACTTTTACAATTAAAATGGAATTACAATAATTTACATAATATTTACAGAGCGCGGCTGAAGTTGGGTAAACTGAAGGCCGCGAGTGGGTCAATGGGCTAAGTGATAGCTGCGGTCCTTGACACATGGCCTCAACCACCAATCTTACAGCTTTTTAATTCTCCCACCTAATAAAAATTTCCTCTTCTAATCCAACATTTTTCCTCATCTTCTCTTCGAGTTAAAGTTTCTGAGATATGATTATGTATCTTTCAATATTATATTCCATTTCTGCAACCAAAGTTGACGCATATGTAGCAACTATCCGAAGTTCCAAACTTGGATAGGAGGAAAAAATGCAATAGTTCATTTCAAATTATATAATAGAATTGATACAATAGTCAGTAATCAATTAAATGATGTTCATCGCAATCAGAAATAGACAACTTTTTGGTGTAATATTCATCTGCCCATTGTGAATCAAAGGCATCATGCCATAATACCATAATCAATCAATTTCATGTATAAGTCAAAAGTTCGACAAACTGTAGAAAGCTTTGTATAGCTTCAACTCTTAGGCCAACAACAAAAGAAACAAGCCACATAAAGATTATAACATGGATGTAATCAACAAACATAAATTAATGAATAGGGAAAAAAGGACAGAGAGAAGGAAATAAAGAGGAACATACGGTATCTGGTTGCTCGGTGCTTGTCCTACAATAAATCCCAATGAGTCTGCAAGGTAAACCATAGTCAGAAAGGACACACAATGATCAAATAAAGATTTTTTTCCTTGGAGAAGATCTTTTTTCCTTAAAGAAGATGATAGTCAAATGAAAATGAAATACCAATGGGAGGATCAAATGTCACTCCACCAGGAACATATGGTCTAACCGGATTTTGAGGAAACCAAGTCTGAGTTACGACACCAACAAAGGAAGTTGATAAATAGCTATTTGGAATAGCTAACTGCAAAGATCTCATGTCCCAGATTTGAGATTGAGACTAAACATGAATCGTCAAAATTAGAAAATATTCACACGAATATCAATATAACTGCCAGAAAAAATACATCTATGAATTATGCTAGATTTCCCTCGGCGCTCACCTCGAGGATGACCCCCACTCACATGGATATGAGGCCCGCACCCCACTCACATGGGTGTGGGGCCCACACACTGCTGGCCCCATATCCATGTGAGTGGGGGGACATCTCCGGAGTGAACGTCAAGGGGAGTGCAGCATCACCTACATATATTTTGAAATCTTGACTAATACAAGAGTCGATTGTACAAGAAAAAAAGAAGAAGAAACAATTAATTTCACGTTCAACTCTCTCTGGAAAGTGAGAAATAACTTTAACATTTTCAAATTCTAAACCAATTTATCCTAATGTATTTTACTACCATGGCAAGCAAGTTCCAGTTAAATGACTTAATAAATGATGAGAAGAAAGCCTCTCCCTACACGGCTCCCTACACCACATCTCTCGCTCTTGAAAATATAAAGGTGAAACAAACACCAATGATCTAATGTAATAATAGAATAAAGCATCTGGATAGAACATTTTCCAACTAAGCACATGATAAGTGCAATTACTGAGTTCGGATCAAAATCAAGGAAGCATGAACACACCTTTTGGGGTCACAAGCCCTGGGTTGTTCTTGGACAACAGCTCTTGAAGCCATTTAAAAATCATCTTCCTTTTGTTCTTGATTGATGTTCTAACTACCAAAATCCCCTCCAAGACTCGCCCAAAATGATGATAGAAACACTTGGAGACGATTGTTGCACATCCCTTCGTCTGTGTACTTGGTCAGCACAATTCAAAGTCATTATCTATCCCCAGATTTGCAAGGAACGGCTAAATGAATTTCAGAGACAAAATGATTCATGGATTCGGAGGCGAAACAGAAAAGGCTAACCCGAGGTCTCTCAGCACAAAAAATTGCAGAGATATAGAGAGGGAGAGAGAGAGTTCTGAGCGGTTCTTGAAGACGAAGGTAAAATATACGGAGAAAGAAAGCAGAGGCGAGAGAGGAGGAAGATGCACAACAAACTCGGCCCAGTAACATAAAAAAAAAGGGGAATTTGCACTGCAACTCTCATCCGAAACTTGATTTACATATATGCAACCCACGAAATGAAATATATATCAACCATATATTAAAATTGGAATAATCTCTCAAAACCAGAAATTAAGGAAACCACATTTCCACATTAAATGACAGTTACAAACAAAAAAATATAAATAAATCAATCAATCAAATTTGTAACTGAACCAAGATTTTTTCAAATCTGATTCCGCTGTAATTCTGGTTTTGGACGAGATCTCTGCTAATCACAATATTATTCCAAAAATCAAAGACACGTAATTAATCCGCTCCGCTGAAGCTAGTTATCTCATATCATTATCGTGAAAGTAGCATTTTCAGTATCTCGTCTGCTTCATTATCATACAAGATGTCAGGTTTCGTTACTTTGTTGAATTTGAGTAAGTAATGACGCAATCTTCATAATTCCGGTATGTATTAAAATTGGAAGGCAGTGCAACAAATTTCAATTGCACGTTAAATTTTTATACTGGCATTGGATTGATACCTCTGCATGTATTCTGTTTATAATACTAGGAGTAGCTATGATGAACTAATTATAGTATAATTACAGAAAGCGTTAAGATGCATTGACGTATTAAAAAAAAAAATAAAAAAAATGAGCAAGCCAGCACCTTCGTTGTTAAGTTACAATGCTAAGAAATTTGCCAATGCTGAATATAATTTAATATTAGTTGTTGTAGATTGTTCACCTATGATTTTCAATATGAAGTTGCTGGCCCATGTGGACTGAGAATTGGATAAGATAACTAATCTCAATGATTTGGATCAGAATAAATTTTTTTATTCATTTTCACGATTTTGAATGGCAGTTCAATTTCTGATTGATTAGGTTAATTCAGATAGTAGTAATCTAGTTTCATTCATGGATTGACTTGAGCATTTGAAAAGCTTGATCACAGTATTTATCGGTACCCCATATTGGATTGACTCGTTTTCCTTCAAAATGGCCGTTTTTGAAACTTGTCAGTCCTAGATATAATTTTTTTAATTTATATTCATATTTCGTAATATTTTAAAGTACGTTTCCCCGCTATTAATGAAAATATGCCAATGATCTATGTATGCAGAGGATAAAATGGTTACAGTAACTCTGTTTGTTCACTTTGGTGGTTCATGGGATGATTCTAACATATATAGTAGGTATTCTGTGTGTGGTGTGATTGTGCCAAATGATTGTACATACATTGAATTGATAAGGTTGATAGCTATTCAATTTGAAAAGCCGCCAGAAAACCACAAATACACGTCGTGTTATCAAGAGAATGATGGAGGTCCTCGAGTTCTGCTATCAAATGACTATTCGGTGTCTTTTTATTTGGAAATAAAAAAGGGGGAGGTTGATAGACTAAAATACCCACTATGTGTTGACGTTTGTGAATTGCAGCCTAAACCAATAGGTCAAATGATCACTTTAAACCCAGAACTAGACATAACACATTCACGTTCATTAGGCATGTTGGCTACCGATGTAACTGATCCCTTCACCATGGAAAAAGAACCTATTATGCCAACAATTGAGGAGATGGGTAATGAACTGGCAGAGTACGTAGTAATGCATAATGGTGACAACTCTGCATCATCATCCATGGTATTAATTCGGCCTAGCACCGATGATGTTGCAGTGGGTAGTGTTTTCAAGAACAAAGACATCCTTATTAGGATGGTCAGTTTGTTTGCAATCAAAAATCGATTTCAATTCAGGGTAGTTAAGTCTGATTATAGGTCATATGTACTAAAATGTATGGATGTAGATTGTGATTGGATCTTTAGAGCCTCGAGAACTGGATCGGTAGGAAACTTTAAGATAAGGAGGATGGTCAGTATCCACAAATGTTCTGTTAGCACGGTGCTGGGTGACCACCGTCAAGCAAGTAGTTTAGTTATTGCTAATTGCATAAAGAACAAGTTTGTATCGGCAAGGGGAATCTACACACCTGCGGACGTCATCGAGGATATTCAAGAGAAGTATGGGGCGACGTTTAGCTATGATAAAGCTTGGCGATCCCGTGAACTTGCAATCCAGATGATTAGAGGCAATCCAGCGGTATCGTATGGGAATCTCCCATCTTACTTGTATATGACCAAGATAGCTAACCCAGGATCCTATACTAAGATAGAAGTTGATGCTGAAAATAAATTTCTGTTTTGCTTTGTTGCTTTGGAAGCGTCAATTGCAGGTTGGACACATTGCAAACCTGTAATTGTGGTAGACGGAACATTCTTGACTAGTAGGTATCGGGGTACCTTATTCACGGCTTGCACGCAGGATTCGAATAACAACATATTCATTCTTTCCTTTGGGGTGGGGGACACAGAAAACAATAATGCATGGGAATGGTTCATGTTGAGACTTCGAGAAGCGTATGGTGAGGGAGATGGATTGTGTATAGTATCTGACCGTCATGGAAGCATACAACACGCCGTGGAAAAGTCTTCCCTAATGCATTGCATGGAGCTTGTACTTATCATTTGCTTAAAAACTTGAAGTCAACACTTGGAAAAAAGGGAAAGAGGTGAGAATATCGTTTAATGCAGTAGCAAGGGCTTACACGAAAACAGACTTTGATAAATACATGGGGAGAATGGATGCAATCGATGATAAGATAAGGGGATACTTAGTACGTTTGTAAAATCTATTACTTTGATATTGAATTTGATTAATTTTTTTTTTTTGGGATTTAATGATTAGATGTGTTTCCAAAAATTTTATAATATTATTCCAGGAAAAGGCTGTTACGAAAGGTGGTCACGTGCGCACATGACGATCGATAGGTACTCAACCATGATGTCTAACATTGTGGAGTCTGTGAACTCGGCAATTAAACATGCTAAGAAGTATCCCATTGAATCTATGTTTGAGTGCCTTAGATCTACAATTCAGAAATGATTTTTCAAAAACCTTAGTGATGCAAAATTAACGTTCACTCGTCTAGCTAGTCGGCATAATAATATGCTAAACGAGAGGGTGAAATTGTCTATAACCATGCGGGTTAGCCATCATATCCTTGATGAACGAATATATCTAAAAATGTTAACATACATATTGTTATCTATTTTTGGATGTTGTACAGGTATTCCCCTCAAGTGACGTAGTTTATCAAGTCAATGATGGAACAACCCCATATGTTGTGAACCTGGAAGAAAAGACGTGTGCTTGTAGGAGGTTTCAGCTTGATCATTTACCATGCCCACATGCAATTGTTGTGATCTCGAAACAAAACTACTCGTTGCATGATTACTGCTCGGCTTACTTTAGCAAAGAAAACTACGTTGCTGCGTATTAGGGATCTGTATATCCACTGGGTAATAAAGAAGACCGGTACGTACCAGATGACGTTTGTAAGATGATAGTTCTACCACCGGAATCCAAGAGGAGGCCTAGTAGACCGAAAGAGAGCAGATTCAAGTCGTCTGTTGAGTATAAGAAGGCATCGCATTGTAGAAAGTGTGATAATTATGGGCATAATAGTAGGACTTGCAACAATCTCGTATCAATTACAGTCAAGAGGAAGAAAAAAAGAAAAATGTGTCAAGTGAGTGACAATAAGGTGAATTATTACTATTCCTTATCTTTGCATGTTTACTAAAATTTTATTAATTACCTAATAATCTCTTAATGTATCAGGTTGATTGATATTCGTGATGATGATGTTCAGCAGCCATCAAAGATCTAATTGGATCCCCTTACCGATGGAGAGCACGGAGAATTTATATAAAAAAAATTAATTTAATTATTATGGATTTTGTTTTTGGGTTGCACTGGATAATATTGTAACATTGATGGAATCCCCCCAAAAATCTGCTTAGTGTCATTTTGCAAGTTGATTTTTGTGACAATGAAGATCAATAATAATATTTAAATTTTGAGATGTTGTTACTTGAATTGCATGATATATCCTTTGGGTTCAAATTCAGATTATTATTTGTTACTCCACTTTCAAATGCTTGTGTATGAGGTATTTGATATAATTATTTAGTCTGTGATACTGAAAAAAAGTTTATGATCATACTGGTAGTTAGACAGATATGATTGCTATACCAATGACTTAATCCTTTTTTAGTGCAATAAGCTCCATCCTGGCATTAGAGTTTGAGAGATAATAGAGGGTGACGTCAATAACCCACATTGTATTCTTATTTGGCTTGGATCCTGACATTTTAAGCTTTTGAAACCAGTAAGGCGTGTTTCGGTTGGCTGCCACTCTTCTCACTGATTTTGCGGTCATGAGTAGATGTTTATTTTCGTCTTTTGAATTTGCTGCAGCATTTAGAATATTGGTTTTCACTTGATAGAATTCTGGATTATCAAACTCAACACCTCCGCTTTCTTTCAAGCAGCAGCAGCATCAGCCTATTTTTCATGATCTATCAACTCATTGAATCTGTCATATGTATAAGTGATAGACAGGGTCTGGTGTTATTCAAAGGAAGAAGGATCCAAGAATTTTCATGGTGCAACCGACCATGATTTTTATAATATCCTGCAACTGAATGAAGACATGGTATCAGCATCACAATAGCTACTGGTTTCAGTTTCCATGACACTGAAGCAACCTGATACACTATAGCTTCAGAAACATTACAAATTCATATGTTGAATATATGAAAATGTTTAAATTTGGAAACCGACTCCCATTTATAAATTCAACACTGAAATGATAAAAGGCCGGGAAAAGTTTCACAAAATAGATGTTCATTGAATCAAAAACTAAAGCGATGTAATTTAATCCATAGCAAAATGTAATAGATGGTAGAAGTCAGAATTGAATTGAAAAAACAATTATAGTACGTAACTTGTTCTATAATCGCTGATTCAATCTTCAACTCTGAAATCATTAAACAGAACTCTGAAAATCCTTTTCTGAATTGGATAAAATGAACCGCACTGATCGAATTGATGATACAGCACTAATCGATTAATTGATAGCAGTGGAGTATTCTGATCAGAATAATGTCGGATAATGTGTTTTGAATTTTGAGCTGAATATTCTGAAGGCAGATCTTCAGGGACCGTTACTTGTTTTTTAGGCAGGTTTTTTGTATATCGTTAATGATGATTTTAATTTTGAATTCTTAATTTAAAATTCATTTTATGCTGTAACTGATTTTATCCTGTAACTATTTCCCTTTTTTTTTTTTTAAAAGGAATATTATTCAAAAAAAAAAAAAAAAAGAGTGTGGAGATATAATTCAAAATTGTGATATTAAGGGGATAGTAGAACTAATATTATGTAAAGAATACCCACTACTTTCACCATCTACAGTAACCGTGGAAAACCTGGAAACCCCCCCCCCCCAACTAGATGTAGATTCCGTTGAGAATTAAAATTACAGTCAAAATTGCCAAAATCTTAGTTCCTTTTAGTAAGTTGAGCATGTGTTGCGTGCATAGTGTAAATATAGATACGCGTTGTGTGCAATTTAATCATTATTTAATGTTTTGAGTTTATTAAAAAAATGTTAAATAATGAAAAATGTACAGCATATGCATTTCGTTCAATTTGGTCGTTATTGAATGTTTTTAGTTTGTTAGTTTAAAAAAAAATTAAATTAAATTCGGGCAGCTAGCTGCCCGAAATTGGGACGAAATTGGCACTGTTGCTGTCCATTTGTTTCGTTCTATATACTAGTGATATATACATATAGATGTAATATTTAGTAAAAGTTGATAAAAATTAAAATTTAATCATTAAAAACATATACATTCTAAACAATTTTTTAACGAATGACCATAATATCCATGAAATATATGAGAATATACATGTTAAGAAAATAAGAAGCGTGTTAATTTTGTTTCAATTTGTTAAATTTAGATAATAAATTTTGATATTTTTTGAAATGTACGATTAAGAAATAGTGGATCATGCACAATACGTGAATAAACATAGCTCATGTTGATTCTCTTTAAAAAAATATTATTTCTTTTTCGTACTCATCTTAAATTACATTTACATAATAAAATATTGGAAAAAGCTTCATTTATCAACTCACTTACAGAACTAGTGACAGACACCTCTTTTTGGTGCTTTAAATAAAACAAAAAGACAAGGAAAAGCTAAAAAACGTACTTTTAAATAAAACAAAAAGGAAAAGCTAAAAAAACACTTTTTTAGTTTATCTGGGCGGGAGCATCATCTCCAACTACGGAGAAAAAAAGGGGTCATTGGAGTGATACCCACGTTTGAAACTTGTAATTGGGATTTTGTCATCTATAAAATTTTTAAACTTAAAAATGAAATCCACAATCATACAAATCGCAGTAATACCCTGCTACCTTAATTAATAAAATTTAAATAATAAATATGAATCTGATTCCTTGATTATAGGAAATAAAGTAGGAAAGATTAAAAATCTTATTTATTCGTCAGTTACAAAATATGGTTGCAACCGTATCATCCAATTATCATCTCTATTCTCATACACACCGGGAATTATACTAGGAACGTCAAAATAAGAATCCGGCGAGAAACTACTGGTACAGAGGCATAAATCCAGATAAGAATACAACAGTTTTTATCCTCAATAAACTACCCGAATGGTTTTCCAGTCTGAAGTGGTCCTGTAAAACAGGTATGAGTGCTCGATCTGTGGATAATGTTTTATGTAAATGTTGTTTTAGATTGAATTTCATACAGTCTCTTGCATTTGCGTCTTACATTTCTGGATGAAAAGTTGGCACATTTTCCAAACATCTCTAATTATTTTGATCACAGACCTTTATAGTTATTTTGATCAGCTCTAGAAACTCTGATATCAACATTAATAACAGGTATGTTACTACTATTTAAGAACTGAAACTTACACTGTAATTCATTTGAGTAATGAGTGTCTCAATTTACTTAAAAATGTATCAGTATATACCAATTAAAGTGTTTGAAATGGAAATCCCATTTTTTATCAGATTATGGCCAGTTTAGCTGTTTTTTTGCACTTTGGAGGGGAGTGGGAAGATTTGATGAAGTACCATGGATACTCAATACGCGGAATAATGTTAGATCCCACATGCTCATTTGAAAACCTTGTGTCAGTAGTTTCTCGACAGTTGGGGAAGGACAGTAACCACTGCAAATTCAAATTACATTATCAGGTGTCTGAGAATGGTCCTGCAATACCTGTATGTGATGATAGTTCACTTCAGTTTTACCTAGAATTGAAAAGGGAAGAGAGAGATAAGCGATGTTACCCAATTATTGTTGATGAAGATGTGGTGACGCCTACATCGGTTGAAGAAGATGATATTAGGAGTATGGTTGGAGGCGGGGGTAACTTAGATATTATAAATCAGGGAAGTTTAATGATGTCTACATTTGACCCTAGTTCTGTGATTTCTAGATGTATAGATGAGAATCCTACTATTGAACAAATGGGAATGCAACTTTGCGAGTATGTGAACGAAAAATATGATGATGATGGAGAGAATATGAGTTATGTGGTAACGAAACCAAATATTGCAGAATTAAAGGTTGGTGTTGCCTTCAAGAACAAAGAATTGCTTATCACAACTTTGTCATTGCTTGCGATACATAATAGGTTCCAGTTTACTGTAGTCAAGTCTGATAGCAAGTTTTATTGGTTGAGATGTCTTGAAGGGGGGGTGCAAATGGACATTTAAATCATCACTAACAGGAAGCCTTGGTCATTTCAAGATATGAGAATTGAACAACGAACATAGCTGTTCTAATGACTTTGTCCTCTGTGACCATAGATAAGAAACTAGTAATGTGATCGCAAATTGCGTCAAGCACAATTTCCTCTCATCGAGGAGAATTTATACAGTGGGAGACATAATAGATGACATGCTACACACTTATAATGTTCATGTTAGCTATGATAAAGCATGGCGAGCACGAGATCGTGCGATAAAAATGATTAGAGGGGATCCAGACGATTCTTATGGAAATTTGCCTGCATACATGCATAGACTTGAAGTTGCAAATCCAGGATCATTCACTAGAAATGAAACTGATGCGGATGATAGGTTTTTATTCAGTTTCATAGCACTAGGGGCATCAATAGCCGAGTGGCACCATTGCAAACCAGTAATTGTTGTTGATGGGACATTCCTGACAAGTAAATATCGTGGTACCCTATTCACTGCCTGTACACAGGACGCAAATAACAACATATATATACTCGCATTTGGTGTTGGTGATGGTGAAAACAACAATGCATGGGATTGGTTCTTGATGAGGTTGAAAGAAGCATATGGTGATCGAGAGGATTTGTGCATTATATCTGATCGACATGGAAGTATAGCACATGCGGTTGACAGGGTCTTTCCCAATGCTTTGCATGGAGCATGTACATACCATTTGCTCCAAAATGTGAAGAAACAATTTGGGAAGAAGGCAAAAGGAATAAGGATTCCATTTAACGATGCAGCGAGAGCCTATACAATAGCTGAATTCGAGACCCACATGGGGCAGATGGACGAGGAAATAAGGGGGTACTTGGTAAATGTCATTATTTAGTTATATATATATATATATATATATATATATATATATATATATATATTTATTTATTTATTTATTTTTAAAAAAATTGTAATGACCAACACTTAATGCAGGAGGAGATTGGTTATGAACGCTGGTCAAGGGCGCATATGACAAAGGATAGGTACTCTACAATGACATCCAACATTGCTGAGTCAGTAAACTCAGCTATTAAACATGCAAAGAATTATCCAATTGAAGCTTTGTATGAGTGTCTAAGGTGTACAGTACAGAAGTGGTTTTACCAAAATCTAAATGATGCCAAAGCAACATTCACACCTCTTGCTTCCCGCCATCAATCTATGTTAAATGAGAGGATACAAATGTCAGGAAGATTGCGGGTAATTTATCTTTTATGTGATTATTTATTTTATTACTGTTGTTCTAGACCACTTATATTATTACTTGGATAAATTTATAAACATAGGTGTATCCTTCAAGTGACACACTATTCCAAGTGAATGATGAAACTACATCATATGTCGTGGACATGTATGAAAGGACATGTTCATGTCGACGCTTTCAATTCGATCACATTCCATGTCCACACGCAGTTGTGGTGATTGCAAAATGTAACAATTCATTTTCGGAATACTACTCGAGATCTTTCACTAAGGACGAGTACTTAGAGGCTTATCAAGGTTCTGTATATCCACTTGGAAATAAAGAGGAGTGGCAAGTTCCAGCAGAAGTGAAGATAAGGATAGTGCGTGCACCTATCTCAAAGTGTGGACTGGTAGACCAAAAGAACATCGATTCAAATCTGCATTAGAATACAAGAAGAGAACTCGGTGTGGTAATTGTGGTTGTGCTGACCATAACATCAGGACTTGTCGTAATTCAAGTTCCACTTCTGAGCATAATACTAGTAAAAGGATGAGAACTCGTGTACGGAACAAAAAGGTAATTGTCGTACTCATAGCATTGGATTATTGTCGTTGTATCATCCAAAACTGTTACTAATGTTGTCTTGTTTTATAACAAGTAAATGAAACAGTTGTTGATAAGTAGCGGGCCATCACAAGCTTTTTGGTAGCATTCTTTTATATTTTATGATAAGTTAATTCTTGTCAACGAATGGCTACCATATTTTATTTGTTTATCTTTAATTCATTTAGTGCTGGTGTTAATTTATTGAAAAAGTGGCAAGCCTTTTTATTTTTGTCATTGAAGGACGTATTTGATATAAATAAGAGAGAATTGGGCATCAGGTTGTCTCCATTCTTATATTCATTCCATGCTTTATTTTGCTAGTGCAAGCTAGAAAAAAGTAGGAAGAATCAGTTTCCAAAATAATCAGTTATTAAAATTATCTGAGTTCAAAGTATGGAATTACAAAAACTTGATACATACATTTCCAGATTTAAGAAAAAAAAGTAATAAAAATGCTTCAACACTATTGCACCCAAGTGTTTTATTGATGATTATTTTACAGAGAAAGATGTATAATTCTTATGAGCATTTATGTGCAGTGTTAGTTTACGCACTAAATCAATGTTTAACAGCTCCCACTCTTCTCTATGTACGCATGAGACCCTGTTCGATGATTGTAATTGGGATTATATCAAATATACTTTTAAATACTTAAAAAATTGCATCTACAAATGACTGATAACCAGTGTGAAGGCTAATATGATATCAAATATGTATAACCAAGTAGCTGCCAGTATAAAGTTTAATTCCAGTCATCCTGTGCCTTCCATTTCAATTCCTTTCAAAGACATATAAATAAATGTACTGTTTGAAGGTGTAAAACTAACATACTTATTTTCATTAGTTTACTGTAAAATTTACTAAGAGAGTCGAAATCGAGCTCTTGCATCGTTCAATGTATCAGTTTTAGAATGTCCATATTTTGCTGTCATTCGTGCACCTTATAAACAGCGACAACACCTTTGAGACATGTTGATATTTCCCCTGTTTGAAGTATATAACTGCGTATCATTTAATTTATAGCAGCAGTTAGTTCCTTTGAGTTCATCTGTAATGTAATCTTAATAATAAATCGTAGATCAGGCCATTTTTTTCCTACTCAAACAACATCAGGTTTTTACTATAAAAATTACAATATTATAATGGAATCACATTAACCCCCCCTCCCCCCCCCACCACCTTTGAGACACGTTGATATTTCCCCTGTTTGAAGTATATAACTGTGTATCATTTAATTTATAGCAGCAGTTAGTTCCTTCGAGTTCATCTGTAATGTAATCTTAATAATAAATCACAGACCAGGACTTTTTTTTCCTACTCAAACAACATCAGGCTTTTACTATAAAAATTACAATATTATAATGGAATCACATTAACCACCCCACCCCCCCCAAATGAGAATGATGTTCCATCGAAAATAATAAAAAAGAATTACCTTCCACAATAGCACATTTGGGGGTCAGATGTAAGGATATTTTGAATAACATATATAATATGTGAAAACCATTTTCATTCATCCAAAGCTGAAATAGATATTGTGTAGATGTCTTTCGAGTGACAAGAAATGAAACCAGTACATAATTTTCAAATAACTAAATAAATAAATAAGATAGTTCCAAGGCATTATTAACTTTCCACTTGATTTTCCTGTAGGATCTATTCACTTCTTCTCAGTGATACAGCCTCCGGACAATTGAACCATCTAATGTCAGGCTCTTCCAACATGTACTTGTATAGTTGCACGGCGATGTTAGATCGAGTAGTAGTCGCATCAAAAGATGGAGGCATATCCACCATTTTTCCGTCAATTAAATATTCTGCGTATTTGATAATATAAATTCCACAATCACCCGTGCATATTGATTGAAAGTTATGGTTATAAATCGAGAACATAGGGTTAAATGGACGATTAGATTATCAAATATGGGGTGTGATCGGGGCATCTTACCCGTTGCGTTGCTGGGGACAATTGTCAATCATTCTACAATGTAGTGGAGTTTCTGGAAAAGTGCGGCTTCTGGATGTCATAGATCTAGCCAGAATAGGGACAGCAATGCGCATAGAGCGAATAGCTGAATACACCATCGCATTTTTTATGATTTTATTGTAGGAGTTATAAATGTCCAACCTCCAATTAATCATGTCAAAGTGTCCTAAAATCCAGTGAGCAGGCGATTTTATCCACATTGGTATTAGGACGTGGTCAACTTGTGACCATGGGACATTAAATGGAATCTTCCTGCCCAGTGTGTACGAGAATAAAGACTCGTTGATAAGTGTGTGTTTTACACACTTATTGTGCTTTTAAATAGACAATTTAATTGACAAATTGAGCAAATATCTACTTATATATTGTGTTTATCTTGTACAATTAGGTACAACCTCAATTGGAAAGCAAATGGACAAGATTGGAGTGCAATCAAGCTAAAAGAGGAGCAAATTTGATGTCCAATGACCTAATTGAAAGAAATCAAAAGTATGGGGACTCAATTGCAACATCTCAGAAAGATGGAAGACCTACTTTACAAATATTTCAAGGGCATATTTGTAATAGAATTCAAAATTCGAGGACTAAATTGAAGAAGACCAGAAGATGGAGGACCAAATTGCAATCATGGAAAGACGGAGCTGCCTAGTGAACCACGCAATCGCGTGTATCACTAGGCAGCGCTCGCGAATCAAGCAGATAATCCAACCTGAGAGTTTTCAAGTCTACCACGCGATCACGAGTCATTAAGCCACACGATCACGTGGTCATAATTTTGAGCGATAATCTGGGCCGACCCGGTGTGACCCGGTTCGTCCCATATGCTGTTTTTCGCGGATATACGCGAAAAGAGGTATTTTTAGGGCATTTTTTGCTAGTTTTTGGGAGACTTCTTCAAGAAAATTCACACCAAACCCTAGCCCCCTTCCCTCTTTTCTCTTTTTTCTTTCTTTTTCTTTTCTTTTCTTTGTTTTTGTTTTGTTTGTAAATTAGTTTGTAGTTTATTTTTGATTTCAAGTTCCTAGCACCCATTGGATCAAAGAAGCAAGAAGTGAGGTGAAGATTCAAAACAAAGTTTAAGGAATTTTGGGGCAAAAACTCAAGGGAAGTGATTTATTTCATTATCTTGTATTTTTAATCTTTGATTTCTATATCTTGTAATGTATTTTTGTAAACCTCAACTTTTGTGCAATATTTATACAATGGGCTAGTTATTTTATATTGGGATGATTGATGTAGCTTAACTTAGTTTAAGTAATTTTAATGTTTTTTTTATTAATTTTGAGCTTATTTCATGTGTGTTTGTTATTGAGATTATTCCATGTGTTTGATTGATCACCAAATATATGTTTTGTGAAGTGTATGATAATCGAGAGATATTGTGCATTTTAGACAAAATAACAAATGCTCTAGATTCTTGTTAAGGATAGAGATATACCTTAAACCCTAAATGATCCATTGAGCTATTTTCATAAAGAGTTAATGCAATTGATTGGGCCTTAATCGACATAGAGATATAGTAGGTTAAACCAATTGATTAGGGTTAATTTCACTCGAGAGAGGTAATTAGCTAAGCTTGGAAAATCGGGTCTAACATTGCAAATGAGTAATTTATTAATTTGTATGTGTTGAGAAATTACTTAAGCAAGAGTTAAGTAAAATCATGAATCCCAACTATTTTATCTTCCATTTTCCTTATTTTAATTTAGTTTCAAACTAGTTTCTTTAATTTAGAATTTTCCAAAATCCATCTTTTTAATTGTGTGTTTCTTTTTGTTGTTAGAATTAAATTAATTAAAGTTGTATAATCTAGAGTATACATTCCTCGTGGGATCGACAATCCGGACTCAAAAAGTCCACTTTATTACTTGTACGCCACCCGTGCGCTTGCGGTACACACTATTTTGAGCGAACACTCGTGCTTGAGCAATGCGTGGTTGTCGACTACTAGGTCATTTGATATACCTCGGATCTTAGCATCAAAGGTGCAGTCTGTTGTGGTGAAACGTAACTTTGAACTATTCCTTAACCTTAAAAGCATACGGATGAAGTAGAAAGCGACATCGATATGCTACATATGGGGGCCAAGATGACTTGTTAGAAAATCGCAAACAATGTTTAAAAATTGGTATCATTATTAAAAGCATGACTATATTAAATGGGATTTACTGTATTGTTTATGGGACAAGCAACCTCATGAAGGTCGTGCCACCACATGTCCGACTTAATGAAAAAAGGACCCAGCTTCGTTGGTGGATGAATTTCGACAACGTCAGTATCACCTTTAATTACCCTGTATGCACCCATTTTTGTTCAATTCATTAATTGAAAAGACAATGATATGACAATTGACCCTATATATATATGGACTATGCATACCCGTGGTTGCGCTTTAGGCATTGCACATAGAATTTCCTGAAATTAATGACATCCACCTTTGATGGAGCTTCATTGCACGTTTTGTAGTAAAAAATATACACACTACCTTCACCTAGGCCGCCACCCTCAGATAGTGAATTATCAAAACAAATTTTTTTGGTGATAGCTCCCTTTTTTGGACTGTTATCTTTAGAGAAATCAATTGGAATTGGAGTAAGCTGGGAAAACACAAGACATGTGAGCACACTTAAACTTAAAGTATTGGATGAATTTATAAATTATTAATATGACAAATTACCTTCCTATTTGTTGTATGACCCGATCTCAATCTTTTAGTAGGTTTGTTCTCAGGTTCGTGAATCAATCCATGAACAGTTTTTGTCGACGACGAAAATGGTTGAGCGTGCTTTACATTTGTATGTTGTAATGGTAAGTCACCGGGCGAATCTTGTGTTCCATCCTGCGAAATGCCATATTTCTGTTTCTGAGATTTGTCCTTGCTCGATAACTAGATGTGAAAGAAATGACGATGTTATATAATATATATAAAATAATGCACATTTGAGTAAGTATTGGAAAAATCTTAAAAAAGAGAAAATGCGAACTGCTGGTTACAGTATCATCAGTTTTTAATGGGTAAATCAAATTTGCATACCAATTCAACTACGATGTCATCCATCTCCTTTATATGAGCTTTGGTTAACACTAGACCTTCGTCAATCATAATGGAACCTTCATCAATTTCGCGATCAATCCCTAGATCAAATGATGGTGGTTCGAGATATTCAGGGTAGATATTAGAAGATTTCTGGGCAATAATATCAGGACTATTCCATGATGTGCTTCCAACTGATGCCTGATTCAAGATTTCCACATGTGTAAGTGATAGGGTATGATATAATTTGATATATGAACATGAATTGTTATTCTTCAAATTAATGTTAATCAATAAGATAATGGGTAAAAAATGTAGACATATAGGCAAGCTTTTTATTTTTTAATTAGTTGCAGATATGACACAGGAATTGGATTCGTGTGTATGGCAATATGCATTACTTATTTTATCTGATGTTCCCACATGCAAAAAACATATTCAACGATGTCTTAGACACAAACCTTGTTGCAAGAAGGGGATGTACTTGACAACAGTGTGATGACCACACCATTAGTTGAAGAACCAACGTTCCCTTGCTTCCCCATCTCAACCTCACTGGAGTGGATTTGGTATATTGAATACAATGAGACACGTAATGTAGGGACTCTCAAACAACAAAATCGAAAATGGGGTCATGACTAGTGATATTGACTAACATAAATCCGATGAGGAAAAAATTTTGATATGGAGAAGCCATTCCAAACTGGTTTAAATTCTTCATGTCTTTAGGTGGTTACCAAGTAGGTGCAGATACTTTTTAAATGACTAGCAATTTGAGTTAAAATATCTGTAGTGTTGTATCTATTTGTTTGCTGATTACAATTTATAGTTGGCTGACGCAGATCATAACATGTAAAAATACATACTAAGCAGTCTCAACAAAAAGATTGTTCATGGAATATAGCGATGTAGGTGATCTGAATTTCTGTTAGTTCGTTGACCAAAAATAGAAAAATAAAAAAGGAACTGGTGGGTTATGAAAAAACCTTGATTAACGAGGGGGGGCAACTTGCTTTTGGTGTGACAACCTTAGCATTTGTTGAAGAACAGTTGAATGTTTCATTTCCCATTAAAACCTCAGTGGAACTGACCTGCCATATAATACATAATGAAACAGGTCAATGGTATTGCTGTAGTTCTACACTGGTACGCATGATTCGATATCATGTGATTTAGATTGATGTCATACTTATTTAACTCGGTATCCCCATGATGGGTAAACCCTGTTTATTGTCTTTAAGTTTAGCAGGTTCCACCTGATTTTGATTAGAACTTTGCAACTTACAATGACAATCCCCCCCATAAGGGTATTGTACAGCTAGATAGGTTATTTTAATTATTTGTCAAAAAGGAGCAGTCCTCAATAATAAATCTAAACTGATGTGCGTGCTGTGAGACTTAAAATCAAATTGGTCAAATCCAATGCCATCATATACCTTATATTTGAAGTTTCACTTAAACAATTTGAAATTTGAAGTATCACATGTTTCCAACAAAAGAAAGATCAAATTTTGATTAAAATTACATTGTGTAATATTTTAATCAGTACTACTCTTTTTTATTTATAACAAAGCACATGTGTAGTTCTTCATCTATGGGATATAGCTAGTTTAAAATCCCTGCATATATAAATTTTGCTGACTGCACAGATCAGACAAACCTTGATGACCGAAGGGGAGCAACTTGCCTTCGGTGTGACGACCTTATCCCTTGTTGCAGAACCATTGTATGTTTGATTTTCCATTAAACCCTCAGTAGAACTGACCTGCTATATAATATACAATTAAAGAGGTATATGCTAGTGTCTAGTTCTATATTTGAAGCAATTATGTGTGAAAAAATTACATGGGATGATTTTGAAATCCATTAAAAATAATCTAATAGTTAGCAGTTCATGGTCTGAATGAATCTATATGACATGATTAAGATTAATCTCATGTTTCTTTGACTTGGTATCCCAATAATCATTAAACCCAATTTGCTGTTTTTTGAGTTTCACAGGTCCCACCTGATATTGATTAAAAATTTGCAACTTATAATGAGAACCTCCTCAAGGGTATTGTACATGTTTCAAAGTTAATTTAACTATTTCTCGAAAAGGATAAATTTTGAAGAGTAAATATGCACTGATGTACATGCCCTGGGACTCAAACTTGCATTAGTTAATCCACTGCCTCCCAATTCCTGAATTTGGAAGTTTTACTGAAACACCTTTAAATCTGAAGCATCACATGCTTCCAGCAAGAGAGTGCAAACTCCTTTCTTGATAAAGCATAGGTATAGATATTGAAACTACGAGATACAGGTTGCCTCAAAATTCCTGAGAATACAACTGTTGGTATCTGCAAATATCAAACAACCAGAGAATGCAGTTTTTTATTGATCTCTACCCCATTCATTTCCAAACATGGAAACTTGTGATCTCATGAAGTAACACTTGTATGAAGCCATGTGACTTTTTCACAAACAATAACCTTGGTCATTAAAGCAGTGAGGGTTCTATTCACATTGTTAAATAATGACCCTAATTTATGTCATATTAACATACCTTGTAACACGAAGGCGAGAGACTTTTACTTGCGGACTTGAAATTAGTATTTGGGAATGATCTATTACAAATATTTTTTCCCTACAACACCTCATAGTATGAATATGTCATGTCAGTATAGAGTGATACGGATTTACCTGATTGGTTTATTTAAAACTGATATATAACTTATATGATAGCCCAAAAAGTATCCATATGTTCTATCGAAATGCCAAAAATGGCTAGGATGATGTCTGTGTATCAATTCTATTCCAAAATGCCAAAAAAATATAGTAAGTTCTATCACAACTGAAATCAGTATCTAACAAAATGACAGTTGAATGATCATCTGATGATTTTCTCTAAAATATTACACTCAACCCTCTTTTGATAACTCAGGTTATATTTCCAAGAAATGATCCTGATCATGCAGAATTTTTAAATGGATTGATGGTTCAAAGCTCATATGCTGTGATGAGTCAGAAGTACTGAGATAGTGGGGCCATATCACTTATAATGGTAGGCTAGTATCAGCATATCAAACCTATATCTAAGGCATCATATCTGACTTGCTGATTATTGTGCTTGGTATAAAAGACTAAACTACTTTTTTTTTCAACTGTGATGCATATTCTAAAAACATTTCGATGTGATAATTCCCTTAATATATTTTTCTGGTAACATGTAATCAATATAAATCTCTCTAACTCACAGAAAAAGAAATTGAAAAATGTCACATACATGCATTTAATATATAGTATGATCAGTTCCTGGAATCCAAGGGCTATTTGTATGTTGAAATTGAATGGCAATGCGAATGAATTTGAAACAACAGGGCAAGCAAGTTTTTAGGTCTATCTAGTACAAAGAACTATATAAAACACATTTGATGGAGAAAGCAGCGATGCAACTTGGTGAAACTGGCCAATGTTGTGCAAGTGAAAACATAAAGACCATACCTCTGTGTAATTGTTGCTCAGAGTAGTTTTTTTTTTTTTTATCATGTATTCCATATGTCTGTGGGTGGGTATTGCTATATCTGAGGCACATACCTTCCATGCACGCTTCGATTTGCTCATTGACATACTTTACCAACTGATCAACTTGCATCCTTATCACGAAATTCTCCTCGGCAAACTTTGCATGCTCACGACCAATGGATTCAAGTTTTTCCATATACTTCGAAATGTTCCTTTTTGAGACCTGTATTAAAGAGAACTTGAGTTAAATTATGATACTCAAGTTTGAAACAGCAATAAGAACAAAATATACATGTTCAAGTCGTTGCATACCATATTTATATTGCAGGGCATCTGTTGCACAGGAAGAAATGAGGAACTTCCATTCAAAGGATTAGTATTAGGTTGGCCATCACCCATGTTTTTCTGATTTAATGAAAAATCTACATTTTTGGTGAAACCTGGTAGGTTTTGGAAGTGTGATTTGGATGTTTCTCCAGGGAACTGGTGTAAGCACACATGGGGGTGGTCCTCTCTAACGAATTCAAATTCATCTTCGCTGTCTTCAACATCATCAGCTATCTCTTTTCCCTTGCAGGACTTCATATCATCCTTGTCACTATTAGGAGGATCACATTGAGTCTGTTCTGTTAGAAGATTAGTTGTAGAATTCTCCTTATCTGACATATTCTTACTACTCATTATTTGCTGAGGCTGGAGGAAATGACGAAGAGGTGGCATTTGGATTTCAATGAGCTCTGGACGTTCATCAAAGGTGTCGTTATGGTAAATTTTAGAGCAATCTACATGGGAAATTGGTCGTGGCACCTTGAATACTTGAGCTGATTCTTTCACGAAATCATCATCGTCATTTAAGATGATCCACGGTGTAACTATCTTTTTGTCGCGATCTAATAATGAAGAATTCTTCTTCATTGCTACATAAAGAGGATCGAGAGCTTCTGCCACCTGAGGGACCATCTTGGCAACACATACCTATGTTCAACGAATATTTAATGGTAATGAGATGTATGAAATAATATCAAATTGAAAGTAAAAAATGATTAGATGAAAAGAGTGAAATTATTGACTCACATCGGGGTGGTTAAAAAAATCAGCAATGTTAAATGTAGGGATGTCGCCATCTAGATCTGTTGACCAATTCAGAATCCTCGGTCGCCTACTTGCTACTTTATAGCATAATTTTGTTTCCAAGTCAAGTAGAATCTCGTAAATCCATGACTGGAATGCAACTACGAAACCGTTTAGTCTATAACTCATTGTGGGTCTACCCTCACCCTCCACAGTAACCTGCTTGTTCTTCAATGCTTGCTGAAGGGATGAAATGGTAAGCTTGAAAATGTCATTACCCCATGGATACATTTTCATGTCAATCGAATCGACAAGGACTAGTAGAGATTCATCCACAAATCTCTCATATGCCGTGTTGAGCATCAAGTGGGTAACCAAGAAAAGTACCCCCATTATGACGACATCGCGGTTGTTGCGGTTCGACATTCTAGAAAACACATCAAAGACATCGTCGTTTGTGATATTAGAAAGATGGCTAAAATACTCTAACCTTAACCTACAGTATTTCGAAGTATATTTTCCACGATTTTTAATGCCAGCACATCGAAGCCCAGTTATGAAGTAAAATTCATCAATGCCGAATCTAACGTTATCATGGCCAATACGAAACCAAATCTCGTTTTCATTTGGCTGGTTTACCTCCCTCAACAAGACTTGGTGAATCAGCTGTGGGTTCATAGTAACCTCCCCCATGTCTAGGAAGTATCCAAAGCATGTGGATCTAAACATCCATTTCTGTTCGTCCGTGAGTCGTTGATTAAGAGAAGTGACGATAAAATCCGAAGGCTTTACATTCACCTTCCCCTGGAACCAATCTTCTGGGGCAACCTTGAGTTCCCATTGCTGCATTAATCAAAGAAATTTACACATAGTATTAGGTTACAGCATAACTAGGTGTATAATCTGATTGAGTTTTGGGAAATCTGAATGCTCATAACTTACTTGGGTTCGTAGTGGCACTTCTTTGGAAATCTTCTTCCTGCTGGGTGTACGAACACCTTTGCGATGTTTCCCTAGTACTCCTACATTCACACATCTTGTTCTAAATGCTGACCTGGTAGCTATCCTTTTTTCTGACTTATTCTTGCCTATTTATGCAAAATCTGTAAAAAGGATAAACGCAATAGTCAATTAACCTGTATCAACACTACTAGAATTGTTATGCACTGCAACTACAGCTGGGGTATTAAAAATACTTTGCTGAATAACATAGTACAGGTTATTGCCACATGCAATGAAACCTAGTGTCACATCACTCGAGATCCTATACCTCTCCTAAAAATGGATTGCAGTTCAGCATTGTTGATCGCAATGAAAGAAATTAAGGTTTACTAGAAGTGGTATGACTGATATCTTGAATTTTGTCTGACAGTATCCACTTGTAATGTGATATGTCACCACTACATGGATATTGAAAAACAACAGTGGAATGTGCCCGTTGGTTGACAGATCAATAAGTAATTGTCAAAGGTTCACAATAAACTAAAAATATAAGTTTTCACTGTGAAAATTGATGGAAAACTGCAAAATGGCTATCAAAGACAAAGAGTACATCCAGGGGTTCTAGAATTGAATAAATGAAAGGCTTCCCTAGAATGAAATCAGTGGATGATGACCTTGCTTCTCTTTCCAGTTTCCCCCCCAAGTCCAATAGTAAGAAAGTAAGAGTTTCAGGCATTAAGAGTAACAACATAGAATGTAAAACTTTAAGGGAAGAGAGCAATGGAATTAGACTGTGCTATAAGGATACTAAGAATAAATTTCATGGACATGGTATCTAGAGGTCAAACAGAGAATTAGTGGATATAATATCAGGTAAGAAATCTGATTATGATGGTACAACTAAAGCTATATCAGATTGAAAGACTACGGCCAAGGATTCTAAAAGATAAGAAATAGAAGGTTTCTTCAAAGTGGAATCATTAGTATGAAAGCAGGTATTTGCATCGAAATGATGCTCTAAGGAAGAGTACTTTATCGTGCTCTAATAATGGAAACTAGGGATGTTTGTCATGGACGTCGTATTTCTGAGACATCAAAAATATAAGTAATGGAAAACATATCAGGTAAGAAATTTGATATGGATGGTACAACTAAAGATGGTTTATATGGAATGACTATGTTAAAGAGTTCTAAAGGAGAAGAAATGGAAGGCTGCTACAAAATGGAAAATGTACTTGCTTATTCTCCCTGTTTTCTTCCCAAGCCCAATATTAACCTAAATTGTTCCATGATTTTCCATAATTAGCATTTTGCAAATGTGTTAATACTTTATTTGGTTTACTAAATTCAGCCATTTTGCAGTTTTCCATCAATTTTCATAGTGAAACTTATTTTTTTAGTTTATTGTGAACCTTTGACAATTACTTGGTGATCTGTCAAGCAATGGGCACATTCCACTGTTGTGTTTCAATACCATGTAGTGGTGACATGTAAATATTTTAACAGGAATAAAATATGGTCAGTTACCTTATGGGTTTTTTCACCTGATTAACATGATTACTAATCTTATTATGTGGTCTTCCCTGTAATGGATTACCTTTGGCTAATTTCACATGTTTATGAGTAATCCTAACTTCATCAGTGGATAATGATTTTTGTAAAAGCTGTTTTAGATTGAATTTGATAACTCTCCTTCATTTGCATCCTACATTTATGGATGAAAGTTGTCACATTACTGACAAACATCTCTAATTATTTTGATCACAGACCTTTATAGTTATTTTGATCAACTTCAAACACTGATATCAACATTAATAACAGGTCTGTGGATAAAGCCTGATGTTGGTGATGAAAACTGAATTACGAATTTACGTATTGGTTCTCATGTTTTGAAAAATTATTAGTGTGCATTTTGAGATCTGTTTTATAGCTTATGGAAAAGCAAATATGTTATTACATTCAAAAAAAAAATTTGATGGGAAGTCTGAATTGCAATGGAGTAGTGGGAACTAAACATGTGAGCACATCACTAAAATGCTGATTTCTATAGGTGAATTAGAGACTCAATCAGTTGCTCAGATGCAACTATTTTTATCAAACAGAATGTATTTTGTTTTCCCCTAAGAATTGTGATCAGTTCAATTCCACCTCCCTTTGACTTTTTCAAATCATTGTACTGAGTGGCATGTTTCCAACACAAAGGGATCCGTGATAAGAACTGAAACTTACACTGTTATTCATCTGAATAATGAGTGTCTCAATTTACTTAAAAAAGTATCAGTATATACCAATTAAAGTGTTTGAAATGGAAATCCTATTTTATATCCGGTATCACATCTATTGCATCATTCATTATCCATACACCTTAATACATTAACTTTTTATATCAAAAAATCACCTTCAGGAGCAATCAAGCAGTCTTGCTAAATTCTTGATATCTTGAATTTTGTCTGACAGTACATTTTGTCTGACAGTATCCACTTGTAATGTGAAATGCGTTCTTGACTGAATATGCTCAATATAGTGACTGGATATATATATATATATACAACCTATATATGTTTCTCATTGGCATTTGACAGAGACCATGTCGCCGGATATCCCAATGCTAATGGCAGAATGTTTGTGAATTGACTGAATCATATCCGATTTGCTGATAATTTTGGAAATCTAGATAATTCTCAGCTAGCACCAGAAATTTGAATTTATGTTCCATGTTTGGTATGAATGGGAATCTGAATATCATCATTAACTACCTTGAGCATAATTAGGGACCGTTACAAGCGATTTATCTGGGTTCCTGTTATTAATTTTTTTTAGTCGCTATTTTTATGATTAAGGATGGAGCATGTGATATATATGCTATTTATACATATCGGGTGGCAATATTGCCATTTCATGATATGTAGGTGAGTTCTTGGCTAATTTCCACGAGAAAAAACCCACGTTTTTCCTTCTGCCATTGAGCCATCTTCTGGCAGCGAAACTCCATTTCAATCCATACTTACTGGAAGTGAGCTCACATTCGAGTATTGTAGAAGCATCTCCATAAGGCTGCGTTTGATAGCGACGGTGAAATTTAGATGGAAAGAAAATGAATTTCAGGGAATTGAATTTCTGAAAATTGAAAGTTTAATGTGTTTGATTGGTTTAATTTTCTAAGTAGAAAAAGTGGAGAATTTTTCAAATTTTGTTATTTGATTGACATTATTTTCTATGGAAAATAAAGTAAAATTTAGCTATTATAATATTTTTTTTCATTTTTAACAAGTTTGTACTTAGTATTAATAATGTTAATTTTTGGGGAAAAAATAAATCAATTAACAATAAAAAAAAATGATCAAACGTGATGAAAATGGTACGTGATTTTCCCTGAAAAATAAATTCTCCTATCCAGATAGAAAAACGATTTCCTTGAAATTAAGGAACACTCGCGTGTGCCCATAAAGCAAGAAAATCCATTTCCATGGAAAAAAATCCAACCAAACAATGAAAGATGGAAAATAAAGTAGAAATTGAGCATTTTTCATGAAAAATCAACCAAATCAAACGCACCCAAGGTTTTTCCTTCTTCTATCAGTGGACAATCTGACATCCCTCACGCTATTTAATGTTGTTTTTGTTTGTACCCTCACATGATCGAAAATAATGCTAAAAAAGTTTCACAACTTAAAAAATTTATTTAGGATAGAACAATGCTAAAGCATGAAGGTGTGGTATCTATCCAATTTTTTTTTTCTTTTAGCAGATTTGTACCTGGAAATTGATAAAGAAGAATGTGCATGAAATATTATTTATCTTGATTGTCTTAGACTTCGATGGGCAAGTGAATTTCAAGTGGACATATTATCGTATATCACTTTTAATTCTCATAGTTTTAATGTTGATCCAATTTAATGTTGTAATTTTGGTTAAACATCTTGGGATTTTAGTACATTGTTGCATTTGATGTTGAAGTAATTTTCACTAAATTGTTCAAACGTGAATGTTGATTTTTACGGAATATACATTGTTGGATTCTCCAGGTGATGAGATGGAACAAAGCAATGTTGAGGAAAGGATGATTGTGTGATCGATCAAAGTGATGTTGAGATGCCGGAGGTCGGATGATGTTTGATGATGTAGCAACGATGCTCAATTTTTACAAACGATATGCTTACAGTGTGGGTTTTCGAGTTAGAAAGCACAACTCCAAGAAGGATAGCGATGGTAATCTTAGATATGTTACATTCACTTGTAGTCGAGAAGGGGGTATATATAATACAAAAAGCAAATGTTTGAAGCCTCAACCAACCATCCGAAATGGGCGTAAGGCTAGAATCATGACATCGGCCGAGAGCTGTGGAAGATGGAGAATTAACTCAGTTCATCTTGAGCACAACATGAAACAAGTCCATCCAAGTCCCGTTTGTATAGATGTAATCCACAAATTAACTGTAACGTGAAACGAGTGCTTGAAGTAAATGACATTGCCGGGATTCCATTACATAAAAATTTTAACTCGACAGTTGTTGAGGCTGGTGGTTATGAAAACTAGACGTTCATTAAAAAGGATTGTAGAAACTACGTTGAAAAATGTAGACGACTGTGATTAGAGGAAGGGGACGTGGCAGCCATCCAGGCTTATATTTTCAAATATGCAATCGAAGTCTCCAAGTTCCTACTTTATCATTGATTTAGATGAAGAATGTCGATTAAAGAATGTGTTCTGGGCAGATAACAGATGTAGGCAGGCGTACACGGAGTTTGGTGATGTTGTCACTTTCGACACAACTCATTTGACCAATAACTATGATTCTTTCACACCATTTGTTGAGGACAATCACCATGGAGAGTCTACACTGCTTGGATGTGGTTTGGTTTCGAATGAGGACACATGCGCATTTATTTGGCTCTTTCAGTCGTGGCTCATGTGTATGAATAATCAAGCTCCTATTGGAATCATTACCGATTAAGATCAAGCCATGCAAAACGCGATTGAAGTGGCCTTCCCAAATACAAAGCATAAGTGGTGCTTGTGGTACATATTGAAGAAGCTTTCGGAGAAATTTGGCTATCATATTGACAAAGGTAAAATTATGTCTACCGTTACTAGTCTTGTTTATGATTCACACAGTCCACAAAAATTTGAAGAAGGTTGGTTTGAAATGATTGATAATAATGAGTTGCATATGAACGATTGGTTGTCAGGTATTTATGAGAATAGGGATCGATGGGTTCCATGTTACTTGAAAACAAGTTTCTGTTTGTTAAAAGTTTTGTATTTAAAAACATATTTTTTATGTTTTTGAGGTAAAATATGTGGTTGAAAAGTGAAAAGAGAAAATATATGTGGTAAAAAAATGATTTGGAGAATTTCGTTGTTTAAAAATATGTTCTTTTCTTGTTTGCCAAATAGAGACTTCCGTTTGGTAAATATGTTTTTAAACATATTTTTTTCTATACAATTTCCCAAATTATTTTTTAATCACACACATTTTCTCTTTTCATTTTTTAATCGCATATTTTACCCAAAAAAATATGTTCTTAAACAATTTTTTTTAACAAACTATGCTAATTAGTATTTTTATTTCTTTTTAACCATTTTATCACCGACCGTAGGTCTTTCTCCCCTACGACCCAAAAAAGGCAATGATGTCTGTCTTCAAAAATATCTCTCAACGCTGAAATTTCATCAAATCTCACCAAAAATTGTCAAAAAATCACCAGTTATCTCAAATTTCCTACCGAAATCTCCCCTCGGTATCAAGCATCGCTCGAGTTCCTAAGAAGGTAGAGAAAGCCGTGGTCTTTACCATCCAAACAGAAGCGAAAGAGCGAAAGAGGCTGAAGAAGAAAATTGGCGTTTTCCAAAATCATTCAATCTGAAAATCCATCAACAGTCAGGCCATCAGCGCAAGAACAAATTTCTTTTCTCGTTTCCGTGCCTTCTTGGTTTTGTATCTCGATTTCCCCAGGTTTAGTTGGTTCTTTGTATGGGCTATATTTTTGTAATTCCTTGCTATTGTCTATTAGGGTTCTTTGATGTTCATCTCTACGGTAAGAATTTCGTCTCTATGGTAAAAATTTCATTACATTAGGGTTTCCTCAAATTCTCATCTGTTAGATTTTCAATTCCTTGGTATCTCCACTTTCAGTTTTTCAAGATCAGAATGTGTGATTTTTGCTTTTTTCTTTGCGATTTTTGTTTTTGATTTCCTTTCAATATTGTATTTATTAAAACAGAACCGGTTTAATCGTTTTGCCAAGTCTAAAACCCTAAGCCCCTACTCAGTCATCTTCGGCCAAAGCTCCACCGCGACCTCATGGCTTCCACAGCCGACGCAGGGGCAAAACCGACAGGTCTGGACTCCATCCACCGACTGAAATCAACAGAACCACCACTCTTCCTCTCGCGGTCACCGGAACTCTCAGAGGCTGCTCGATTAGCTTCTCAGTACCTATTCTCATCTCTGAAGCCATTCACTCCCTTAACGCCGTTCAGTCAGCTCTTGACCGAAGGATTTGACGCTGAGCAGATTTGGCAGCAAATAGATTTGCAATCCCAGCCCTTGCTTCTCTCCCTCAGCCGCCATGTTAGGAAATTTGAGAAAAACCCTGAAGATATTCAGAAACAATTCGATTTGGATAGAGAGAAGTTTGGGGACAATAAAAAAGAAGAGACCGAGACTGAGGATGGGGATGGTAAGTTAGCGATTCAAGGAGGTGAAGGAATTGATAATTTAAAGAGTGAGAGTGAGGGCTTCGACGAAGACGAAGAGGATGGTGGTGGTGACGACGACGACGATGGTGGTGGTGGTGAGATGGAGGACAATGAAAACGCAAATGAGGTAGAAGACAAGTTTTTGAAGATAAAGGAATTGGAAGAGTATTTAGTTGACGATGAGAAGAAGGAATATGGATTGAAGAAAGAGAAGAAGACGAAGAGGAATAGAGTTGAAATTAGGGATGAGGATGAAGATGAAGAGGCTGATGAGGATGACGAGGAGGTAGGATTATGGAATCTATTGGGGATTTTTAAGTTTTTAAATGAGGCTTTGTCTTGGTTCTGTAAATTATGGGATTGAATTGTTAGTTGGTATATTAAGTTTGAAATATCATTGAGCTAATATTTTTTATTTTACCCCAGCTTGGATTATTGGGGCTCGATGATGACGATGAAGAAGAAGAAGGTGCAAGGTGTGATTTTTCTCCGTTGTTCCTTCAATTTTCAATTTTATTCTTTCACTTAAATAGTTATCATTTTTTCATTATTCTCCCACTTAAGAATAATTTTAGACTTCGATAAATTTCATGAGAAACCTGGCTCGTGTTATTGAATTTAAGGGTTGAAATGTCTATTTGGTGTTATTAAAATTATATATCTACACACATCTTAAAGATGCTTTTTGTCTGTGCCATAAAGGTACGAGGATTTTTTTGGTGGTAAAAGAACTGGTCAGGGGAAGAAACCTAAAGTATTTGGTAGATCCGACGATTCAGATACGGACAATGGCAACAATAATCGGGTAAATTATGTTCTTAAAGCATCTAACCCAGCTTCCATATATGTATGTGTGGTGTAGATCAAAAATATAATGTTAAAATCAATGTGGATTTGTTCGAGAAATGTTGCTTACTGTTGGTACCTATTGATGTACTCAAAATTTTGTTTTACAGAAGAAAAACAATCTTTCCACCCATGAAAAAGAGCTTGAGAAGCTCCGCTCTGAGATAGAGATAATGGAGAAAGCGAATTTAGACCCAAAAACCTGGACTATGCAAGGGGAGGTATTTTTTTTCAGTTTCTAATATATTTTTTTTTTTCACAGCTGTCAACTTATGTATATGATAAAGTGTGCGCATCTGATTGTTTATTGAATTATGCCAGGTAACTGCGGCTAAAAGACCAAAGAATAGTGCATTGGAAGTTGATCTCGATTTTGAGCACAATGTTAGACCTACCCCTGTAATCACAGAAGAGGTCACTGCATCCCTTGAAGAGTTGATTCAAAAACGCATCCTTGAGGTGAAATTTGATATTCATCCATGATTTGAAGTTTCATTGTTTCATTATGTATGGTCCAAGAAGTTATTTTTCCCATCTCCACTAGAGTTAGCTTTAATAATTAAGATTTATTGCATATTCTTATGGTTTATCAACTTTTCTGATTGAGATACTAGACATGTCAAAGAATCACGAAGAGAAGAGCTTGTTTTTTCCTCTCCCTGTCTGTGCTCCGCCACAAAATTCACATGCTAACCCTCTGTTATGTTACATGTAACACAATCATTACAATTTATAAACCTATTTATAAACAATACAATTTCTCAAATTACCTTTTAACTATACACATTTTTTCTCTTCATTTTTTAACCACACATTTTATTTCAAAAACATAAATAAACCAATTTATAAATACTATAGGGTTGCCAAACAGAGCAGCATAAATGATTTTGGTTCAAGGTAGTCCGGAGGGGAAATTTTATCCTTTTTAGGGGTCGGGCAGTTATAGGAAATTATCTATGCTCACCCTATGTTGTACAAGAAAAGGTGGTTGAAAAAGGAAGACAAGGACTAATTTTGGAAGAGAAATCTGTCCTTTTTCGTGATTGTATAGTACTAAGATTTACACCTCTTATTTTTTCTTATAATTTTGCTTCTCACTGAATCATCATTATCTATGGCGGTACAATATATAGGGGCTTTTTGATGATATCCAGAAGCCCTCTACTGTACCATCCAAATCTCCAAGAGAAAGAATTGAATTGGTATGTTTTTCATTTTCTATAAACCTGCTTTCTCCTTGGAGTTGATTTATTTCCTAATTCCATCAACTTTAATTGTACAGGATGAGAATAAGAGTGAAAAGGGCCTTGCTGCAGTTTATGAGGTTAGTATCTTTTCAGCGGGCAATTTTGGGTATATTTTTCCTTGCTTGTCATGTATACATTCATATTACAATATTATACAAACTTTTTAACAATGTGAGCCTTTTCTTTTATCTATATTTTCATCCCGATGATATGGAACATTTTTCCCTATGTTTATGCAGGATGAATATGTTCAGAAGACTGGCCTAGTTTCAACAGCAATTTCTTTCAAAGACGAGCAAAAGAAAGGAGTGAGTTCATAGAACTTTGCTTTTTTTTTTTTGTTACCATATTGTTCCTCTCAGATCATATGTTCTATATGTTTAAACTCTGCATTGTAACTTGCTTTACTTCAGCTTTGGTTGATATAGTATATTTGTCGTCTACATATTCTGTTGTGCCCATAAAAAGTAATTGTCTTATTATCTTCACTGAATTTGGATAATATTGTACTGAATTTAGATAATATTGTAAACACTTTCTTCAAATTAACCAACGAGACTCACTTTTAATTTCCTTCTCAGGCAAGTATGTTATTCAAGAAGCTGTGCCTTAAGTTGGATGCTTTATCTCATTTCCACTTCACTCCGAAACCGGTACTGTTGCTGATTGTAATATGGACCCATTCTCTACCAAAGTTAATCTTCTGAAGCATGTTTTTGAATTTTATCTTTATTTATTTACTTTTTAATTAACTTGAAAAGGTTATTGAGGACATGTCTATACAAGCAAACGTTCCTGCCCTGGCTATGGAAGAGGTAAATAGTCGTCTTATGGATTATTATTATTATTTCTTTTTTTGGGGTACTTCTATTAACAAGTAAATTCTTTTATAATAGTTAATTAATGAACATAATTTCTTTGGTAGATTGCGCCTCTGGCAGTCTCTGACGCTGCTATGCTTGCTCCTGAGGAAGTGTTTGCTGGCAAAGGAGATGTTAAAGAAGAAACAGAACTAACAAAGGCGGAGAGGAAAAGGAGAAGAGCAAACAAGAAAAGGAAATTTAAAGGTAAAGTATTGAATGAAGCGATAGCGATGAGTTTGAAATTAATATAGAAATCCGGAAAAGTCACCTCCAATCAGAGCAGGGAAATACGGACAAAATTATGCTCAATCATATAGTATATGAGACAAACTTATAGCCATAGTTTAAAAAGAGGGGAACGGGTAGTGAAGTGTTTTTCCTTTGGGGTGCGAGGCATAAGCTTCGAGGTGCTTTGAGGCATAAGCCTAACTGTGAACAAAATATTTAGTAAAAATCTAAAAAATGCATAAAAGTTGACATACAATAACATAAACAAAGTGTTAAAGTTTTTATCAATACATTTTTATTTTCCCTTTCATTTTAGGATTAGTTTATTTTGTTTTTTTATTTGTAGCAAATCAAATAATTAAATTTGATTTTTGTATCTCAAGGATCTAATTAAATTGCCCATATGGATTAAGCTCCGTGTGATACGCATTTTAATTTAGATTTTAATTTAAATCAAAGTCAATAATTAATTTCAATTACATGTTTAATAGGACACACGAATTTTCAATCATAAATTTCATCAACTTTTATCAAAATTTATTAAAAATTTTGTTTTAATCTTTATCAAACTGTGCTAAATTTTCAAAATGTGTTAATTAATGTGAATTTTTGGATTTGAAAAAGTGGAAGACATAATAGATTGAGGCATAAGCCCGGTGAATTTTTATGGGTATGGAATATGGGTCAGACTCGTCACTTTTCAACCGGACACGGCAAGGAAAAAAATTGAAAAAGAAACAGATGAAGAGTGCCGGTGAAGAAGAAGTGTGTTCAGGAGGAAGAAGGGCTTAACGGGATGATGGTGGTGATCGGCGTTGGCGAGAAGAAATCGACAGGGGGAGGAGACTTTGTGAGAGGGAGGTGTTTATGCTTAGGGTTTAAATTATTTGAACTTTCGTAAAATTTCAATTTAATTCCCTTCACTATATGTATAACATATAATTTAGGTTAAAACTTTCATTTCAAGGTTAAATGTCACACAAAGTCAATTTAATGAAATTTTGGCCACATACGAGTAAATTAAATAAAAATTATTAGGCTTAAATAAATAAATAAATAAATAATTGAAGTTTGAAAGTCATACCCACGTATCCGTGTCCAGAACTTGGACACTTTTTAGCCGTGTCCCAGTATCCTAGAATTTGGAAAAAGACTTGATACCCGTACAAAAGTTGGAGCAAACATAGCAGCCTCATTCAGTTCAGCCCTTAAAAAGACATGCCTCGAGGCTTTTTCCCAACGCCATAGTTTGAGGCTAGCCTCAGAAATGTTTTTTAACCATGCTTATAGCTAACACAAAAGTTCAAGTATTCACTAAGCTTCATGTAGTTTTAAATAGTTTTATCTAATTCGTGTGTGATCCATTTTTTTTTTTTTTTTTTTTTTACTTTGGGGCGTCAAAATTACAGCATATGCTACAAAACGGATGGCGAGAAAGGTGCAACAAAACTCAGGGATGAACAGTGCCACTGGTAACTTCGCAATTTCATCCATCATTTATGCTTCTTCTTTTTCTAGGTATTGAGTTGCTAACTGCTGCCTGCTACTTCATGAAATTACAGGCAATGAAGAAACATGAGTTCATTAAAGAAATTCTTGTAAGAGCCGTCTCCTTGCCTTGGCCTTTATTACTTTCATGACTGCCAGGCAAAAGGCATAGGAGTGGAAGAAAGTATATATATATATATGTTTTTGTAATATGAACTTCGATTGCCTTAATAAGGCTTATTTTTTTCCAACTAATGCTCCAAGAATCAATTTAATGATATTGTTTGTTCTCAATTTTAATAACTACGAATCTATATTATATTTGGTATGGCCTTTCGCAGTGAAGGTACAATACATGGAACTTTCATAATTCAGCTTTTAAGCGTTGATTGTCGTGATTCCTTGCAAACATCATAGGCGAACAAGTGAGTTTGGATGTAAAATGCTTTTCCATGTTGTGATATGATACAAAATGTGAATGCTACGTTAAATAACGAATTTTGTACCTTGTTACATGGTGCCAAAATTGGTTGAATTAGATGTGGGTATTTATCGGTTATTGAATAAATGGTAACTTTCGGTTTGGTTCCATTGAACCCCGAGAATGGAAAGGTGAAACGTTTCAATTTCTGTTATTTTTTAGTTTTTGTCATTCTAATTTTCAATCATTATTTTTTAACTCAAAATCATAAATAAAAAAAGTTTATAAACCAAATAGGATTATCAAACGAAGGTTACGTTGTGGCTTGTCATGTATTTTGCGCGACTCTTCTTCCAAGCTCTTATAGTAATGTCTCAAGGGCATTCTTCATTTTCCGAGAAGAAGAACTTTTTATCCAAGTTCAGTCCAGAGAACCTGTAACACACTACTTCATATCTTAGTACTCTTCTCAAGTACATAAGAAGTTCAACATTAAAAATCTAATACACATAAATTTTTTGATATCTTCATTGTGCCACGTTAGTCTGATTTTTTTGGTTAGGATCATTTAGGCATTCAATGTCAGTTATTGGCTGATCTGGATCCTTCAACAGGCTCATAATTTCCTCCTCCCATTAAAAACAATAAAATGGAACGTAGAGTTTTTACTTAAACTGTGGAGTTCATTTTCATATAGTAAACACTGATTAGTAAAAAATAATTAACCAACATAGCATAATTTCAGAATTTCTAAAACTAGAATGTAATACAATGACTTATAGCATAGAGAGTTGATGAAGAACTATAGCCATCGTCTTTCTGGAAGAAAATGCAACTGGAACCTGTGAAAGAACAATTACTCATCAACCATCATTCTCTTGTTGCTTCAAATAAGAACATGTATATAAAGTCGCCTCATACGGTTAGAATAATAAACTGAACTTTCCTCAATGCATTCATTTTTCTTTTCATAAAAAGAAAATGATGCACTGGTTTTTATTGTCTGCAGCACAATTGAGAGGCTAGCACAAAACATTCATCATATTCTCCACCTTGGAGAGATCAAACTTCTCATTTCCCTAACTGATAAAATGGCTAGATTATGGAACCCTTGGCTTACTATCCCAAGCTTCTCTTGCTTCAAGTAGATACGGGCAATATCGTTGTGCCAATATTTCAACTTGTTCAGCAAATGACTTGCTCACATGGTGACCTATGTGAAGAACCATTTGGTTCCAACGCTTCCAACACACATCTCCAGATCTGTGATCAAGAAGATTGTCCCAATCCACATCTTCTATGCAACTTGCATCTAAGCTAAAAAGAGCACCAATTAGGTGATAGTCATCAGCATCAGCCCATATACCTTCAACAACCATAGGTGACGTTAACTGACTATACCATTTAATACAGCACTTGGGTTGATTTCTAGTGGCCAGTCTATCACTAATTGCTGTCCAACAAATATTATCCCGTAACATGCCATGCCTTGATCTCTTCTCCTCGTAGACTCTCTGTTGCAGATCTGCATTTACCAGATCAAATAAACCTTGGTACTCCTCCTGAGACCACCTTCCTTTCTTCAAGTTAGGTAATTTTATTCTTAGCCAAGCACTTCTTACATGCGTTGCATGTTTCCCAAGTTCCTCTGACAATGCCTTCCACCGGTTCCCATGCTCCTTCTGGGACTTCAGAACCATTTCATACTCTTCTTGAGTCCATCCGCGTTCCTCAGCACTGTGAAACAATTTTGAAGCACGATAATAGACAGATTTATAGGGTCTATATGGGATCGCATTCCCTATCTCCTTCCAACAGTTTTTTACTTCAGGATACTTTCTACTATTGAAAATTTCGTATAGACGTTCTTCACCCATGTCATGATCCTCTATGTACTTATAGACAGCCTTCTTCACAATTTCGTCTTCTTCTACTGTAAACCACTTACCCTGTACCAGCTTCTCTCTCTTGTTTCCCTCCCCAAAATTCGAATCATCAAATGCAGGAAAAACCTCAACATGCCCAGAAAATGTTACTTTCTTGTTACTTTTTCTTGGTTTAGGATCATTTGAACAATTTCCCACTAATTTATTCATTTTTGTCTTCCCTTTACTGTCATTTTCTTCCACACGAATCTGATCCATAGTCAAATGAAAATTACCATCAGAATCTACAGAATCTAGTGTCCACGGATCTTGCTGAGTAGCAGATAGATCATCCTCAGGCTTCTCTCTCCTTGTCTTCTTCTTTTTCTTCATTTCATTCTTCTCCACACCATTCTCCACAGTTGATTTAATTTTTCCCTTACAATCTATAAAATCTTCTGTCAAGACACATTGCTGAACAGTAGAAAAGTAACTCATTTCAGTTTTATTCTTTCTTATCTTCTTCTTCTTCTTCTTCTTCTTCTTCTTCTTCTCCTTTATCTTATCAACCTTCTCAGAAAAATCCCCATCTTGTACCTCGACGAACCTGTCGACCATTCTTTCACTTCTCTTCTCACTATTCCATATCTTACTTGTTGTCGAATCATTGCCTGTTTTAGCATCTACAGAAGATTCAATAAGATCATCATCCTTGCTCTGTTTTTTATCTCCTTTTCTTTTCTTCGTTTCAATATTCTCCATATCATTCACTACGTAATCCTTACCCTTACTCTGTCTTTTCTCTCTTCTCCTTTTCTTTCTTTTGACCTTCTCCATATCGTTCTCTTCACAATACTCGCTGCACAGTACAATCTCTTTTCCATCTGTTTTATGTCTCCTCTTCTCAGTATAACCATCGCTGTCACCACTTCCCAAATCCTTGCTCTTCATCCCCTTCTCAACTTCTTTACCACCATTCATTTCACCAACACTTTCCGTCTCTAGAATTTGTTGATCCTCATACATTTTGATACGGACATTACTCTCATTCTTGTTCTTCTCCTTTTTCCTCCTCTTCCGTTCATTTTTCTCTGAAGAATCTTGATTGCTGCACATACCAACTATTTTGCCATCAATCGCCACATTACCGTTCTTTCTTCCAGAAATACTTCGCGTCTCGGGAATTCTTCTATCCTCATTCACCTCGATGGAGACATTATCGTCATTCTCTTTCTTCTCTCTTTTCCTCCACTTCCTTTCAATTTTCCCTAAAGAATTTTGATTATTGCACATTCCAAACAATTTCCCATCAATTGTACTCATCTTTTTCTCCGCAATACCATATTCTATTGTTTTATCACTCCTGATTCCCTCCATTCTAACATGAGTTCCCACTACGAACTCTAAAAAAACAATATGAAAGGTAAAAGATACTCAATAAATCTTTGATCTCAATAAAGTAATATCTATATGCGCAAATATACTGTACATACACACAGACTCATGCTATCATTCATGAATAATTTGTACTTCTGTTTTTTGCTAGGGTTTGTATAAAAGTCTCAAGTCTCAAAAGGGGGAAGAACAAACCGTCAGTTTGGATACGGACAATTAGGCCGCCCTAGCAGAGAACCGTACATAAATAAAAATACAAATTTAAAAAATGAGACTTCAAAAATTGATTGTAATTACGATTAATTAATTATTAAATAAATAAAATATTTTATTAAATATATATATTAAGGTCACAATACTGTATAATTTCAAGTCACAAAATATAAATCTTTTATGTCACAAATGATTTCAATAGCACACTTAAAACTATCAAAATATTAGGTGATGAATCAGACTTATTTTTAGGTTAAAATGCATGTGAGTTAAGGTCACTAATAAATGTATTTTATAAACTTATTTATATATCAAAATTAAGATATTATATAATCGTTGGGAATAAACTCTACCTAATGTGTATTTATTTGTTTGTATTTCAGAAATTATCTCAAAATTAAATAATGAAAATAATAAGCATTTGGATGACAATTAGAGCTAAATTGGACATTTGAAAGTTGATATCGTCAACCGAGAAATACAAGAGGAGCTGAATGCGAAGAAATCAAAAGTGGATGGGCTTAATTGAAAACAATTGAGATTTGGAAGAGAAATTGAAGAGATTTAGAAGTTTAGTGACTCAATTGATCTAATTAGAAGATGAACGACTTGAGTTGCAAATAAAAAGATGGAGACTTACTTAAAAGGAATCAAAACTTGGAAATTACGTTGAACTGTGTAACCACGCGACCGCGCCGTTGCCCCATCGCAACAAAAAAAGGCAGTGTACAAAAAAGTCAACTACGCGGCCGCATGATTTTGGCCTATGCGGTCGCGCAGGCTTTTGTATGGGCCTACTGTGGGCTTTTTACGAGAAATTTTAATCGGTTTCTTCCCTTATTATACTAGGTTTTCTCCTCTTCTATATCTACAACATAAGAGACACGACTTCTGGACCTTTGCACGACCTAAGAATAGCTCAAAAAGGTGATTTCAACATCAAATTCTTAAGAATTCAAGCAAGGCAAAGGAGCAGAATTGAAGATTATCTATGTGGAATTGATTCTTAGTGCAAGAGTTCCTTTCATCTTTGTTATTTTCAATGAACGCAATTATTTATTGTTTTTTATTATTTAATTACGATGTGTAACTAAATTCTCATGATGAGATGGACGATGTAACCTAGTTTAATTATTTTAATTCCAAACTTCATAATTTTAATTATTTGTTGCATGTATTGATTTTATTTTGTGTTTAATGCATGAGTTAACTGGCTATTGTGGATTGTTTAGGTATAATTGATTTAAAATCCAGAGAGGAATTTTAATATACATGTGTGAATTTGACTGAATGTATTATTGGAAAATAAAACTCGATTTTGGGTTAATTTAATTGGTTAGATGAAATCGTGAATCCTAACGCTTTAAGAAATCGTTTTAGAAAACAAAGCAAAATTTCGTTATTTAATTCATAGTTTAGTAACTTAGTTTAATATTCAACAAAACTCTTCCTATTGTCCAAATAAGGTTTAAAACTAACAAATTCAGTACTTAATAGCAATCCTCGTAGGAACGATAATTCGGACTCATTTAGTCCACTTTATTACTTTTCACGAACCGTACACTTGCGGGTATATTTTACACATTGCAACATAAAGTGAAAAAGTTCTGACTCTTGGAGTTATTGTGCAGTTTCAATGATCTCAATCATCAATTGAATCATTCGTCTCTTTTCTCTTGGGGTTATTGGCTAGGATTTTCTGTTCTCCCTCTTCTTCCACATCAAAATGTAGATTATTTTGTGGAATAGTTTGAGTTGTGTTTACTTTGTGTATTGAAGGTTGAATTATTGTTGTTCGTTGGTAAACATTTGTATATAGGCGATGGTGAGTGGAATCGTTTGATTCCTATATTCTATAACTTGATTTTTAGCTGATTTTTAGTGAATCTGGAGCCTAGTCTACTTTGGTAGATGCTCAACAGCTGATTAGCGCTTTGCATGAACATCTCACCTCGTTAGTGGGTAAAAAATCTTGTGCTCTTTCATTTTACGTTTTCAGCAAAGTTTTCTTTGTGCGATCTTTTGCTAAATTTGGTATTGTGACTAGATGTGAGACCAACACACGAGATTGTAATTTTCTACATAATACATATCACTACTTAACAACAATGCATGTTTAGTATCACATCGTTCGGAGTTTAGCTTATATGGTTTGAAGCCAATAAAATATACTTTTAACTAAACAGGTCTTTAATTTTTTATTTATTTATATCTTTTCCCCTTTAATCGCATTTTTATAAGTGCATTTTTGGTTGATTTGTCCTAACTAATGTGTTACTTCAGTGTTTCGCTTGCCATGCCAGCTAGCCTGTCAATTTTTTTAAAGGCGCGTTATCGAGTGATGAATAGAATACCGGTTTGATAATTTCAATTATTGTCTGAAAAAACTTTAATAGTCAATGAGATAATGATATAATAAGTTCGATAACTATCTAAAAACATCTAATGTTTAATGTCTAATATAATAATAATTTGATAAGTAAATCGATCATTCAAAAAACTTATAAAGTTGAATTAATGGCCAGTAAAAAGTATTGAGCAAAATTCAATGGACATTTGGACTTTTAACCCAAAGTACTCAGTTTATTAAACAGGAACACATACAATTTAATTTTCTAGCATGACTCTTTGTTCTAAATTCGTTAATTCAGAGTGAATCAAAATTTCTTGAGTAGAATTTGAACCTACGACCAATCGGTTAACAACTAAAGACTCTACCAATGAGCTACTGATGAACAACGCGATACTAGACCTCATAGAGTTCAATTCCCGTCATCGAATCATGACCAATATGAGCTCGAAATTTCCTTCGTAACTCCAAGAATGAAGGAGAATTAAGTCCTACATCAAGGACATATGAATGACCTAAATCCTAAACAAGATTCTCGATTGGTATGTTTGGTGGTTCATAGATTTATTAATTATGATCAAATTTGTTAGTGTGGGAAATCGTCGTTTTGAATAAAGGTCAAAGAAGTCCTCTTAAGTATTTTACGGAGAACTATAAATCAGTTTTTTAGCCTTTCCTACATCTTAATCACAATAACCATTGAAGAAAATGAGTTGAAGGAATAAAATAATTAGAAGTGGAAAATGCTCATTTTTGGCTGCGTTTGATAGCGAAAGTGGAATTTGGGTGGAAAGAAAATGAATTCTAGGGAATTAAATTGCTGAGAATTGGAAGTTTAATGTGTTTAATCGGTTTAATTTTCTAGGTGAAAAAAGTAGAAAATTTTCCAATTTTTGTTGTTTGACTGACATTATTTTCCATAGAAAATAAATTAAAATTTATCTATTTTAATAAAAAAAAAATTTAATTTCTCACACATTTGTACTTGATAATAATAATGTTAATTTTTAGAAAAAAAAATAAAATCAATTAACAACGGCAAGAATGATCAAACGTAACGAAAATGGTATAAAATTTTCCATGGAAAATAAAACCTCCTCCCCCTCAGGAAAACGAATTCATTCAAAACAAGGAAAATACCGAATTTAGAGGCAAGTGGAAAAATGAATTCCGTGGAAAACTTAATCAATCAAACAGCGCAAAGTTGGAAAATCACAAAAGAACACGTATCAAACGCACCCTTAGCTTCCAATTGTCAAAAATATATGAATGAATGAGACATTAATAAGTGTGGTAGCTTAATGTTGGATATCTTTATCTTTATCTTTTATATATTTTTATTTTTATTATTATTATTATTATTATTATTATTATTATTATTATTATTATTATTATTATTATATTTATCTTACTTAATATTAAAGGAGGAGAATTTCCCGCCAATTTGACACAACTTTTTGATCAATTTTTATTGTGTTCACACTACAACTTCTACTTAAGTATTTTTATAAAGAATTTTTTTCACTTATTTATATTTGGTTATTTGTGTTTAAAACTCTCTTTTCATAAAATTATTCTAATCGTTTAATGTTTTGAATCTTACAAATAAGTATTTGTATGCACTCATACAAATTCAATGTAAAATTTTCAGTTCAAAATTATATCGAAATTGTATTACGCATCTAATACTAAATAAATATTATCATATAAAACTTTTTATAAATAATCTTATTTTTTTAGTTATTTAGTACATCTAAAAATTTGAGCTCCTTTGTATTGCGTTCAATTAAATTAATTAGTATTTTTATAGAAAGTTACTTTTAATACGTAAATAGTTTTTTTTATAATAATTGTGATATTTTATTGGTCTCAATCTTATGGATGAATAATTTCGTTCGGTCATACAAATTCAATATCAAATTTTCATTTACATTTATATCGAATATTTAATCAAGTTGTATTAAATTTCATTTTAAATAGTCATACTTTTAAATTCTTTGTTATATATACATAATAACCTTCTTTTCTATATCAGATTATTTATCAAAATAATTTTATTTACAATTACATTTAATTATTATATAATTTTTTATTCCAGAAAATCTCATATCACATTTTTTACATTAACGGTTAACAGAATTATTTATATTGTTTTGAAATTATATAGTTATTAATGATTTTTTTGTCATAATTGTTAAGTCTAAATTTTAAAAAAAATTTAACTATGACATGATATTAATTGTTATATTTTAATTCAATATTTATGATTCTTAAATTTCTACAACAATAAGTAAATTGTATCCCAATTTACTTAACTGAAAATTGAGATGATCAATGTTATATTATAATTTTCATAAAAAAACAATTACGTTGTATAATTATTGCAAAAACCTATAATATCATGAAATTTGATGCATCATTGTCAATCTCACAATTTTAGTATTTTTTTTCTTTTTTTATGATTATCGAATTCGTTTCTTATACCTGTTGTCTTGGATGATGATTATGAATTGTAGGAGCAAGAATTATTTCCAAATGATTGTGAATTTGAACAGATTAATCTTTGATTCCTTAATTTTGATTTGTTGACAATAAAAAGTGTGTTGCATTTTTTTAATTGAACGTTTGCCTTTATTTTTATTTTTTTTTTAATTTTTTAAAATTTGGCGGGTTGACTGTTTGAAATCGCGATTTTGACAATTGAAACCTAAACCAAATCGTTTAAGGCGGTTTGGAATTTTTCCAAACCGAACTGAACCAAACCAAACCATTTGTCGCGGTTTAATTCTATTTCGCGATTTATTTGTTAACCCTTCTTTGTTGTATACAAGAGAAAGTGAAGATTCCTCTTATGGAAGATCATCCGCTTATTTTGAAACATTTGTTATATGGTATGGACGACAGGATTGAGAAATGAGAGAGAGTTATTTTAGAGGGAAAATTGCATTTAATGACTCTCTCTCCTCTCTTCTACTTTTATTTATAATTATAAAAATAAATAAATAAATAAAAGATAAAGATTTTTGTAGGAAAAATTATTATTTATTACATATTTAGTAAAAGGTGTAATGAATATACTATGTGTAAATGTGTTACATTGGAAATGAAAAAATTAGATTAATATATTTGAACATAAATAATGTGTTATGTAGGAAATGAAAAAATTTGATTAATATATTTGAACATAAATAAATGTGATATCTATGTAAATGTGTTATGTAGGAAATGAAAAGATTGTATTAATATATTTGAACATAAATAAATATCATATCTATGTAAATGTGTTATACTAAAAATAAAAATTTTGGATTAATATATTTGAAAATAAATAAATAAAATCATTGAAATTTTACTTCCTAATATGTAAATCAATAAGTAGGCTCTTCAATATCCATGTCGTAAAAATAATTAATTATTTTCTATCAATTTTTTAACCACACATATTTTCTCTCTCAAAATATCAGCAACTGTTTTTTACCTCAAAATCGTAAATAAACAAGTTTATAAATCAAATAGTATTACCAAACGGAGGCTATCATTTCTTCATTTTGACAAAAATTGATATGTTTAAAAAACAAGGACAAATAAAATATATTAATTAATATATTGGATTTCAAATAAAATATATGTAAGCAACAAATTAAAAAATATAGTTAATCAAAAATTATAACATATTAAAATGAAAATAGAAGATGAGGTAGACAATTTTTCAGAGAAAAACGTAATTAAAAGTCAAAAGAAATTTTATATAAAAAATTTAATTAGGTGCCAAATTTTGTATTAATTTTTTTTTTTTTTTGAATTATGTTTTTTATTTGATATGATTGTATAATCAAAATATTTTCAAAATTATGATTTAAAAATTATGTATTCCGTGCATCGCACGGGTAGACAACTAGTATATATAAAAGTAGAAGTCAGGAAAGAGTGTCATTTTAGAGAGAAATTTGCATTTAATGATCATCTCTCCTCACTTATATATATATATATATATATATATATATATATATATATATATATATATATATATATATATATAAGAAAAATTAAATATTTTTGTAGGAAAATTTATAATTTATTACAAATTTAGTAAGAGTTATAATAAATATATAATGTGTAAATGTGTTACATTGGAAATGGAAAAATTAGATTAATATATTTCAACATAAATAATGTGATATCTATGTAAATGTATTATGTAGGAAATGAAAAAAATTGGATTAATATATTTGAATATAAATAAATGTGTTATCTATGTAATGTAAATGTGTGTATGTAGCCTGTAGGAAATGAAAAAATTGTATTAATATATTTGAATATAAATAAATGTCATATCTATGTAGATGTGTTATATTGAAAATGAAAATTTTGGATTAATATATTTGAAAATAAATAAGTACATGTTATATAAATTTGTTTAGTTAGAAATGAAAATTTTAAATTAATATATTTTGAAAATAAATAAATAAAATCATTGAAGTTTTACTTCCAAATATGTCAATAAATGAGTAAGTCCTTCAATACGCATAGTACAAAAATAATTAATTATTTGCTATCAACTTTTTACCATCAATGATAAATTGGTAGAAAATTTAATCATTTTGACAAAATTTGGTATATTTATAAAATAAGAAAAAATAAAATATATTAATTCATATATTGGATTTAAATAAAATATATGTGAGCAACATATTAAAAAATAAAGTTAATTAAAAATTATAACATATTAAAAGGAAAATAGGTGATAATGTGGACAAATTTTCAGAGAAAAACGTAAATAAAAGTTAAAAAAATTTAGTTGGCGTTCTGTTTATATTTTATTTTGTATTTTCATTTTCGAAAATGTTTTGTATTTCCTGTTTTTATTTTTGTTTTCAAATTTACTGAAAACGCGTTTGGTTTGTTATTTCTGAAAACTGTTTTTGAAAATGAAAAATTGGAAAACACGTTCTGCTTGAAATTTTGCAGAATACTGCTTAAATTATTTTTAATTAATTTGCTTGCAGAATACTACTGACTCAAACTCAAATTTTCTTTCACAATACACTGAAAAAATGGTTATATGCAACACACTAATGTGAGCATTAAGAGTCTATATTAACACAGTTTGGTCAGGTTTATTTGAGGAAGCTTTAGTTCTATTAAAATTCAGAAAATGCAAATTCTGTCAAAATCACCAGAGTCCATTTATCAAGACATTTTTTGATATATAACAATATGAATTCTCACTTAATTTTTTTTTGTAATGTTAATATTGAATTCAATAAAACTTTATTTAAACTTAGTTCCAAGTTAGAATAATTCTCAAAAAAAAAAAAAAATTTAGACTTAATTCTAAGTTAGGATAATATTCTCCTTAAAAAAATAAAAATAAAAAATCTTTATTTAGGCTTAGTTTCAAGTTAGGATAATCCTAAAAAAAAAAACTTTATATTAAGCTAAGCTTCTGAAATTAATTATCTTCACCCCTATAAACAATTTGTCTTCTTAACTTTTGAAGTTTCTCGTTCGATTGTTGACTCGGCTTAAAATCTTGTGAAATCTACTGTATTGATGGCTTCCAAGTAATAAAATATTGAAATTGCAATGATATTCCAAATGAAGCTTATGATGGTAGTGGCAATTTATTGAATAATGATTTTGCATACATTCATATATGAAATTGAGCGAACTTAGAATTTATGGGGAATAAGGTTTGGTTTGTTGTTAAATGAAATTGGATTTTCTGGCTATATATTGATCAGGCAATATATGATAGCATTTTTCAAATGGCTTTCTTTGCATCACTGAACTCTCTGTTTATTGGTGTCTTCTCTTCTCTTCTCTATGTATGTACCCCCCAGGATGCAGCTAGGTACCGTAATGAGCTGAAGGAAATTGCTCCACACTCTCTGTTGAAGTGCTCTAGTGATGCAACAACTTTGGTACGGCATACATCAGATATCGGATTGATTGAGCTTTTTGTAACAACAAAGTTCTCTCGACTCATCCCATCACCTTGGTGCCAACGTGTCTTTTTTTTATCAGTCCAACAACTCATCATTCTGCTGGAACTTTCTTTCAAACTAGTCTGTAAACCTTCTTTGGGACAATCAAATATATACACCACATGTACACTCATGGAGCATGAAATTCGAAAATCCCCCTATTACTTCCTTATTTTTTAACCATAGACTCATGCTTATTGTTGGCTAGTCTTTTGAGGATTCAACTTTTAGATGGTTCCTTGAACCTAAGCCATCCTTTTTTTTTTCCCTAAAACCATGCGTAATATGGTATATTTCTGCAGCATTTGCATCTATTATTTTTATTTAATTCCTGTGCTAGGTGCAATTTTAGATCAACTATGAATGGATAGTATAAATTGCAGCTTCATGTCAACTTGCATGGAACCCTAGGTGTTAAAAAATTATCTATACATGGAAAGAGAGTCAGATAATTCTGGTTGTGGAGCTGTGAATCTGTCCAATTGTTGACACTGGATCACAAGTTCTCATATTGGGAGCTTATTTTAACAAGTGGACTCACTATTTTTAATGTTGGATGTTCCTTTCTACACTGTCAGTTTTAACTTCATATTCATTTTCCTTAACTTTCACAGATCCGAACCTTGGTTCCTTAATAATTGAACTTCTATACAGCAGAAACAGAAAATCCGCAGAAACAAACTAGGGATAGGCCGAATTCACCTTTATTTCTACCATCTCCACTATTCATGCTGCAAATAATGCATTTGATCATCAAACTTCTATTAGGATTGGAAATTATCCTTCACTGGGAATGGCCAAGTTATTGTAAAATTTCTTGGAAACTGGGTTCAATCCTAGAACTGTCTCTCTATTATATAGCCCAAGCAATTCACTTACTGAACATATATGATCCCAGCTCCCCTTAAGCAAGAAATTGGTCCATCCTGATCTCAACAGTAACCTTTTTTCTGGAACTTTTTTTATTTTGGACTGCGAGTCTGCTTGTGAGCTTAAGCACTTCTCCAAATACTGGAAATTTGTCTCAACTTGATCAAATCAAGTTGGTTGTTCACACCCAAACATCTATACTTGATTTTTTGTGCTTCATTAAGTAAAAAAAAAAGGGACCTTATTAAAGAAAATTTTGGCCACCTTTTGTTTTAACGCTTAAGCAAGAGCCTTTAGGGTGTGGAGTTGTTGGGGGTGGGGTGGAGTGAACAAGTAATTAAAGCATGGATGACTCCTTGTATATCTGGTTCAGTTATTAACTATACCTTCTTCTTCAGGGCATCAGCCTGCAGGGGCGGAGCCAGGAATCCCGAGAGAGGGGGGCCAGGAGGGGGAGGGGGGGGGGGGGGAGTTAAGGGGGGTAATCACAAAGCCAATTTGAAGAAGTCTGTTGTCCATCATTGGCAAAAACAAAACATGGAAAGCAATAAGCCTTATGTGTTGAAGGCGAATACTCCAACCAAGAAAATTGACTAAACCAATTGTATTGAAAATGACGACCTCTATCCTTATACATCCTAACTTTATAATCTCGAAGTTTAGGTTGATAAGGACCTACTATTAAATATGCCCGTCTAACCTCATCCCTTTTATCAATAGGATAGTCACATATTTTCTTCCTTTTTCCTGGATCACGTTCAATATCAGAAGATGGAATTGAAAGAGATTGTTGATTATCACTCGGTTGAGATTGTTGATTGTCATTTTGAGGAGACTTTTGATTATCATTCGGTTGAGATTGTTGGTTGTCATTTTGTGGAGACTGTTGATTATCATTCGGTTGAGACTGTTGATTGTCATTTGGTGTTGGTTTGAAGAAAGAATGCAATGTTATTTTGTCTTTCTTCTTAGGAGGTTGTGTGGCCATTACTCATTATAATATCTGCATAACCAAGAATCCCAAATGCCAACATCAATCTTCATTTTTCAATTACAAATATTCAACAATTAGGGCACAGCACCACTAAATCAGCAAATTGTTTTCCAAATGCAAAATTAAAAATTATCATCTCCAACCTAAAAAACTGAAATTACTAAATACTAAATAGCATTGTTGTGTCATCATCAATTTTCTCATCAATTAGGATTTAGGGCACAAAATCAAACAAATTGATAAAATAAAATTAGGGCAGAAACTAAAAATTGAAATTAGGACACAAATCAAAAAATTAGGGCAGAGAGAATTGTTTATAATCTTCAAAAGAAATTGGCATAATTAATCAATTTACCTTAATGAAAGAGGTGAAAACTCGAATTGAATTGAAATTTGAAGGTCGACGACACGGACACGGAGCCGGAGGCAGGCACAATCGCACGCACTGAGCAGTAGCAGTCGTGAGTCGACGGAGGCGCGCGCGGTAGTGGAGCTGGAGCAGTTCCTCACTTCCTCCCAGACTCGTTCGTCTCTCACTCTCACTCTCAACCCTCGGTCCTCAGTGGAGCAGGCGAGCAGCGGGCTGCAGGCACGGGACTGGCCGGGAGTTCAATTTTTTTTCTTTTCTTTTCAACCCGTTTTGAGCGTCTGAATGAGAGATTAGAGACAGCATGCTGGGTAATAACCAGCAACTCAGCAACCGTCTGGGCCAATTCGTTTTTGAGCTGGTCCATTTTTTTTTTTTTTTTTTTTGGAAAAATACATAATTAAGGAGTTTATAAATGCATATTTCAAAAATAAGACAAAATTTATATATATTCAAAAATCAGGTTTTTATTTAATATTAATTAATTATGTTAAATAATTAAATATACTTTATTAATTATGCATATTAAGGTCACAACATTGCATAATTTTCATGTCACAATAATTTCACGTCACAAACACAAATCTTTTAGGTCACAAATTTCACAACTGATTTTAAGATCACAAATTACAAAATCATTTGGTCACACAAATGTCAAATTAGTCAATCTCGACTTTTTTCTAGGTCACAATGTATTGAATTATTATGTCACATGTTTAAGGTCACAAACACAAATAACATCACCATCACCAACCACCATCATCATCGCCGCACACCACAGCACCACCGCATCCACCGAACCACCACACCACGTCCTCCACAGGCCCACCCATCGTCGCCCACCACACCACCGCCATCTGTGGCCTGAACACCACACCACCACCACTACCACAGGCACCACTGCATCCACCGAATCACCACACCACCACCACCACCACAGGCCCACCCACCGTCACCCACCAAACCACCACCATCTGTGGCCCGAACACCACCACCACCACCACCACTACCACAAGCACCACTGCATCCACCAAATCACCACACCACCACCACCACAGGCCCACCCACCGTCGCCCACCACAGCACCACCATCTGTGGCCGGGACAATAAAATTGAACGAAGAATGGGGAAATTGAAACCACTTACTATGTAGTTATATTTCTCCTCTTTTACTCCCTAAAAATCTCATCCTCCTTCCGCCGCCTCCCTCCGAACTACGACGTTGTACCGCTACCGTCACTTCCACTAAGATGGTGGATTGAGTGTAATATCGTTGTCGGTCAGAATGGATGTGTGGCGCAATCGCTATGGGCGGTCATTGCAGCAGCGTCGTCGCCGTCGCCGTCCCGTGGTTGTGTCCTATGGTGAGGGCAGTGTGGGGGCGTGAGTTGCAGAGAGAATTGGAGAGATGGATAATGGGGCGTGAGTTGTAGAGAGAATTGGAGGAGAGATGGATAATGTTGACATCACAATTAGGTTAGGGATAGTAAAATTTAATTTAATAATTAATATTTTTATTATTAAAATTGATAATATCCACCTGAAAATTGAAGTTTTACAAGTTTGGACTTATATTTGAATTTGATTTCTATAAAGTAGGGATGCTAGTAATTTCCACTTTTTTTTTAAAAAAAAAAAACCTTCAACATCATGCTGCAGATTGGGCTGGGCCGTGGCCCAGTGCAGCCCCCCCTTGGTTCCGCCCTTGGCGTCAGGGTTCAAGTTAGGAGTGTTTACATTGAAGGTCGAAGTCAGCCTTCGAAAGGTCTTTACTTTTTTGCATATAGAATCAGAATCACCAACAACTCGGATCGCCCAGTACAACTTTTGAGAAGGCACTGGATCATCACTGATGCCAACGGGAAAATCGAGAATTTCTGGTAAGTTGTTAGTTCTGCTGTTCTTGTGCAAAGAGGAAGAAATGCAATAATGTTTGATCTTTTATATCCTTTTTGTATTATCAAACATCTTTCACAATACAATCATTTAGGGGCTTATTAATCATTTTTGCTTGTAACAACTCTGCCTACTTTACTTTGTAAGCAGGGGAATTGGAGTTATAGGTGAACAACCAGTTATACTTCCCAACTCCGGTTTTGAATATTCATCAGCTTGCCCATTGAGCACACCTAGCGGCAGAATGGTGAATTATTTTTAATGTACATTTAACATTCTCCCCACCATGAAAACCCAATGCTTCAACCATAATTTCATCTAGTACCTTAATAAAATATGACATAAGTTGACTATTTATAGTTCCTCTACATGCGATTTTGAATACTAATCTCCACTTGGATCAATAAATCCTACTAACACATGCATTCATCAAGTATAAAGATAGGTCGAAAAAACAAATAATAATGCAATAATGCTGGACATAGACAAAATTCTTATGAGATTCCTTAGTTCTCGTTTTCGTGGAGAAACCTTTTTTATGTATATAATGACAGAAACATATTTGTTTCTGTTTTAAATAAGATTTCAGTTTCCGTTGTTTTCATCATCTTACAGGAGGCTGACTACTGACTATGAGATGAAGCATATTGATAAAGTAGGCGCTCGTACGTTTAATGTGGCCATTGCCCCATTCTCTCTCTCTCTACATTGGGAGATGGCACTGAAGCTTTTTGAAGAGTATTGCGGATATGCAAAATGGAGATGGATTACCTCACACTTGCTGTTTGTTTTATCAGATTCTTACATCACAGCAATAGTGTAGTTCTTGGACATGTCTAAACCTGTATATGTTACCAAATGAAGTGTAAGATATTTAGCTCCGTTTGTTAAAATTTTTGTGTTTAAAAACATATTTTTATGTTTTCGAGATAAAATAAATGATTGAAAATTAGATAGAGAATATATGTGATAAAAATGTGATATTCATCCCGGATAAATATATGTCAATTCATAATTTTGTCTGGTTTGTATTATGAAGTTATTGTTGGGAATTACCAATTCCCTTTCTAATTAAGAAAGAATTGAGTTAACAAGAAAATAAAATAACAATACAAAATTTAAGGATCGTCAAAATTTTTTTACCATATAACAAATTGTTATAATTATATAGAATTTCACTCACCAAATTTCCAAGTAGTAGAAAAGTAATCATGATTTATCACATCTATCAATTTTTACTTCTTTGTACAATTTACAAAGAAATAAAAAAAAAATTAATATGATTGACTATATTTTTTCTCATAAAACACTCTTGTAAATTTCGACAAAAGATAAAAATACTTGTATTTATTTGAATAAATTCGCGTCTAAAGCAGTTCAATTCGGCTTGAAGAATTGTTCACTGGTCAATTGCTTTTCCCAAAGTTCTAATTCACTTTGGACACGCCAATTAGCCTACTGTAGAGGAATTTATCAATCCTAATCCATTAGTAATTCAATAAGGACATGCCAATTTCCATTCCATTAGGATTTCAATCATAATCCAATATTAGAGGTTGATAACCAGTTGAATTACAACAAAAAAAAATCCTTTTTCTTCAATTGCAATTAGAGGCTGATTGATAATGATAAAAAATTTATCTCAATTTTTCAAACTCAATCTCAACCATTCATTCTTAATTAAGCTCACCATTTTTGACTTTTCAAATTTTTTTAAATCGCACATTCATCAAAAACCAAAAAAAACTCATAAAAACTAAAAATTTTCACATTGCTCTAAGAGGCCGTTTGGTCCCAAAAAAAAACCTTGCTAAACCGTGGGACCCAAAAATGGAAAAGGATTTTATAATTGCAAAAGCCGGCAACGTTATAAAGCTGTCAGTCTTGTTTTTGACAATTCTTCTCTATGGACATATATACCCTTGTTTTAACTTTTGCGACATTGAACAACAGTGAAATTTTCCAAAAAATAAAGGGTATATGTAGAATTTTCGGACTGATGAGTTGGGTCCTTTTTCTCCTTATTTGTCTCAGTATTATAATATTAAACCCTTGCTAGGTTCACATTAAATTTTATATTTTTTCTATAGTATTCAATCTCAACCATTAATCAAAATCAAGCCCACAATCTTTTACTTTTCAACCAAATCTCAATCATCTATTCTTCTAAAAATTACTATTTATTTCAAAAAACTCTTTTTAAACAATATCAAACACACACTAATTAAAGTGCGGCCCATGGAAGATGAAAAAATACACCAAATCAAAAAAAATCCGAGTACCAAACAGGCACTAAGTCATCCAATTTTTGGCAATTTGAGACAAATATCCAACAATCTCCACTTTGCCGAAAACGTGCAAAAACTCTATAATCTCTTTTGTTCACAATACTTGGGAAAAAGAAAAGTTTTTGACACACTTTGAGTGCCACATTCTTAAACTAGAAAATTAACATACTCCACCATATGATTATAACCACTAAGAATTATCAACGAACTCCGAGATTTTTGTCGGCTCATGTCGAAAGAAATAATACTGAAAAATTATGGTGCAACTCCCTTGAAGGTTCATCAGCCATTGACATCAATTTCACCACACACCTTGCATCAACGCCAGACCAATGCCTATGTGCAAACACATGCACTCGCCAGTAAGAATACATCATCTATCATGGCAACTAGCTTCATGCCTTAAAGAATTCTCATTTTACTAAAGTACATCACCACCACTCTACACCAAGAGAGTCGCATTGTCCACCTCCGAGCAATTAGTCGAGTTTGCTCAACCTTTTGGACAATTTCTTCTCACATGACCAGATTTTCCACAATTCCAACACATTACCCTTTTATTCACGAAGTTAGGGTGCGTTTGATAGGGCAAGTTTTCCATGAAAAAGAAAAATTTTCCATCCAAATTCCAACTTTTGGTATTTCAAAGTCATAATTTTCCAGGCAATTTCATTTCCTCCTTTTCTCACCACACGCGAGTGTTCCAAGTTTTGGTTGAATTGGTTTTCCTACCATACTAGTAGAATTAATTTTCTAGGTAAAACTTTTAACTATTTTCGTCACGTTTGATCATTTTTATTGTTGTTAATTGATTTATTTTTTTTCTTCAAAAATTAACATTATTATTATCAAGTACAAATGTGTAAAAAAAATAAAAAAAAAATATTTGTTTTGATTAAAATAGCTAAATTTTGTTTTATTTTCCATGAAAAATAATGTCAATCAAACAACAATAATTGAAAAATTTCTCACTTTTTTCACCTAAAAAATTAAACCAATCAAACACGTTAACTTCCAATTCCCTGGAATTTAATTTCCTAGAATTTAATTTCCTAGAAATCATTTTCTTTTCACCCAAATTCCACCCTCGCTATCAAACGCAGCCTTACATCTCTTCCACTTTTTAGTAACAAGCAAAGCGTTCTAAGATGATCTGTCACTTCAACCTAATCAACTTACTTGTAACTTCTAAAAAATCCACCGTTTTCTTCCCGTATATCAAAATAAGTTGATGTGCTCAAACGTGGATGGAAGAGACCAGATGAGTTCAATGCTTTATCCTCATCGTCAACTTTAATTCCAATAGATTGCAGTTTAGAAATAATCTCATTGAGAATACTAAGATGGTCTGAGATTTTCGTACCTACATTTATTCTCAAAGAATAAAATCGCTCCTCCAGATACAACCTATTTGACAAGCTATCCGTTTGATACAACTGTTTCAATTTTTCCCACAGTTCCTTAGCAGTAGATATCCCATAAATATTTTCAAGAACATTCTTAGCCAAACAAAGTCGTACCATACTAGTAGCCTTCAAATCCAAATCTTTTCTTTCTTCATCACTCTTGCTGGATTCCGTTTCTTTGTTAGAACTCGGGTTGATTTTCTCTTCAAAGCTTTATGCAGTCCTGTTTGAATAAATACATTCTTGACTTCCACTTGCCACAAGTCAAAATCGATAATCCCATCAAATTTCTCTAGGTTGTACTTCATAGACATACTTTCTTTTGCTCCAAGAAATCTTCAAACCACCTGAATATCTAATACTACTTGTTGGGAATTAGACGTTGATTTTCCCGAAAACGGGGTTACTCTTGGGAATTACCAATTCTCTCTCTAATTAACTCCACAGGAACTTTTGACGTTCAAGAATTAATTGAGCCAACAAGAAAATAAAACAAGACAAAATTTACGAACCATCAAAGCTTTTCATTATATAATAAATTATTACAATTATATAAAATTCACTCGCCAAATCTCAAGTATTGTAGGAAAAATAACTAAGTGTTACCAAATCAACCTATTTATACTTCTTTGTACAACCCACAAAGAAATCAAGAAATACCAAGATGGTGGACTTCGTTTTTCCTCACAAAACTCTCTGGTCAATGTGTTACAACAAAAAATAATAATACGTGTATTTATAGGAATAAATTCACGTCCACAACAGTTCAATCCGGCTTGGAGAATTGTTCACTGGTCAATTGGTTTTTTCCAAAGTTCTAATCCACTTTGGACATGCCAATTAGGCCTACTGAGAGGAAAGGAGCAGTCTCAATAGTAATTCAATAAGGACATGTCAATTTCCACTCCATTAGGGTTTCAATCATAATCCAATATTAGAGGTTGATAACCAGTTGAATTACAAAAAACTTTTTCTTCAATTACAATTAAGTCCTCCAACTTTTAACAATTTGAGACAAATACCCAACAGTTATATATGGAACAAACTGTATAATGTATGTATGTATATGTATGTATGTGTATGTATATATATTGATACTGCAGTGTTGATTTGTTTCCTCTTGTTGAATTATTTCTTTACCTTGTTAACTTCCCCCTGAGCCTGAGGAGAGTACGTGAAAGTGTCTCATGTTCATGCAAATGGTTTTCAGATTAGAAATATGCTTTAGCATTTCTTTTCAATCTCTTTAATATAGCATAACCGTTTGCTGCAAAAAAGTGCATGCCCCACAAATCCTGGAACTCTTGATATACTTTTCATAATGAAATATGTATTAGCAATTAGTTTTGCTTGTAAGTTTGTTTTTGCTTGTGGCATTAACAGACAGAGCTCGGTACTTGTTTCTCTCCGTGTCTTGAATTTTCAGGAGCAAAGTTTGATTCTGGCTGAGTTATGAAGTCACTTCTATCGGAAATTGGTATGTCCTCTGTCCTGGATTTCGTATGTTTCCATGTCCGTGTTCTTGTTTATATATGCGTATACATATCTATGTATCTCGATGAGTATTTATGTTTGTTTCTTACCAAATTATGGCTTGTCTTTATCCACAAATTAGATGCTATCTTCGTTAAAAATCGTATAAGTTGGTTGAAGTTTCTGATTAAATATTTGGGTTTTGATTGAATGTTAGAATTTATAGGACTTTATTAATAATTTTTCACAATACGTAGCATTTCTTTTTGTTGTTTTGTGTTTAGGTGCTTTTCTTTTCCTTTCCTTTTGGTTGGTCATGTGTAGGACTTCGTTGTCTACATTAACCTTATTTTTTGCCAAGATTGAAGGCTGAATGATCTTTATGCACCATTCTACTAGTTATATACTTCTCGTATTTATTAACATAATAAATAATATTGGAGTGAACAGGAAGGGTCCACGTAGTATTAATTTTAAAAGCACGGCTTATTATAGTGTATATATATATATTATGATGGAAGAGCATCTAAGTTCTCATTCACAAATCAAATCTGAACAAAACATGATTTAGGACATTTATATTATTGTAATTATGTAGACACGCACAAGAATTTCTGACAGGATGCTGCCACTCCCGTCATGAATGGCTTCATTTGTTGTTTGTTTTTTTTTTTCCCTCTATTTTTTCCCTTCCAATTGACAAAAGACTTTGTTCAAATATAATAATTCTTATATTTAAGTCAAGGTTTAGCTCAAGAAATAAGATGAAATCTTACTATGCAAATGACCTGGGTTCGAGTCTCCTTTAGGGGAGGAGTGAAGTCCTTTGATTCCATTTAGAAAAGAAAAATAAATTCCTCACAAGGGTTCGATTCTACTAAAAAAAAATAAAAATCAGCACTTGGGTATTGTCAAGGTTGTAGGTCCTTTATCAATTTATTCAAGTCTACATAAAAATGCAGATTACTAAAATTCATAGTTTCTCTTTATTTAAATCAATAAGTGATGCAAACCACGTAGCAATTGTAGCTACACAACCCACAAATTATTGGAATCGACCCAAGAACGCCAAAGAATCACGATTTAGAGATTGATTCAAATTAATTGAACCAAGCAACCAACACAATCAATTGATATGTTGACCTCTTGATCACAATAAAAGTAAATCTCACCCAAGAATTGAACAAACAAGATGAACTCGCAAGTTCGAATTTTATTCAATGAAGAATAAAGGTTGTGAAAGCAATTTAGCCTCTCAATTATAATATCAAAGTTGTGTAATGAATAATGAAAATTACATCCCTATATATAGGGTCAAAACTAGGTTAAAGAGTTCTAATTAAATAAGGAAACAACTACCCAAAATTAAGGAAATAAAATAAACCTAAATTTACGCGTAATCGGTTTTACGGCCGTGACTGATTTTCTTACGGCCGTAACCCTGTTTCTAAATCACTCTTACGGCCGTGACAATTGGACTTACGGTCGTAAGTCCAAAACATACGAATTCCAATTTTAAGCAGTAACTCCCTTACGGCCGTGATATTAACCTTTACGGCCGTAAACCTTAATTTATTCAAAAATTCAGTTTTAAGCAGAACGTTGATTACGGCCGTGAGAATGTTGAATTACGGCCGTAATTCCCAAATTTTGGCAATCTTCTTCGACGGCTTGGATGAGGTTGATCCACTCGTCGTTTTGGCTCGGCCCCAACATGAAACTTGCTTCTTTCGATGACACGAACATTGTTTTGGCCATTGTTTCTTGAACTAACTTGTCCATTGCTTCCTTGGCCCTCTTTGCTTGTAATCGAGTCATCGGTCCTCCTTTGATCTTCAACGGATCTTTGTGCGGGCTTGTATCCGTGGTCTGGATCACATCATCCCCTCCCTCTTCGAAAGGATTCGACCTCGAATCTGTACCTGCATCAAACGGAGATAGATCAAAAACATTAAATGAAGCCGAAACATTATACTCACCAGGAAGATCGAGTCTATAGGCATTGTTGTTGATCCTTTCAATCACTTGGAATGGACCATCGCCCCGCGGTTGTAACTTTGACTTGCGTTGTTCTGGAAACCGTTCCTTTCTCAAATGAACCCAAACCCAATCACCGGGTTCAAAAATGATGCCCTTTCTTCCTTTGTTGGCCTGCGAAGCATAATGTTCATTTTTCTTTTCAATCGCCAACCTCACCTTGTCGGGAGTGCTTTAACCATCTCAGCATTTTTCTTTCCATCTAAACTACTACGTTCATTCACAGGTAAAGGAATTAAATCCAATGGTGTTAGCGGATTAAAACCATAAACAATTTCAAATGGCGAACACGAAGTAGTAGAATGTATAGCTCTATTATATGCAAATTCAATAAATGGTAAACACTCTTCCCAATTTTTCAGATTTTTATTGATTATGGTGCGCAATAATTGGATCATTGTCCTATTTACTACCTCGGTCTGTCCATCGGTCTGTGGGTGACAAGTTATAGAAAAAAGTAATTTTGTTCCTAATTTGTTCCACAAGACTCTCCAAAAATGACTAAGAAATTTAACATCCCTATCCGAGACAATACTTTTAGGAACCCCATGTAAGCGCACGACTTCTCGAAAGAAAATTTCAGCTATGTTAGTAGCGTTATCAGTTTTGTGGCATGGTATGAAATGTGCCATTTTACTAAAACGATCTACTACCACAAAAATTGAATCTCTCCCCTTCTTAGTCCTAGGTAATCCCAAAACAAAATCCATAGAGATATCGACCCAAGGCTCACTAGGAACGGGCAAAGGCATATATAATCCATGGGGTTTAATCTTAGATTTAGCCTTCTTACAATTAATGCATCTATTACAAACCCGAACCACATCAATTTTCATTTTAGGCCAATAGAAATGTTCGCTTAGGATTTCAATGGTCTTTTTAATCCCAAAATGACCCATTAGACCTCCACTATAGGCCTCTCTCACAAGTAATTCTCTCATTGAACACCTAGGGACACACAATTTATTTTCTCGAAATAAATAATCATCATGTTTAAAGAACCTATCCACAGCCCCTTTACCACATGACTCATAAATATTAGAAAAGTCCAGGTCATTAGCATACATGTCCTTAATGTATTCAAATCCAAGCAATTTCGAATTTAAAGAATTTAAAAGAACATACCTTCGAGACAATGCGTCTGCCACCACATTTTCCTTACCTTGTTTGTACCGGATGACATAGGGAAATGTTTCGATGAACTCTACCCACCTTGCATGTCTCTTACTCAGTTTAGCTTGACCCCTCAAATGTTTCAAGGATTCATGATCAGTGTGTATCACGAACTCCCGTGGCCACAAGTAATGTTGCCATGTTTCCAAAGCGCGCACAAGTGAGTATAACTCCTTGTCATATGTGGGATAATTAAGTGCAGCCCCTTTTAGTTTTTCACTAAAATAGGCGATTTGCCTTTGATCCTGCATTAAAACAGCTCCAATGCCTAGCCCTAAGGCATCACATTCAATCTCAAAAGCTTTGTCAAAGTTAGGAAGTGATAAAACCGGTGCTTCACATAACATATTTTTGATAGTATCAAATGCATGCTCCTGTTCTACACCCCATTTAAACCCTACACTCTTTTTGACAATTTCTGTGAGTGGTGCAGCAATCGTACTAAAATTTTTAACAAAGCGCCTATAAAAACTAGCCAAGCCATGAAAACTCCTAACCTCAGTTATGCTTTTAGGTATTGGCCATTCTTTAATAGCTTTGATTTTCTCTTCATCTACTTCTATCCCTTTAGCACTAACCACATAGCCAAGAAACACAACTTTTTCCATGCAAAAATCACACTTTTTAAAATTAGCAAAAAGTTGCTCTTGTCTTAAAACCACAAGCACACACCTAACATGCTCCGCATGCTCATTCAAAGTTTTACTATATATCAAGATATCATCGAAGTAAACTACAACGAATTTACCTATAAATGCACGTAAAACATGATTCATTAAACGCATAAAGATGCTAGGTGCATTAGTAAGTCCAAAAGGCATTACTAACCATTCATACAAGCCATATTTAGTTTTAAAAGCAGTTTTCCACTCATCTCCTTCTTTCATTCGAATTTGATGATAACCACTCTTAAGGTCAATTTTACTAAATATGCTAGATCCATACAATTCATCCAACATATCATCTAACCTAGGAATAGGATGACGATACTTTACCGTTATGTTGTTGATGGCCCTACAATCAACACACATTCTCCACGTCCCGTCCTTCTTCGGTACAAGTAACACGGGTACGGCACATGGGCTCATGCTTTCCCTTATGTATCCCTTACTCATTAACTCCTCCACTTGCTTTTGAAGCTCCTTCGTCTCCTCGGGATTACTCATATAAGCTGGACGGTTTGGAATGACTGCTCCAGGTATAAAATCAATCTGATGCTCAATACCACGAATGGGTGGCAACCCACTAGGTATATCCTCCGGAAATACATCGTCAAATTCCTGCAATAAAGAAATAGCCAAACTAGGGAGGGATTTGTTAGTTTCATCAAAGGCAAGGAATGAATCCTTGTACAATAAAAGGATCATTGGTCGTTTTTCCATAAATGCTTTTTTGATTTCACTCCTTTTTGCGTAGAAACTCATTTTTCTTTCTTTTCTGGCACTCTTCGCTCCCTCTCCTTTTTCTGAGGCATGTACCCCAACATTCTTTTTTTCTCTCGCCTCTCCTTTTTCTGGAGTCGTGGCTCCAACTCTCTTTTCCTCTCCTTTTTCTGAGGTCGTGGCCTCAACTCTCTTTCTCTCATTTTCCTTTACTCTTTTTTCTTCATCATTTTTCAGTTTTATTTGATCTTCATACACTTGTGACGGTGTCAATGGTGCAAGTGTAATGGTTTTTCCCCCTTTGGTAAAGCTATACCTATTTTTATACCCATCATGCGTGACCTTCCTATCATACTGCCAAGGTCTACCCAACAAAATGTGCCCGGCATGCATAGGTACCACATCACACATAACTTCATCCACATAGCTACCAATAGAAAAATTCACCAACACCCTCCTATTCACCTTAATTTCTCCACTATCATTTAACCATTGAAGCCTATAAGGTTTAGGATGTTTTAACAAAGGTAATCCTAATTTTTCAACAAGTATAGTACTAGCGACGTTAGTGCAACTACCGCCATCAATAATCATACTACATACCTTGTTATTAATGCGACATCGAGTATGAAATATGTTCTCCCGTTGTTGTTCCAAATCATCCGTGTGGATTTGGGCACTAAGGGCTCGCCTTGCCACTAATAACTCGCCATGCTCCCCGGATAACACATCTTCATCCTCACATATTTCCTCCAACGCTGGCATATCGCTATAATCCTCTTCCTCACTATCACTCTCCATAGTTCCATCCTTTCGCAAAAGTACCACTCGCCTATTAGGACATTGAGACGCCACATGTCCTCTCCCCAAACATTTGAAGCATTGAATGTCTCTACTCCTAGATGGTTGAGGTTCCCCTTTAGGTACGAATTTATTAGCTTGTTCCTCCTTCCCTTTTGGTGCCTCAAACTTCCCTTTTGGTGCTTCAAACTTTCCTTTAGAAACAGCCCCTTCTCCTTTACCTTCCCACTTCGGCTTCCAAGAAGAATTAGTACCCGATTGATACCTTGCTGTCCCCTTCTTCTTCAATTGCTTCTCAACCTTTATAGCCATGTGCAACATATCCTCCATCTCCAAGTAATGTTGTAGTTCAACCACATTAGCTATATCCCTATTCAACCCATTCAAAAATCGAGCCATCGTAGCCTCCCTATCCTCATCTACATTAGCTCTAATCATCAATATCTCCATCTCCTTGTGATAATCCTCCACACTCTTTGATCCTTGGTATAGACCTTGCAACTTTTGATGAAGCTCCCGATGGTAATGACTAGGAACGGACCTCTTTCTCATGATAGCTTTTAATTCATCCCAAGTACTAACGGGTCTCTCGCGATTCCTCCTCCTAGAAGTCACCAATTGGTCCCACCAAGTAATAGCATACTCGGAGAATTCAAGTACCGCTACTTTAACCTTTTTCTCTTCCGAATAAGTGTAGCAATTAAAAATTAATTCCATCTTCTTCTCCCATTCTAGGTATGCTTCCGGATCACTCCTACCCTTGAATGATGGAACTGTCATTTTGATGTTGCTCATACTACCATCCATTCTATCGCCACCAAGATCTCTATCCCTTCTTCCATGCCTAACTACTCTATCCACAATTGCCCCATCGTCAAAATCACTACCTTCTTCATTCTCATCGATCCCCTCTACTCTACGACCTTGTCCACCTTGCCTACGGGCATTAGGCACTTCCTGAGATTGCTCAAGCCTTTCTAACCTACCTAACACATCCCCAAACAACCGCTCAAACCGTTGTACCATCTCTTCCGTCATGTTGGCTCGATCGTTGTTTTTTGCAGTAGAAGATTGTTCAGACATCCTAACACTAAATATTATATGCCTCACGTGTATTTCGCTCGTGTATCACTCAAATTAGGCTTTTACCCTCTATTGATCTCACCTCTCTGCCTTTTTCCACTCAATAGCTTTCACCCCAATTGCTTCAAAGAACGAACCCGAACTCAACAAGTTTAAGCCCGAATGATTCAAATCGAGTAAGAGTGAGAATTTAAGGAATTTGTTGGAAAACTCAAAGAAGACCTTTAGAGAATTGAATTTGACTCTATAAGGGACTTGACACTTTTTATGGAAACTAAGATTGTTTCAAGAAAATAATTCTTGAAAATCAGATATCAACTATTTTAATTGAACTGAGAATTTTCGTTTTTTTTTTTTTTTCGAAAATTCAACTACGAGAAAAACGAAACAAACGAAATTAAATTCGGATAACAAACGAAGGAAATAACGACTTTTGAATTTTTTTGTGACACTTTTCTGGATTAAAGACTCAAAACTGGAAGAACACGAAGAACAAGAATAAGAAACTCAAGAAAACAAAAACAAAGATATAACCTTGATTTTTGGAGCCTAAGCTCTGATACCAGATGATGCAAACCACGTAGCAATTGTAGCTACGCAACCCACAAATTATTGGAATCGACCCAAGAACGCCAAAGAATCACGATTTAGAGATTGATTCAAATTAATTGAACCAAGCAACCAACACAATCAATTGATATGTTGACCTCTTGATCACAATAAAAGTAAACCTCACCCAAGAATTGAACAAACAAGATGAACTCGCAAGTTCGAATTTTATTCAATGAAGAATAAAGGTTGTGAAAGCAATTTAGCCTCTCAATTATAATATCAAAGTTGTGTAATGAATAATGAAAATTACATCCCTATATATAGGGTCAAAACTAGGTTAAAGAGTTCTAATTAAATAAGGAAACAACTACCCAAAATTAAGGAAATAAAATAAACCTAAATTTACGCGTAATCGGTTTTACGGCCGTGACTGATTTTCTTACGGCCGTAACCCTGTTTCTAAATCACTCTTACGGCCGTGACAATTGGACTTACGGTCGTAAGTCCAAAACATACGAATTCCAATTTTAAGCAGTAACTCCCTTACGGCCGTGATATTAACCTTTACGGCCGTAAACCTTAATTTATTCAAAAATTCAGTTTTAAGCAGAACGTTGATTACGGCCGTGAGAATGTTGAATTACGGCCGTAATTCCCAAATTTTGGCAATCTTCTTCGACGGCTTGGATGAGGTTGATCCACTCGTCGTTTTGGCTCGGCCCCAACATGAAACTTGCTTCTTTCGATGACACGAACATTGTTTTGGCCATTGTTTCTTGAACTAACTTGTCCATTGCTTCCTTGGCCCTCTTTGCTTGCAATCGAGTCATCGGTCCTCCTTTGATCTTCAACGGATATTTGTGCGGGCTTGTATCCGTAGTCTGGATCACATCAATAAGTTTATGGATGGTTTAATGGTTTAGAACATATCCAATAAACTCTCTAAACTTGAGATGCTCCTTATTTTGAAAAGTCAACCCTTAAAATTTCACTCTAATAGGCTCTTTATTTTAACATTTTAATTTAGAGAGTGGGGTTGACTCTCCATTATTAAATGCATTCAAAAGTTTCAATTTTCAATATTCCTAGATTAACTTTCTTTATTACATATTTGATATCATTGCTCATTTATTTTTAAAAAAATAAATATTAACTAAAATAAGAAGACAATAAATATTTTTATGAAAAAGTAAAATAAAGAGACAAAAATCAAGAGTTTGTTGGAACTTGTAAAAAATTTTACACTTTAAATTTAAAGATACTTTCGATTATGTAGAACATGCTCTTTAAGTATAAAGAGTCTATTGGAGATGCTCTTATACATTATTTCAAAATGTTGGCCTTTAACTAGGGAAGTAAATACTCTGTTTGAGAAGCTTCTCTCAGTAAGTTTGTAAAACTCGCTTGGATTAGCGTACATAGTTTTGTAATAGTTGGAGTGGGTTAGGGATGACAACTTGACGGAAATGAGACAATCATTTCTCTTTTATTTCGTTGGCGATTTTCTGAGTTGGGACAGGTCCCGCCCCATTAGGATGACAAGGGTCAGGGTATAGAAATTGAAATTCCAAGCAAATGGTGTGATGGGGGTAGCAGTAAGGTTTCAGTTCATACATGCACAGTGAAAATTAAACAGACTCGAAACCATATCCCGGATCAACCTTGCACTTAAATAGAATTTGTGATAGAAATAATACCTTTGATGAATGCCGTGAATTTGAAATCTAAAACATGAGGTATAATCTTGTCACCACCAGCTATCCAATTGTCAAGCCTCTAACAGAAATCCAAATAACGAGTTGAATCTGAAGCTGCATCAATCTCCAACAGTTGGAATGGGTTTGAGAGAATTGATTTTTATCTTTGTGCTAGCAAGAGAAAAACTCTACACTAGAAAAATGGGACTCTCTCTCTCTCTCTCTCTCTACAATAGTGCACTCATTAATATGTGCACCACAAAGCCCTAACCCTATTTACAACAATAGGGCTATTAATGGGCCTAGATTAATTATTCATATTAATTAATCTAATTGTAAAGTTCAACCCAACTAATTAGATTTGTACATTAATTCTAACAATCTCCCACTCGGACAAGATCCAATTTCAAATACTCAATTCTCGCCTTTTGTGTGTGACCCATTAGGTTCCATTCACGACGGCAAATGCTGAGCTATTATTATTCCAATCGGATTGAAATAAGATGAATTGATATCTCTATTCCTAATTTATCATCGACTCACCAAGATCGATTAATTCACGTCGCCGTCCAAGTTTGATATCTAGCAATGTGTCAAAGCAATCCATGTGAAAAGAAAAATCATGTGGCATGACAAGACCTGTTTATGTGCGGTTACTGTGGAAATATAATATTTTCATCAATATAACTCAATTAGTTAAGAGATATGAACCGCATCAAACTCATTTCAGCCAATTATGTTATTCACCTCTTCTCTCAGTTGATCTTGTTATGACTGAAAATACTTTTCCAACTCATAACTTCACCCAGGCCAAGGAATTTATATATTAGACGTACACAACCTTCATGTTATAATCTCCTACTACCCAGGAGTGACGAATCCTCATATTAGACGTACACAACCTTCATATGACTCTCACTATACCCGTACGGTGTCATCCTGATGACTCCCTCTCAAGAGCCAACATCAATGCTCTCCAAAGCATAGAAATCCTCATATAAAATTTTATGACATCCTTAGGTCAAATGATCAAATCCACAACCGCGCATTAGAGATTCATCACTGACGCTTGAAAAGTTATCCATGTGGAATCTTTAGGCGAGTCATCCAATGCTTTGTTCATCTAATAATGCATCCACGTGTTCATTTGATTGTCCTTCTACATTCTAGCTTGTAAAATAAGTTATTTTCTTCATAAGAAAGAAATGTAACACATGCTAGTCTAACTACAATAACAATAACAATATCCGTATCTTGTTGTTACTTCGGCTAGGGACAATTTTAGAATAAGCTACTAATGACTTGTATCTCACAGTCATAACACCTTGTGACTTAAAAGTTAATTAAACTTACTCTACGGACTCTATTATTTAAATAATGAGTTAAACTCAATGTAATAATAGATTCGCCTTTATTGAGACAATGATAATATATGTGTTATGCTATCTCAACGATTGGATTTAGAGAATAACATTAATATTCTCCCACTAGATTCAATAACTCATGTGTCCTATGCATAATGAGTTTATATGATAATCATATTCTTGTTGGGATAGTAGTTTTACAGGTAGATCTTCGATATGTGATGCTTCACATATTCAACGTTTTCAAGGTTAATGGGCATGGATTCTATTTTTCTACAATCTTCGAATGAGATAGTAGTTCCTCAATGCATTCTCACATCATCGATGAGACCTAGTTCCTACACTTGCGCGATGGCTCCATTGTTATCACAGTACTCATTACTGGAGTTATAATGCTAGGAACACTTACAGTTTACTAATGAACTTAACAATCGAGATTGCTTCACAAGCACCTATGTATTGGTCTGGGTTGTATAGCTAACGGTCTCCCTTGTTTTAACCATTTCAAACTGACCACACCACTACTATAAGTTAATTAACAATCAGACCGAATATTTCCTTCATCCTTTCCCGGACTGAAGGATGGTATCTCTATACCCAAAGACTGTAATTCTATATTTCTCCTCGTGTCTATTGTATTCTTAGTCCTTCTCAAGTACTAAAGAATACATAAAGTGTCGTACATAGTACCGCGTTCTAGAAGATCTTATTTTCAAACAATCAAGTATCTTCTCCATATCATTCTTTCTTAATATGTGTTCTAAACACCATTTTGAGAAGATTAACCCAAAAAATTTGGAATAGGATCCTACATTGGATTCATTCATGCTAACCCCATTAGCATTTTATCTATGTACATAGATTAAGAAATCAAAATAATCTTCCAGATCTATCTTTATAGATTCTGGTTCCTAAAGTAAAGATCTTATTTCTCATCCATCATGGAGAAATTTTAAACAATTGCACTTTCACTTTCAAGGTTAGAGATTCAACTTCTGATCAATAATATGTCATCTATATATAGTATCAGAAATATTGAATACTCCTACTAACCTTTTATATACACACATGATTCATCTGTAATTTTTGATAAAATCAAACATTTTGATTATCTCATCAAAATTAAGATTCTAGCTTTAATCCATAATTAGATATTTGTAACTAGTATACTATGTTTATATATTTAAGGATTCAAAAATCCTACAATCACAGCATGTTGCTACCACAAGCAGAATCCGAATTGATTCAGAGTAAATGCATTTACATCCTATGGGTCTTACCTATTTCAGGCGAATCAAACAAGTTCCAAAACTTGTTTTTATCTCGGATTCTATGGGTTCCTGCCATCTCATTTAGTCAACATTTGACTTAGTTTCTATTTAAATATAGGCTCATTATCCTTGAAGACTAATACAATATTAGCAATCAGGGATATGTAACTCAATGGAGTATACATGATCCTAATATCTTTACATAGAGTTAGTGCGTTCTCAGTCGTCACTACGTCATGAGTGGTGTACATGTTCCCAGCATTGATCTATGCCTCATCTAATAAGTATTGAGATATTAAATCTTAACGCAAAGAAGATTAGACATTTGAAATCCATATCTTATATGGACCATCATCAACCAATTATCATGGAACACGACAAAGTGTATAACATAAAGTGCTCTGTGCAAAGCTCCAAAAACTGTTTTAGAGATTTTGTGTGGCTTCATCAATGATTGTATCAATTGCAATATTTCTCCTTTCAGATACGTCATTGTGCCGAGGAGTATTTGAAAGAGTTATATATGCGAAAGTTGTGTTCTCATAACATAATCTTGAAGTCAATCACTTTAAATATTCTTCACCTTGATCAGATCTAAGTGTTTAGAATATTTATCTCATTTTGACCTTCTAATTTATATCTATATTATTTGAACATTTTCAAACTCACAGATTTAAATTTCATCATAACATTGACTATCAAGGTTATCTAATGATTAAAGACCACTCTAACATATACCCACTTACATCCAAATGTAACAGGCTCAGTGGATCAACCATCATACTTTTCCCTTTCCATAGGAATTTTACTTGCCAATTTACCTCCAAGGTGAGATATACATATATCTCTATTAATTGAATTAGTTAAGTGTTAGATTTAAGTGTGACTTCTTCTTTACCTTATCAATATTCAGAATGTAGACCATTTGTTATTTACCTCATTTTCATAGTATCCCATCTAAGTTAACGAATAACTATTATTCTTAATTAAAGAGGATAATAACTTCATGTCTGGGACATGAAGTGAAAGTTTCGTTCTTCATAAGAATTGTAGTTAACAATTGTCTAATTTCAAACTTAATGAGAAGGAAAAGATAGGTGATAGCTTCTTAAGATGTTCAAACAACATTTGCTTTATTACCTACAAATAGGTATATCACCATTTTTCGCAATTATTCTGCTTTTAGCCATTGTGTATTATCGATATCAAATACTCAATTGGCCAAGTAGATTATTTAACCACTATCAAATAGAAATCTGAAGTAGAAGATTCACCAAACTTCTCACTTCTTTAGTTCGATTAAGGAAGTCTCGCAATTATAAATTTAGTGTCCTATTATTCACATGTTCGAAAAGAGTATTCTCGATCATATCGTGTTTGAGATTAGTTCTCAAAGGAAGATGCCAATTCAAGGATTTCAATACAATGAACTTATTGAGTGTCAATTACACTATACAAGTTCAAGTAATAACTTAAATTTGAAAACTCATACAACAACAATAATAAAATAAAAATAGAATCATGTATTATCATGCATAAATCAATTTAATAAGGTCTTATACTCAACAAGCCCTAATAAAATATCCAGGTAGATACTCTTATCAATCACATCTCCATGTGACTCCTAGATCATCAATTAGACAACTCTTTGTTGCACATATCTTATGTATTTACTTGACTATGCCTCCAAAATATCATCTCCTTGAGTGACTCAACAAAAGATAGATTTCGGTTAAATTCTACCCATGGTTCAAAAACATCTTATGTTTCATAGTGATAAACGTACCTTCCCACTTGCAGCCTTAAGTGACTCAACAAGCCGACATCGAGAGCGGATTTTGGTTTATTCACTCTAACAATGGAAGACACTTTGTATTAATCAATTAATACGAATTTAATAAATTGCTTTCAAAATTATATCCATTTTGATTGACTTAATAAAGGCTGTGATTTTGGTTAAGCCTGATCCATTATAACAACGAGCTAACATCGATAGCAAACTCTGATTTTTCATTGTAACAACGGAAATCATATGACTTAATATAATTTTTAAGTGAGGGATTTGGTCTCATCATTCCTATGTATATTAACTAACATCAACCATGAAATTAATCATACATATAATATTAGTGTGGATGATTATGGACGATATCTATCTAGTCTTATCGAGTCATGAAGAAGACTAGTTGGTTAATTCCTATGGAACATTGTATTCGATCATCGAATACTAAATGCAATAATCTCCATATGCTGCTGCAACTTGTATCCTATACTAGTTGTCTTCTTATGGCTAGCTCCAACCTGTATCCTATACTAGTTTGCACGCATGCCTGTATCAAATGACGCGCAAGCCCATATCTACAAACTAGAGCTCGCAAGCCCAAATAAATTAAATAAGAGCTATTCACATAATTACACAACTTTTAGATATCAAATTGAAATTTACTTGAATTTTATAAAAATTGAAAATTACTTACAATAAAATCATAAAAACTGAAAAATACTTCATAATCACGTGAAGTATCACAATCTGATACTTTTGATATTTCTCAAATATGTTAGTATCACAGTATGATACCTATGATACTTTTCAATTTATTTTTAGTAACAATGAAGTATTTTTCAAAAAATTTTATTTGGATAGTAAAAATCAATTTTATTATCTAAAGTAAGTAATCTATATAATTATCCCATTAAATAATAAGCACACAGACCCAATTAAATAATAATAGGCTAAGAGGCCCAACCAACAAATGTAGAAAAAATTAAGGGAAAATTAAACACAAACATGAATTTCAATGTTACAATTCAAATTTCTTGGGGCGCAGAAATTCTTTTTACATTTCAGGTGTTAATTAATGTATTTAATTTATTAAACATAATTTGGCAGCATTAAACCTCACTCCAAACACAAACCCACCGTCTCTCAGCTCCCCCCTCACCCTCTCCCTCTCCTTCCTGTCTCCATTTCTCTACCACTCTCTCTCTCTCTCTCTCTCAAACACCAGCTGTAGCACGAGCTGACTTTGGCGACGGAATCATTATATATATATATATATATATATATATATATATATATATATATATATATATAAGCAAGGAGAGATGATCATTAAATGCAAATTTCCCTCTAAAATGACTATCTTTCCTGACTTCTACTTTTATATATACTAGTTGTCTACCCGTGCGATGCACGGAATACATAATTTTTAAATCATAATTTTGAAAATATTTTGATTATACAATCATATCAAATAAAAAACATAATTCAAAATAAAAAATTAATACAAAATTTGGCACCTAATTAAATTTTTTATATAAAATTTCTTTTGACTTTTAATTACGTTTTTCTCTGAAAAATTGTCTACCTCATCTTCTATTTCCATTTTAATATGTTATATTTTTTTATTAACTATATTTTTTAATTTGTTGCTTACATATATTTTATTTGAAATTCAATATATTAATTAATATATTTTATTTGTCCCTTTTTTTTAAACGTATCAATTTTTGTCAAAATGAAGAAATGATAGCCTCCGTTTGGTAATACTATTTGATTTATAAACTTTTTTATTTATGATTTTGAGGTAAAAAACAGTTGCTGATATTTTGAGAGAGAAAATATGTGTAGTTAAAGAATTGATAGAAAATAATTAATTATTTTTACAACATGCATATTGAAGAGCCTACTTATTGATTTACATATTAGGAAGTAAAATTTCAATAATTTTATTTATTTATTTTCAAATATATTAATCCAAAATTTTTATTTTTAGTATAACGCATTTACATAGATATGATATTTATTTATGTTCAAATATATTAATACAATCTTTTCATTTCCTACATAACACATTTACATAGATATCACATTTATTTATGATCAAATATATTAATCAATTTTTTTCATTTCCTACATAACACATTATTTATGTTCAAATATATTAATCTAATTTTTTCATTTCCAATGTAACACATTTACACATAGTATATTCATTACACCTTTTACTAAATATGTAATAAATAATAATTTTTCCTACAAAAATCTTTATCTTTTATTTATTTATTTATTTTTATAATTATAAATAAAAGTAGAAGAGAGGAGAGAGAGTCATTAAATGCAATTTTCCCTCTAAAATAACTCTCTCTCCTCACTTCTACTTTTATAAATATTACATATTAGGAAGTAAAATTTCAATGATTTTATTTATTTATTTTCAAATATATTAATCCAAAATTTTTATTTTTAGTATAACGCATTTACACAGATATGATATTTATTTATGTTCAAATATATTAATACAATCTTTTCATTTCCTACATAACACATTTACATAGATATCACATTTATTTATGATCAAATATATTATTCAATTTTTTTCATTTCCTACATAACACATTATTTATGTTCAAATATATTAATCTAATTTTTTCATTTCCAATGTAACACATTTACACATAGTATATTCATTACACCTTTTTACTAAATATGTAATAAATAATAATTTTTCCTACAAAAATCTTTATCTTTTATTTATTTATTTATTTATTTTTATAATCTTTATCTTTATCTTTATCTTTATATATATAAAAGTAGAAGTGAGGAGAGAGAGTCATTTTGGAGGGAAATTTGCATTTAATGATTCTCTCTCCTCAATTATACTTATATATATATATATATATATATATATATATATATATATATATATATATATATATATATATAAATAAAAGATAAAGACTTTTGTAGGAAAATTTATTATTTATTACATATTTAATAAGAGTTATAATAAATATATTATGTATAAATGTATTACATTGGAAATGAAAAAATTAGATTAATATATTTGAACATAAATAAATGTGATATCTATTTAATTGTGTTATGTAGGAAATGAAAAAATTGTATTAATATATTTGAACATAAATAAATGTCATATCTATATAAATGTGTTATATTGAAAATGAAAATTTTGGATTAATATATTTGAAAATAAATAAATACATGCTATATAAATTTGCTAACATAGAAATTAAAAATGTGAATTAATATATTTTGAAAATAAATGAATAAAATAAATATAGAAAAGATAAAGATTTTGTAAGAAAATTTATTATTTATTACATATTTAGTAAGAGTTGTAGTAAATGTAATATTTGTAAATGTGTTACATTGGAAATGAAAAAAATTAGATTAATATATTTAAATATAAATAATGTGATATCTATGTAAATGTGTTATGTAGGAAATGAACATAAATAAATGTGATATCTATTTAAATGTGTTATATAGAAAATGAAAAAATTGTATTAATATATTTGAATATAAATAAATGTCATATATATGTAAATGTGTTATATTGAAAATGAAGATTTTGGATTAATATATTTGAAAATAAATAAATAAATACGTGCTATATAAATTTGTTAAGTTAAAAATGAAAATTTGAATTAATATATTTTGAAAATAAATAAATAAAATCATTGAAATTTTACTTCCTAATATGTCAATAAATGAGTAGGTTCTTCAATAAGTATATTACAAAAATAATTAATTATTTGCTATCAACCTTTTACAGTTAATGATAAGTTGGTAGAAAATTTAATCCTTTCATCATTTTGAATAAAAATTGGTATGTTTAAAAAATAAGGAAAAATAAAATATATGTAAGCAACATATTAAAAAATAAAGTTAATTAAATATTATAACATATTAAAAGAAAAATAGGTGATAAGGTGGGCAAATTCTCAGAGAAAAACGTAAATAAAAGTCAAAAGAAATTTAATATAAAAAATTTAAATAAATGTCAAACTTTGAATGGTGCAGTACACTGTGTGTGCACCATTTTTTATTTTGATTAGTTTTGTTTTGTTTTTTTTTTAAAATTTTAAACTCAATGACATGTGTTATGGAGGAAATGAAAAAATTGGATTAATGTATTTTAAAATAAATAAATATATGCTATATAAATTTGTTAAGTTAGAAATTTAAAAATTGAATTAATATATTTTGAAAATAAATAAATAAAATCATTGAAATTTTACTTCCTAATATGTCAATAAATGAGTAGGATTTTCAATACGCATGTTACAAAAATAATTAATTATTTTCTATCAACTTTTTAACCACACATATTTTTCTCTCCAATTTCCAGCCATTATTTTTTACCTCAAAATCATTTATACAGGTTTATAAATCAAACAATATTACCAAACGGAGGCTTAATCTTTACATCATTTTGACAAAAATTGACATGTTTAAAAAATAAGGAAAAATAAAATATATTAATTAATATATTGGATTTCAAATAAAATATATGTGAGTAACACATTAAAAAATATAGTTAATAAAAAATTATAACACATTAAAAAGGAAATAGGTGATGAGGAGGAAAAATTTTAAGAGAAAAATGTAATTAAAAATCAAAAGAATTTTATATAAAAAATTTATAAGTGTCGAATTTTGAGTGGTGCGGTATACTTAGTATACATGTAACATTTTTTTATTTTGATTAGTTTTGTCTTTTTTAAAGTTTCAAATTCAACAATATTTTGTATTGAAATTTTATTTGATTTATGTTTTTTTTTTAATTTGATATGATTATATAATCAAGATATTTTCAAAATTATGATATAAAAATTATATATTCCGTGCATCGCACGGGTAGACAACTAGATTAATATATTTGAACATAATTAATGTGATATTTATGTAAATGCGTTATGTAGGAAATGAAAAAATTGAGTTAATATATTTTAACATAAATAAATATAATATCTATGTAAATATGTTATTTTATTTATGAAATCAAAAAATTGTATTAATATATTTGAACATAAATAAATGTCATATCTATGTAAATATGTTAAATTGAAATTGAAAATTTCGGATTAATATATTTGAAAATAAAAAATCCATGCAATATAAATTTGTTAAGTTAAAAATGAAGATTTTGAATCAATATATTTTGAAAATAAATAAATAAAATCATTGAAATTTTACTTCCTAATATGTCAATAAATGAGTAGGTTCTTCAATAAGCATATCACAAAAATTATTACCAAATGGAGGCTTAATTATTTCATTATTTTGATAAAAATTGACATGTTTAAAAAATAAGGAAAAATAAAATATATTAATTAATATATTGAATTTCAAATAAAATATATCTAAGTAACACATTAAAAAATATAGTTAATAATAAATTATAACTTATTAAAAGGGAAATAGATGATGAAGTGGGCAAATTTTCAGAGAAAAATGTAAATAAAAGTTTTAAAAAAAAATTATATAAAAAATTTAAATGAATGTCAAATTTTGAGTGGCGCGGTATACTAAATGTACATATAACATTTTTTTATTTTGAATAGTTTTATCTTTTTTAAAGTTTCAAATTCAATAACATTTTGTATTAAAATTTCATTTAAATTATGTTTTTTATTTGATATGATTGAATCAAAATGTTTTTAAAATTATATATTCCGTGCATCGCACGGGTAGACAACTAGTTATAAATAAAAGTAGAAGAGAGGAGAGAGAGTCATTAAATGCAATTTTCCCTCTAAAATAACTCTCTCTCCTCACTTCTACTTTTATAAATACTAGTGAATCACCCGTGCGATGCACGGGAAGAAACGTATTGATAAAGATAATTTAATGTGAAATTAGATGAATCATTCAGATAAAATAAATAAATTTTGCAAATAAAAGATATCATCATTTATTGGTTTCATATGATTACAAATTCTGGAATACTTCTTTGTACATAACATTGTTTGTTAACTTTGTTGGTCTTCCATTCTTATCACAAATCAACATCTTTAATCCGGAGTGATTTGTCAACTAGAAATCGTAACATAAAGTTGTTCATGTGTAAACACCAGCCATTTAAGAAGAAGTCCAACATGCGAACGTGATTGTCCCTGACTTTTATAGATAATAATGGCATAGGACGTCATCAATGAAAATTGTCTTCTTTGAAATCTAATAGGGTTTCTAGAATTAGAAGGACTCAACGATATCATTGGAATAAAGAACTTGTGTCCTGCATTGATGCTAGAAAGAATTTGACCTTCTAGAACATGGTCGCCAAGTTTTGTAACTATCAACCTTGTTCCATTGCACAACCCCTGTGTATGATCAATATTTCTCAGAAAGAACTTGTATCCTTCACTTATCCGATGCAACGGTCCACCACGTGGTGCAGTAAAGATATCCCTGTGTCCAAGTCATGTATCAAAATTTATCGACAATCAATTCGGTAATTTCATCGACAATAGGAAAATCATATTGGCTATCACCGGTCACCCACCAACCAATAAGTATAAGTCTTACATTTGAAATGTTTTCCTCAATCATCTTTTCTCAAACCGACATAAATTGCTTTAACAATTTGTTGTATTTGTCTTGCATATTTTTCAAATAAAAAGTTATACAATCATGCAACATTGAATCGCATGATTTACTCCTATCAAGGGACATTAAAAGACATTAATTAAATTTTGGACTAAATTATCTGTAAACAATATAAAAACAATAAATACATAATATGTACCCCATGACCCTTTTTCTGCTTTCTACCTCATTCACATTGTCAACAATGTAAAGCAAGCAAATTGTAGAGCTGAACCATCATCAGGCAACAGACTCACAATCTTATAGCAATTTTGACCGTGTAATCTGAAGACTGAAGGCCCTCCACCATCATTTAGCTCATTATCTAATCTCCCCATAGAAGTGAACGAAAACATCATATTATATGTCTGAATGTTCTCAACGAAATTCTCAATCCTGTCGTCCCTACCATATAAAAAATGTTTCAAAATAAGCGGATGATCTTCCATAAGAGGAATCTTCAGTTTCTCTTGTATACAAAAAGAAGGTTTAACAAATAAACCGCGAAATAGAATTAAACTGCAACAAATGGTTTGGTTTGGTTCAGTTCGGTTTGGAAAAACTCCAAACCGCCTTAAACGATTTGGTTTAGGTTTCAATTGTCAAAACCGCGATTTCAAACAGTCAACCCGCCAAATTTTAAAAAATTAAAAAATAAATAAAAATAAAGGCAAACGTTCAATTAAAAAAATGCAACACACTTTTTATTGTCAACAAATCAAAATTAAGGAATCAAAGATTAATTTGTTCAAATTCACAATCATTTGGAAATAATTCTTGCTCCTACAATTCATAATCATCATCCAAGACAACAGGTATAAGAAACGAATTCGATAATCATAAAAAAAGAAAAAAAATACTAAAATTGTGAGATTGACAATGATGCATCAAATTTCATGATATTATAGGTTTTTGCAATAATTATACAACGTAATTGTTTTTTTTATGAAAATTATAATATAACATTGATCATCTCAATTTTCAGTTAAGTAAATTGGGATACAATTTACTTATTGTTGTAGAAATTTAAGAATCATAAATATTGAATTAAAATATAACAATTAATATCACGTCATAGTTAATTTTTTTTTAAAATTTAGACTTAACAATTATGACAAAAAAATCATTAATAACTATATAATTTCAAAACAATATAAATAATTCTGTTAACCGTTAATGTAAAAAATGTGATATGAGATTTTCTGGAATAAAAAATTATATAATAATTAAATGTAATTGTAAATAAAATTATTTTGATAAATAATCTGATATAGAAAAGAAGGTTATTATGTATATATAACAAAGAATTTAAAAGTATGACTATTTAAAATGAAATTTAATACAACTTGATTAAATATTCGATATAAATGTAAATGAAAATTTGACATTGGATTTGTATGACCGAACGAAATTATTCATCCATAAGATTGAGACCAATAAAATATCACAATTATTATAAAAAAACTATTTACGTATTAAAAGTAGCTTTCTATAAAAATACTAATTAATTTAATAGAACGCAATACAAAGGAGCTCAAATTTTTAGATGTACTAAATAACTAAAAAAATAAGATTATTTATAAAAAGTTTTATATGATAATATTTATTTAGTATTAGATGCGTAATACAATTTCGATATAATTTTGAACTGAAAATTTTATATTGAATTTGTATGAGTGCATACAAATACTTATTTGTAAGATTCAAAACATTAAACGATTAGAATAATTTTATGAAAAGAGAGTTTTAAACACAAATAACCAAATATAAATAAGTGAAAAAAATTCTTTATAAAAATACTTAAGTAGAAGTTGTAGTGTGAACACAATAAAAACTGATCAAAAAGTTGTGTCAAATTGGCGGGAAATTCTCCTCCTTTAATATTAAGTAAGATAAATATAATCTTAATCTTAATCTTAATATATATAATAATAGTATAGCCGTCAAAAAAACCCACACATAGTTTCCCGCCATTTTTCCCTGCTATTTTAGAAAACTTTGTAATTTTATTAATTATTTTAATAATTGAATTAGGAAACTTCAATTAATGCAAAATTAATTATAGGTGACATGTAATAAATGACCTATTGATTGTTAAAAATAAAAAATCTATAAAAAGATCAAATTGTATATTATTTTTAATTCTTTTGACAATTATTGTAATATTTTGAAGTCAAAAAAATATGCAATATAGGTGTCAAATTCATGATCTTAACGAGAAGTTCAATACAAGTTAACAAATGAGAGCAAACTCTAAATATATCGTTCTTAAAATTTCCTCAAATAATAAAAGGTAAAAGTTTTACTTATACTTTTTACTTTTTTTAATATTCAAATTCAATCTTTTTAATTTATCTCATTTAAGTCATAAAATGATATTTATCATTTTTTTACCTAACTTCAATTTGACATAAATGATTAATTTCAAATCTTTTTTCTTATCAAATTAAAAGAAATAATGATATCCGATCTTTCTAAGTAAATTCAATTAAATCATTTTAATTTCTACAATTTCAGGTTTCGATAAACTCTTTGGTAATTTTGAAATTAATTTTATAAATTTACTCATTTTGTTCATTTATCTATTTTTTAATTTTTATAAATTTAAAATAAAATCAATTTGTAAAATATATACTACAGACTTTAATAATTAATTCATTGAATTCTATAGAAAATAAAAATATAAGGTTTTATTTAACATGCACAAAAAATAGTTTTGCGTGTGTGTGGGTAACATGGCCATTTTCAATACTTGGTGAAAAATAAAATGTCACATTGTATTTGAAACTATTGAATAGGAGTAAGTTTGATATAAACTATATATATGATTTTAAATGTATGATTGAAAGTGAAAGAAGGTAGTATAAAAAATAAAATAATTGTCAAATCAATCAATTGAGTGGTTAAAAATTGATTTTCTTTTTTTAGAATGTGTGGTTAAAAAGTAATATGTGCAATTATGAAAAATTAGTTTTAAAATAATATGTGGTTGTTAATGAACATTAAAAAAAAAAAATTATTTTTGAATAATCAATTCTATATGAATAAATAAAGTAAGGAAACTAGATAATGAACAATTAACTGTTAAAAAAATGTAATTCATAACTTTTTTTTTTTTTTTTTTTTTTTGATATTTTGATTGTATATTGAATATACAATTTATGCATTAAAGTAAGAAATCTTATAGAGAGAAATGAAATGACAAATTATTCACAATTTGTGTATACAAGTTATTATTATTATTATTATTATTATTATTATTATTATTATTATTATTATTTTATTGTATTATTTTTATCGGACATTGTATTTTTACAACTTATTCAATAAATATTATTTATTCCGTGCATCGCACGGGTGCGATTACTAGTATATATAATAATAGTATAGCAGCCAAAAAAATCCACACATAGTTTCCCGCCATTTTTCCCTGCTATTTTAGGAAACTTTGTAATTTTATTAATTATTTTAATAATTGAATTAGGAAACTTCAATTAATGCAAAATTAATTATAGGTGACATGTAATAAATGACTTATTGATTGTAAAAAATAAAAAATCTATAAAAAGATCAAATTGTATATTATTTTTATTCTTTTGATAAATTTTGTAATATTTTGAAGTAAAAAAATATGCAATATAGGTGTCAAATTCATGATCTTAACGAGAAGTTCAATACAAATTAACAAATGAGAGCAAACTCTAAATATATCATTCTTAAAATTGCCTCAAATAATAAAGGTAAAAGTTTTACTTATACTTTTTACTTTTTTCAATATCCAATCTTTTTAATTTATCTCATCTAAGCCATAAAATGATATTTATCATTTCTTACCTAACTTCAATTTGACAGAAATGATTAATTTCAAATCTTTTTTCTTATCAAATTAAAAGAAATAATGATATCCGATCTTTATAAGTAAATTCAATTGAATCATTTTAATTTCTACAACTTCAGTTTCGATAAATTCTTTGGTAATTTTGAAATTAATTTTATAAATTTACTCATTTTGTTCATTTATCTATTTTTTAATTTTTATAAATTTAAAATAACATCAATTTGTAAAATATATACAACAGACTTTAACAATTAATTTATTGAATTCTATAGAAAATAAAAATATAAGGTTTTATCAAACTTATTCTATTTAAAAATAAAATATAGTCCATACATTTATTTAACATGCACAAAAAATAGTTTTGTATGTGTGTGGGTAACATGACCATTATCAATACTTGGTGAAAAATAAAATGTCACATTGTATTTGAAACCATTGAATAGGAGTAAGTTTTATATAAATTATAGAAATGGTTTTAAATGTGTGATTGAAAGTGAAAGAATGTAGTATAAAAAATACAATAATTGTCAAATCAATCAATTGAGTGGTTAAAAATTGATTTTCTTTTTTTAGAATGTGTGGTTAAAAAGTAGTATGTGCAATTGTGAAAAATTAGTTTTTAAATAATATGTGATTGTGAATGAACATTAAAAAAAATTATTTTTGAATAATCAATTCTATATGAATAAATAAACTAAGGAAACTAGATAATGAACAATTAACTGTTAAAAAAATGCAATTCATAACTTTTCTTTTCTTTTCTTTTTTGGATATTTTGATTATATATTGAATATACAATTTATGCATTAAAGTAAGAAATCTTATAGGGAGAAATGAAATTACAAATTATTCACAATTTGTGTATGCAAGTTATTATTATTATTATTATTTTTATTGTGTTATTTTTATCGGGCATTGTATTCTTACAACTTATTCAACAAATATTATTTATTCCGTGCATCGCACGGGTGCGATTACTAATAATAATAATAATAATAATAATAATAATAATATATAAAAGATAAAGATAAAGATATCCAACATTAAGCTACCACACTTATTAATGTCTCATTCATTCATATATTTTTGACAATTGGAAGCTAAGGGTGCGTTTGATACGTGTTCTTTTGTGATTTTCCAACTTTGCGCTGTTTGATTGATTAAGTTTTCCACGAAATTCATTTTTCCACTTGCCTCGAAATTCGGTATTTTCCTTATTTTGAATGAATTCGTTTTCCTGAGGGGGGAGGAGGTTTTATTTTCCATGGAAAATCTTATACCATTTTCGTTACGTTTGATCATTTTTGCTGTATTTAATTGATTTTATTTTTTTTCTAAAAACTAACATTATTATTATCAAGTACAAATGTGTGAGAAAATTAAATTTTTTTTTTATTAAAATAGATAAATTTTACTTTATTTTCTATGGAAAATAATGTCAGTCAAACAACAAAAATTGGAAAATTTTCTACTTTTTTCACCTAGAAAATTAAACCGATCAAACACATTAAACTTCAAATTCTCAGCAATTCAATTCCCTAGAATTCATTTTCTTTCCACCCAAAATCCACTTTCGCTATCAAACGCAGCCAAAGTACCAAAATTCACCGCAACTCCACCCCACTAATAAAGTCACAATTGCTCAACAAAGTCACAGCTCGGTCACAATAACAAATTTAGAGCCTGTTTGGTAATGTGAAAATTTTTAGTTTTTGTGAGTTTTTTTGGTTTTTTGATAGATGTGTGGTTTAAAAAAGTTTGAAAAGTCAAAACTAGTGGGCTTGATTAAGAATAGATGATTGAGATTGAGTTTGAAAAGTTGAGGTAAAAATTTTACCATTATCAAACAGCCTCTTAGTTGCAAATTTCACACCACCCTACCTGCAAAGTCGCAGTTCGTCATTCAAAGTAACGGTTTGGTCACACAAGGTCACAATTCAGTCACACGATGTTAGTGATGGCAACGGGGCGGGTCGGGTTCGGGATCGGGCTCAAGGCGAGTCAACCACGCTCCTCGTTTACCGCCCCGTTTAACTTCTTTTTTTAGTTAATTCTAGTATTTTTCATTTTCTTCTTATTTATTTATTTTAATTAATTTATTCGAGGCTTCCAAACCGCCCTATGACCTGCTCGGTTCGCGAGAACCCTCCCCAAACCCGCCCCGCCAACCTGAGAGTCGAGTTTTTTTGCCATCTTCTACACGAGGTTACAATTTGGTCACATAAAGTCACAATTTGATCACACAAGCTCATAGTTCGCTCACATACAATCACACATAATCATATTTGACACAACTGTAGGTCACATCACTTTCGCAAAGTCACAATTGGTCACTCAAAGTCAAATTTCAATCACAATTACAAATTTAGTCGCAAATTTCACCTCAACCCCATGCCCACCACATCCCACCCGCAAAGACACATTAGGTCACACAAAGTCACAGTTCGATCACAATTACAAATTTAGTCACAAATGTAACAACCGAAAATCTCGTACCTTAGTTAATTTATTTAGAAAGTTGGATGCATGTATTTTCTTAAGAAAATAGCCAATTCCATGTGTTGTACGATGAGATAGTATAGAATTTATGAGAAAAGAGGAGAAATTGGCATAAGAGAAAGTTATATACGATGTTTGAACTCAGTTGGATTAAATTTCATGGTTGAGGACTAAGTTGAAAATTTTAGGAAGTCCTATTAATTACAGTTTTACCATTCGGATGAACACAAATTTGGGGATCATTTTGTGGATTATATAGTGATCTTTAGCCATTTCAAGTTATACCATTTTATAGCTCATGATGAGATCTAAGCATTGACATCAAATTTGGATACATTCGAGTTCGAGACGTGTTTCAAAAATCGAGCTAAAGTTGGATGTGAGAAGTAGTTGGAATGTTGAAATCTTCAAAATAATTGTAAGTATAAAGTTGTAATCGAGTAGCCATTTTTGAGAAGATGGTATGAGCAACATGGTTATCGATGTCTTTGCATGTTATACTTCCTTATAGTACACAATGAGATGTATATACTGGTATCAAATTTGAGCACAATTGAGGTCGAGAAGTGCTTTAAATATCGAATTGAAGTTGCATACTTGAAATGGTAAAAGTGCTGAAAAATCAAGAAATTTGGCTAAGTATGGAAATCCAGTCAAGCAGCCATTTTTGGACGAATGGTACGAGCGGTGTAATGATTCAATTTCTTTGCATGAATAACCATTAAGAAGCTTGAAGTATGAACTTTACGATGGTATAAAGATTGAACAAAATGGAACTCGTCTTGATATTCAAATATTGACCCGAAGGTGACATCTTGAAAAGGGAAAATTGAAATTTTTAGTATTAAAATATTATTGGAAAAGACACTTTCATGTTTTATCTTAAGGGATGTTTGGAAACCAACTTCTTTAGGTTATAAATAATTATTTATCATAAGTTATAAGGCTTGAATGATAGAAAGAAAGCTTTAAGGACTTAGTTTGCAATTCTATAAGGATCAACTTGGGCAAACTTGAAAGTATTGGGTTGTTTTGCAAACCTATCCTATTTCTACCTATATAGAACGACCCAGCCCTTTCTTCACTTCATTTTGTGAGTAAATAACCAGAGAAAAGAGAGGAGAGAGTGCCTTGAAGAAGAGAGAAAAGAGGAGAGAAATTGATGGATTTTTGTTGAAGATTATGGTCTTAAGCTTGGACTTTGATTTCCTTCTTCAATTGCTTAACACTACAAGAAACTGGAGAAATAGGGGCTACTTATGTCGCCCCTATAGACCAATATGTCGCTCCTATAGATCCATAGGGGCGACAAGGTTGTCCCTATAAGTCGTTGCTATAGGTTCGTTGCTGAAAACATTTAGGGACGACACTGGTTGCCTCTATAGGGTGAAAATTCTATAGGGGCGACAATGTCGCCCCCATAGACTCGAAGTTATAGCACCCCTCGATTGATATGGGGGACGACATTTGTCGTTTCTATAGGTACATAGCTCTATAGCGACGATATATAGGGGCGACAATGTCGCCCCTATAGACTGAATTTTTTTTTTAAAAAATATATATTATTCCAAAGCAAAATGTCGCCCCTATTGACTCGAAGTTATAGCACCCCCCGATTGATATAGGGGACGACATTTGTCGTTTCTATAGGTACATAGCTCTATAGCGACGATATATAGGGGCGACAATGTCGCCCCTATAGACTGAATTTTTTTTTTAAAAAAATATATATTTTTCCAAAGCAAAATGTCCTATCATAATAGATTTAAAATTTAAAACTTTACAATGCATTTTACAAATAACACTACCCATCTGATGCCCCGACCTCATCGTCATTACGACATTCCTCATTAAGCACATCATTTGCGGACATACCCTGATTTGCTGCTAAGCGCCTAATAACTCTCATCATTGCTTCCATTTGGTTTCGCATTTGAGCCTGATATAATTCCAACCTATCTTCCGAGTTTCCAGCTTCAAGAGAATGGGTATTTCCTACTGGGGCGTGCGACGATGCTGTGGTACTCTTAGCACTTATTTAGTTCACCTATTGTCTTATTTTGTTAATTGTTTAATTTCATTTAATTATCGTTTAAGGAGCGAAAAAGAACCAAAGAAATTTCAAAAATCAAGAAAGGGAGATCAAGGCCAGGAAGAACTTACAGCCTTAAGACAGTAAGTTACGGCCGTAAGTCACGACCATAGAGAAAAATTCCAGTAACCAATTTATGACCGTAAGACAGTAAATTACGATCGTAAGTCGAGATCGCAGAGAAAATACCCAGAAATCTAGTTACATCCGTAAGGAATGAGGTTACAGCCATAACCTTCAAAAGTCAAGAATGTCTAGTAACCAGTTTACGACCGTAACAAGGAAAGTTACGGTCGTAACTTTCTCACGAAGTATTTTCCTAATCTGGTTCAAGGTCTATTGTTGGCAAATCTTCTTGGGGTCTTTAGGGCACGATTTTGGAGCTATAAAAAGAGGAAAATCACCACATAATGGAGGCTGGAAAAATTAGGGCAAAGAGTAGAGAATCCTTGGGAGACCTTCAAGCAAGAAGCATCAACAAGAAGTGGAAATCATAAATCAAATTGAGGATTTCACCATGATTATGACGGGATAATTTCCTTGTCTTGTTCGAGGGGGAAGTTGTGTCGATTCATTCATTGTTATTTCTCTTTTCCTACAAACAAGTAACGTTGTATCTATTCTATTTCTTTCAATTGTTGGATTATTATGTTTTGAATGTTCAATTGAGTTTATTTGATTAACAGATTAATTTGGCTAATTGGATTATTGATCTTTGGATTCATGAATATGCTATGTTTAGATTCTTGATCCGTAATTGTTATTGAATCTTTACTTTAGTAGCAAATATATCTCGTGCAGGTTTAGTAATAATTCAACTTGGATTGATTAATTCGAGTATGTGAAATTAACGATCCAATTCAATCTAATTCTTCTTGTTTTTCAAACTTGCCTTACATTAAATCCTAAGAGCTTGTTTAGGATTATTCATTGGCTAGAATTGAATCAAATGGCTTATTTTTATTTAATTTCCATAAGTAAGAATTGTATTAATCAAAGCTTATTGATTACTTGTGATTGATAATTTGAATAAGGGATAGAAACACGTTATATGAAAAGAGTATAACATTAATTGAGGGTACAACTGAACCCGAGAACAAGATTGTCTCTCATATTAGTTCTCTACGCATATTTATTTATTTATTTTATGCATAGTTTTCATTCAAGCAATTTCAAACAACAAAGCCCCCATTTCATTCTAATTTCTCGAGAAACTAAATAAGTTCACTGTTCCTCGTGGGATCGACCCTTACTCTCGCTACTACATTATTAATTAATATTTGGCGAGTAAGGAATTATTTATTATTTTGGTGCATTGCGACACGCATCAAAGATTGAAAAATATTTTTTTAATTATTTTTTAGTAATTATTTATTTTGATTATTAAAATATGAAAGAAAAAAGCCTTGGCCTGGTAATAGTTTTTTTGTTTATAAACAAAAAATGTAAAGTTTTCGAGATAAAAAAAAATATGTGGTTGAAAGGTGGTTTGAAGAAATGTTTGTGGTTAAAAACTGATTTGAAGAAATGTTTTTCTATAATCAAATTTACCAAAGTCTCTACAGACAAGACGTGAAAATTAATAGTGGAATGATGATAAAAAAATAAAATAAAAAAAATTGAGAACATAAATGTAAAAATAAGAAAAATTTAGGAACGTTCGTTACAATCAAAATGTGATACAATTAATTAAAAAAATATGGTGTGAATATATTTACCCTTATAATTACTAGTTGCACGGAAAGAGAATAGGAAAAAAAGAGAATATTTTCAGGACTGGCCATTAAATTAATTTTTCTGAATTCAACTTAATACAAATTTTGAAAAACATCTTTAAATACGACATTTGTAGTTAAATTGTTAGGCTTGCCTTCCTTGTCGTATATAAGTATCTTCATGCTAGAATTACTTTTAACTCTAGATATTGCAAAATGCAAGATATAGTTATCCAGACCGAACATTGGCATTTTTAAGAAAAGACCGACGTGCCACAAAGATTGTTCTTGACTCGTATTTATGGTCATGGCGTAAGATACTATCAATGGAAATCGTCTTCTTTGGAACTTAAAAGGTAACCTTGGATATAATGGAGTTAATGATATCCTTGGAATGAAAACCATCTGCCCTTCATTAGTCCCCGAAAAAATTGAGGCTTCCAAAAAATGATGTCCAAGTCTGAAAATAAGTAACCTTGTTCTGTTGCACAATCCCAAAGCATGATCAATATTCATTGTTTGCTTGAAACAAACCGCAAGTGTACGCATCGCATACAAGTGATAGTGGACTAAAAGAGTCCGATTTATCGATCCCCAAGGATTGTCTATTTCAATTACACCCTAGTTTAACCAATTTTAACAAGAAACACACACAATAAAGTTTTGGTTTTGGAACTAAGTTAATACTAGAGCTAAAATCGTAATTGTAAGTAAATAACTAGGAAATTATGATAAATAGATGATAAAGGAGTGTTGGGATTCTTGATTCCACTTGACCATTACCTAATTGAATTCTCAACAAGCAAATAGAAATGCAATTGATTAATCATGTTAGACCCGATTTTTCAAGTTTAGCCAATTACCTCTCTCGAGTGAAATCAACCCTAATTAGTAGAATTAACCTACTATATCTCTATGTTGATTAAAAACACACCAATTGCATTAAACCCTTGTGAAAATAGCTCAATGGGTCATCTAGGGTTTTAGGTATATCTCTATCCTAAACAAGAACTTAGAGCAAATATTGTATTGATCTAGAATACACAACAATTTCTCAATAATTGCACATCCCATGAAATCCAAGCATAAATGTGGCCACAATAAATGTAAGTCAATAAATACAACAATAAATGCACAAGATAACAAATAGCCTAAATTCTTAATACAAGTATTAAAATCAACTAAGCTAGGTCAAGCTTCATCAATAATCCCAACACAAAATAATTTAGCCCATGATGAAATAACAATGAAATTCAAGATTTAAATACATCATTTCAACAATAGATTCAATTATATGAAGAAATATGAAGATTTAAAATAAAAACTCCCTTTCAACAATGCTTGAAGCTTCAAAACATCAAAGTTCTTCTACAATGTTGTTGGTATTCCTTCCCTTCATCAACATTCATCAACTATACTAACTAATTACAAAAGAAAATGACAAGAGAAAGCAAGAAGAATGGAGAACAAAAGAGAGAAAATGTTTTTGGAGCGAAAAATCGTGAAAAAGTTATGAAACCCTAGCCAAAATCATCCAAAAATACTCAAAAATCGCGTAGATCCGCGTCCTTCAGCGTTTAGGCCGAACCGGGTCGCCCAAAATTCAGTGTAAATTTTTGACCACGCGATCGCGGGGCTGAATGCCTCGCGATCACGTGGTTAGGCTGAAATATCTCGAGTTGGATTTTTGGCCTAGTTCGCGAACACGACTTTCTAGAGCCACGCGATCGCGTGGTTCACCTAGCCGCTCCGTCCTTAAATGATTTGCAATTGGGTCCTTCAACTTCCAGTGTGGGTCAACTTGGTCCCCAAAGTTTGACTCTTTGAAAGATTTGACTCTTTTCTCCTCAATTTCTTCAATTATTCATCCATTAAGCTCCTTTCTTGTGCTTTCTCCATGTATTTGAATGTTGAACCTATTTAACCACAAAATATGCACAATTTAGTAGGTATTTGTCCAAATTACTCAAAAAGTACTACCAAAAATATATGAAATATGCATGTAAAATGCACTCAACATTCATCAATAACATTACCGGAACACCGACTCTCAACATTACCGGAACACCAGAACATTTTATCCCGTTTAAGAACTCTGCAGTATGAATGTCTCCAAACAAACCTCCCATGCCATCAGACATACAAATTGTACGTATCTAAACTCAGATATAACTTTTCTTGAGCATCATTATTAGAAATCATGTACTCATTTATTCTTTCGACATCATTTAATGTTAGAGAAAGAATAGCTCTTCCTTGATAGTATGAAGCATCACCGATCTTGATTGAGAATGATGGATACATACTTTCAACGATCGATTAGATCAAGTACAAAGCATTATCGATCTTTATGTTTTCAATAAAATGCTTGCTCTTTTAATCCTGTCATATAGTAAAATTTTAAATATTTACGGAGGATCCTTCACTGGTGAAATCTTGACTTTGCCTTGTATGCAATATAATGAGAACTTCAGGACTTGACAGATTTTATAATGCTTGTCTACTCTTTTATAATCATTCAAACATGTTCAATTTTTTTTATATAATTTTAAAACAAAAAAATTTACTTTTCAAAAACTCAAATGACCCTTTAGTTAATGAAGAAGCCATTATGGACCTAAATGTATTCCTAACTTCTATACGTGTTAATGGGGTTAATTACCTCATAGAACATTGAACTTTGTGAAAAGTTTTCATGGTTCACTGAATTTCAAAAATTTTCTTGTTAGTCCCTAAATTTTATAAAATGTAAACTCATCCATTACTTAGTGATTAACGGGAAAACTTTTGAAAATTTCAGTGACTAATGTGAAACTTTTAAAGTTCATTGTTCAAAGACTTTTGAAGTTCAATGACCCCTGAAAACTTCAAGCAAAGTTTAGTGACCAATCAGCTAATTAACCCACATTTTTATCAATATTCAAGTTTTTAAATCTTTTTTCTTGTACTTTGACCTACAATTTTAATCTCTCTAACATGTTAAACTTAGAAAAAGAAATAGTCTTTTATCTCAGGGATAACTGAAAATATGTTGACCTCTTTAAGACCAAAGATGCGAACAAATAACCTAAAAAGGTGAAAGATGCACAAACAACATTGCTTCAATCTTTGCTTGAACTCGGGAGGCATCATAGGTAACTGAATTTGGTTTTAAATCTAACCATTTGTTATAACATCTTTTTGGTTAGCTCTACTAGGCATGTGTCAGTCTCATGCGTTGCTTTAATTTCGATCGTTTTTTATATTAAAGAGGTGAGCACACAACCTTATAGGTTACCCCGAAATGAAAGAAATATTCTTATTTCTATGTTTGACGATAGTAGATGGAATAAAATTATGGGGTAGAAGTATAGAAAAAGAAAGAAAAAGACTAAAAGTACACAAAGATCGATAAAACTATGATTAATTACCTAATTGGTCACAATATTTTGAGTACAGTTTTTAGGGGTCACAAACTTTGTGGAAGGTAATTTAGCTAGTCGCTGAATTTCAAAATTTTCCTGTTAGTCAGTGGACTATACTTACCTGATTTGTTCACTAAACTTTGTGAGAGGCTTTCGGGGGGACATTGAATTCAAAAGTTTTCACATTGATCATTGAACTTCATGAAATGTAATTACATTCATCACTCAGTACAGTCGTGCTTACTTGAGGATCTTTTCCTCTACCAATTTTGAAGTTATGAAAAGAAAACAAAGATAGTCAAGCTTGCTCGAGGGAGCAAGAACCCCCAAAAATGCTTACAACACTCAATTAATGGCATAATAGACTAGGGGTGAGCAAAAGATCAGAACGGATATGACCGAACCGGAACATAACCAAAAAAATCGAAACTGTATGATTTTAAAAAAATAAAATAGGAAATCGGTTTTGGAACTCAGTTCTCGATTCGGTTTTGCTTTTAGAACCAAAAAATCGAAGTTAGAACCAGATATTTAATCCTTGTTTATTTTTTTGTGGTTTTAATTGGTTGTCCTAAAACTAAAAATCAAAAGAATTTGTCATTTTTTTGGGTAAAGTGAAGATGATTAAGTTCTTTTTATGAAATTTGTTATGTCTCTACCTCATTGTAACCTTTAACTTTACACTTGGACTAAAATTCTTAGTAAATGAAAATTGAATGAGACTAACTTATTAACAAGCAAAGTTGTAAATGATCACGATGGAGTTAATTAAATATTTAAATGCAAATATAAAAATATTAATAATAATGCATTTAAACTCATGATTCATCCCACAAGTATACTATACAAATTTATCAATTTGTATGACTTCTTGCCATTCTCCAAAAACCTTCCAGGACATTTGTTATTTTGGTTTATGAATATCTTCTATTTCATGGAGAATTCTGTACTTTCTTCGGGGTGAAAGGCTTTCGAAATCCTGGATCTTGGTATATTCGATAGAAGTTTATTCTAGGTTATTGGCTTGCTTCTCGAGGCCTAATAATATTCGATAAGGCCCCCGAAAAATAATTATTATTGTAGAACCGAATTAGAACAGAAACCGAACCAAAACCGAATGGTTTGATACTGGTTTGGTTCTTGAGATTCAATGGAACCGAATGGTTCCATTTTACAAGATCTGAAAAGTATGATTCGGTTCCGATTCTTGAGATACCCGAACCGAACCACCTGACGCCCACCCCTAAATTGACACTTGTGATTATCTCATTTCACAACAAATAGGGTAAGAGTACAACCAATTCTCACAAGATTAGGGATGCAGAATCCCAAGTGGTTCTAACTACCCAATTATTAAGGAAAGACAAATTCAAATAACGAGATTTATTCAAATAAAACAGAAATAAATAAAAATAAAAATACATTGCTAACTCACTCCCCCTTGAAAACGCCCTTGTCCTCAAGGGTATAACTCATATATGGTGGTCGTAGAACATGAGGGCTTTCACCAGCTATATCCACGTCCTCATCTACATCGCTATCGTCATGCAAGCTTGAATCATGAGTAGCCTTTTTGCAAAGATGTGCAGGACCAAGTTTTTCATTACACTTGATTCTTGAAGCACAACCCCTTCCCCCGTCTGTCATGTATTTCTTCTACAATTAATTTTCTGATTGAAGATGTTGCTCGACCATTTTGAACTTCATCATTTGTGGAAAGAAATTTGGATGAGGCTAGATCACGAGCTTCATTCAATTGAGCCAACCCAATAGTCGAAGACAAGGTAGCCTATTTATTACCCCGAACATCTATGTGAATGGGCTCTTTGAGTCCAACAACAAAATATCTGACTTGGCATGCTTTCTACATTGGCCCTGCCTTAGCCAGGAGTTTCTCAAATTTATCCTTGTAGTCTTGTACGAAACCCATCTGCTGTAAACAAGTTAATTTATCAAAGAATCCATGAACTGATTTGGCCCATACCTTGCATTTAATCCATCTCCAAATTCTTCCCACAAGATAGTGCCCAATTCCTGTTTCAGCAGCTGGTGCCATAGGTGTGCATCACCGTTTAAATGGAATGAAGATTGTACAACTCGATCTTGAATAGAAATTCCATGTAAGTAGAAGAATTTGTTTACCTTGCACAACCAAATGGTTGGATCTGCCTTCCCTTCATAGCGGGGAAAATCAATTTTTGACAGTTTTAGGCACGTAAGATCCTAACATGGAACTCTTAGAAGCATTTGCACAAACAACTGGTATGTGATGAGCTGCTGTTGAGCCTTCGACCATGCCTTGAGTTTGAGTTCTACCAGAAGAGTTCCCAGCAAGCTCGTTGGTTTGAATTGCAATTTGTTCTATCCCATCATTGAGTTTACAGATTGCTTCAGCCAGTTATTACTCCCAGAGTCACCTCCAATTGTTCCAATCTTTGGTCCATTCTCAGGATTTGATACCACTTTGGCACAACCGATCTTACTTAAGGATCTTTTCCTCTACCTATTTTGAAGTTATGAAAAGAAAACAAAGATGGTCAAGCTCGTTCGAGGGAGCAAGAACCTCCAAAATGCTTACAGCACTCAATTTATGGCATAATAGACACTTCGTGCTTATTTCATTTCACAATAAATAGGAGAAGAGTACAACCAATTTCCAAAAGATCAGGGATGCAGAATCCCAAGTGGTTCTAACTACGTTGCTAACACATTTTGTAAAATTCGGTATCTAACGAGAAAACTTTTGAAGTTCAGTGACTATTTTTTTTTTTTTTGTAAAGTTTAGTGACTAATTAGGTAATTAAACTAGTGTTAGTGTCAAGTTCTAAAAAAGGATTTCGTTAGTTTTGTTTCTAACCATATAGAAGGAATTTGTTTACTAGAGTCTATTTTATGTAACATTTATGGTCTTACATTTGCTGGTTTTCTATTTTCTCATGATTGATAAATGTTCAATTTAAGAAACAAACACACATTTAGAATAGGAAGGAAAAAAAAAAAAAGAGCACTTAAGAATGCATGAAAAATTGGATATTTGAATCTTCATATCATGCACGTCAAGAAAAGTAAACAACGCTTAAAATTCTAAAATTAATTTAACCGTATAATTTCAATAAATTTATTTTTCTCCCTTTCATTCTAACCGCCAAAATATCACCTGTATTTAAAACATGAAATGAGATTTCTCTTTTTCTCTTGTGATGAATAATAAGAAAAAAAAAATATAACTATTTATCTTTTTAAAAAAATAGACAAAATCTGAAAAAAAAAATAAAAAAATGGGACATTTGTTTGGAGCGGGTGTTGTTTCGCTCGTATTAACAATTAAAAAGGATCAGACGAAAGATTAAGGGACAATCCTCTTGAAACAAAGTCCAGAAAAGGATTTTTTGCACTAAAAAAACTTAATTTACAAGATGCCTCCAAGGAGCGCAAATACACAAATTAGACTAAAAAAATTCTAATAAGATATAAGATAAAAAAAATTACATATCTATTTGAAAGTTTTGATTTGTTGGTCTTTTTGAATACCTAAGTTTTTACAATATATACTATCACTACTGAAAACTGCTTCATTTGCTTTATAACTGATTTGAAGTAAATGTCGTCCACTTCCCTAAGTTGATTAACTTCCTCCAGTAACTTCCCACGATGATTAAACTTGAGTCACTCACTTTCTCACCAACTTCCAGTATTACACTAATTGTATATGATCTAATCAATTGTTTATGTTATGATAACCGCTCATAGTGGCTCCCACGGATTGTCTTAAATCGTGGGTTGAGTTGTAGAAACTACTTCTTCAACTGTGCATCGCCTAATATTCTTATGGCCCAGATAGTACTGCAATCATCCAATCGCCCAATTGCCCGATCTCCAAATTGCTTATCGGAGGATATTTGTTCTGGACTTCATACTCGGCTTACTCATTTTTTGGGCCTGTATATGTATTAAGATCAATAAATCAACTCTTGGACAATTTCATATAAGCTTACTATAGAACCACTTTGGCATTTGAATGCTCCATCTAATTGATGAACCACTAATTGAAAATCATCTTTGAAAATCACATTTTTTATTACCATTTCTAGCAATAATTCTAAACCTAGAATGAGTACCTCATATTCGGCCTGATTATTAGTACATAAATCGTCTAAGGTAAAGAAGAATTAATGATTTACCCCAAACGGATCTATTAAAACCACACCTGGACCTTTGATAGTTTTTGAACCATCAAAGTATAATGTTCAAGGTTTCACTTTGCATAAATCAATTTCCAACTCAACTTCTTTTGGAACATTAACACATGACTGATTAAGCAAGAAGTTTGTTAACGCTTGATTTTTAATGGATCTTCGTTTCACGTATTGTATTCCAAATTCAGATAAAGCCAAGTACATGGTCCAATTATTTAACACAAAATAGGGTGATAAAACATGTTCTTGATTAAGTTTACTTTTGAAACTAGATACACAGTGACGAGCCGAAGATAGGCCCTTAATTTTGTACATGTGAAATAAAGATTTAAGCATAACTTTTCTATGTCTGAATAATTGCATTCACATGTATTCAGTTTCCTACTAAGATAATAAATTGCTCTTTCTTCATCAAATGGTCTTCCTGAGCAACCATTCCAACTATAGAATCTTGTTGATAGGTATATCTTTACCGATAGTCCTTGAATGGGTGAGACCAATATAGGTGGACTTGATAAATATATTTTCAATCTATCAAAAAACTTTTTGATGTTCTTCTTTTCAGAAGAATTCATCTTGGCCTTTAAGCTTTAATAGATGTGAAAAGACTTTTGTTCGCCCTGCAAAGTTGGAAGTAAAACGCTTTAAGAAGTTAACTTGACTCAAAAATCGTTGTACCTCTTTTTTACTGTTAGGCAGTTTGGCCTCTAACATGACATTTACTTTATTTTTATCCAACTAAATTCCTCTGTTATGTGCGAGGAAACCCAGAAAGTTACTCGAATTAACATCAAATGCAAACTTCAAAGGACTCAATTTCAATATGTATTGCCTCATTCATTCAAATGAACATTTTAATTTATGGAAATTGTCTTCTTTCTTTAGCGACTTGAACACTATATCGTCTATATAAACATCAACAAATTCACCAATCACATCATAAAAATAAGGTAAATTGCCATTTCATAAGAGGACCCAGCATTTTTAGGCCAAACTTCATGACTACCCATTTATAACATCTTAAGGTCCTGGGCATCTAAAAACAGCTTCATGTATCATCTTCAGCTATGTAAATTTAATTATACCCAGAAAAACCATCCATAAAGGAGTATTTAGTATGCCCAACAATGGAATCAACTAAAGAATCTACTGTTAGCATTGGGTATTCATCTTTAAGCGTAGCTCGTTTTAAATTTTTAAAGTCTATGCACACCCTTATTTTACTATTCTTTTTTAAGAAGGGTACAATATTCGACAACCATTTTGCATACCTAGTTGTTCTAACAAAACCTATTTTTAGTAATCGCTCTATTTCTTTCTTTACTTAAGGCAATAAATTGGGTACAAAACATTTATGTGGTTTTTTATGGGGCTTGAAATTAGGTTTGATAGGTTAATCTATGCTCTACCAAATTCCTATCTAAGGAGAACATTTTTCATATTCCCTAGCAAAAAATCTTTATTTGAACATTTTTCATATTCCCTAGAAAAACAATTTTTATTTTCTTTCAATAAAGAAATTAACTTGGTACTAACCCCTTTATTAAGTAACTGGCTAATAAAGGTTGGACGATCTTATTCTTCATCACCAATGTTTATTATTACTAATGGATCTTGTGTTTGAGCATACCATGACTTGCGATCCTCATCAAATCACCCCTTCAGTGTGTAGAAGTTTCTTCTTCCAAGCAGTCCACCTTGTTGACTTCGTTTTGTAAGTTATGTTCTAGGCCGAAATACAGTCATCTTGTCTTCCAACAATACAGGGTTTTTTTTTTCTCCTTTCATTTTTCTTCAAACTCGTCTTCATAAATCATTAATTTGACTTTGAGGGTCGTGATCTCGGCTAGAATATTCTACGGTTGGTTTTGCATTACACTTCATTGATTATCTTTTAGCCAATTAATGGCTTTTAAAGGGCCGTTGATCAGCCTTCATGCACAAATTCAGTCTCTCCTTTACCGTCCCAGAATACTAGGCGTTGATGGCGTGATGAGGGGAAGCACTGACTCTCATGTATCCATTCTCTTCCTAATAATATATTGTAACTAGTGGGTATATCTATTATGAAGAAGGCAATGGTCTTGGTCGTACTCCCCTATGTTACCTCCAAAGGAATCACCCATTTGGCCGAAGTCTTCCATTGAAGTTGGTCAGCACTACGTCGGCATTTGATTTGACAAACTTTCTTATCATTCTGTATGTGATCATGTTTATGGCTGCCCATTTTCAATGAGCACCTTGGATATTGAAATGTCATCAATTGAGGCCTTTATATACAAGGGGCTTAAATGCTTAGTCAAACTCAAAGAAGATTTCCTGAACATAACATCTCTTTGACTTAACTCCCACTTTATGTTCACCTCTTTCCATTTCATTTATACAGGATATATCCACTCACAACATCTTCTTGCTTTGGATTTCCCGAACCTTTCCCACTTGCCTATCACTTTCTGATAGTTCTCCCCAACCTGTAGGTGAAGAAAATATCTTTAGAGGTAACCCATACTTTTTAGCATGAGGTACTCTTCTCTTCCTTTTAGGTTGTTTCATACCTTGTTGTTGTCTCATCATTCGCACATAATTCTTTTGAAAATGTCTTTATTGTGTCCTTGTCATCTCATCAAATGAGAGCACGTTCCCTACTTTAGGACCGAATGAGTGCCACACATTTGGGAGATATGGCCGTGCCCTGAATGTTTTGATGTCCCGTGATGAGCTTAGCGATCTTCCAAATGTCCTGGCGTACAACGAAGGACTATAGGATCACCCAGGAATTGGTCTTGCTTCCTTCCTGACTGGTTGTAGCCCATTAGCCTTAACTTGGCATGGTTATTGGCTGCATGGCATTGCTTCATATGTTGCTTTGCCTATTTCTTTCTGGTATCTAACACACAAATTTCCCTCTCCTTCATCAATAACTTTTCCTTTTAATCGTGTAAAAAGCATTGGGATGTGGTTCATCTCCTCTTTTGTCTACCACCAACTTAAACTTTAGCAGATCAAGCTTGTTGAACTTAGGCATAACCATGTCAACATCTACTGGCTATGGGAAAGGATTCTCTTCCACTGTCATCTTTTTTTTTTTATTCAAAAGTAATTCGCACAGATTCAATGGCATCCTGCAACACATTACAGAAAACCAAGAAATTATTAGTCACATATATATTATGCAACTCACAATATTTTTTATCCTTAATTTGCTCAGGGTTTGGTAATCTATGATTGTCACTCAATTTTATCTACTTGTCTTTATATAAATGATCTAATATTGCATCAGACTTTGTTATGTGAAATGAAAATGTCCTGGACTTTTTGTTCTCTTCTTTCTTAGTTCGTCTTTATTTGATATTTCTAACTTGGTTAATATGGGACAAATATAAGTGTCTCCTTTAACCAATTCAGCTAGACATACATTAGCCTCATCTTGACCAGTATCAATGCCATTTATGTTAAAATTAGGATTTCTATAATAAGTTCTTTTTCTAAAATTCCTCATCTGCTTCTCTTCTCTTAGCAATCGCTCATATCTAATGACATTAACATTGGGTTGGAAGAGGCCAAAAAACTTCCTGTCTTGGAATTTCTTTTTTAATCCAAAGCTGAAACAGCTTTGGGCGATTTTTGACAAATTCTTTTTCAGACAAGGAAACAAAACATTTTTTCCTACCCATTTAAACATTCGAAGAAAAAACTCAGCCCATTCATTTGGCAGTTGACGCAAGTTTGCTAAATCTGCCAAAGTAACTACCTATTTAGTTTTGTAAAATTGAGCATGAAATAAATACTCCAATTGTCTCCACGTTTGAACAGAATTTGCTAGCATATTAATGAACCACGAGAAAACAATCTCAATTAGTGAACGTGGGAACAATCTCATCTTGTGGTAATCAGTAATTTCACCACATTGTAACGAAAATGCCCTATGTGCTCCAAATTGGACACTTCCCCTACACCGGTGAACAAAGAAAATTGAGACACCACCTCTAGGCCAATGATACACTTGATAGAACCATTCTGGATAAAGTCTTTTGTATGTTGGACGAATTATTGGTCGAGTTCCAAAGGCCATTTGATCTTGCAAGATTTATGTTTTTTGTTCCCTTAAATGACACTGGGGTCAAATGGAACTCCTACTGGCTATGGTACATAATTTTCTGGTGGTGGTCTAACAGGATTAGTCCCAACAGTGGATATGAATGGACCATTGTTTGCTTCATTAGTACCAATGAATGGTTGGTTTTCTCCTTCATTGATACGTGTAGCGTTTGGTCCTATGTTTTAGACATTTTCTCTCAAATTAAGGGCACCCCCATATTGGATGTTCCAACATCTCCCGCGTTAGAAGGTCCAAGAACCCCATGTTGGATGGAGAAATATGTAGTGCTTTTAGGCCCTGACTCATGCTCATGGTTGGTAAACAAGTATATTTGTTTGCATTTTTAGGCTCCTAGTTTGAAAGTGTTTACCCCCTCCCATAGGATTTGTTTGACATACTTGACCTACCAATTTATTCATAAGTTTGTTCATTGTACCCAACCGTTTTGCCATATTGTCATAATGTCTATTTTCATTTTGAGCAAGTCTTTCTACAGTATATATGCTTTGTAAGTTTACAAGCTCAACAATGTCATGGGTGAGTTCTCCCAGCAGTGCACGCATAGTACGTAGGCTCAACTCTGTTGATGATTCATAAGTACCGAGAGATCCTTCTGTCTCTGAGGTGCTTTGCTAACCCTCAAACTTCTCGATCACAGAATGAACATATCGTTGTGTAACTGGCTCATTGTCAGAGTTTTTACGAGACATGATGCTTCAAACTTTTCTTACATCAATTGTCCCACTGGGCGTGCCAAATTGTGTTTGCTCGGGTGCTCTTTTATCTTGATAACAATTAAAAGGGATCAATTGAAAGTGTAAGGGAGAAACATCTTGAGACAAAGTCCTAAAAATGATGTTTTATACTAGAAAAACTTAATTTATGAGACGCCTCCGAGGGGCGCAAGCACACGAATTAAACTAGGGAAGTTGTAATAAAATATAATAAAATAAAATTACATATTTGTTTGACTGTGTTGATTTGATATATACCATCACTAGATTCATTACTAAAAAATGACTTCCTTTGCTTTGTAACCAGTTTGTAGTAACTGTCGTCCACTTCCTTGTGTTGATTAGTTTCCTCCAATAACTTTCCACGATGATGAAACTTGAGTCGCTCACATTCTCACCAACTTTCAGTATTGCACTAACTCTCCATGATCTCATCAAATGTTCATGTTATCATAAACCTCTCAAAATGGCTCCCCACGGATTTTCTTAGGTCGTGTGTTGAGTTGTAGAAATTAACTCTTCAACAATGCATTGCCCAGATATTACTATAACCGTCCAATCGCCCATTGCTCGATCTCCCAATTGCTCATCAATGAATATTCGTTCTATACTTCATACTTGGGTTACTCATTTTATGGGTCTATACAGTGGACCCTTTGAATTGAGTATTTATATATGTTAACACCTCCAATCTTAAAATTGTTATAGTACACTCTTGGATTGTCTATTTTTAATATCAATAAATGTTAAATCCAAAATACTCCCGTTTATTCAAAAGTATATATTTACAGTTTACACGATAGTGTTGGTCCATATAAACCATAATTAGTGCACTCCCAACTCTTACTTTCTAGTGTAACTGGCTCATTGTCAGAGTTTTTACGAGACGTGATGCTTCAAACTTTTCTTACATCAATTGTCCCACTGGGCGTGCTAAATTGTGTTTGCTCAGGTGCTATTTTGTCTTGATAACAATTAAAAGGGATCAGACGAAAGTGTAAGGGACAAACATCTTGAGACAAAATCCAAGAAATGATGTTTTGTACTAGAAAAACTTAATTTATGAGACGCCTCCAAGAGGCGCAAGCACACGAATTAATCTAGGGAAGTTGTAATAAAATCTAATACAATAAAATTACATATTTCTTTGACTGTGTTGATTTGATATATACCATCACTAGATTCATTACTAAAAAACGACTTCCTTTGCTTTGTAACCAGTTTGTAGTAACTGTCGTCCACTTCCCTGTGTTGATTAACTTCCTCCAATAACTTTCCACGATGATGAAACTTGAGTCGCCCACATTCTCACCAACTTTCAGCATTACACTAACTGTCCATGATCTCATCAAATGTTCACGTTATGATAAACCTCTCACAATGGCACCCACGGATTTTCTTAGGTCGTGTGTTGAGTTGTAGAAATTAACTCTTCAACAATGCATTGCCCAGATATTATTATAACCGTCCAATCGCCCATTGCTCGATCTCCCAATTGCTCATCAATGAATATTCGTTCTGCACTTCATACTTGGGTTACTCATTTTCTGGGCCTATACAGTGGACCCTTTGAATTGAGTATTTTTATATGTTATCACCTCCAATCTTAAAATTGTTATAGTAAACTCTTGGATTGTCTATTTTTAATATCAATAAATGTTAAATCCAAAATACTCCCCGTTTATTCAAAAGTATATATTTACAATTTACATGATAGTGTTGGTCCATATAAACCCTAAATAAATCAAAATTGTAATTCCAATTTCTTTTTGAAAGTCGCGGAACAGTGCCTAGTTTATAAACTATACAATTTCCCAAAGTACTTTTTAACTGCAAACATTTTCTCTCTCCAATTTTTAATCACTGTTTTTTTACCTCAAAATCATAAATAAACCAATTTATAAATCAAACAGTGCTACCAAATAAATGCTAAAATTGCGGGTTACATTGAAATAAATAATTTGGCCTTTTTTTAATTTGGGTCGCAAGATGTGAAACAAGCATTTTACATGTGCATGGTTCGAAGTTTAACATCTCTTATTACAACTTTGTGGGTTCAGTTCGTCTTGATCACATGAAAAAGCAATGATAATATAACAAACATAATTTCAGGAGTGACTTTCATCGGCTTATCATAAATAGAGGAAATAAAATAGTATGTTCTAGTCCATGGAAACCACACCAATCAAATGTTGTAGGTATATAAGCGCAATATACAAATTTTTAACTCATATTTATTCGTTTTTCTATAAGAAGATGTATACATGTGAAATTTTTGCCTTCGGAACACGTTTTTGTTGGTAATGCTAGTAGTATGCATGCTTGACCTTTTACAGCAACCATGCCATAAGTCCACAAATCACAATTATTGTGAAGCCTACTAAAATTTTCTTTTAATATAATTTTCCTTTTATTGTAAACTTTCTTGAAATTACATTAATTTAATTCTACAACGAATTTAAAGTAAGAGTCAAAAAAAATTATTCATGACAGTTTAAACCCAAAAAAATTAAGAAATATCGTAGATTTTTAGCTGCAATATGTGCGATTTACATGTTCACCTTTTGTGTACCCACAAGAAATATATATTGTTTTTAACCCATACACATCAAGAAAAAAAGAACAACTCAAATACAAGCAAATTTAAGGTCCTGCTCTCTTTGCTGTTTTGAGGTCGTTTTCTGTTTTTATTTTCGAAAACGCTAAAAACGCGTTCTCTTTACCATTTTCGAAAACTCATTTTGAAAAAAAAAAAAAAAAAAAAATTGTACACAAACGCAAAACTTCCAAAACCTCGTTTTGGGCGTTTTTTGTGTATTTCGAAAAAAAAAATGTTCAAAACGCGAAAAACGCGTTTTGGAAATTATTATTATTATTATTATTATTTTAAAAATTATCCTAACTTGAAACTAAACTTAATATAAAATCTTAATTTTAATTTTTATTTATTATTTTTTTTAGAATTATCCTAGTTTGGAACTAAGCCTAAATAAAGATTTTTTTTTTAAGAAATATCCTAACTTGGAACTAAACTTAAATAAAGTTTTATTGAATTCAACATCAACATTACAAAAAAAAATTAAGTGAGAATTCTTGTTATATTTCAAAAAATGCTATTTTAATAAAACTAGAGTTTTCTCAAATTCCGAACCTGACCAAACTGTATTAATATAGACTCTTAATGCTCACATTAGTGTGTTGCATGTAACCATGTTTTCAGTGTATTGTGAAAGGAAATTTGAGTTTGAGTCAGTAGTATTCTGCAAGCAAATTAATTAAAAATCGTTTAAGTAGTATTCTGTAAAATTTCAAACAGATCGTATTTTTCAACTTTTCATTTTCAAAAACAGTTTTCAGAAATAACAAACCAAACGCATTTTCAGCAAATTTGAAAAAAAATATGAAAACAGGAAATACAAAACATTTTCGAAAATAAAAATACAAACAGAACGCTACCTAAATATTTGAATCTTGAAACCAAGCACAATAAACGAACAAATCTTTCAAATGCAAGTATTTTCTAACAATAATTTTCTTTTTACTGAACTCATCTTTTTTCGAAGTTTAACATTTCTTATTTGTGGGTTCACTTCGTCTTTGTCACGTGGTTAAACGAGGCTAGTATAACAAAGATAAGTTTAGGAGTAACTTTTCTCGACTTATCATAGATAAAGAGAAGGAAAAAAATAGTCCGTCCTACTCTAGTTCATGGAAACCACACCAATCAAATGTTTAAGGTATATAAGCAAGCCCATGAAGTTTTCCATAATGATTCGAAAATACAAATTAACTCATACTTATTCGTTGTTCTATAAGATGCTTACGAATAAAAGTAAATTTGAATATTTGAATCTTGGAATCATACGCGTTATCGTCGATCTTCCAAATGCAAATATGTTCTAACAATAGATTTTCATTAAATATTGATTATTGAGATTTTTGTCCAATATTCTAATATCTTCTATACGAATCTCACCACAATACTTTAATAATTTGACATTTTCTCTCTCTCTTTTTTTTTTTTTCTTTTTTATTCCAATTCATCATCATAATATGATATCGCATATATAGGAATAAATTAATGTTTTCAAAAATGGTAATCACTATCAAAATTGAAAAATACGCAACAATCCATTCTTGGATTTTTTTATTAATCAAAAAATGCTAAATCCAAATCCATTCAAGAAAACTATCCCTATAAATAAACCCTAATAACCAGCCACCCCCTTTATTTATTAAAATAAAACTATAAATAAATCCCAACACCCGAAAGGCCGAAACCGCACCCCCTCACCCTACCCACCCCACCCACTTATATTTACTTCTTGACTGCCCATTTTTCTATCTCCAACCCCATCTTGTCTCTTCCTCAAACTTTCCGAATCTCCACACCTTCACTACCATAGCCGCTGCATCGACACAACCAGTTCACCACCACCAATGGGGAAAGGTGGAGCACTCTCAGTCTCCGATGGGGTAGTGAAGAAAATCATCCTCTCCTACACTTACGTAGCCATATGGATCTTCCTCTCCTTCACAGTCATAGTCTACAACAAGTACATCTTGGATCGAAAGCTCTACAACTGGCCTTTCCCCATCTCGCTCACCATGATTCACATGGCTTTTTGCTCTTCCTTAGCCATCATCGCCGTCCGAGTTTTCAAACTCGTCGAACCTGCTGCCCTCTCGCGGCGCGTGTACCTCACATCCGTGGTTCCCATCGGCGCCCTTTACTCGCTCTCCCTCTGGCTATCCAACTCCGCTTACATCTACCTCTCCGTCTCCTTCATCCAGATGCTCAAAGCCCTGATGCCCGTTGCTGTGTACTCAATCGGCATCCTCTTCAGAAAGGATAGCTATAAGAACAACACCATGCTAAACATGCTCGCGATTTCAATCGGCGTCGCAATTGCTGCATACGGAGAAGCTAAGTACGATTCATGGGGTGTTTTTCTCCAATTAGGCGCGGTTGTTTTCGAGGCCACGAGATTGGTCATGATTCAGATTCTATTGACTTCCAAGGGTATTAATCTAAACCCCATTACTTCTCTATATTATGTTGCACCCAGTTGCTTTCTCTTTCTATCAATTCCCTGGATTTTCGTCGAGTACCCAATACTTAAAGAGAAATCGGGTTTTCATTTCGATTTCGTCATCTTCGGAACGAATTCCCTCTGCGCTTTTGCTTTGAACTTGGCCGTGTTCTTGCTCGTCGGAAAAACTTCTGCGTTGACCATGAATGTGGCCGGTGTGGTGAAGGATTGGTTGCTCATCGCGTTTTCGTGGTCGGTGATTAAGGATACGGTGACTCCGGTGAACTTAATCGGGTACGGGTTGGCATTTCTGGGTGTTGCGTACTACAATCATTTGAAGTTACAGGCCTTGAAGGCCAAGGAGGCGCAGAAGAAGGCAGAGTCGGCCGATGAGGAGGCTGGAAAATTGCTGGAGGAAAGAGAAGGGGAAGGAAATGGGAGAAAGGGAGATTCACAAGCCTAATTGAAAACTATTCTCATTCAGATCAAAAAATATGGAATTGGAAATAAATTTAAAGGGGAGTATTGGGATTTTTAGGCTGATTTTTGCTGTTTCAATAGATCTGGGATTTAGGTATGTTGTCTCAAGGATCTGGTAATATGTTTTTTTTTATTATAGTACTTTGTATTTGAGATCCACATTTCTTGCTCACATTATCAGTTTATTTATTATGTTGTACTTTTATAGAGTAAAAAATATCAACTTTTGCCAAATTTTTACTGCACTCGGGGTAGACATTTTTCTTGTCTCTATTTATTTTTGTCTTGTTTTTATATGGACCTATGAAGGTTATATGAATAATCCTAAATGTTCTTGCATTATTGCTATCTTTATGTCTGGATCCTGCGAGGGAAAGTTAACATGGCATGTTGTAATTGTTAAAGATTTAGTTGCTGCATTAGATCTCTCTCATAGTCGCAAGAACATTTTTTTTTCCCCTCTTCACATCTCAATTAGCAAAGAATGGAGATATGTCAAAGTTCGTAGGTTCGAATCTTCGTACGTTCGAATTTGCTAAACACTTTGTCAGTCCAGTTGGTAGTACCAAATCTGGCTAGCTTTAGTCATAATTTACGATTTACATCATTCATCAATCCTTAGGGTTGGGATGGTGGGGAGTGCCTAAAGTTGACGTTCAACTCTTTTTTTTTTTTTATAAAGAATTGTTTGTTTTTATTTTGAGATATATGGTATTTCTGAAGTGAGACTCCGAAAGGGTGAGTTGCTTATGATGAAAAGAAGGGGATGTTAGAAGAGGATTCATGTAAATGAACTGGAAAAACATTATGGTGTGAGAGGTCTTTGTTGATTGGATTTTTTTTTCTTTTTTTGGATTGATAGAGAGATGGATTTTGGCCATTGAAGTTTAGTTTTAGAGATAAAAGTTCTTTGGAAGCACGATATCAAGTTTAGATTGACGTCTAATTCGTTGCTTAAAGAAAGGCGTGATTTGGAAAAGCAGTTTACAGTGCCAGTGGCCATTTTCTGCTTTATCGTTTGGATTTTGTGTATTTTAAGCATACCCAAACTAAGAAATAAGTCAAGCATATTTATAAATGAAAACTACGTTTGGCACCAAGGAAGAGTCTATGATTAAACAAGTAATTTATTTAATTTGTTGACTAAATCAATTAAGCCATGTTTGAAAATCATTTTAAGATAATCACTTTTTTCATGGTATTAATTTTCAACTATACATTAATACAATAAAATATTCTGCACGTAAATTTAATTTTTTTTTATTACTCATTAAATTAAAAAATTACTATTCAAATTTTTTTTTTTCCCAAATAATGGTAACCATAGGGGTTAAATTATCTAATTATCTTACTAAATTAAAACAATACCAAAATATTGCTATCAATGTTCACGTGGAATTATTGTTCTTCAAAATTGCGAAATAAATAACTAATACTCTCTGTTTGATAAATCATTTATAAACGACGTTTAAAAATGGTGACGTGATAATATTTTATGGCTAAATATATTGTCACCACAATTTCTTATATGTGCAACATATTTTAATTGCAAGAAATGTTCATAACCTTTAATCAATATTACAATTATGTCTCCCAACTTTTTTCGTTGTTTTTTATTTTAATTCTTTCCTTAATTAATATATCTCGTCTCTTCTATCGATTCCTGTCAAAAAAAATTTATTATGAGGAATTAAAAAGATTTATTTACCACTTGTATATTTAATAAGTAAAAAAATCAAAATTTTAATTAAATACTTGTTAAAAAAAAAAAGGCGAAAACCATCATGAAGGACAAATTATGATAATTGTTGAAAATTTAATTATAAGAACTTGATAAAAAAAAAAAAAAAAATCTTTAAAGATTAAGGACCAATAATACAATTCAAATTTGGTGTAGTAATAAGAAAGTGTGGTGCAAATATAATTACCCATAATTTATTGATCCTTTTTTTTTATTTTTTTTTGAAAAGTTAAAAAAGGTGGACAAAAATTTTTGATCAATCAAAATTGTTTTTTGAAAAAAAAAATTGTTGAATGAAATATTTTTACGTGACTGTTTATAAACAAATTTTACCAAACAGCTAAATAATTCGTTGTACTTCCTATCTTTGGATGAGATTTACTCTTCTTTTGCCATGTCTGTTTCTATTTACTAGTAATAAGTACGTGCTTCACATGTCTTTTGTAAATGATGAATGACAAGGTAAAATTAATAAAGAGAGCATATTTTTTTTAAATAAAAAAAAAATGTAAGTTTAAACCAAAATTTTAGTTTTGAAATTATTTATTTATATTCTTAATTAAAATATAATTATTTTTTTCTTATGAATTAATTATTGGTTTTAATAAAAATTTAAGAGTGTTATTGAAAAAAATAAAAATATCTAAATGTATTGTATATTAAAATAATAACTAATAATATTTAATGAAAATAAATTAAATTTTAAATGTATTATCAAAGGTTTTCCACTCATTCACACTTTTATTATTGTTTTTGTTGTTGTTATTGTAGATGTAGATTAAATTAAATAAACGAAAAAGATAGTAACATGAGAATAATAATAATATGAAATCATATTACAACATTGCAAATTATTTGATAATAAATTAATTTAATACTAAATAAATGAGAAAATATAATAATATGAAATTATATCATGATTTTGTAAATTGTTAAACAATAAGGGTTTAGTTGGTATAAAAGAAAAGATATGAGGGTAAAATTGGAATGTGAAATATTCTTCAACATCCATACTTTTTAAAGTAGTGTAGATTTATTTATTTATTTTGGTGACGATCTCAAAAGTCATTTCTATAAAATGTAGTAGTATATTGAAAAATAAGATAAAATTTAAAAATTTTGGCATGCAGAATCCTAGGTGTGAACACAAGTGTCAATGAAAAAGTGTCTTGTTTGTGTTGGTGTCCAACACCAACGCTATTTTCGGGACAAAATAATTTTGGTATTGAGATCTAGGATTTCGAAGTCGACACGTAATATTCAAAAATCAACTTTTTCAAATTGAAAGAGTACATTGAACACAACATTTTTTTACATCGTGATTTTGAAATAGAGGTTACAAAAGTGAAACTAAAACGTCATATTTCCTATTTTAACAAAACTAAAACAAAAGTTACATTACTTCACGACTCGTCGCCGAGAATGTCATCGGAGTACTCATACTCTATAGTCACAATATCATAGAAATCCACATAAAAGTGGGAACGGAGGAAAGAGTCAAGATAGGAAAATCATAGTACGCCTTCCACGTATAAATCTCCACCACATACATATAACATTGCTCATCGACCGACTTTATCCACTCTCGAGAGATCGCTTCAAAAGTATTAAAGTGCAGCATTTGCAAGTTAGAAAACATGAAAACATGAATTGACAATTCAATGAGTAATTCAATGCATATGCAAGTTCTTTTCAAAGACCATGATTTCAAGGCTCAATTATAGATTATCTCCTCTACCCCAAAGTGCTTAACATTTTTACAATACGGATATCGATAAAATGGCCATAAACATAATCAGGTTACTCATGATCTATTTATCCTCTAGGACTTCTAGATCCTGTCATCTTTCCTCCTATTCGAATCCAACGGGTTACTAGATCGTCATGTCGTTCGTCGGAGCCTTGGAGTTGCAAGGTCCTCACGACACACATCGATATCCCGAAAACTTACATTGATTATCGAGGGGGTTAGAGTTCAAATCTATAATCCTTACCTAAAAAATATTACTTTTGTGAACCATATCACATCTAATATCATCATCAATATGAATCAAAAAGCATTTCATCAAAATCAACTTCGCACATAATGCAACATCTAAGGGTGAATCGAATACTCGCTGTTTTGATGATTATACAATATATATCAACCTAAAAATCATAGGATAACTTCATATCATAATCAAAACTAAAAATAAATCAGGTGTCTACATGGATGTCGATACCATGTTCATCGTTCTACGTTTGCTGTCGATACCAAATCTCCAAGTGTCGACACCAAGTGCATTTTCAAAGACTGGATCTTCATTTCTTTAATTTTTTATCCTAAACTACATATTTTGATACATAATTTCAAGAAAACATGTTTTGTGCTCAAAAGGGTGGTTTTAAATGGATTGAAACATAATTTTTGCATAAATTTCATATCTAGGGTTTGGAGAAGAGAGTACAATTTCTGCAACATTTTTACTTAGATTTCTGGTATGATTTCTATTTCAAAATCACCTCTATATATATAGAGGGGGTTGGTTGCATGAAATGAAAGAAGGGTTATGGTTGTAGGTGATTGTTCTTGGAGGCTAAGGAAGAAATTCACCATGAGTGCCAAGTTGGTGCTATAGTTGCGTTTTCATGCAAGTAGGAGGTGTCTTCCATGCATAGGAGGTGAGAATTGGAAGCTAGCAACTATAGGTTGACACATCATGCTAGCTTTCTCCAAAAATTTCAGTTTCAATGTGTCTTGTTTGAGCTTAATTTTGAGGCAGTAAACAAGATCCAAATCGAGTGTTCTTGGTATCATTTCAAAGTGTTCATGGAGTACTTTCATATGAAATTTATCACACATGATTTGGTTAATCGAGGAGAAGATTATGGTGTCCCAAAGTTGGCGATACGAAACTGTCTTTTCGAATAGTAAGATGAGGAGCCAACTTTGAAAATTTGCCAAGGGTTGTACATTAGTCACACCAACAAATGGATTTCAGATTCTTGACACTCATTCCGAGCACTTATCCGTACATATAACATATGCATTCATCGAAGGTCGAAATTGATCAAACGAGTCTCCTAAAGAGAGATGTTTCCTCATATTTTTTGTTTTCAAAATAATTTCGTTCTTCTTTCTAAAATTCCATAAAATTAAATAAATTCTAAAAATGTTTTTGTTACATAATTATAAGTAAATAAGAATTTAATAATTTTTCGTGGAGTTACATTTTCTGTTATATTTATAGAATATTCATACAATGTGATTGAATAAAAAAATAAATATTTAAGTCTATTTGGTATACTTGTTATAAACAATATATTTTCCCAAATTACGTTTCAATCTCATATTTTACCTCAAAAATATTACATTCTTTATTCATAAAAAAAAAATGAACTAAACAGATGCTAAGTGATATTTTGAGTAAACGATTTATTCTAGAGACAAAAAATAGGCACATTTCCTTGTCCAGATTCTTTGCACTCAGTTTTTTAACCTGTTGAAAAAAAAAAAAAAAAATTATAAACAAAATAATTTTTCAGAACACTTTTTAGCTGCATACTTTTTCAAACTACTTTTCTACTACATATTTTACTTTGAAAACAACAAAATTCTAATTTATACATAAGTTTTTTAATCACATATTTTTCAAAATCAAATTTTACCTCGAAAATAATAAATTTTATGTTAATAAAAAAAAAAATTACCTAGTCAACAATATTATTTTAGAAATTAGCTCAAGAACAAGGTGATCCGACTTCAACTATAGTTGTGACAGTTTTGAATATTTGCAGTTTATCATGCAACATGACAGGAAGAGTCCCAAGAACAATTTTTTTCAGATTTGAAGCACCATCACTTGAAGAATATGGTTTTAAATCTATTCTATATTTAAAAATGAAAAAGCCTACTCCACAAGTTACCGCCAATTACTGTTTATTTTGGACTTCTTTTTTTTTTTTTAATTTATTATTATTTCAAATTGGGGATGTCACATCCCCTTTTATGTCTTGGGTAATGCAGCTGTCCATTTGACAGACGCATTATTTAATTTTTTTATTTTTTATTTTACTTATTGTTTGTGAATTATTTTTTTCCTAATTTATTTTTAAATCAAATTATAATTTATACAATTTCTCAAATCACTTTATAATCATACATCTTTTTTCTCTCCACTTTTTAATTTTTAATACACATGCAAATATTAAATTTTGATCACACATTTTACGAAAATTTCATAAATCACATTATTTGAAATAGCAATTTTTTCATAATTTAAGGTTAAAACTAAAGAATATTTTTTAGTTTGTGTGAATATTATTTTATTGATAAAATGTGGCAGAAAGTAAGCCCCTATTCTCTTTACTGTTTTGAGGTAGTTTTCTGTTTTTATTTTTGAAAATGCTAAAAACGCGTTCTCTTTACCATTTTCGAAAACGCATTTTGAAAAAAAAAAAAAAATTGTACACAAAACGGAAAACGCCCGAAACATCGTTTTGGGCGTTTTGTGTGTATTTCGACAAAAAATGTCCAAAACGCGTTTTGGAATTTTTTTTTTTAATAGAATTATCTTAACTTAGAACTAAACATAATATAAAATTTTTATTTTTTTATTATTTTTTTTAAAATTATCCTAGCTTGGAACTAAGCCTAAATAAAGATTTTTTTTTTTTTTATCCTAACTTGGAACTTAGTTTAAATAAAGTTTTATTAAATTCAATATCAACATTACAAAAAAAAAAAATTAAATGAGAATTCTTATTGTTATATTTCAAAAAATGCAATGATAAATGGACTCTGGTGGTTTTGAAAGAACTTGCATTTTCTGGATTTTTAATAGAAGTAGAGTTTTCTCAAGTCCCGAACCTGACCAAGCTGTGTTAATATAAACTCTTAATGCTCATATTAGTGTGTTGCATGTAACCATATTTTTAGTGTATTGTGAAAGGAAATTTGAGTTGGAGTTTGTAGTATTCTGCAAGCAAATTAATTAAAAATAGTTTAAATAGTGTTCTGCAAAATTTCAAACAGAACGTGTTTTTCAGCTTTTCATTTTCAAAAACAGTTTTCAGAAATGACAAACCAAACGCGTTTTCAGCAAATTTGAAAACAAAAATGAAAATATAAAACACAAAACATTTTCGAAAATGAAAATATAAAATAAAATACAAACAGAACGCCACCTAAGTTTTGAAAACAAATAATGTTTTGTGTGAAAACTAAAGAATATTTTTTAGTTTATGTGAAGATTATTTGATTGATAAAATGTCGCAGAAAGTGAGTTTTGAAAACAAATAATGTTTTTAATAAGTGTAGAGAAAATGTGTGTGGTTAAAAAGTAGTTTGATAAATTATGTTGTTCATAAATTGATATATAAATTATATTGATTGCATTAAAAAACAGAAGCTTATATTTATCTAATTTATGTAATGTCTATTTCATTTTGATATTCATTATTCAAAATATCATTTATCACACATTCTATAAAAAATTTAAAAACCACAATATTTGAAATGACGGATAACAAACATGGGGCTAATAATAACACAACACATTATTTCAATAATGAGGTTTGAAAAATTAATTTTTTTTTTCATAATGTAAGGTTAAAAGTAGAGAATTTTTTTTATGTTATTTGTAGATTTTCATTAGTAAAATGTAGAAAAAAATGAGTTTTCAATATTTTATCACAATAATTTTTAATACACGTACATGTATTAAATTTCGATCACACATTCTACAAAAATTTTACAAACCACATTTTTTTACTCAAACATGGTGGTAATAATAAACGACGCATTATTTCAAATAATGAGGTTTGGAATAGTAATTTTTTTCAGAATGTAGGGTTAAAAGTAAAGAATTTTTTTAGTTTATTTCTAAATTATTTAATTGGTAAAATGTGACAGAAAATGAGTTTTGAAAAAAAAAAAATGATGTTTTGAATAAGTGGAGAAAGTGTGGTTAAAAGTGGGGAGAAAATGCGTGTGCTTAAAAAGTAGTTTGAGAAATTATATTATTTATAAATTGATTTATAAATTGTAATTATTGTATTAGAATAAAAGTTTATATTTATTTAATTTATGCAATGTCTTTTTCATCTTGATATTCATTATTCAAAATATCTTCTTTTTTTTTAAAAAAGAAAAAGAAATTACAAACCACATTATTTGAAATGACGGATATCAAACATGGGGTTAATAATGACATGGCACATTATTTCAAATAATGAGGTTTGAAATAGTAAATTTTTTTATAATGTAAAGTTAAAAGTAGAGAATTTTTTTATGTTATATGTAGATTTTTATTAGTAAAATGTTGCACAAAATGAGTTTTCAATATTTCGTCATAATAATTTTTAATACACGTACAAGTATTAAATTTCGATCACACATTCTATACAAATTTTACAAACCACATTTTTTGAATGACAGGACTCAAACACGGTGGTTGTAACAACCCGGGTCCCACTTAACGGGTTGTCCCGACCGTTGATGACGGCGTACTGTCTCTCACTGTACCAACACGAGTCTTTTCAGCATATTTTGTCCTCACTCGCACGCTCCCCGAGAAAACTTCCCAGGAGGTCACCCATCCCAGAATTTCTCCAAGTCAAGCACTCTTAACTATGGAGTTTCTAACGATGGACTTCCGGAAAAGAAGGTGCACCTTGTTGGTATGAGTAGTACCTATCATATCTTTTAAACTTTCTTGGTCGGGGTATTACAATCACTCCTTGTTGACTCGCGACGTCCTCGTCGCGCTTAACCCATCTGAGGATTTGTTGCCATGCGTTGGGATTCTAGAGATGGCTCCCGCCCTATGGTGTAACACTTAGTTCCCGATTTTCGGCTGGCTGCGGTATCTGATACCATTTGTAACGACCCGGGTCCCACTTAACGATCTGTTCCGGCCGTTAGATGACGGCGTACTGTCCCCATTGTACCAACACGAGTCTTTTCAGCATACTTTGTCCTCACTCGCATGCTCCCCGAGAAAACTTCTCAGGAGGTCACCCATCCCAGAATTTCTCCAAGCCAAGCACGCTTAACTATAAAGTTTCTAACGATGGACTTCCGGAAAAGAAGGTGCACCTTATTGGTATGAGTAGTACCTATCATATCTTTTAAACTTTCTTGGCCGGGGTATTACAGTGGTAATAGTAAACGACACATTATTTCAAATAATGAGGTTTGAAATAGTAATTTTTTTTAAGAATGTAAGGTTAGAAGTAAAGAATTTTTTTAGTTTATTTGTAAATTATTTTATTAGTAAAATGTGGCAAAAAATAAGTTTTGAAAAAAAAAAAAATATGCTTTGAATAAGTGGAGAGAGTGGTTAAAAGTGAAGAGAAAATGTCTATGGTTAAAAAATAGTTTGAGAAATTATGTTGTTTATAAATTAATTTATAAATTGTAATTATTGTATTAAAAAATAGAAGCTTATATTTATTTAATTTTTATTCAATGTCTGTTTCATCTTGATATTCATTATTCGAAATATCGTTTTTTAAACAAAAAATTCATTTTCTTCTCATTTTATACCAATAAAATAATCTATACATAAACTAAAAAAAAAATTCTCTACTTTTTTTTCAGAAATTATATGGTTTTTATACTATGGAAAGCGAAGAATCATTCGGTTAAACTTTCTATATAAATTTATTATTTTTATATTTTTAAATTATTGTTTTCTTGAAATTTATAATTTTCTATTATGTTATCAATATTTTTTTTAATACAATAATATTCCAATTTAAGTATATTATTTAGATTTAAATATAAATACGAGAGGAGAATACAGAAATCGTATATTGATGTCTTCCACAAAATTAATATTGTACCATAATATTACATCAAACATGACATATATACCATTAAATAAGCTACTAAATTTGTTTTTTCTTTTAAATTTTTAATAGCTCATAAAAATTATTGAAATTAACAGTCATGTATTATTTAAATATATAAATTAATTTACTATTCAAAGAAGTTGTTATAATTTGAATTAGTTATATTATTTATTAAAATTTAATAGTTATTGTGATATAATATTATGTTTCATGCATTTTGAATTTATTTTAGTTATGTATAAATATTAAAGTTTTACAAATACTTATCGAAATTGATATTTTTAAATAACTTCCGTACATCGCACATGAGAGAAATATTAGTTGATTTTAAAGCTCCACCCCAACCAACCCATAAAATAAAATAAAAAATCACAATTCAGCATTATCCATAAAGGTTAAAATGAAAAGGATTGCAAAGCACTAAACCAATGTGCAATTTTAAATATTTTCCAAGCTCAGTTGGGTATACACACCATTAACGAGTTACGAGTTGACATGATGTATTGTAATGCCATATGTGTATTTATATTTATTATATATAAGAAAAGATTTCATAACTTAGGCTTCTGTTCATGTTCATCAGCGTGGCCGGCAAATCCATTCTATCTTATTCTAGCACAGCGGCTTCGCACTGGGAGCTGATAAACTGTTCCTTGCTCCGCCAATCCACCACCAGTAGTACGACAATGCCTTAGCTCTGCCGTTTTCTCTTGATTCAGTTCCTCTGCTAATTTTTCAGTCCATACTGAACCTGATGATCCTTGCCTTCGGAATGATTTTGAAGATCTCTGCAAAGAAGCCATCAATGGTTATAATTGGATTTTGATGTGAATATATGCAAAAATTTTAGGACTTCTATACGTTGAGGGAAAGAGAATTGTGAAATGAAGAATAGGCAAAAGGGCCATAATATGGAATTGATAACGCTCCGCAAGTGCACGGGTCACGCAAGTAATAAAGATGACGTGAGTCCAAGTATCGATCCCACAGAGATTGTGTTAAATTGTATTTTAAATTACTACCTTAACCGGAACTAGAAATTTGTTTTGATTTGAGAATTTTGATTTTGAAAACTAAAATAAAGATTAAACTAAAAAATTGACAAATTTGATTTTAAACGAATGAAAATAAATGCGTTAGAATTATGAATCCATTTTTGACTCTATCATCCATATCTTAACCAATTATTTAAATACAAATCACGGGTTTTGAAAATTCATATTCCTAATGTTGTTAAAACTTCCTTTCGGACAAGCAATAACGTCTATTCCTACACACAACCCAACTATATTTCTATGTTGAATACGAATGTGCAAGAAAGTATTAAAAGAACTATGAATATTATAACAGATAACACAAAGCATAGGGGTATATTTCTATCCCCTTTCGGACTTTGTGGCAATCGAAACAAGTCTAATGAAATCCTAATATTTCGAACTTAAGAAATCACAACCTAAGATCATACAACTAGTGATCAAGTAATTGCATGATAGAAAAAACATAATTCAATTGCTCAAAATCATGAATTGCATAAATTAAATAATAAATTAAAATATGGAGTCAAGAAATCAAAACTTCATCACAATTCCAACACAATTAACCTAGCCTAGAAACATAATAGAAAATAAATAACAAGAGATATGAAAAGATGTAACACAATTCATCTCTTTGCAATTGTATCTTCAATCTTGATCTTGGCGTGGTTTTGATCCCTCGGCACTTCGACAGCGTTTTGGCATGAATTTAGCAAGTTCGGAACCCCCAATCTCAAGTCTTAGGTCTGGTATTTATATATTTTCCCGAGAATTAGGTTAATTGAGGAGAAAACTGCTGAATTCCGCGCAAAAAGCCCAGCTGCGGCCCAATCGGGACTACTATGCGGCCGCACGGTTCAAAAATGCGCGATCGCATGACTCTGCAGGTAAACTCCAGTCGCTGATTTTTTTGACCGTGCGACCGCACGGTATTACGGTTTAAGGCAATTTCTGACTTTTAAATGTTACAAGTTGGTCCATGTCTTTTAATTGCACAGCAAGTCCTCCAACTTCTGATTGTTGCAATTTAGCCCCTCAACTTCTGATTTCTTCCAAATTCGATTTTTTCTTCAATTAGCTATTTGATTGACTGCATCAATTCTTGATTTGCTCACTTTGACACTTTTTACATCCAATTGCTCAATTTTAGCTTCAATTCCTTTATTTTCTCGACTTTGGGATTATTTCTGAAATGTAAACAAATAACACAAAATAAAAAGCAAATATTTTAAAACAAACATATAAAATCCTACTTTTATGATAGAAATAAGTGTATAAAATACACTTATCAACACCCCCAAACTAGAACTATTGTTCGTCCTCGAACAAAATAAAACTAAACTATAAATGTAAAACGGAAAATTAAATAAAAACTATGTTTTTGCTTTTGTCAACTTATTTACCATGCGCTTCAACAATCCAAATTGACGATTCACTTTAGACAAAGAAATATGAACAACATAAAATATTTTCATTCATCCGATGTTCAACTTCATTGTGTGTGTGTGAATAGCCAAAATCAGATGCAAACTTATGCAAAAATAAACTTGACAATGTGTGACTTTTTATGCAAGAGTAAGCCCGAATCCTGTGTGGTCAACAATAATTTTCTTTTGATTTTCCTTACCCTCTCATGGATGATCACAACCTTACTGTTTTTTTCTCATATCCCGAGGTCTTTCCTATTGATGTGGTTTCTAAACATGTATAAATTACATTTTTCCACACAAGGTAGTTAGGACTAGATAAGTATGCACGACAGACCAAGAAAAATTAACAAAGTGTTAGGAATTTCAATCAACAAAGCTTATACCATTTTATTTCATTTTTCTTTTATATGGACGACTTTTTCTTTTAATGTCCATGTCTTTTACCATCTTTGTGCAATACTTTTCATTTTTGCTTTCTATATGACCCCTGTAGCGAGCTTTAGGTCGGCAGCTCCCAACTCAGTTGAGCTTAGGGTACCAGGTTCAAAGAACCCCTCAGACTTAATTACCTGAGTCATAAAGGCTTAAACAGAAAAGTTAAAGATGTTTTAACGTCTTATGTGTAAGTCCACTCTCCGTACTTGCTTTCTAGTTGACCCCTGTAGCGAGCTTTAGGTCGGAAGCTCCCAACTCAGTTGAGTTTAGGGTACCAGATTCAGAGAATCCCTCAGACTTACTTGTTCGAGTCAAAAAGGCATTTGAAGAGTAGAATAAGACCTTCAGTATTTTTCTGTTGGTTATTATGGTTTATACTTGTTGATCAAAACCCCTTACACTAAAGATGTAAAATTAAAAAGTTCAAATCCTCAATCTACCAATGCATACTCAATCTAACCTTCCCACCCCCAAACTGCTTCTTGAGCAGTTTGGTTCTACATTTCAGGTTGGGATCTAATTTCTTAAGGTTTGGGATTTTACAATCAGTTCTATGTTCAAACTGCACAAGTTTACCCCCACAAATATCAAGCCTCTCTCTACACAAGTTTTTATTCGAAAGTGGCTATGTGCTCAAATTTGATTAAAGTCTCACATGGATGAATGTTAAGAAAAATTTAGTTCGCATGTTGCCCAATTTTCTAACTAAAGCACAAAATTCAATTCATATCGTATCATAAGCAATAAATAAATCAACATTTTTTTTCAAAATTTTCCACTTTTTATGAGTTTTCCAATTTTTCAATTTTTTTTTTAACTCCAAAATCGAATGAATGTGTACATGAAGCACATGAATGAGCCCACCCCAAACTAGAACTATGCATTGTCCTCAATATATTTAAAGCAAATAAAGAAAATAAACATAGTAATAACAAAGAGGGTCAATGTACTTCCCGGATTTGGAGAGTTGGTATTCCCATTTTTGAAGCTTTGACTTAAATGAAATGACCATCTACTTCCTTTTCCATGTTCGGCTTGAAGTGTCCCATGATGATATGTTCTTTGCAAATAAACATTAATGGTCATTAAAAGCATAATTATCACATAGTAACTAAAGAAAATCAACACAACACACCCAAACTAGGACTTAGAAAAAATTTTGAAATTTTTGAAAAGTGGTTGACCACTAATTTTCAGACCTCGACATCGCCTCGAAAAAGTGAAAATTTTTCGAGACATGTACCGGGCATATGAAAGTATATAACTCGGTCTACAACATATCAAAAATTCAGCAAGTTTGAAGTTCATTTGGGTCATGAAAAGATGTGACAAAGTAAGTGCAGTGAAGCTGAAAACAGGTGCACTGGTGCCTGTAATGGCCTTGCAATGAGGTGCCATGTAGTGCAATGATGTTCAAGTTGAGTTTCATGCTTTAAATCAGTGTAAACATGGATTGAACGATGCACAAGTGATGTTTAACATGTAGTGAAGGTGATCATCAAAAAAGAATTTCCAAAACTCAATAAAAACCTCATTGAAACATTTAATCAAACACCTAGCATGCATTTAAAGAAATCAATGAGAATCATAGAATTGGAGACTTGAATTAAGCCAAAAATTTTCATCTAATAAACACAATTCAATACCCCAAGTTCTAGCCTAAGCATATCACTATCAATCCATAATATTCAATTTCCACAAAAATTCGAAGAACACAAGAATTATGCATAATCTTGGAAATTGGTGAAAAAATCTTACCTTTGGATGATTTTGATGCAATGCAAGGTATGATTTTGAGTTATAATGGTGTGCAAACTTAGGGGAACAGTTGGGAATTCAATGTTGGGCGATTTGGGGGAGGAGAAAACGGGTTTGAAGTGGTTAAAATGAAAAATAACAGCATTTTAAACATTCTGCCAAATCTTTCAGCAGAAGACAGTGCGACCACACGGTTTAATTGGACAGTGACTTGTAATTTTTAATTTTTCAATTTTAGACCCCGTTTTCAACCCCTAAATGCTTTCACATGCATGCAACCAACTTCTAACCAATATGTTCATGTCCTAAGCTAGGTGATCAAGTGGAAGTTTGTGATAAAAAGCAACAAAACAAATAGAAAACAAATAAATCCTAAAAATGCTAAAACATACAAGAATAGGAGCAATGAAGTTTTCAATGCCACTAACATGTCAAAATATGAATTCTAAGCATGCAAGTGATCCTAAAATGCAGTGTATAGCATCAAAACAATAATAAAGAAAATAGATAAAACAAATAAAGAAAAAGGGTTTAAGAAGTTGGGTTGCCTCCCAACAAGCGCTTCATTTTTAATCTAAAGCTAGACTTTTTGACAAACTCTCAAGGTGGCTTTAGATTAGATGGTGTAGCCTCATCATCTGCCCTTACCTTGTATTCATACCTCACCCAGTACGCCAATTCCAACTCGACATCTATCCTGGAGCAATTTTCTAGTTCTGGTTCATGGACATCAAATTGCATCATTGTGAAAGTCACTTCTTGATTTTCAGCCCGCAGCACTACATCTCCTTTTTCTACATCAATTAATGCTCGTGCAGTGGCTAGGAATGGTCGACCAAGTATCAAAGGCAAATTTTCATCTTCCTCCATATCTAAGATGATAAAGTCCGCTGGGAATATGAATTTGTGAACTTTCACCAATACATCCTCCGCAACTCCATATGGGTGACAGATTGATCGATCAGCCAGTTGCAATATGATATTGCTTTCCTTTGGTTCACCCAGTCCCAATTTCTTGTATAAAGACAGGGGCATCAGATTTATACTTGCACCTAGGTCACATAGGACCTTGTTGAATTTTAAATCACCTATAATGCAAGGTATTGAAAAGCTCCCTGGGTCTTTGAGCTTAGGTGGCAGCTTGTTTTGCAGGATTGCGCTGCATTCTTCATTCAAAGTGACCTCCTCAAGTTCTTCAAGCTTTTTCTTGCTAAACATCATCTTTTTTAGCAGCTTGGCGTAACTTGTGATCTGTGTGATGGCTTCCAAGAAAGGAATATTTATGTGCAGTTTTCTAAGCATATTCACAAACTTGTTAAACTGCTTATTCTCTCTTTTTTTCTTCAGCCTTTGTGGAAATGGAATAAGAGACTCGTGAGGCTTAATTTTTGATTTCACCTCATTGTCATCTTCCCTTTCAACCATCTTTTCAACATTATCCACAACTTTTTCAAGAACTCCAGCTGGCTTTTTAGCATGAATCTCAGGAAGTTGCACACCACTATGCGTAATGATAGCATTTATCTCATGTTGCACTACATTTATAGCCATTAGTTGTTCCTTTGGGTTTACCTCAGTATTTGCAGGTAATGTACCCGGAGCTCTAGCTGTGATCAACTGTGCTATCTGTCCCACTTACGTCTCCAGATTTTTGATTGAAGTCTGTTGATTTTGAATGGTGGTTTTAGTTTTTCTCATAAATTGATCTGTTCTAGAAATGAACTGTTCTGTCCTTTCCACAAACTTCCCAAGCATTTCTTCTAATGCAGGCTTTCTCTCTTCAGTGTTGAAATTAGGCTCAATGTGTCCATTAGAGTGATCTTTCCAAGAAAAGTTAGGATGATTGCGCCATCATGGATTGTAGGTATTTGAGTATGGATTATTCTGGCGTTGACCTCCTTGTAAATAGTCAACTTGCTCCAATGGACAAGCCAGGATATGGCAATCTGTAGTGGCGTGGTTTGCACCACACTCTTCACAAGTCATTTTAGCACTTTTTGATGAATGACTCACCAGTGCTATGCCCTCCACTTTCGCAGCCAAAGAGTCTATTTTTGCTGATATGGCAGTGTAAGCATCGACTTCATAGACTCATGATGCCTTCTTTGGAACAACCCTGTTTGATCCCCACATGGCATTTGTATTTGCTATCCTCTCGAAGAGCTCCAATATCTGCCCGATGCTCTTTGTGCCTAACGCACCATTTGATGAGGAATCAACCATGTTTTTAAAATGTGGAAGTAGTCCTTCATAGAAGCACTTCACTTGACCACCTCGTTTGATCTCATGGTTTGGACACTTCCTCAGCATGCCCTTAAATCTGTTCCATGCATCATCAAAGGATTCAGCATCTTGTTTTTGAAACATGGTGATGTCATATCTCAGTTTGGCAACCTTAGCTGGAGGCATGAATTTGGTGCAAAACTTTTGGACCAAGTCGTTCCAAGTGGTTATACTCGCAGCTGGGCGAGAATTCAACCACTCAACAGCCCTATCTCTTAGAGTGTAAGGGAATAACCTGAGTCTGATAGAATCATCAGATACGCCCTAATATTGAAAGTGTTGGCACGTGTCTAAAAATTTAGAAACATGTGTGTGCGGGTTTTCATCAGGTCTCCCATGAAATTGTTGTCCGTTTTGGAACATGCTGATGACATTGGTTTTTAATTGGAAGTTTGCCTGTCCAAATGGTGGATAGACTATGTTGGATTGACTTTGAACCACCTGAGGTGTCATGAAGTCACTCACCAACATGTTATCTTCATTTATTGGATCAGCGGCAAGTAATCTCAAATTGTTGTTTGCCATTTGATTTTCTTTTTTGTTTTTAGATTTATCTAATTCCCTCAGTTCTCTTAACTTACAGTGTAATGTACGTTCTATTTCCGGGTCAGCTTCGAAGAGATTCCATTCTTTCGAACGCATACACAACTAAAAGAAAGGAAACTAGTAACTAACTAAAACAAAGAAATTAAAATCCTAAAAATTAAAAAAATAAAAGTAAAAATAAAATTAAAACAAGTAAAAAGTCCGAATTAGAGAGAAAGTAATCTAAAAATAAATTTAAATAACAATCTCCGGCAACGACGCCAAAAAATTGATAACGTTATGCAAGTGCACGGGTCGCGCAAGTAATAAAGTGGACGTGAGTCCAAGTATCGATCCCACAGAGATTGTGTTAAATTGTATTTTAAATTACTACCTTAACCGGAACTAGAGATTTGTTTTGATTTGAGAATTTTGATTTTGAAAACTAAAATAAAGATTAAACTAAAAAATTGACAAATTTGATTTTAAACGAATGAAAATAAATGCGTTAGAATTATGAATCCATTTTTGACTCTATCATCCATATCTTAACCAATTATTTAAATACAATTCACGGGTTTTGAAAATCTATATTCCTAATGTTGTTAAAACTTCCTTTCGGACAAGCAATAACGTCTATTCCTACACACAACCCAACTATATTTCTATGTTGAATACGAATGTGCAAGAAAGCATTAAAAGAACTATGAATATTATAGCAGATAACACAAAGTATAGGGGTATATTTCTATCCCCTATCGGACTTTGTGGCAATCGAAACAAGTCTAATGAAATCTTTATCTTTCGAACTTAAGAAATCACAACCTAAAATCATACAACTAGTGATCAAGTAATTGCATGATAGAAAAAACATAATTCAATTGCTCAAAATCATGAATTGCATAAATTAAATAATAGATTAAAATATGGAGTCAAGAAATCTAAACTTCATCACAATTCCAACACAATTAACCTAGCCTAGAAACATAATAGAAAATAAATAACAAGAGATATGAAAAGATTTAACCCAATTCATCTCCTTGCAATTGTATCTTCAATCTTGATCTTGGCGGGGTTTGGATCCCTCGGCACTTCAACCGCGTTTTGGCATGAATTTAGCAAGTTCAGAACCTCCAATCTCGAGCCTTAGGTCTGGTATTTATAGATTTTCCCGAGAATCAGGTTAATTGAGGAGAAAACTGCTGAATTCCGCGCAAAAAGCCCAGCTGCGGCCCAGTCGGAACTACCGTACGACCGTACGGTTCAAAAATGCGCGATCGCATGACTCTGCAGGTAAACTTCAGTCGCTGATTTTTTTGACCGTGCGACCGCACGGTATTACGGTTTAAGGCAATTTCTGACTTTTAAATGTTACAAGTTGGTCCATGTCTTTTAATTGCACGGCAAGTCCTCCAACTTCTGATTGTTGCAATTTAGTCCCTGAACTTCTAATTTCTTCCAAATTCGATTTTTTCTTTAAATTAGCTATTTGATTGACTGCATCAATTCTTGATTTGCTCACTTTGACACTTTTTACATCCAATTGCTCAATTTTAGCTTCAATTCCTTTATTTTCTCGACTTTGGGATTATTTCTGAAATGTAAACAAATAACACAAAATAAATAGCAAATATTATAAAACAAACATATAAAATCCTACTTTTATGATAGAAATAAGTGTATAAAATACACTTATCAGGAATCTACAAAGATTCTCTACTATCCTATGTTTCAATAAAAATAATAATAATAATAATTCTGGCAAAGTTTTTGTTTTGGACAGACCAGTCAACCCCATCAAAAGCCGGAATGATTGATAATAAAATGGGGTTTTTAGTTAAATAGGTTTAGTATATAATAAGTTTAGTAAAATAGATCCCTCAGTTGAAATGTCAAAATTACCCTTAATGAAAAGGTCTGTTTAATTTGCAGGGTATATCCCCAAACTTAGTCAGGTTGATTTAATTCAGTGCTTCTGGTTATATTTATATTTTTTAATCTTTTAAGTTCTTCTAAAAATGTTCTATATTGTAATAATTTTTCAAAAGATTTAGGATGATCATTTTCAGTTATATATCCTAACATTATTCCTTCTGATACTTCTTCTTCTATATCTTCGTATTCTTCTATAATTTTATGAACCGTATTTATATTTTTTGCTGTTTCAACAGAATTAAATTCTATTCTATTTAGGATTGCATAGTCAATATCTTCGTATATTTCTTTTAGTTTAGTTTGTCCAACAGAATGTATATTTTTAGATTTTTCAACAATAGTTGATAAAAATGAAATTTCTTTATCATTTAAATATAGTTTATATTCACAGTTATTAGATGTTGATGTTTGTAAAGTATTCATAGATTATTGGGTTGGTAAATTATTATACAAGATTTTCTGGTATAATTCCATTCTTTGGTCTAGTAAAATACAATAATCTGCAATATATTGTTCGTATTTTTCTAAAAGTTTATTGTATTCTTCAGAAGATATATTTTCATTTTCCATTTGATGTTTAATATCTTCCATTTTATCTCTTAATTTTTCTAAAAGATTATCTAGTCCTTCTATTGTATACCCTGGCATTTAGGTTTAGACTGTATTTGTTCCTATTTTATTTTCTAAATCTATTTTAAGTTGTAATATATCAGAACAATCTATAATGTATTGATCATGATTTTCTAAAAGTATATAATATTGTTCAGATGATTCATCCATATCTATTAATTGAGATATAATGTTATCTATTTTTTTCGTTATCCTATCTAACAAATTGTCTAATCCTTCAATAGTATATCCAGGCATTATAAATACAAAAATAAATAATTTATAAAATTTCAAGTAATTTTTCAAACTCTATCAATGTTTGAGAATTGATAATATCTATATCAGCCATAATATCTATGCTTGGTTCAAATGGTATATTATATTTTGAAATACTTTTCTTTCTCTTTTCTAATTTATCAATTATATCTTGAATATTTTGTACCATTATATAGATCTTACAGTACCTCTAGCAAAGTTTTCTATCAAATTTTCTTTAAAACTTTTTAATATCTCTTGTGATGCATGTAGTTGCTCTTGGTATCCTATTTTATCAATTTCATTTTCATATTCAATACCTTTTTTACTTTTGATATGCTTTTGAACTTTATATGGACCTCTTTTAGTTCTGGGTTTTTTCATGATATAATTACTATTATTCATGATATTAAGATTTTCAAAAATTGGTAAAGAAAGATTCATCCCTTCCATCACTGTCATAATCTATTACAGGGTCATAATCATTATCACTGCTAAACACATATCCTAAATATAATTCATTATTTATTTCAGTATTATCACTATCAAGCCAAAAATAAATAATTGATTTTGTAATTTCTAATCCTAATATTCTTTTTAATGTTGGAAAGATAACTAACAAACATGGCATATACACATGATATAACTTTTTTATTTCATTATTAGGTCTGGTAAATTGTTTATACATGAATAAAGGTTCAATTATGCTATGGTGTTCATCATTATAAGGACTGTTTTGATAATTAAATTTAATAATCCTGAATTCTGTCATGTTAAAAACTCTTCTTCCTCCTAATTCCGTAAAGATAGATATATTAAGAATACTAACCTCTTTTCCTGTTCTCAGTACCTTTGTATTTTCCTTCTATTGTTAGTGACCTTCATGCTTATAGGTTTCTGCTCCACACCCTTCAATGGCTTCCTGCCTTCACGGGTTATTAGCTGAACCTAGATGCCTTCACTGTATAACGTTTTAGATGGAAAATATTTTAGGACAGAGTGTAGGGAGTTTTCTTAATAATATATCTTCTTCTTGGAAACAGGATTTAGAAGACAAGAATTTAGAAACTCATCATAATTTGATAAGTAGATTGAGATTTTATTGATAATATGAAGATTGAAACAAGATTGATAAGAGAATTTTTCAAAGACAGAAGATTTTTGGCTTTCTCACAAACTGAGTGCTCCAGTGAATTCTGCCTCTTTTCTAATCAGAAGATCCTTATTTATACAACTTCACGAGGTATTACTATACAACCTCTTACATCATTGCTTATGTAATGGATACAATAATTTGAATTTTACAAGGACCTACAAGGACACACCTGTCCATCTATTCTTTATTACAAGGATACAGCTGTCCCTTTATTTCTTCACATGGCTATATTATAATGACACCTATCCCTCTATTTTTAGTCTTCTCATGGCCCTTACATTGTGCTGTCTTGTTCCATTAAATCAGATCTATCAATTGGCTTCCATCTGTCCATCACTTCTGTTGGTATGTAAAGCAGACTTATCAAATGGCTTCCACCTGTCCATCAATTCCTTTGGCATGTGGGGTAATTCCTAGCTATGCACGCCTCTTGCAAAGTGGCAAAACTTCCATGGATTTGATGAGTATCAAATTTATTGATGTATTCTTGCAAAATTGTTGACTTTTCTTTTCCTCCATTAGTGAGTAAGGTCCATCCATTGTACTGGCATATGCATTTGAATTTTTTCTCATATAGGTTTTTGGCAATGTTGTAGAGAACTTTAATTCCCAACACCCTTCGGGATCTAAACCATGATCTTGTAATGTTTGGTACTGGCTTGGTATTTTTCCCAACTTCAATTTGAAAATTTCGAGCAACATACCCAATCGTGATAATATGCTCAGCAGGATAATATATCCTTCCATCAATTTCAGGACTGATCGAATAAAATTTTAAATACATGGCTCTTCCTTGAGCAAATTTTGAAATTTCTCCTTTTAGTAAATCATCAAATTTTTCGATTTCTTTCAGATCTTTTCCTGGATAGATAAGATCCAAGAATCCATAATCAGCTGCCATTTTTGTCATGACGGGATCTCCTCCCTGAATAACGATCAATCGTGGGTATACATGGTCTCCAGATGAAATGTAATAGCAATCACATTCTTGAAGTTCATATATAACTTCAACAGTAGTTTTATATTCGTTTTCTTTTGGTAAAAAAGGGGAATCATCTTCTTCTTCAGGACGAATTCTGACTACCCTTGTATGTTCATCTTTGGCATTGATTGTGATTTTTCGAGGACTGGCTTCATTTATAACAACTTTTTTGGGACTTGGTTCATCTCTTTTAATTATTGGTCCACCACAGCTTCCAGAAGATGTACCTGTTTGTGTTTTTGGTATAACATGTTTGGTATCAGCCTGTTTGGTAATCAACGATTCAAACTGAGATTCAATCTCAATTATGTTATCGCTCAATTCTTTAGTATAATTGTGATGAAATGTTGAGATTTTCATCAATTGCTTGAAACCTCCTTGGAGAGTTTCTGCAAGTTGTTCAATTCCAAGCTTTATATCTTCAGCTTCCTCCATGAGGAAGTTCATTCGCTTTTTGGCATCTATTAGGGATCTTTTGATATTATCCATCTGCAAATTCAATATTCCTGCTTAAAAAGTCCGCGAGATAATTATTAACACCTTTAATATAAACAATATCAAAATTATAAAATGCCAAATAGGCTTGCCATCTATGGAGCCTTCTATATTGAGGTTCTGGTGGTAATTTATTTTTTACTAAACCTGCAACTTGAGAATTATCAGTTTCAACAATGAATTTCTTAGATAATAAAAACAATGAAAACTTCTTTATTCCTCTTATGATTGCTAACAGTTCTTTCTCATGAGTGGTATAATTTATTTCTGCTTGATTAAACGTTCCACTTGAATATCTACAAATTTCATTAAAATCTGTTTTTAATATTGCTGCCCAATACTTATTCGAGGCATCAGTATTAACTATCAGATTATCTTTTTCATCTGGTAATCTTAATTTTGGCAAATTTTTACATTCTTCTTTTAGTGATTTGACAATTTCTGTATGTTCATCACTCCATCCTTTGGTATTTGTTTTCCTGAGTAAAATTTGAATTTTATGTCTCTTTTTTTATAGATTTTCAATAAATCCTTCTGCATAATTTAAACATCCTAAAAATTTTTGTATTTGTTCTTTTGATTCTAATTTGTTTGGAAAACTTTCTATCTTTTTAGATATATGGGTTTGTAATTTTTTCCCTCTTTTATCTATTGATAATCCAAGAAAATCAATTTCTTGTTTTTCTATTATAGCTTTATTTTTTGAAAGAACAATTCCTTCTTTTTTGCATTCATTTATAAATTTAATTAAATGGTTTCTATGTTCTTCTCTATTATTAGAACATATTAATATATCATCGACATAGACAATTAAGAATTCATTGAATTTTCTAAATATGTTATCCATTCTTCTTTGATATATTTGTGGTGCATTTTTTAAACCAAATGGCATAACCACCCATTCATACTTACCTTGAGGTGTACTAAATGCTATATATTGAATACTATATTCTTCCATTTTTACTTGCCAAAATCCTGATTTGCAATCAAATTTAGAATAATATTGTTTTCCTTTTGCAAGATTTATTAGTACCTCTTTATTGGGTAAAAAGTATCCGTCAAATTTAGTATATTTGTTTAATTCTTTATAATTTATCACCATTCTAGTTTTTCCTCTTTTTTGTTCAGAATGTTTCATGACCATAAATGCTGGACTACTATGAGGTCCATTACTAGGTCTGATTAATTTTTGATTAAGTAATTCTTTTATCTGAGTTTTAAACTCTTGTGTATCTTGTATGGTATACATCATTGGTCTAACTCTTATAATAACATTTTCTGTTAATTCTATTTTAGCTTTTGGATGATGTGGTTTCCAAAATAATAATGGATTTTCTCCACAAATTTTTTCTAGTTGATCAATGATTTTTTCCATATTTGTTTGTATGTTTGTTTTTAAGGCTTTTTTATACATTATTCTTTTATTTTTTATTTCATTTTGTATAATTGGCTTTTTCTCCCATTTATCACCACGCTGTGTTGGCTGAACTCTGTAAGGTCTAAATTCTCTTGGTATTTTTAGTAAATGTGCACAAGGTGTTTGTAACATCACCATGTAATTATTTTGTTTATAATATTGAAATTGTTGTATAAAGTCATTTCCTAGTAATATATCACATTCTAATTTGTTATAATTATATACTTTATTTACAACTATTTGTTTATTCCCAAGTATTATATCAATTTTATCAGCACTATTAATTATATGAGTACTTTCTCCTGTTACTCCTGTAATTTTTATTTTTCCATTAGTATTCCATGATTTTATTAAGAAGCTTTTGAATATTGTTATATCACTTCCCGTGTCAATTAATGCACATGTTGTTATATTTGTTTCAACAATTCTAACTTGTATATAAACGGCTAATGGAAAACTTATTTGGTTATTCATTTATTCAGCCTTTCTGCATAGTATAGTTTGACCATTATGAGTTATATATAATCCTTCACGTTTTATACTATAATCTTCTAGTCCATCTAGAAAGCTCATACCTAATAATACATGAGGATTTGCCATACTACTATCTACATGACATGGTACTAGGAGATTTATTCCTCCTATTTTTATTGGTACTTTTACTTCAAGTTCAGTCATATGTATTTGTCCATCAAAATTTATATATCTATATGGATCGGTTCTATGAGATATTAGTCCTTTATTTCTATTTGAAGCTATATGACATTCACTAGCTCCTGTGTCAATTAATATATTTGATCCTTTTATATGTTCTAATCCATTAAAATATTCACCTTCTATTTTCATATTTCCAGCATTTCTATTAAGTTTTATTTCTTTTATATTACTAGTTTCTCCTAATTGTTTTCTATTAGGTAAACTTGCTGATCTCCTAATTAATCTGCCATCTTCAAATGTTATGTTATTATTAGGGTATTCTTCTTCTCGTAACTCTATGATTTCTGGTTTATTTTTTGTTATAGTAAGTTCATAATTTCTTGGAACTAAACTTATTTGTTTATCTGGTTCTACAGCTTTACCAAAATCTTTACATTCTTTATGAATTTCAATATATGGTTTTTTAGAATAAATGTTTCCATAATTAGAATTAGTAAATGTGTATAATGCCCTGTATTCTATAGTCATAATTTTATCTCCTGGTTCCATTATATCATCTTTATGTAATTTGAAATGTAATCCTAAAACTTCATTAAAATTTCTATCTTTTAATGATATACAATATTTTGGGTAACATGTAAATATTAGTTTCTTATATGCTAGATTTCCTTCTACTGTTCCTAAATGACTGTCTTTTAAATTTATAATTCTTCCATCATGTAAACTTACAGTCAAAGGCGAATCTAATCCTTCTTTAAACAGGGATTTAAACATTATTTGGATACCTGCTAAGTAAACATATTGAATCTTTTCACTTTGTTTTCTATTAATCTTTGTTAATAATTCTGCAACTGTATTTTTTGTTAAAAGATTTAATTTGTGTGTTCCTTGAGTGGTTCTAACATCTATTGCTCTTTCAATTTTATGATATTCATTTATTGCTACTTTTTCTCTTTTCCATATTCTGTCTAATATTTCCCATTTTCCTATTTTCAAATCTAAAGATAATTTTTGTATTTTTCTGAACTTATTATTATCAAAAGTTACTTTTAATCCATAACCTTCTATTCCTTCATATTCTTGCTTATCTATGTTCTTATTTGTTTCTATTTCTTCTATTTTTTTATTCTGATTCTGATTCATTGCTTTCTGAATCTGTTTCGCTTATATAGACTTCTTGATCATAGTGTTCTTCAATATCTGATATTTTACTTAGTTCACTTTCTATTTCTAGATATTCATTTTGTAATATTTTAACTTTCTTTTTGTTACAATCAGGGCTTATATGTCCCATTTCTCCACAATTCCAACATTTGCATTGGCTTTTATCTTTCTTATAAGTTTTATTTTTCTGTTTTTTATTTGGATTATATCTTCTTTTGTAATATCTCCTCTTAGGTTTTATATATCTTTTTCTGAAGTTTCTGAATTTTTTAAATTTTCTATTCTTAAATTTTCTTTTATTATTATATTTTCTTCTTTCAGTGTTACATCCCCATTGGGTAGGTTTTTCCATATCTTCACAACATATTCTAGTTAATTTTCCTGATTTCTTTAATAATTGTCTTTGTTGACATATATATGCTAATCTTTCAAATAAGAATTTTATCCTTGATCCTAATCTTCTAGGTGTTCCAGGGTTATCTCTAATAAATTTTTCAAATTCTATTTTAAAGTATATTCCCCATGAACCTGGTAATTTATTGTAATACATATCTCTATATACTTCTTGGTTTTCATTACTATAAAATTGGACATAATAGTATTCTTTAAATTCACAAGTATATTCTTTAATTTTACACATATCACATATTGTTAAATTTATTAATCTTACTCTTGCATTATCTTTTTCTCTTATTGATTCTGCTTCAGAATTACTTATCCAATTTTCTCCTAAAAATTCATCCGCAATATAATCTACTAATTTTTCTATTCCCTTTCTATCTGATTTTATTAGTTCTGTCTGTATATTTCTTCTTATTAATGCTTTTGTATCACTACTTATTCCTTCCCACCAATTTCTAACATGTCCTTCAAAAGAGGCTATTAAAAAATTTATCATTCTATCAGTATTTTCCCATGTATCATTTTTATTGTATAAAAAGAATAGTATCATTGAATCTGCCCAAGTTAATAAGGCTTTTTTAGTATCTATTTTACAATCAAGATCCAATTTTGTTCCTCCATGATTAATAGGTTTATCATAATTATTATTTGATTCAAATCTATCTTTATATTTATTCCCTCTAGGTGGTTGTCTATCTCTGACTATATCATAATATTGCCGGTGTGGTTTACTATATAAGGGTGCATAACTTTCATCTGGATCTGGTAATTCTTGTTTGGAAGTTCCTATTGGAGCAGGGTTAGGTGCTCCTCCAGTATTCATTAAAACTTGGTATTCATTAAAATTTTCTATACTTAATTGGTCAAAATTTTCTATAAGCAAGTCTAACTCTTCATTCATTTTTTGTCTTGTTCTTCTTCAATTTTTTCTTCAGCTTTTAATTTTCCTAAAGTTTTTCCTATAGATTTTTGTAATTCTAATTCTTCCTCTAGTATTTTTGGTAATATGTTTCTTCTAAATTCATCATCCATACTTCCTGCTTCTATTATAATTTTTTCTTGTTCGAAATGCTTTTTTCCTATTCTAAGTATTTCTTTTTCTACGAGTTTTTTTGTCTATTTTCTTATCTTTGCTTTTATTATTTTCTTTAAATTCTCTAATCTCTAGTTTTAGTATATTTATATCATTTCTTACTTCTTTTAATTCATTTTTTACTTCTTTTACATCACTTATTAATGTTTTTATTAATATTTTTAGATCTTCAATATATTCACTTATCGACATTTTATACTCTTGGGTTTTGAGTTTTTTGTACCTTAAATAGTCTGTCATACATATCATCTATTTTTATTTCTAACTTTTTGATTCTTTCTTCTATTGATATGATTTTTTCATTTTCATTTTTTCTTATTTTTTCATTTAACCTATCTATTTTTTCTATAATTATTCCAATTTTATCTTGATTAATTAATTCTCCTGATTTTCTTTGGAATTCTTTTAAGATTTCTTCATCTATATTTTTAACTTCTCCTATCATTTCTTTTAATTCTTTAAATTGTATTGTTAGTTTATTTTGAATATTCTGTAATTTTTCTTTGATATTCATGTCCTGTATATTTAATTGTTGTAATTCTTCGATAGCTAATTTATCTTGTAAATTTATGTTTTTATATGTTTGCCATAAAAATGCACTTATCCAATTTAATTGCATGTTAAGAAATCCATTAGACTCTCCCCATGAGCTTAATGGTTGAAACATAGTTGTATTAGCTCCTTTTATTTGATAAGATCCAACTGGAAGTCTTATATTTTCTATTATTTGTTTTTCAAATTTTATTTCTGGAAATTCTGTCATTAATTTCTTCCTTTAATATGTTCGATTTCTAAAATAAGTTCTGTTTCATATTTTGCTTCTTTATAATTCATTATTTGATATTCACAATATTCTTCTATTGATCCAATCATTGATTTTCTATGATATATTCTATAATATTTTAGATAGTCTTCCAATGTGTTTGTTTTATCATATTTTTCTTTTCTAGTTTTTTCTTTATCTTCTAAAATCGTTTGAATTTTTTGGTAATTGTTTTAAAATTCTATCAAAATATTCTCTCTTTTTCTCCAATAATCTTAATCTTAATTTTTCTTGCCGTTTTATATTTCTTTCTTCTCTTATTTGGTCCATTAAATTTCTTCTTTGTTCTACTATTAAATCTAATTTTTCATTTGTTTCTATGTCTAGATATCTAATTAATTGAGGATCTGCTCTATGATAATCCATTTCTATAATCTTTATATAACTTTTCTAGTATATCTTTGTGGATTAAATCTAATATTTCGTTTATGATAAAATCTTCTTTTATTATATCGAAATTTATTAGATCATATATTTCTCTTCTTATATCTTTGTCTAAATCTTTTAAAGTTCTCAAGATTTCTATTTTATAATTATCGGGTAGTATTAATGTATGCATTATAAATCTTGATGTATATATTATATATTTATTTTTTATTTTTGTCATATAATATTTATCTTTTAGATCTGCCATATAGCTCTAATACCAAAGTGAGTGTGTGCTACTATGAGCGAACAAAAATCATATAAACAAAAATCATTTAAAATTATGTAAACAAAATTGTCTAAGGACTTAAATGAAATCTTTCCATACTTTAATGGTTTGTATTGCAAATTCTATATATAAGGGTATTTTTGTAAGTTTAAAGAGTCAAAGTCTATTTTTACAATATTATTGTTTCAAAGTCTATTTTACTAAATACTATAGTTATTGGATCCATTTATAATTATTTCCCTAATAAAATTTCTTCTTGCCGCTCTGAACTCTTATTATTTTCAACTTTTAAGAATCTCAATTATAAAATTACAAAATAAAAGCCTAGTCCCCTTTAGTAAAAAAAATGAATAAATTTATTTAATTAGGGATAAAATTAATTTTTTTTATTATTATAAATATTTGAAAAACCTATCTCTCTCCCCAATGAGTAAAATTAACAAATGATCACCCGACTTATTGAATGTTACTACTTAATCACCTAACTTCAAAAAGTATCTCAATAGCTATCAAACATCAGCAATGTTTCTAGTTAGTCACCAAACTTCAAAATGTATCTCAATGGTCACTCAACTTACTACTTAACCACCCAACTTCAAATGGTTGAAGTAATAATCGATAAATTAATCAGTCCTAATAAATAATCAATTAATGAACATATGTCAAATAAAAAATATTGAATAACCTAATGCTAAATTAATGAACATTAATTTATGAACTAAAAAGACATTAATCAATTTATAGTTCAAGGTAAGTATTTAATTATTTTATAAATAGCAGTCATTCTTGTGGTATTAATTTAACAAAATTGTTTCAAAAAAGTATTATCTTATCAATTTATGAAAATTATTAATTTATCCCCTTTGCTCAAATTAGAACCGATGAATTTGTTTATTCGATAGAGGTTATTAAAACGTTGTTTGGTAACACTATAGCAATTATAAATTGATTTATTTATGTTTTTCAGGTAAAATATATAGTTAAAAAGTAGTTTAATAAATTGTGTTGTTTATGCACTGATTTATAAATTATAATGATTATTTTAACACTACAAGAAAAACCGGTAACAACGAAAACAAATTTACGACTGCACAAAGTCGTCTCTATACATACGGACTTTTAGCGACGACTTTAGGATGTCGTCTCTACAAAACTACAACGAAGAATTAACCTCTCTAAGTAACCAATATCGTCTATGTAGGTTAGAATTTTAGAGACGGCTAATATGTCATCTCCATACCTTACATCAAAGGTAGGAATATTTCTTGCCCTGTTATTTATACCTATCAGAGACGACAAAGACGTCTCAATAGATCACATTTAGAGGTAACAATATTGTCATCTATGTATAGGGACTCTATCGAGACGGCAATATGTTGTCTCAGTACATTATATATAGAGACAACAACTTTCGTCTCCATATGTGTACATTTAAAGACAACAATTCTTGTCATCTCAATAGAGTCACATTTAGAGATGACAAAGATCGTCTATGTAGTATTATATGAAGTAATTTATGGTAACGTGTAGACTAATTTTGCTCGTGTATAATAACCTTTTTAGGCATTTTCGAGGAAAATTTTATTAATGTGTTATTATGGAGAATTTTAAAAGTATTCCCCGTTTCACCGTACCATATCAGAGACGAAAATTGTCGTGTCTGCATAAAATTAGAGAAGACATAGATGTCGTATTTATACATACACATATAGAGATGACAAAGTCGTCGCAATAGATGTACTTTTAAAGATGACAATATTTTCGTCTCTATACCTTGATTTATAGGCGGGAATATTTCCCGCCCAATCCCACTGAATCAGAGAGGACAATATACAATTAGAGACAACAATGTACAATATTTCCCACCCAATAATGTTGTCTCTGTAGATATACAATTAGAGACTATAGTTATGTCATCTTTATAAATACACATATAGAGACCCCAAAGTCATCTAAATAGATGCACTTTTAGAGACGACAAATACCTTAATTTATAGGCGAGAATATTTCCCGCCTAATCTTACTGAATCAGAGATGGCAATAAATGTCGCCTCGTTATAAATACACATATAGAGACGCCAAAGTCATCTCAATAGATTCACTTTTAGAGACGAAACATATGTCGTCTCTATACCCTAATTTATGACAGGAAAATTTGGCGCGTCTTGATTTTAGGAATTACAATTAGATCTTTAGAGATGACATATGTCATCTCTGTAGGGTAACGACATAAAAGCTAACAATAAGTTTCAGCAGTCATTTATTTAAAAATACTTCATTATCCAACCTGAAGACTTCGAGTTTTTCCTTAGCCAGATTCATACACAAAACTTAAGATTCTGGTGAGTTATTTGTATGTAACTACGCTAAAATTCTTTTTTATGCTCTGTACAATTTCTTACACTTTCATAAACCTTAAAATGTTGTTTGAAGATTAATTTGATAAGCACACACGTCTTTATCTTGGACCGTTTGACTTTGCTCTCTCCACCTATGCTTGCTTTGATACAGGCAAGTAGCAAAACGACATCTCAAACACTACGATGATGTTGAAAGTATCCTAGAGCCCCGCAAAAACAAGCAAAATTCAACGTCCCCAAGACCCTCGAATTTCGAGGCGAGGCAACACTGCCACCCCCATTTAGTTTTTTTTTTATTATTTCATCATTTTTTCTTCTTTTTCCTATATTTTTTTGTCCAAAGAAATTATTTAAGTCCGGACGTATTCGGGGAGGGGAAGCCAAAACCCGCCTATCTCGCAACAAGATGAGTTTTTTTGGCCCCATTACAGTTCGACTCAGGTCAGGTTACTTTGTCATCTCTAACCCTATGTTAAATGTGGTCGCTCCTGTTTGGTGGGTCCTATCGATGAAGGATTTTGTGACAATTTAGGACCATTTGACGCTATTCTCCTTCCTGATTTTGGGATGTAGGGCCTACATTAGGGGTTGAGGCTCCAACCAAAGGTTCGTTGATGTTGAGGAGATGGGTGGGTTCGATGGCTTTGGCGGCGTCAGGGTTAAAACAGATTTTTATTTTCGGATTGGTAGGGGTACGTCACAGGTGGTAGTTGTGGTGCGTTGGAGGTGAAGTTGCTGGTTTTGGTGCAATGGAATTAGAGGTTTTGATATGGTTTTTATGATGGTGGGTCGTTTATTCGAGGTGGTGCTGATGGTGTGGCGAGGTGAAATGAAGAGCAACTATAACTAATTTACTGGGTAATTATGACAAATTAATTTGATAATTTGAGACCTATAATGTAAACGAGAAATTCAGCTATTCAGGCCAAGTTCCCGCCACAACACCCGGGCCTACCATTGCCTTGAGAAAGTCTTTCGTGACTATACGATCAGCTAAGCCGATTAGACCACTCCCGACAAACACGATACAATAAAATCCCTACGAAATAATTGATATAAATGGAGTCTGGACAGCTAGAAACTAGAAACCTCTTGCCGAATGGACCCCCAAAAGGCTGGATGAAATTTGAACTATTACATGTAAATGGATACTATCAGTTTTACAAACAAAAAAAAAAATGTAACCAAAAGGCCAAAAAAAAAAAAAAAGGTAAAAGATTACAAAACCAGGCTGATGCGGCATACCGAAAGCTACAAAAGTGTATTTCTGAATTCGGCCAACTAAACATTAACAATACAGATTTCTAACTCCCCCTTTCCCTTTATAACATCCATCATTTTTGTTCTATCTTTTTCTTGTGCTGAGTAGTCCTACCCCAGATTTTCCCATTTACGGATACAACAATTTTTCCATTTTTTTTTATTTTTTTACTTTTTTTTTTTGGGTGATTGATTGATTATGGGTTATGATGCGCGTCAAAAACTTCAATACCTTCTTGGCTCGCTATATCACAACCCGAAGGAGCCCCGGCTGTGGTTCAGAGAATTCGAGACCCTCCTCCTCGAGCAGGTAGCGCTGAACAGCAGTAGGAAGTCGAGCAGGAGTACGGGAACCCCTAGTGTGGTGGCCAGTCCCAACACATATGTATACCAGCAGATGCTGGTTAGTCGACCTTGCTGCATTCCTCATTACAGACAACTCACGCTTTAGGACATGAATAGCTTCGCTCACATGTAAACCATGCAGATCAATCATTTTCTCTCTTCCATTGCCCTGCATCTCCGGATTCCTGCAAAAATAATTGAACCATGGCAATGAGACATCAAAGGCCACAAGGCTGCCCAATGAATCCAAGAAGTTCCCCTACACTACAATGCCAAAAAAGGAAAAGAAAAAAATTGCTACAGGCAGAAAATACGTCCACAGGATGGAGATCATGTCCAACAAATAATATAGCAATAATAATATAATAATAGTAAAAAAAGAAAATTATATCTCTAGGATGTGGAATATTCTTTGTCTTCTGCTAGATTATATTTGGCCATTATTTAATTATTTTTTACATGAATAATATTTTGAGTGCATGTAAGGGTCCACGAAATCACAAACCTTTGACGATAAATAGATTCCTGAGCTTTCCCGTGAGCTGCCTTCATTTGCATGTTGTGCAACTGCCCTTTAATGCTCAACTCCTTGGCTAAAGCCTTATTACCAATGAGGTATGCCTGGCGTGCCTAATCTTACATGAAAGTTTCAGACGATATAGATCAATCACAAGGAAAGACATTGCAGTTCACAAGGCTTACATACAGTTCAAAGTAAACTTCACATGGTAGTTGCCAGCAGGGTTCAATAAAATATACAATCCATTGCAGAAGGGTATGCCAATCACCAGAGTCATGTTGGTTTTTCATTTCTCCTCCTTTTCTTCAATAGATGTTCAGTCTTAATAGGGGGGTGGGGAGCGGGGAGGATAAGTATCTACAAGTCCATTAACAGACAGCACGTTTTGAGCCAAAGGCCAATCTACTGAATCAATAACGAAACAAATTAATCTCTTCAATCCACATATAACAAGTTTGAAGGACAAGAAGTGCAAGGAGATGGGAATTATTGGGGTTTCCACACAAATGGTGAAGAGTGTCATTCTTAAAAGTGATCGTGTGGGTGCTCAAACACATGCACATCGAGAGAGAGAGAGAGAGAGAGAGAAAGAGAGAGAGAGAGAGTGCTTGGTCAGATTCTATACTCTCTTCACATAAAATGTATGTTGCAGAGTAGAATTAGAAGGGGGCAGCACTCAATGAAATGTTGTTGAAGACCAATGAACATTTCACTTATATTCACAGCAAGTGGAAATAGTGTTTAGTGAAGAGGACGACATTGCAACTTCTTTCCATAATACATATGCATGTTGGCTAACCTTAAATGAAAAGTAAAAGTTACTTTCAAATATACAAGTAAGAGTTACTTTTGGCTTTGAAATATTTTATGCATACTTTATTGTTTGATTAAGTAAAATAATTATTTATGATGGAAATAACTCTTTCCTTGGGTGTCAACTTAAGCAAATTATTTATACAATCCATTCCTGGTATGCCCGCTGCTTCGTCCATAATTACTGACAATCCATCCTTTTCTTTTCTTTCTTTTATTTAGGGGATAGTACGAGTGCTAATCAAATTTGACCAATAAATGATATTATTTACTTTAACACTGTACTCATTTATTTATTAAGTTAACTTTTAAGTGTAGACAACAATCCTTATAATCAGACATTATGTTTCATTGAAGTACATTACCCTCAAAGTGGCACACTGTACATCATGGTCCCCACCATGCAAAAAAGTAAAAGACCATCAAATAAAACGACGTCATAAAAGCAAATGAGAATGCAAATTAAAGAATATATCATTATTTTTTTCTCATTCTTTACATTTTCCCAATTTTTCTTTTTTGTCTACGCAAATGGCATACCTGTTCAAAGTATGCATTACGTAGGCGTGCATGATCACGAGCTTCCTCCCGCAATTCAGAATACATATTTGCTGCCATCTCAACAAAGTTAAAGCATATATACATACAAAAAGCATTTGTTCTGCAATTAAAGTTTTGCAGAACAAGTGAAATTTATTGCCTCAAAAATATTACCGACTGCTTCTCCAGTTTCAAGCCAGGTCGGAGCCAGACGAGCTGATCCCCGATTTTGCAATCTATCGCCATAAATGCTTCTTCCCTGGCCACTGTTGTAAGAGCTAATGGGAACTTGTGAACTTCTACTTGATCCTATGCTGGCTGTTGAAGAACCATTTGTACCATATTTCCAAATGCTAGAATCTTGAGGTGCCATTTTCCTGACAGCAGAAGCAAAATCTGTAGCGCCTCTAGAGGCAATGGAAGAACTTGATCTGAATAAGAGAGTGCTTTCCTTTTCTGGAGACTGATAAGGACTACTGTTTTGCTTGAGATCATTACGGGTAAACATTGGCAAGCCATTTTGACCATCTGTTCCAGACAGTGCAGGAAAATCCAATGCGCTAAGATTTGGAGTCGACAAGGCCTTAGAACTTGGATTCTGATTGAAACCTCCATCAACCTGTAGCTGCAATCACAAGTAACTATTACCGTGAGATAAATAGGACACTCAACGTGTTGAAAAGGCAAATCCCTTAAGATACACCAGATCCGGCTCGATTATTGATAGAGTGAATGGATCTTCCATTTCTTGAAATCTCTCTTCTTATTCAAAATCGTGGTGATCGTGTACAAAATTGCCAACTATCCGCATATCAATTAGAGATCAGGAACAACATTTTTTTTTTTACAATAATAAGGAAAGAGTTACTCTGAAATCTGTTTACTATACAACATAAAGAAAATGGATATCAACTGTTGCATGAATCCTGATGAAATAAACAAAATTAACAAGTAAAGCATAGAATGCTTGGCATTCTCCCAAGTATTACCAATAAAACACTATATTTTGTCTCTATTGCATTTACCTCCTCATCCATCACCTCCCTCAGAAACTTGAAACTAGCATAAGAACTACAAGATGCGTTATGGAATTTCAAAAATCTAATGAGAATTTACATTCCCTGTGAAGAGGGAATTGGTAAAAATCATTCCCCTTTCCCAGGTTGGTTCTCTCTTCTGAAAAGAAAAAAACTTAATTTCAAATTATAGGGAACAGTAACGGTACATATTGGCCACCAACATTAACCATATCATCGAACACATAACCACACATGTCGGATTCACCAAGTAGCAGCCCCCCTTTTTAGTATTTTAGATACGAACATACACGGCATAACACATCAGAGACATGACTCTTAAACAGTTAATAAATCGAAAGGGGACAAAAACACTAAAATGGAAAATTCTGAAAGAGAGAAGGGAGACAAAACTTGTATTCCAAAACCCTAAAAACTAATATCATGTCTTGAAATAAAGAAATTTCAGCCCACAAAAAACTGAAAGCAAGTTTAGCCCTCAAATACAGTTTCTTATTTCACAATATATTTTTATTAACTTAGAAAGTGAGACAGGTTATTGGAAGGCATGACTTTCTCCAACGGCACAAGTCCCATGCAATTTAAACTCGAATTGCAAGAAAACCCACAATTAGAAAAACTATAAACTTAAAAAAAATGGTTTACTCTATCAAAAAAATTTACAATATTAATACACGTTTCCCACTTTTTTGAAAAATGGTGTCCGTCTTGGTGCTTCCTAGGTCCATTATTTATATTTTTGACGCTTTTATGATATATACAAGTTAGTAGGAACTCGAACAAGAAATATGAAGTTTAACGCTAATCACACATTTGTACAAGCACAATCAAAGAAATATAGATCCCAGCTGTTATGTGATCCAAGGAATGAAGGGTCTCTAATTCTGATACATTAGCGCGAACACCAAACAAACAACATCTCCATAAAAGGAAAGGAAAGGTACAGACTATTTGGTTGAAATTGTCCAAATAGGAAGTGAGGCAATTAGGGGGCAATGAAGATTGAAAAGATACATAAGCCTCTGTTCTTAAATGCAATCATTACAATTTAAAAACCAATTTATAAACAACACAATTTCCCAAATTACTTTTTCACCACACATTTTACCTCAAAAACATAAATAAACTCAAAAACATAAATAAACCAATTTATAATTGTTACAGTGTAACAGAACATAGCCTAAAATGAAAACAACAAAGAAAATTAAGATAGATAAGAGGAAGCAAAAGATATAGAATGGAAACATATACAGTCAGGGCAATATCGTGGGCAAAAATGTTGCCAAATTATATGACAAAAGTCCTTAAAGATTGAACAAAAGTCCAAATCATGAAACAAAGATGATGATCAATGCCAACATTTTATCCGAGGATATGACTTTTCTAAAAATGGTTGGCACAATGACCCACACATTTATCTTTAGGGATTACATTAACACCCTTGAAGTTAATACACAAAAAAAGCACGCAAATGGAATGCACTTTATCTTTTTAACACAATTTTCCATCCATTGCATCATTTAATGAAATGGATATTTTTTCCCCAAGATATCCATCAAATTAATTAGAGATGACTTTTTTCCTCTTCCTCATTCCAGATTTCTATTACATAAGACTTTAGACTTTTGTTTAAAAATAACAGCTATGTGCACCAAGTAAGAAGTTTGAGTCTTAATTCGATATTCTGCATTTTAGAAAAAACATGTTAGAGGAATAAGTTTTTTTCCCCTAATACAAACTACTGGAATAGTTGAATTGAAACTTAGATCCAGCATAGATAAAAAGTAATCATAGAGGAGAAACATCGGATCAATAAGTTGATGTCAATTCAAAGTCGAACTATGGAGGATTATTACCAGACATGATACCTCAACAGTGCAAAAGCTGCTAAATTATTTCAAAGATTAAAGAAATAGAGCCTACCTCTAGCTGAGTAAGCATCTCAATTGTCAGATTCAAGTCACCTCCATTAGCAAAATACACCTCTGCAAGGCTTTCTGCTGCAAAACCAGGGAATTGTGAAGCCAAAAAATCGATAGGGTTCACATCTGTATTGTCCAGCAGTATCTGCTCATTTGACATGTCAGAAAGGAAAGCATGCATTGAATTTCCATTATATGGAGGCCCTTCATGAACATTGCCAAGAAGAAGATCGTCATTGACAATTTGCTTGTCCCATGGTTTAGGAAGCGAATGCTGAAACCCTGTAGGCGATGGATACTCTGCATATGAATCAGGAAATCTCAGTTTTTCAGCATAGTTATTATCATTTCTAGGATGAGGAGATAATTCTTGAGTGTCCTTCAAAATAAAGCCACTGCCAGTTGAAGCAGAGAATCTTGAGCTTTCACTAGTATCATTCAGTGATAAGCTTGAAAAGGATAAGCCATTGGTTCCTTGGGTATCATCTCCACCCATAACCTTAAAATCGGGAGTAATGTCGTCAGGGAGCTGGTGGTCCCAGTACTGATGAGCTTCTTCATCTGAATCATTTGGAACAGATGACTCAGATCGATCGAGTACAGCTTTTCCTAGTGTTGAAGCAGATGGGATAGCAAATTTAGACACTTCATCAACACTACTTGTGCCTCCAGTAGGTGATCTGAGAGAAAAAGGAATAAATTCAGCAGCATTTGGATTCAGAGATATAGCTTTTGCAGCAGTTAGTTTTTTGTAATCTGAAGAAGCCCCTTTTCCCAAGAAGCTCATTCTTTTCTTTGCTTTTTTACTATTTTGTTTTTTCAGTAGGTAAATGAAAAAAAAGTCTCTGCAATTATCACTTGAACGAATGAATCCCGATATTGAGGATCAGCCAAACCCTGCAAACAAATGAAACCTTCCAAAGTCAGTAATTATAATATATTCAAGATGCCTAATCATACAAAATTGAGCTTTCAACTTCTTTACACCAAAAAACAAGAACTGGTCCAGTGAAAGACGTTACAAAAAATGTCGCCGCTCTAATGATCATAAAGCAATTGACATATCGTCACTTGATGCATGATATCTAAGTTACATCAACAGCAATATTACAATATATACAACTACTTAATATCCATAGTCTATCCCTTCGGGGTCAAGCGACAATAGGAGGTCGGGGGTTCACATCCATTTGAAAGGCCAAGGTCCGGAGATGCCGGGTATATCAAGCTGTTTAGCTTCTTGTACAGATTACAATATGGTTAGATACCCTAAAGGCAGCCTCAGCTTGGCAGGATGGGAATGAAGGTTAATTTAAAACAGCCAACAGTGTAACATGACATTATAAGTTTAAGCGAGGAAATAACAGATAAACTTGTTTCTTTGAGAGGGTAAAATCAGTCACTTTAAACGTTACCCACTATCATATCTTGCATTATATATCCATCAAAAGACAACATAAAACATAATAACAATAAACAAAACCCACAATCTTCACACTATAAAATCATAAATAAAAAACAACAAAAAACTGTTTCAACACCTTCAACGACAAAATTCTCAACGTTTAAATCATTAACTAATTATGCTGCACATGTTCAATCCCTTCTTTAAAAAGAAAAACAAAAAACCCCAGAATATCCTGGTCAAATTTAGCACTCAAAAAAAAAAAAAAAAAATCAAGTAAAAGCATAGTAGAAACAATAAAAGCCACGTACTTCAATTATTCACACGGCACATCAAAACAGATATCTGAAACTTTGACCCAAAAATAAAACAAAAAGGATTAACTTAAAAAGTGAAAAAGATACAATATTACAAGATCTGGTTACTTCATATATACCTTTACGTAGCTCTGCGATGAAACAAACCTTATCAATTGGATCCATATCGACAAAAACTGGTAATTCTTTTAGATTCAAAACTGAAAGAGAATAAATATAAACAGATATATTCAGGTATAGAATATATATATATGTATTTGCGTATATTATATAATTATTAAAGAAAAAGTAGTGATTTTTTTTCTTTACTGCTCTTGAGATGTGAGCTGAAGGCGAATCGGGGTTGGATTGAAGGTTTGGGTGAAGGCTGCGTGTATATATTGTGTGTCTAATCTTTTATCTCTGTTTCAGGCTCTCTCTCTCTCTCTCCCACCCACCCCCTCTCTCTTATTATTATTTTTTTTATTATATTCTTTTGGGTGATTATTTTGGAAGATTGTATTACTGATCCTCAATCTTCAGTATTTGTATCAACGTAGTCCTGAACATTTGAAGGAGTAAGTTGTTGATCTCTCAGCGTTTTTATTTTGTCTAACTACGAGTCCTAATGGACTCCGAAATCCGAATGTGAGGCAATGTCGCGAATAAAAAGTGCTTGTTCCATAAAAAAACTTATCAGCTTTTTAAATGGTCGAACTCTGATTTTAATTAAACAAGTCACTAGATCATCAAGTTTATGAACTTTTTAACCATAAATTTCATCATTTTTTATCAAAATTTGCAAAAATTGTATCAAAAGATTTGTAAAACGGCTCTTCCTTGACTAATTGTATAATGAAATTGAAACATACGCTAAGGTTAATTTACTCATTTTAAAAGTAAAATGAAGTTATTGCAAGCTAAGTTTAGAACCAATTACTTTTCCAAAATAATAACCAAAAAAATAAATATATACGATAGAGAAAGCTTGTGATTGAAACATAAATAAAGTAATTAACATCTTTTGTCATCGTGGATCCATTTGATATGGTTTGTTTCATCTCATAGCACTCACAAAGGTATACATGTAGATCCATGTCCCAAATAATAATTAACATGTTTAATCGTGCTTAAAGTGATTCTCCTAGTTGTAATTCGTGAAAACATGTCTATACTACTATGTGCTACTATGTTTGAGAGACATAATCACTTCACTATCACTATCACTATAATATAAAAGAGCTTAAGGAAAGGTAAGACACGTGTCAACATTTCCTATCGTCAACGTCCAATTTCTTTTTCCGTACATCGAAGGTTTTTCAACACTTGTCATACCTTTTGTAGAACACCTACTCTCGTTGTTTCCATTTTGTCATCCCATTTTAGTGGGTTACAACCCACCTTTCCCAAAATTTCTTCCGGTCTAGAACGAAACCTTCTCACAAAAATAATTCATGATTGCTAGAATATGCAAAACGAAATTTTGCTTGGTCCCTTACATTTCATTATCCTAATCTTAAATTTGGTTTCTCCCATTTCAATGCCTCGGTTCTTGGACGAACCCTAACTTTCCAAAATTTTCATTCAGGCTTCAGCGAGATCTTATCACAAAAACCATATGTCAATCGTTCGAATCTGCAAAAGGAAGAATCTTGAATTGCACGAGAATCATAAGCAAACGAGGGTAAATTGTTCCACTATGACTCATTTGCACTTTTTGAAAATTTTGATGTTATGGGTGCAATTAATTTTTACATTTCTTATTTTCCTTTTTTTTATTTAAAAGTGATGGTAAAATTGTCATTTTTATAGGGGGAAAAAAAGATTTATTTAGCAATAATTGAGTGATCCGAGAATGTTTTGCACAAAATAAAAGAATAGGGATGTATTCCACAAAGAATCTAAACATTATAAATGTATTCCACAAAAAATATAAATGTTAGGATGTAATGTGCCAATTACCCTTTTTTCAACAGTTGAAATTAACGGTGTTTGACGATAGGGACTAATTTCGTAACGTTTGGTAAATCTAAGGATGTAAATGTCAAAATTGAAACGTTGGGAATGATTTTCGCAAGAAACGCAAAGGTTAGGGATCTTTTGTTCTATTTACCCAAACTAAAAGGATGAGTCATTTTAGGTCTTGAAATGTTTCCATCACATTTTATAAATCGACAATTATACTTAAGAGCATCTCAAATATGTTGACCTATAGTTGACGTAATCCTATGGTTTTGATTATAACAAACAAGTTTATTTTGTATACTAATATGCACATCTCATGTATAAGCATTCTCCAAAAGTATTACAAGTGCAAATCGTCCTCACAAATGAAAAAAGAGCTACATTCGAGAAAGGACACATCAAGCGTGATAGCATGAAGACTGACCAATGAAGCCTACAAAGAAATTGAGCATTTACAAGATGCTTCTCAATCATATGTAAGGTTAATGCATCAATAGTTGGCAATGCACTTCATAAGCTCAAGTAACATCTTTTAAAGTCATTAAAATATCTTTTTCAAAAACAACTTTAATCAAAACCTTTGAAAAATTAAGTTTTTGAAATGCTGTCAAGATAGGTCGACCGCATCTCAAGTAAGGTCGATGGCAAATAAAGACAGGTCGACCGCACTATCTATTTTGAACTCCAACGGCTATTTTCTCATAATGGCTATTTTGAGGTTAACCGCAAATGTCAGTATGTGTGAAATTTGCTCTATAAATAGTCTTCTCTCTTGCTTTCAATTTAACCAACTTACAAGAGCATTTAAAAGAGAAAATCATTGAGTCTACATTGTATTCAATTCTGTTTCATTGATTACAAAAGGAATATCTTGGATTCTTTATCTATTGAATAATTCTTCATCTATTCCATCAAGATTCCAAGTTGGCAATAAAACGTTTCAAGCTTGATTATTATCATCATCTCTTATTTACAAAAGTTCTTTACCAAACACCTTCATTAAAGTGCAAATCTCTCTTTATACTTGTTGACGTAAGAAAATTTCGTCAAGGCCTAGTTCGGAATATGGGATCAACACATGTTCAGCCCCTAAAAGAAGGCCCCTAATGAAATGGGCTTGCTCCAACTTAGGTCCTCTATTTTTCGAACAAAGCCCAATCCGACGTCCAACCTCCGACCTACATACATTATCGCACAGCAACGTATTCCTCAGGTCGGTAAAATATTTACCTCAGTAACGAATGGATCTAAGGGATCTCTATTAAGTACAGAAAACACCTATCTCAAACGCAAGCATGATTCTGGTAAATTACCTGTCGCATGCCGCCCACTGAACAATTTACAGAGAATATTGCCACAGAGGGCCCACCATCACGTGAATTATGCTTAAACAGCAAGTTATCAACGTCATTTGTCTTGATTATTGTGAAAATTCATTTATTTTATTCATTTATCTATAGTAAACCCTAAATAATTGTCTATAAATAGAAATGTTTGTGTCATTGTAAGATATGCCAAATTGGAGAGCAAACAAGCTTTAAAAATAATTCCAACGAATGACTTTTTCCTCTATTCCTTTATCAATGAGTACTTGTTCAAATACACTTAAAATACCGACCTAAGTTGACAAGAAAATTGCAACGTGTCATCGACAATTTTTGACATCAACAATACTTAACTTGTATTACTTGTTAAGAGTGGTTGTTTGGTTGAAAGCTTTGATTCAAAGATTCTACATATTTCATATTTATTATTTATCAGAGTCTTTTCAAAACACTTGAGCTAAATTTATTGTCATCTATAGAAGTCTTATCCAAAACTCTCTATATATTTGATTCGATTATATCATTTGTTTAAGAGAGTTTCTTCAATTGTAAACTTATTATTTGTTATTTTACGATTTTGAGAGCATTTTGAAAACTCAATTGTTGTTAAGGATATATATTCCTTGTTGTAAGTCACCTAAGAATAAGTGTTCTTTATTGTAAGTTAATTAAGAATAAGTGTTCCTTATTGTAAGTCACTTAAGGATTTAATATTCCTTGCTGTAATTATCACCCTTACCCCTTTATTTAGTTACAATAAATAATTCATTACTTTAATTTATTATATGTAAATTTTAGAATGTTATAGTATAATTCATATTATTATAATTTCTCATGTATTTAGTAATAAATGTATTTATTATTTAATAATTCAACGTTGTAATATGATTTCATATGTAGCGCCTCGAGTTCTAAATACCCGGTTCACCACGTCATCTTCTGGTCTAAACTTTAAAATAATATTTTAGCGGAATAAATGATTGAAATTCATTTTTGGCAACATTAAATAAACTGTAATGGTCGATAAAATCTAAAACCTTTATGAAACAATTCGAAATAATAAATCGAGCCATTAATATTGTAAAACAATTTGCAATGTCATAATTTCTCGAATAATGGAAATTCTCAAAATTATCCAATGTTTGGACATACGGATCATTAAATTAAGATTTTCAACCATTTAACAACTATTACCACAATCATCCATCACTTGCCACCATCTCCGAAATCTGCAAATATTGTTAAAATAGACATGAGCATTTCATAGAAATACTCAGTAGACTCATCGCCAATTAATTAATTTACAAAATAATTGAACACATAAATGCAGGCTCTTTAGAAACATAAGGTGTGGGTAGTCTCTTCTTGTGCATTAAAGTACGTGGCTTCTCTTTGAAAAATCATAGGCTCTTTAAAATCATCGGGTGTGGGTAGTCTCGTCTCGTGCACTTAAGGCACGTAAGTTATGCATAACATCATCATTTATCTTGCAAGATATTCTCTTCTTTCTTTCTCATGCATAAAAGCATATAAGCTATGACTAGCATAACAACATAATTATTTCCGAAGAAATACATTCTCGTCTCTTTTCATAAAAATGACTTTCACATAAGTCATATAACATACACATTCACATGCAATCATAATTTAAATCAATTAATAGGGGCAAGTCTACCGTAAACTTAACGAGAGTGGTTGAGCGGGAATGACTTCAATCTTTCAAATCTCCGTACGCCTCATCTAGCCAATTAGAAAATAAGTTAAATTAGTCTTTAGAAATTTATAGTTTAAAAAAATGATAAATTAAAATTTGGGGACTGAAATTGATGATTTGAAAATTGAGGGACTAAAATGAATACTTTAAAATTCGAGGGACTAAAATGAATAATTTGAAAGTTGAGGGACTAAAATGAATAATTTGAAAGTTGAGGGACTAAAATGAATACTTTGAAAGTTGAGGGACTAAAATGAATACTTTCAAAACTTTGGGTTGAACCTCAAAATAGATAATAAATTGTGGGGATCGAAATAATCGATTTTTAAAATGACGGGGCTAATTAAAATCATTTAAAAACCTAAGGGGCTGAAATGATTAGGTTTAAAACTATAAGGACTGAAATGCACAACTTTAAAACTTGAGGGACTAAGCTGAAATTTTCGAAAAATCAAAATTATAAAAAAAAAAAATATTCCCTTTTCTCTCCATCTGGTCCGATGCATAGAGGAGGTAGAGGAGGAGGTGCGATGGCACCTCACGAGTTTCGTTCTCCAGCAGGCGGTGTTGCCGGCGAAACGCCGGCGCAGAGAGGCGATGAGCGGTGGCCATGGAAAGGTGCAGATTTTGAGGGATTGGGTACGAGTTTGGGTGCAAAACCTAGGGCTAAACCGAGACTTGGGTCGTGCATTTTTCCGGCAGAGAAACCGGCGATTAAGGTAAGAAAAAAGATTTCTGGGGTTATGGGTTCTCCTCTTTGGGTTTTTAGTTGAGATTGGAGAGGGCAGTGGAGGCGTGTGGTTGGTGGTGGGTTCGAAATGGGTGGTGATTGTGGAGGTGAGTTGGAGGTTGGCGGAGCTGCAGGTGGTTTGTTGACTGGTGCCGGTGGTGATGGTGGAAATGGGTGGTGGCTGCGTTGGTGTTGTTGATGATGGAGGTGAAGGAGGTGAGTGGGTTGTGGCTGGGCAATGGACGAAAGTGGTGGTGGTGGTGGTGACGGTTTGTGCAGGTTGAGGTGGTGGTGTTTGGTGGAAGGTGCTGCAGGGGTTGGTCTTGGTCTTGGTCGGTTGTGGTAACACTGCAGTAGGTTGTGGTCGATTTTGGGTGGTGATGTGCGTGATGTTGAAGGCAGCCTATTATGGTTGTTGGCGGTGAGGTTCGGTTGGGCAATAGAGATGGAGGTGGTTGCTGCATTTGGTGGTTGAGTGGTGGTGGCTGTGGTTGCTGATTGCAATGGAGTGTAGAGTTGGGTGAGAGAGGGCTGAGGAGAAAAAGTTGATGAAGTGTGAATTTAGAGAGGTTGGTAATGTAGAGGTAGGGTGTGGAATGGTATGGGATTGATGTGCTAGGTAGGAGTTGGTAGTGTGAAAATCAAGACAAGCATTGCACGTAGTTCGAGGTAAATTCGCACGCGGATTCAACTGGGTCGGAAGAATGAAATTGATAAAATAGGATTGACGTAATTTGGGATTTAAAGCGATTTTGAAAATAATAATTTAAATAAATAATTAAAATAATAAAATTTTGAAAATTCGGAATTTAATTAAAATCGAATGGACTCGATATTTCTCGACTTTGCTAGAAGAACACGTCGTGGCGTTAAATTAAAAATGGGTGAGATCGCAGCGGCACGGTTTCATAATTTAGAATAATTATTTAACACGTGAAAATTCTTGATCGCTACATCATATTATTATTGTCATCTATAAATGTAATTTATTTGATTTACATTTAGTCATTTACATCTACAATTTACTATAACTACAAAATATTAAAAAGGGTAAACAATACAAATAGTCCCCAATCTTTAAGTTTCTTGCGAAAATGGTTCCCAACGTTTAGATTTTTGCATTTATACCCTCAGAATCACCAAATGTTGCAAAATGGTCCATACCGTTATATTCCGTTAGTTTTTTCCTTTAAAAACGTGTAAATAGCACAAATGGTCCCTAACCTTTAAGTTTTTTACGATAATAGTCCCTAACATATTAAGGTCACGTTTGACATTTTTAGTTTTTAACCTCCAAACGTTTGGCGTATTTAGTCCCTAACATATTAACTCATATACGTTTGGCATATTTAGTCCCTAACATATTAAGTCATATTTGAGAGTAATTATTTCAAATAATATGGTTTGTAATCGTAATTTTTTGAAGAATTTGTTGTTAAGAAAAATTGAATTTATTTGTAAATTATTTTATTGATAGAATGTGTGGTTAAAAACGAGTTTTAAAAAATAAAATTTATTTTGAATTTCTAAAATGCACAGTAAAATATTTAACAAAAATTCATCGTTTCAACCTATTGGAAAAAAATAATGAATCCATGAAACATAAACAAACAAATACATTGGACATTATTTTTGGAATTGAATAAAAAATATGTTTTTATCAATTCGATTTTCGATTTTCGATTTTCGAAATGTCATTTTTTTTCAAAACTCATTTTTCTTCCACATGTTCTATTAATTTTTTTTTTAATTTATGCATAAATTAAAAAAAAAATCTTACGTTTTAACCAAAATTCTCCAAACTTACTTTTCAAATCGATCGATTCTCAAAATCGAAAATCGAAAGTAGAACTGATAAAAACATATTTGTTATCCAATTCCTAAAATGATGTCCAATGTATTTGTTTGATTATATTCCATAAATTTATTATTTTTTATCAATAGGTTGAAGTGTTAATGTGGTGAATTTTTGTTAAATATTTTACTGTGTACATTAAAAATCTAGAATATACTTTATTTTTAAAAATTTATTTTCAACCACACATTCTATCAATAAAATAATCTACAAATAAATTCAATTTTTTTTTTTTACTTTTTAACCACAAATTCTTAAAAAAATTACAATTACAAACCACGTTATTTGAAATAATTGGTCTCAAATAGGGATTTAATATATTATGGACTAAATACGACAAACGTATATGGGCTTAATTTGTTAGAGATTAAATACGTCAAACGTTTGGAGATTTAATATGTCAAACATGACATTAATATGTTATGGACTATTATCACAAGAAACTCAAAAGTTATGGACCATTTGTGCTATTTACAAATTTTTAATGGTGAAAACTAACGAAATTTAACGGTGGGACCATTTTCGCAACGTTTGGTGATTCTGAGGGTATAAATGTCAAAATCTAAACGTTGAGAACCATTTATGTAAGAAACTTAAAAGTTGGGGACCATTTGTGCTTATTATCCTATTAAAAATGGGGATGAGTGAGAAAATTTTTATTCCACATTTTACCCTTAAATATTATGTTTTCAGTCAATGTTATATTTAAAAGTTAATTTATTATTAGTTGTCAATATCAATGTACAATACATTTAAACATATTTATTTATTTTTGGCTAAAAACACCCTTAAAGTGTTATGTTTTCTCTTAATATTACCCTTAATATTTATTTTCATTAAATATAATAATTATTAGTTGTTAATATTAATCTACAATACATTTAAATATTCTTCTCTTTCATCAATGATACCCTTAAACTTATAACTTATTATTGAAACAATTAATTAATTCATATAAAAAGAAAGTATTAATATTCTAATTTATCAAGAGAATAAAATAAATAACTTCAAAACTCTTTTAGAAAAAAAAAAATCAAAATTTAAATCTTGGTTTAAACTTAAATAATATTAGAATTTTTTCTATTATAAAAATATGCTTCTGAATTAATTTAATTTGTTTATGCACAGTTTTTTATATATTTTTTGCTACTTAGAGTAAATATTTTATAAATCGATTTTTGATTTGTTTAATATTTTATGGTGCCACGTTACGACTTGACACATGTGATTCTTTTATTAAGATGACACTTCAAACAATTCTCTAATATATATTTCGATTAAATTTTCAATAAGATATTAATTTTAAAACTATAATCAGTTTGCAATTGTAATTTTCCTTTCACAACATCAATACCTCAATTAAGTTAAAAAAGCAGCATTAGAACTTAAAAAACACTATCATTTATCATATAAAAAAGACTTCCAAAGTACGTAGTAGTAGTTAAAAAGAAAAAGAAGATAATGTTACCCAGACTACGAATACAAGTTTGGGCAAAGATCCATTAATTATGGAGGAAGGTCTTGTGACTCAATTGTGAGCAAATAAGGTCAAAGAAGCGATTGATCGACTTGCGCAAGAAACAATTGATGAAACTGTTGACCGCAAAATCCGGCTGGATCTTGGATCAACACGTCTCAGCTCCTCCCTCTTGAACGCGTGGATCTCCTGCGCACTGTAACAAACGATCAGTTTGCAAAGGGGGCCGAGGTGGCTCCCGTTTGCACTCCGATGTCAAAGTCAGAGGCCATGTCCAGCGAATATAATTTGAATGCGGGAAATATAAATGCGTAGAAGAGAAAAAAGGGAGTGAGAGATATTTATTTAGTTAAGAGTATAAAATTGCTAACCCCTTTCTTGGAGGCAAGTGTACTCTATTTATAGAATGAGTAATTCTCTTGGATTGTAACACGTGCTATGCTTTACACTTGTCTTCACCCCAGCTCTTGGAGGTGACAACCTTGATTTTTGACCATAATCATTGCTACATTTCGTAGGGGGATGGACGTATGTCACATCTTGGTAAAGGCAGTGTCACATCTCTGACTTCATGCCTTGTCCCATCCTTACATCCGAGGCGCTAACGTAAACACCTCGGCAAAGCATGAAGCGCCTCTGCTAGACACAAACTAGTTCAGCCGGAGGGGCTCCTGTGCCTTTCCACCTCGGCCATTAATCCAGGGGGGTTTCTAAAACTTTGATCATGGGCTGAAGTCCAATGGACCCTCGTTAGGCCTTCACTGGAGGCCCAATGTGCCATATTTTGGGTGTGACTTCAATACTAGTCCCTCAAATCCGATGTGGTCATTCATGGGCGGATCGAGTTTGTCATCACTTCACAGCAATAATTCTATTCAAGTTTAATCATTTTCTATACCCAATATTTTGTAATTGTTCTGCCATTCGCTCGCTGGGAATCACCATGCAGCGCAGCAATTTTTATGATCAAGTGCGACATTCCTTGTGAAAAGTTCGGATCCATATTATAGCCGACCTCCTACTTCGGCTTTTCTCTCCTGAGTGAAGGTTGGGGACGCACTAGCGCTCATTTTAAGCAGCGTGTTTAATGAAAAGGGGCTACTCGTATCGGTTCCCAAGGAATATAAAAGGTGATGGAATTGGCATTTCTGCCGCGCGTGGCATTGACTGTGGTAGCTGAACGGTTTTATCCCTTTCTTTGACGACTGGTGCTTCGATTAGCCCATTTCCCAAGAGGCGTGGGTTACCCACATTAATCATACGGCTCAAAATCCAAGGGATCTAGATCATTAGGATTCTTATAAATCCTCCTTCGTTTCATTATTTTTCCCTTTACCATTTTCCCATAATTTTTGCAGCAACACTCTCGTGAAAGATTGTGTCGTTCTTTTCCTTTCTTGCAATTCTCGAATCTTCTTCCCAAGGGTTTTATACCCAACTACTGTTCTTAACATTCAACAACTTTCGTTGGCGAGTTCCTCCTTTCAAGTGTACAATCTCTTTGAAGGTAAATCTCTTTGTTTTTGTGTGTGCAAAACTTTTTTATTTCTAGTTTTTCATTGTGGGTTTGAAAATTTTGTTTCGCATTTTCTTTTTCTTTTGATGAGTATGACCCGTCTTTAAAAAGAAAAGAAAAAATGGAAAGAGTTGGGGGAACGGGTTCGCAGGAAATGTTAGCAATGGCGGTTCCCGTCAGAGGTTTCTACCCCATCTCTTTATCGTTTTTTAGATCCCGCTCCTTTAGTAAGCAGATTAAGAGGAGAAATAGGAAAACCAGTGGCATAATTTATTTGAGTGATTCTGACAGCGAAGAAGAAAAACACCAGAACTACATGACTCATTTATCACCCGAAGAGGAGGCATCTTTGAGAGAGCTTCGAAGCAAACGAGACACGGATTTGGGAAGAGAAGAGGCGGTATGCTCTTCTTCAGGTCACCAGGACCTGGGTTTAATCGTTAGAGCCCCATTCAGGGCACATAGGGAAGATTTGGGTCTGACTGCAGAGGAGATCACCCAAGTGGAGGATTGGGTTGATCAGGTTAACAATGTTTCGGGCTACCATGTTGATCCTGATCCAAATCCAGAGTCATGGGAGAGCAGCGAGATTGCCACTGAAATCAGAAGGGTTGATTTGGCTGGGGCTTCGGCAAAATTCAGGCTGCCAGAAGGGGTCCAAGTGATGCACCCTACACCTTCTTTCCGACCTTCCAGCCCTCCTCCAGGTCAAGCGGCCATATGCTACGATGCCCTTTCTTGTGGGATGAGGCTCCCCCTGCACCCCTTCTTCAGGGCGTTGCTTAGGAGCTATAACCTGTGACCCTACCAACTAGCCCCCAACTTTTGGACACAGGCTTTGGATACTTGGTTAGTGTGGCAAGAGGTCAACCCTGATCATCCCATCTCACTGCACATCATTCACACTCTCTATACTTTGAAGAAATCAGTTAGAAGGGAGAGAAATGTGAGGTCGGGCGTCAAGGATTGGTATTACTTGTCTCTCAGGGGCTTGTATCCTCCTGTTATCACCGGTCACCCAACCTCAATAAAGAACTGGAGGAACCAGTGGTTCTGGGTTGTTGGGGAGTGGCAGAGTTCCCCTTTAGACCCTATTCCAGAAATTACTGTTCCCCGAACTCTTTCCCTACCTAATGAGTCTTGTACTTGTTTTAGAGTCTTTAAGTGTCACATGTCTTTTGCTCTTTAATTTCCACTCACTTCTCTTGGCTGCTTACTAACATGTCATCGGTTTATGGCAAGGGACACTTTTGCCCGCTTCCTCCCCGACGCAGACCTAGCGGTAGTAAGGCGCTTGTTTGCTGACAAGGGCACTTTCCAAGGGGTCATCCAACAAAATAAATTGTTCGTTAAGCACGGTCTTATGCGAGCCATGAGTAAGTTCGTTTCCCTATCGCTGTTATGCCTTGTGTGTGTGTGTGATTTTTTTTTAACCCCATTTTCCTTCTTTTCTCGCTAGGTTCCAAGGAATTCCCAAAAGTTTCTCTAAAGGGTCTCATGGCTAAGAAGATCCCTCCTGCCCTTCGCCATGGAAGTGAAGTTGAAAGGAAGCAGAAAACGGTACTGTCCAACCTGCAGGTTGGGGTGGCAAAGGAAGTGTCCGAGGCGTCTACAGCCCAACTTCAGGGCCCTCTTCCAGCCTTACTGCCACCGCCCATTCTGGTGCCGGTGGGCCCCCAGCAGCTTAGCACAGAAAAGGAGGCTGATTTTAAAGGAGTCCCCCCAAAGGGGAAAGGGAAGAGGTCGGACAGAGGGGGCTCTAAGAGGGAGATGGAGACTAAATATGTTTTTGCACCATCCTCCCTCCTCGAGGACATGCCTGAGCGCGTATCCGAGGAGGATCCCGCTCCCTTGAAGAGGCTAAGAAGGGGTAAGGGCAAGGAGTCCACTTCCGCACCTCCGCCACCAATGATTGAAGACCTAGAGGACGAGCCATCTGTGTCCATTCCAGGCTTGGCTTATGAAGTGACACCGGAGGGGGCAGAAGAGCTCAAGCATATCAAAACCAGTATTCTCCCCAGAGATGTCACTTTCAGCCCTTCACTGTTTGACTCCCCCAGTTCTCCTCCAGCTCGGGCCGCATTTATCACTGAGCAATTTTGGACGGAGGGCTGGTCTGCCTTCTCTTCTAGTTCCAGTCCGTCCCGGAAGCTGCTTGCCGCCAAAGCCATGAACGCCAGGGCGTTGGCCCTTATTGACGAGGTGGAATCTTCCGTGGAGGAGACGCAGAGAGACAAGAAAAATGCTGAGACTTCTCTCCGGCATGCGGAAAACGTGCTAAAGGAGATTAATGACCTAAAGGCCCAGCTATCCATAGCCCGAAAATCTTCCTCCGAGGAGAGGGCCAATGCTAAGCGTCTCCAGGAGGACAATGATAAGCTAAAACACGACCTCCAAGCCTCCGAGTCAGATGTGGCGGCCTTGTGCAAGAAACTGGATGATTCCAACCGCGCACAATCTATCACATCCAAGGCTCTGACCGTCGCTAATGCAGCCAAGTCCAAGCTGGAAGCTGAGGTGGCAGCAGCTAATGAAAAATTGAGGAGGGAGCTGGAGGCTAAGGCAAAGGCGGAGGAGGACTTTACCTCTTTGGAACGACATATGCAAACAAGGATCACTGAGGTTCTGGAGTAGACTATCACGACACGGGTGGAGAATGCTTTAAGTACCAGAGTGTCTGAGGCTGTCCAGAACTTCAAAGACACTTTTGAAGAGACCCCAGAGTACGAGGCTATGCAGAGGGTTTTTGGTAACATAGGGACCAGGATGGCTTTGGGTGACGTGAAAGAAGTTTTCCCAACCCTGGACCTGTCCTCTATTGAAGCCCTGTACCCCGAACCTCAAGACAAATACTCTTCAGAGGATGTCCCTCCGCAGTGATCATGTTTCATATCTGCCTTTCTGTTGTAACTTCATTTTTTTTTGTAAGCGTCACGACACCTGATATTGTAAATGTAATCATTCATTCAATTTGTATATGTTTTGCCTTTGCAAATGCGATGATTTTCCATGTTGAGTTTAATGCCTTAGTTTGCATGTCCTTATTTGTTTAAGTGCGGATGCTTCCAAACACAAACGTTTTGCAAATGTCGTACGTATGAAGATATTAAGTGTGCAGTTCATAAGGTTTAGTTTATATAACAATATTTGATTGAGTTTGAATGCTTCCAATCCGCAGACATCTTTTAAATGTTTTGCACTTATTGCACGGTTATATGTAGATAGTCCCTCCGATCTGAGTGGTTTGAGGTATTCATACTTACCAGTGAGATCTGATTTTGAAAAATATTTGAACATATCTAAATTACACTTTGTAAGACCCATGCAAACAAATTTGTATGAACCCCCTTTTATGGTGCTAACACACTCAATTCTTACGCAGTGATCGCCGTGTGGGCTTTATAAGAGTCCCTTGTTTTTAACAATTTTCATGCATAGCGTGGATGTATGGTGTTATAACCAAAATAATCTTGGAATTTGTGTTTATCCATTATGTTTATCTAATTAGAAATTGGTATAATCTTCAACGTAGTTCACCTATGATTTTATAAAATCATATGATAATGCTGCAATCATATAGGAGGAATTTGATTTATTGAAAATAATGACGAATGTGGTCCGTGTTCCAAGGATTACATAGAGGTACTCCAGATAGGTCCTCAATCATGTATATTCCGGGTACCACCTCGGCAAAGACTTTGTAAGGGCCTTCCCAGTTAGGACCTAAAGACCCTACTCCTAGTTCCTGAGTTGAAGGAAGAACCTTTTTTAAGGATAGGTTATGTTCTGCACCGATTTTGGCTTTACCTAACTTTAACCAAACCTTTGAGATTGAATGTGATGCATCAGGAATAGGTATTGGAGCCGTTCTTATGCAGGAAAAAAGGCCGCTTGCATTTTTCAGTGAAAAGCTGAGCGGGGCAGTTTTGAATTATCCTACCTACGACAAGGAGCTTTATGCTCTTGTTCGTGCCTTGGAGACATGGCAGCACTATTTGTGGCCAAAGGAATTCGTCATACACAATGACCACGAGTCATTGAAACACCTCAAGGGACAAGGTAAGCTAAACAAAAGACACGCCCGTTGGATGGAATTCATTGAGACTTTTCCATACGTCATTCGCTATAAGCAAGGTAAGGAGAATGTGGTAGCAAATGCCCTTTCTCGCAGGTACGTACTTCTAAACTCTTTAAATGCGAAGTTGCTTGGGTTTGAATATATAAGAGGTATGTATGCTAATGACCCTAATTTTTCTATCATTTATGCTTCATGTGAAAAAGGTGCAATTGATAAATTTTATAGGCATGACGGCTATTTGTTTAGGGAAAGTAAACTTTGTGTGCCTAATTGTTTTATGCGTGAATTGCTAGTGCGTGAGGCTTATGGTGGGGGGTTAATGGGACACTTTGGTGTTATTAAGACATTAGAAACTTTACAAGAGCACTTTTATTGGCCTAAAATGAAAAAGAATGTTCACCGTATTTGTGAAAGGTGCATAACTTGTAAGCAATCTAAGTCTAGAGTCTTACCACAAGGTTTGTATACACCTTTGCCGTACCTAATGAACCTTGGGTAGATATATCCATAGATTTTGTGTTAGGTCTGCCTAGGACAAAAAAAGGTAGAGACTCGATCTTTGTGGTGGTAGACAGGTTTACCAAATGGCGCATTTTATTCCTTGTAATAAAACTGATGACGCAACAAACATAGCTGACCTATTCTTTAGGGAGGTTGTGAGACTCCATGGGGGTACCTAGGAGTATTGTGTCTGATAGGGATGTTAAGTTCCTAAGCTACTTTTGGAAAGTCATGTGGGGGAAGATGGGTACTAAATTATTATTTTCTACTACATGTCACCCGCAAATTGATGGCCAAACGGAGGTAGTTAATAGGACATTAATCCAACTTTTGCGCACTGTAATAAATAAGAATTTAAAAAGTTGGGAGGAATGATTGCCATTTGTGGAATTTGCTTATAATCGATCTATGCATTCTACTACTTCATGTTCGCCTTTTGAAGTTGTTTATGGTTTCAACCCTCTAACTCCTCTTGATTTAATTCCTTTACCTGCAGATGAACAGAGCAGTTTGGACGAGGCGAAAAAAGCTAAGCTTGTGAAAGAGCTTCATGAGAAGGTGAAATGACAAATTGAAAAGAAAAATGAGTGTTATGCGACTCATGCCAACAAAGGTAGGAGGCAAGTGACGTTCGAGCCAGGTGATTGGGTGTGGGTGCACTTGCGAAAGGAGCGATTTCCAACCCAAAGAAAGTCTAAGTTGCAGCCAAGAGGCGATGGACATTTTCAGATCCTTGAAAAGATAAATGAGAATGCATATAAACTCGATCTTCCAGGTGAGTATAACGTGTCTGCTTCTTTTAATGTTGCTGATCTTTCTCTGTTTGATGCAGGTGATGATTCGAGGACGAATCCTTTTCAACAGGGAGGGGATGATGAGTTCCGGAGTGGCTCGACGAACATTGACCCGTTGCACGTGCCCGTAGGACCAATAACGAGACAAAGAGCCAAAAGAATCAAGCAGACAATGCAAGAATTCATGCAAGCGTGGATGGACGAGTGCAAGGACTTCATTTACGTTGTATAACAAAGTGGAAGAGGAGCCAAAGTTATTGCAATGCATTGGGATCAAGGAAGGACAAGAAAATAAGGTAGAAGTGGAATCACGGCCGTAACACCTCTGTCACGGTCGTAAAATGCTATTGGCGGATTTTGGACAGAAAGGCCTTCACGGCCGTAACATATCTTCTTACGGCCGTAAACGGAAGAAGAAGAATTACGGCCGTAATAAATGTCTCACGGCCGTAACCCAGGATTTGGTAACTTATATTTTTGTTCAGAAGGTTGATTACGGCCGTAAAGTTCAATGTCACGGCCGTAACATATGTTTTCAATTTTAATCCGTAGCTTGCTTACGGCCGTAAGAGTATAAGTCACGGCCGTAACTTGGCGCCGTAATTAAAACCTAATTTTGGGCTTTTTAGTTTAGGTTGAATTCTAGTTTATTTTTAGTTGCTTTATTTTGTTAAGCCTATATATATGGCTTTATTCAGCATTGTAAAACACAACTTTTATTCTTGAGATTAATGATATTGAAGGTGAGGTATTCCCTTATATTTTCTTCGTGTTCTCGTCGAACAAATTGAACTTATCAAAGGATTTGACAGCCTTTGTGGCGTTCCCCCTTTGTGGTTCTTATCTCCGCATCGTAACGGGTTTTGAGTTTAATATACCCATAGTTCTTGCGTCGTGAGGTCGGGGTTGCATTGTTACCGTCTACTATCTTGGATTTTAGAGCTTTCCGGAGTTTAATTCCGCGTGTTCTTGGTGATCCCCGTATCGGATCACATCATCTGGTATCAGAGCCTGTCTCTAAATCCAATTATTTAGTATTCCAGTTATTAATCATTCAAAAAAAAAAAAAAAAAATTCCATTCCAATTCTTGTTTCTTGAAATTTCTCCAGAAAATTCAAGATTTGCCATTGTCTGTTTTCTTGTTCTTGATTACTCTTGTTGAATAGGATATTAAAAAAAAAAGAGAAAAAAATTCCGAAAATTACCAAAAAAAAAAAAAAAGAGATAGTTGTTGATTTGAACAAGAAATCAAGAAAATAATCTTGGGCAAATCTTTCCAACAAATCCTTGTTTCCATAAAATTCCTTATTCTTGTTTCCATAAAACTTCTTCTTGCAATAGAATTCTTGTTTCCATAATTTCTTTCTTAAATTTCCTAATTCCAGTATTTTCCATCAACTTCCTTATTTGCACTTTGGGGTTTATTCCACAAGGACCAAATCCGTGACTAGTTTGGTGGGTTCTTTGAGAACGTGGGAAAAAGGGAATAGAGAGGAAAAAAGGCAGAGTGGTGAGATTAATAGAGGGAAAAAGCCAACTTGAGTGATACACGAGCGATAAAAACACGTGAGGATCTTTATTTAAAATTTTCTCTTTTCCTTTATTACTAACCATGTCACAGAAGGAAGTTTGGTCGACGGAAAAGGATCTTCAAGATTTCAAAATGCTGGCAATGGTGAAGGAACGTTTTGCAAAACTGGAGGCAAGGTTGGATGCCAAGTTGGAAGCAAAATTTGGTCCACAATCCGGCGTGAATGTGGAAAGGGCTAATAATCCGGGGGAGACACGTGGTGCGGGAATTCTTCAACCACGTCAGGAACAACCGCGCAATTTCCCTAATTTACGGAGGCCACTAAGGTATGACTTCAACCCACAAATTAGAGCTAGGAATGAACGTGTTTAGTTTGTTGATAGTGATGAGGATAGTGGTGAATTATCTATTACTAGTGTTGGTAGGAGACGAGATCGGGGAGAAAGACGTGATAGGGGATATAGGCGTGATCGTAGGGATGATGTCGTTGGACATGTTGGTAACATTAAAATGTCCATTCCCTCGTTTCAGGGTAAGAGTAATCCGGGCGTTTATTTTGAATGGGAAAAGAGGGTAGAATTAATTTTCGATTGTCATAATTATTCTAAAGCTAAAAAGGTCAAATTGGCAGTCGTAGAATTTACTGATTATGCTATAATATGGTGGGATCAATTGGTTACTAGTAAAAGGAGAAATGGGGAGAGGCCAATTGAAACTTGGGATGAGTTGAAGGCTCTTATGAGAAAACGATTTGTGCCTCGACATTAATATAGGGATCTCTACCAAAAATTACAAACCCTTTCCCAATGTAGTAAAAGTGTGGAGGATTACCATAGGGAGATGGAGGTTGCCATGATTAGGGCAAATATAGAGGAAGACCCGGAGGCAACCATGTCTAGGTTTTTAAATGGTTTAAATCGAGATATTGCTAATGTTATTGAATTGCAGCATTATATCGATTTGGAGGAGATGCTTCACATGGCCATGAAGGTGGAGCGACAATTAAAAAGAAAGGGAACTTCCAAATTCTCTACAAGTTCCAATTCTTTTGGTAAGTCTACATGGAGCGGGACTTCTAAAAATGAAGGGGTTCTGCAGAAAAATAAATTTGAGGCACCAAAGGGAAAAATAGAGCCACCTAACAAAGGTAAAATTGCTTTTGATTCTCAAACTCCTAGGACTAGAGATATTCGTTGTTTTAAATGTTCCGGCTTAGGACATATTTCTTCACAATGTCCAAATAAACGAATATTGGTTATGCGTGACGGGGTATTAAGTTCCGAGGATGAGAAAGAGGGAGAAGTGGAGGATGAGTATAAGGATATGCCAGCTCTAGAGGATGTTAGTGAAAATGATGATGGGGACTATGCAGTAGCTAAATCACTTGTCACTAGGAGAGCCCTTAGTACTCAAGTTAAGGTGGAAGAGTTGGGTGAGCAGCGAGAAAATATATTTCATACTAGGTGCTTTGTGAATAACAAGGTGTGTAGTTTGATAATAGATGGTGGAAGTTGTGCGAACGTTGCTAGCACTACTCTAGTGGAGAAATTATGCCTACCTATACTAAAACACCCTAGGCCATATAAGCTACAATGGTTAAATGAATCGGGTGAGATTAAGGTGAATAAACAGGTGGTAGTTGATTTGGCGATTGGGAAATATGAAGATAGGGTGGTTTGCGATGTGGTACCCATGCATGCGGGGCACATCTTGTTGGGAAGGCCATGGCAATTCGATAGGAAGGTTATTCATGATGGCTTTAAAAATAGGTATACCTTCACTAAGGATGGGAAAAATATCAAACTAATGCCTTTATCACCTCAACAGGTCTATGAAGACCAATTGAAATTAAAAAGTGAGGAAGAGAGAAAGAGGGTCGGGACCACGTTCCCGGAAAAAGGAGAGTTGAGTGAACAGAAGAGGTTCGGGACCACGAATACCGAAAAAGGAGAGTTGTGTGAAAAACCGAGAGTTGGGACCACGATCCCAGAAAAAGGAGAGGGTGTGACGAGTGCCAGTACAAATAAAAGAGAGAAAACAAAGATGAGCTTCTACGCAAAACAGAGTGATATCACCAAGCTATTTCTACAAATAAACCAGTGATTTTACTCATGTATAAGGAATCTCTCCTTGTACTTGATGAAGCTAACCACTCCCTCCCCAGTTTAGCTGTGTCTCTTTTGCAGGAATTTGCAGATTTATTTTCCGAGGAGATTCCTAGTGGGCTGCCGCCAATTCGAGGGATTGAACACCAGATATACCTTCATGGATTTCTTTCATTACATACCGTCCTTCCTCTGCCCCCACACATCTCAGTAAAGGGGAAGTGTAACTCCGTTTATAAAGCGGGTCATCAAGGAGTTAGAAATTCGCAGCGTATCTTTGCAACTTCCGAGCTGCCTCCGGCTCGTTTGATATTGTCTGATGCCTCAGATATGCTATCAGGGGATTCATCTAGGATCCTTCCTCTTCTATCGCCAAAATCTCCGGCCCTTGCTCAATAGAAGAAGTCAGCATGTGCTCAACTGGGATCAGATTATGGAGCTCAGAATCACTGCTGCTTGCCAATTTGGACAAAGCATCGGCGTTGGAATTCTCAGTTCTGGGAATGTGCTGTAACTCCATTTTTTCGAAGTGCACAGCCAAATCCCTTACTTTCTTCAAGTAAGCGACCATAGCTGGTTCTTTCGCAGAGAATTGTCCATTAAATTGACTCACAATGAGCTGCGAATCACTATTTGCCACTACGGACTCAATCTTTAAAGTTTTCGCAAGTCTTAGCCCGGCTAATAACGCCTCGTATTCAACAACATTGTTTGAGGCTTTAAAGTCAAAGTGGATCGCACTGTGTAGTTTGAATCCCTCTGAGCTTATTAGCAATATACCCGCACCGGATCGTCCCTCAGCTGAGGACCCATCAACGAACAATTTCCACTCTCGGCTGTCATCCGTGTTATCAATCATCTCGACATCCGGTGGATGTGTGAATTCGACTATGAAATCCGCCAGCGCTTGACCCTTTACAGCGGTCCGAGGCTCATAATGTAGGTCGAACTGGCTGATTTCAATCGCCCACTTCATTAGCCTCCCTGATACATCTGGTATTTGCAACACCTGTCTCATACGAAAGTTTGTGAGCACACGTATGGAGTGTGACTGAAAGTAGGGATGAAGTTTGCGAGAGGCTACGATCAACGAGAGAGCAAGTTTTTCCATGTCTGGGTAACGTGTCTCAGCATCCAGCATGACTTTGCTCACATAATAGACCGGGAACTGATTCCCACCCTCCTCTCTGATAAATACCGAGCTAACCGCCTCTTTTGATACGACCAAATACAAGTAGAGGGGTTCGCCAACCTTTGGTTTCGATAGTAATGGGGCCCGTCCCAAGAATGCTTTCAGATTGGCAAAGGCTCGTTCACATTTCAGCGTTCAATGAAATCGCTTCCCTCCCTTCAAGACCTTAAAGAACGGCAAGCATTTGTCAGCGGACTTGGACACGAACCGATTTAGGGCCGCGATTCTCCCCGTCAAGCTTTGCACTTCTTTTGGATTCCGAGGTGATTGCATGTTTAACAAGGCATTGATTTTGTCGGGATTGGCTTCGATCCCTCTTTTATTCACCATGAATCCGAGGAATTTTCCCGACGCTACCCCAAAAGCGCACTTCGCTGGGTTGAGCTTCATTCGATATTTCCTCAAAACACGGAAGGCCTCTGACAAATGGTGGATATGATCTGTGGCGACCATGCTTTTGACCAGCATGTCATCAACATATACCTCCATGGTGTTCCTCAATTATTCCGAAAACATGCGATTTACCAACCTTTGGTAGGTAGCTCCAGCATTTTTCAAGCCAAATGGCATAGCTTTGTAACAGTAGTGCCCCCTATCTGTAATAAACGAGGTATGCTCCTCATCTGATTCATGCATGGGGATTTGGTTGTACCCGGAGTAGGCGTCCATGAAGCTCAGCATCTTGTTCCCAGCGGTGGAGTCAACTAATTGATCAATCCGGGGTAGTGGAAAACTATCTTTGGGACACGCCTTGTTCAAGTTTGAGAAATCAATACATACCCTCAGTTTTCCATTGTGTTTTGGTACCAAAACAGGGTTTGATACCCACTTCGGGTAGCAGGACTCTCTGATGAAGCCATTTTTTAATAGCTTCGTGACCTCGTCTTTCAAGGCCTCATACTTTTCAGAACTTATAGGTCTTCTCTTTTTCCTATACCCAGCACTTCGAGGATCAAGTTGGAGTCTGTGACAGGCCTCTTTAGGATCGATCCCAATCATGTCACCATGCTTCCAAGCGAATACATCGAGGTTTTCAAGTAAGAAGCTCTTCAGTTGATTTTTGCATTCAATCGGCGAATCCAATCCGATCTGCAATTCCTTGATTGGATCAAGAGGATCTACACCGAAGCATTCTAACCTTTCAGCCGAAGTGGGGCAGCTGCTCCCTGCCATTCGTGGGTCCAAATCTGCCAGATCTTCTTCCGGCGTCATTGAAACATCCTCAATTTCTGAGGGTCCACCCAGTTTTTCAGGGTCTGGGCGGCTTCTACCATCGCCACATCGCTAATCATGTTCAAGCTTCGGTCCTGAAATTTTTGGATTGCGTTTGTGTAACAGGCCCGTGATTCAGTTTGACTTCCCCTTACAGTGGCAACACCATGCTCCATGGGGAATTTCATACAAATGTATTTTGTATGCGTTGCAGCACTCAAGTCAATTAGACCTGGCCTCCCTATTGAACCATGATAGGAGGAGATTTTGTCAACAACCAAGAATTCCATAGGGATTTTGGAGAGAGTTGGTGCTTGCCCTACTTCAGTCATAAGGGTTATGGATCCTCTGGGGGTTATGCTGTCCCCCGTGAATCCATATATTGGATCCAGGACTGGAATGAGTGGAGTGCTGATCCCCATTTTATCGAAAGTTACCCCGTAAATCACATTTACCGAGGCACATCCACCATCATCCATGACAACCCACTCCGAGCCACCACTACCCTGATAACCAATGCATCATTGTGTGGGAAGTGCACTCCAATGGCATCATCTTGGGTGAATGTGATAGATTCTGTTCGAGGCATCCCAACAGGATGTGAATGGATATGGTAATTCACGTTGGCGGGCTACTTGGCCTCTCTGATATACCTCTTTTGGGAGTTGTTTGTGCTCCCACCTGGGTGGGGGCCTCCCAGTATTGTATCGACTTCACTGATAGGGAGGTCGGCCACAGGCATAGGTGGTTCCCGTGTATCTTTAGCATGCACGCGAGGCGGTATCCTGGCCCTTGTTCCTATCTCTTTGACGGTTGTCAATCCTCTCTTTAGTCGAGTTCTTCCACGGAGCTCTCCTGTCAGCTCTGTTGAACTTCTGGCCACTGAATTTTTTAGTTCTCCAGTGTCGGGGGAGAAGTCACTTCCCCTTCTCCCCTGCGCCTTTTGGTCAACTAACATGTGGATTTTCCTGCAATCTTCTGTTGCGTGACCGTAATATCTGTGGTAGGTGCAGTAAGCCCCAATCATGGGTTGTTTTCCACTTCAGCTACTTTCTGTCCTTCCTTGAGCCGTGGGAGGATTCTGAGAAGGAGTGTTGGAGTGCAAGTGGGGGATAGCTTCCGTGATTTCTGCTACATTGCTAGACCCTGTCCTCGAAAACGGATGCGGCGCTCCACCTCGATTACCGCCGATCCTATCCTTGTTTCCTCCTTTCTTGAGGTTTGCTTCATTAGAATACCCAAGGTTGTATCTCCCTTGGGGGTGGTTGTCTCTGGCCCTAGCCATCTCTTCCGATACAATCTCCTCCTTCATCAGGTTTACCAGAGCATTGTAATCCCTTGGTTTCCTACTTCGGACATCCCTCCAAAACATGCTCGTCATATCTAGCCCCCCTTCAATGCTGAAAACATCTCCGCCTCAGTGATATTTTTATAAATGTGCATCTCTTCAGTAAACCGAGCTAGGTAACTTTTCAGGGATTCATCCCTTCCTTGCCTTAGATCCTGAAGGCGTTGGAGTTGGAGCTGGCCAGGCCTGGAGGACACAAAGCCATTTTTAAAGGCCATTTTCAGATCTCTCCAACTTTGGATGCTACCAGGGGGGATTTTTTTGTACCATCGTATCGCACTTCCCTCGAGGGTTAAAGCAAAGGTTTTGCATTTCAGTGCCGGAGTGGCTCCGACTATTTCCATACTAGCGCGGTTGTTTAATAGGTGATCATCAGGGTCACCTCGGCCAGAATATTTTTCTATTTCAGGCATTTCAAAGTCATGAGGCACTGGGCACCTACGGAGGCCCTCCGTGAAGGGACTTATTTCCTCTTCGTCATCCAGTTCGTATGAGGGTAGTTCACTGTTCTCGTCATGACCGAAATACATTGGGTCATGGTATTGGTCTAAGGTGGCGGAGCGTACTCCTGCCTGTGCGGTGGCAAAACGCGGCAGTAGTTTGGCCTTTCATGGGTCGGTAACTCGTTATTAGATTTGGTCCGAACTGCTTCGGCTCTCCTTTCCTGCCTATTCCTAGGCTCATGCGTGGGGGCCAACCTTTCTGCCCCCGTACCATGTTGGTCCCTATGCATTTGACTCTGTGACAAGGCTTCTTCAGTGCGTCGCTCCCGCCTATTTCTAGGCTCAGCTGCATTGTGCCGACCTTGATCAGTTTGCCCCCCTCGCTTGCCTCTAAACAACCCTCCTATCCAACTGAAGACACTGCCAGATTGTGCGAGCAAAGCCTCTCTGTGTCTAGCTGGGAGTGGGTTTTGTTCTTCATGTGCTTCATGGTCCGGCCCTTCCTCGTAGAAGGGCTCGGATTCCACCTCGGCATATGCCTGTGGATCTTGATAATAATACGAGGCAGTGGCCGCATCAGATGGTGAGTAATGTGGCTGTGGGTATTGCAGAGGCATCGTGGGTTCATTCACCACATACCCTCTAGCCATGTAGGCATTCATCGCAGCAGTCTGTTCTATCTGCTACTTCTGCATTTCTAGCATTTGGGCCGCTATGCGAGTCATGTCTTGCAACATACGGCGATTATAGTGCCGGCGTGGCGGGTTAGCTTGTGCCACTCCCTCATTGACGTTCTCAAGAGGTCTTTGAGGAACCTCCTACTCGCTGTGCTGGCCATTTCTTTCCCTACGGGGGTTAATATCACCATCACTTTCGCTCATGTTTCAGAGAAATTTCTTGGTTTTAGTTTATCTTTCAAGGATAGATGGACTTTTATCTCAATGTTCCGAGAATTTTTCAAGGTCGTTAAACTTATATCTCAAAGTTATACGCCTTTTTCCAGGTGAACAAACTTGTGTTTCAAAGTTTTAAGCCTTTTTCAAGGTGAATAAACTTATGTTTCAAAGCTTTAAGTCTTTTTCAAGGTGAATAAACTTATGTTTCAAAGCTTTCTACCTTTTTCAAGGTTACCAAACTTATATTTCAAAGCTTTACAATTCTCCGCTCTTTTGCAAGAGGTTACCCGTCCTTTTTCAGGACTTCCTTTCTATGTGTGGCTTTTCATCATGCGTTTTCGTGGTTAGCAGTATGGTTTCTCACAGATGGCGCCAAAATGTTAACCAAAAAATCCGGCTGGACCTTGGACCAACACGTCTCAGCTCCTCCCTCTTAAACGCGTGGATCTCCTGCGCACTGTGACAAACGATCAGTTTGCAAAGGGGGCCGAGGTGGCTCCCGTTTGCACTTTGATGCCAAAGTTAGCAGCAATGTCCAGCGAATATAATTTGAATGCGGGAAATATAAATGCGTAGAAGAGAGAAAAGGGAGTGAGAGATATTTATTTAGTTAAGAGTATAAAATTGCTAACCCCTTTCTTGGAGGCAAGTGTGCTCTATTTATAGAATGAGTAATTCTCTTGGATTGTGACACGTGTTATGCTTTACACTTGTCTTCACCCCAGCTCTTGGAGGTGACAACCTTGATTTTTGACCGTAATCATTGCTACATTTCGTAGGGAATGGGAGCCTGTCACATCTTGGTAAAGGCAGTGTCACATCTCTGACTTCATGCCTTGTCCCATCCTTACATTCGAGGCGCTACCGTAAACACCTCGGCAAAGCATGAAGCGCCTCTGTTAGACACAAACTAGTTCGGCCGGAGGGGCTCCTGTGCCTTTCCACCTCTGCCATTAGTCCAGGGGGGTTTCTAAAACTTTGATCATGGGCTGAAGTCCAATGGACCCTCGTTGGGCCTTCACGGCGGCCCAATGTGCCATATTTTGGGTGTGACTTCAACAGAAACAATAACCTTGACAAGCAAAGACAAGTTTCATATTGGACTTAAAGTCAAGAATCAAAATGGAGCAACTTGATTCAAACATGTGAAGAAGAGGGCAAAACAACAAAGCATGCGATCGCATGCTTAAATTAACAAGCGATCGCCCAGTAACTAGTTTCAAAAGACGAGATTAATATTTTGTTCCAAGCGATCGCCAACCGTGAAACCAATTGATCGCTTGGTTATGTCCACTTTAGGGTTTTACGCTTTTTAATTAATTTTAATTTCGTTTTGTTAGTCTACGATTCTAGTTCAACACTTATTGTTATAAAAGAGTTCATTTTATTTATTTCCTAATTAGATTAGAATCTTCTATATTTGATTCCTAATTAAATTAAATTTTTATCTAGTTTCCTAAGTGTACTAGGATTTTATTTTGTAGACAACCTGAAATCTTCTTCATTGTAACTTTAATTATTATTATATTTCTAAAAGTAGATTGCTTTCATTCTTTGTTCTTCACTAAACTAACTCCGAACTTATCAAGATTATTTTCTTGTGGTGTTCAAACAAATTTCGAGCGAGATTTTCCAATCTCGTGATCAAGAGGTCAACAAATTTTCTGCCATTGTTGGTTGCTTGGTTCAATATTCTTAAATCAAACTCTAAACTTTGATCCATTGACTTTCTTGAATTGTGATTCCATTTGTGTGTGTTTTGTAAATATTCAAGAGTCTAATATACCCCTCTCGTTCAACCCAGTTTTTCGAAGAGAAAAATTGAAAAAAAAAAAATACAAATCCTTCATCTAAACCAAAAATCGACGGTCCCAATGTTCCTCATCCTCAAATTCACCATTTTCAACCTTTTGAATCAATGCTAGTTTCCTAAACAAACTTTAAATATCCAGATTTATGTATTTAATTAAACTTCAATATTTTTTCATGGAATCTTAAGAAATCGTTCAACTTATGTCTTTAATACATGTTCTTAAGAGTTAGGAATGGAAAACCGCCGCCTCCACGAGCATGGTGCAGTGTTAAAACTGGAGTAGTTGAAATTAGAGGATTGGATGTTCGAATCTTGACTCTTGGAAGGCGGCATTTAGATGCTGGAAGGTAAGTATTTACATCGATAGGGTTCATCGAAAGGAGAAGTGTTACTCGAATGTCTACTCCAAGTGTACATAGACTGTATTCACATCCAAATTTACATGGAGGGCGAACCTGGGAAAGACCGCTCTCTCCTAAGATTGGTCGGACGAAACTTGAACACCTGAATTACAAAAAAGAATGAATAATCATAGTTTGTAATGTATTTTTGTAAAAAAAGGAGGGAGTTCGTCGAAAATGGCAAGCTCTGTCTAGGCTAGTCAAGTTTTATCTAGGTTGTTCGTAATAGACGGCTCAGATTCATTTTTTTAAGTTCATTTAATAACAATAATAATAATAATAATAATAATAATAATAATAATAATAATAATAATAATAATTAAGTGATAATACTAAAAACTCTTTTTTTTTTTTTTTAAATCTACTAAAAACTCTTTTATAATAACGATAATTTTATAATAAGTATTTCATGATGATGATGATGATGATGATGATGATGATAATTTCATAATGTTTAATTTAACTTCGTAAGAATAATATTAATAATAATGTCATAATAATTATAATTTTTATAATAACTTTAATATTTTCATTATAATTTTTAATAATTTCATCATGTTCAAGTTAATCATAATAATAATAATTTTAATTTCATAATGTTAAATAATAATCATTTCAATAATAATAAATGATAATAATAAAATTAGTTTTTTAATAATAATAATAATAATAATAATAATTTTAATATTTTAATAATGAAAATATATAATTATAAAATTATTTCTTAATAATAAAAATAACTTGATAATAATAATTTAAATATTTAATAATAATAATAATAATAATAATAATAATAATAATAAAACATTTAATCATTTTATTTCGAGATTCTTATTTCAGTTGTTTTTCAAAATCTTTTTAAAAAAATATCTTTAATTTTCACGTGTTTGTTTGTTTTTCGACTTGTGATAGTTTATAATTTGAAATGTTGAATTCTTAGATATTGTGTTTTTCTTAATAGTTTCTTGCATAATGTTTTAACATTTGAGATTATTGCAAGATGGAATATGCCATGTAAGCTCGACTGAGAGATCATTAGGTAAAGTTATATTGAATAATTAGTAACTTTACCCGCTTCGTCATAGTTTTAAAGGGGTTCAATGATGTGCATGCATATATTTTGCTACGTTCTTGCCAGTAGTTATTGTATCCATCGAGAAAGATACAATTTCCAATTCAAATCAGAGATGCTTTGTTACTAAGCCAATAGACGATGATTCAATTTATTTTCTAGGGGACATGAAGATGGTCCGATTCTCAATGTTTGAGTTTTCCTCGTCACGTGATTTAACCTTTTGGAATAAACTAGTTGAGAGGGCTCAGATATCGAGACATAAGAGGCTCCACCTTTTTCAGTTAAAGGATGTATTCAAGACATACTCCAACATGTTGGACAAATTGAAGTTGTGATTGATGTTTATCCTTGAGAGTGTTCTGAGGTGTAGATATTGGAAGACGTCTATTGACACCTTTTCATTGGACGTTGTTGAATACATCAACTATCCATGGGGATTGAGATGTTATATGGATACGCTACAAATCTTCAGGAGGGTGCATCAGATCCCCAGGTCGTTGAAGGACGAGCGAGAAGTGGCCTTGCCTTCTAGCAAACTTGGATTCTTTGGATACTTTTACCATTGCAACTCACGATGAGTCTAGTTCAAGGAGGACTTTTTGTCCCATACGTGCCATTGAGACAGTGTTGACCTTGCTCATGCTCCTTAGGCCTAGTCCCTATTCCTCTTTTTTTTTTCTTTACACACTTTATCCCAAGCCACTAAATATTTCCTCTTTTTGTTATCTTCGTTCCCAACCACACAATTTAAAGTTCCGTCGTAAAGGCTTGCCATTAGCTTAACAGGTAATGTTAAACCTAATGAAACATAATAAACTTTTATTTTGTTTATTAAGCCCCTATTTGCGCGCCATTATTTAAAACTCATTTTTTTTCAAAGTTATTTTAAATCACATTATATTAATAAAATAATCTACACATAAACATAAAAAAATTTCTACTTTTTTACCAAACATTCTCCAAAAAGTCACTATTCTATAACTCGTTTTTTGATAAAATGAGCTCAAACAAGGGCTAAGTTTATAAATACATAATAATTGTAAGTGATGTGGATATGGACGTACGAGACTATTCCCGCTTTGGATGACGAGTGGGCAGTCAAAAAGGAGTCATCCTGCCATCAGATACTTCATTGGCAAGCAACAGAGAGGCCAAGTACTAAGGCCCTGTTCTCTTTACTATTTTGAGGTCGTTTTCTGTTTTTATTTTTGAAAACACTAAAAACGCGTTCTCTTTATTATTTTCGAAAACGCATTTTGGAAAAAAAAAAAAAAAAAAAAAAATTTGTACACAAAACGTCCAAAACCTCGTTTTGGGCGTTTTGTGTATATTTCAGCAAAAAAATGTTCAAAACGCGGAAAAAGCGTTTTGGGGGTTTTTTTTTTTTAATTTTTTTTATTAAGAATTGTCCTAACTTAGAACTAAGCTTAATATAAAGTAAGTTTTTTTTTTAATTGTTTTTTTTTAATTATCCTAGCTTGGAACTAAGCCTAAATAAAGATTTTTTTTTTTTTTTTTTAGAATTATCCTAACTTAGAACTAAGCTTAAATAAAGTTTTATTTAATTCAATATCAACATTTACAAAAAATAAAATTAAGTGAAAAATCTTGTTGTTATATTTCAAAAAATGTCTTGAAAAATGGACTCTGATGGTTTTAAAAGAACTTGCATTTTCTGAATTTTAATAGAACTAGAGCTTCCTCAAATCCCGAACTTGATCAAACTGTGTTAATATAGACTCTTAATGCTCACATTAGTGTGTTGTATGTAACCATGTTTTCAGTGTATTGTGAAAGGAAATTTAAGTTTGAGTTAGTAAAATTCAGCAAGCAAATTAATTAAAAATAGTTTAAATAGTATTTTGCAAAATTTTAAACAGAACGTGTTTTCCAGTTTTTCATTTTCAAAAACAGTTTTCAGAAATGACAAACCAAACGCGTTTTCAGCAAATTTGAAAACAAAAATAAAAACAGGAAAAACAAAACATTTTCGAAAATGAAAATACAAAATAAAATACAAACAGAACGTCACCTAAATATTGGTCCGCTCTCCTCGACGAACCTGAGGTGAGAGTACAATTTGATCATAAATTTATTGTATGTTAATTTATCAACTTATTACATAATAAGTAAATTGTTTAAATGTCAATATATTATCTTGAAGTCCATTATGAGTTGACGGTGTCGATGGATGATGAAGATCAGACCTACATGAGTAGATTGTTTATTCCGCCTACTGAAGATAATCCATAGCTCTATTTCGTACTAGATGGAGATAGTGTATATTTATTTAATATAATTTGTTTGCTTACATTTTTGTGTTGTAATATTTTATTAAATAACTAATTTTCATTTGTTTGTTTGTTTAGTAAGGATCATCATTCAGTAGAACAATGATCGTCGCCACTCAGGAGATCTCCTACACCAAGGATATCTCTAGCACCTACACATTTCCATCGTGAATCGCCTGCTCCCAGTGTAGACGAAGCACAACACTGCACTTACTCAAATAATTTATTTGAGCATCTGAGTAGGCATCTTATTGGGGTTATTCGAGATGAGGTTGGTGCTCTACGATATGAGTTGGTGGCACTCGATAGGAAGGTAGAGGATTAGATAGAATGTTATGCCCGCATTCAGACTGGTAGAGAGACGCATATGGAGGACGATGGTGGGTATGATGAGGGTACGGAGATGGCCTAGGAAGTCGATGTCGATCAAGGAGGGTAGAGAGTCTAGAGACTGATGTCGTTGATCACGGAGGGTATGATAAACCAGATTGGCTACTAGTGTGGGTAGTCGAGGCTTGGATGGATGGAGTAATGGAGCAAGTGATGGTGCCGGAGTAGGTGATATTCGAGGTGATGGAGGCGACGACGATGCCGGAGCAAGAGATCGTCAATGTGCAGGAGACGGTGGCTGTGATGGAGCAGGTGATCGTCGAGGTACCAAAGTAGGTGACCATCGAGGTGTAGGAGGCAACGACTAATGATGTAATAGTAGGATATTGGAGGATGTGGTGACATATGATAAGAGTACTCCCGACATGGCAGTGGATGTTCAGAAGCGGATGATGTGACGAATGATCAATACGTGTTGTAGACGTGCCGAAGCAGGTTGTGTAGGAAGATGAGATTTTCGTTGTAGTACATTGTTTCTCCCTTGACAACTGAGTCGAAGAGGAGGACATTCGTGGATGATACGTTCATCAATCTTTTTCGTGACATCGATCCAACGAAGAAGAGAACGTTCAATAGCTAATTCGATAGTCTTTGGTCCAGGTAAGCATTTTAAGATTATTTTTTTATTTTTTTGTGCCTTTAGGATTTTTAAGAACTTTAAAATAGTCTACCATCCTAAACTTAAAACCTAAACAACAAACTTCAGCCCAATTTCCATAACCCAGACTCCCATCCTTCACTTTAGGTTCTTATCACTATCACTACTACTTTAAAAGTGTGGATAGGGAAGAATCTTTCCATCGACAAATTTGCCCTCACACATTTTACTCTAAACCAAGAATACTCTTTCTTAATACTATTACATATATTTAGAGCCCATTTGGTAGTGAAAATTTTTTTACCATAACTTTTCAAATTCAATCTCAACCATCTATTTTTAGTCAAGTCCACATTTTTAGCTTTTCAAACTTTTTTAAATTACACATCCATCAAAAAATAAAAATAAAAAACCACAAAAATCTAAATTTTATCAAACGGGATATTATTATATGTGTGTTTGGTATTTTTTAAAAAGAGTTTTTTGAAATAAATAATGATTTTTTGAAGAATGGATGATTGAGATTTGTTTGAAAAGTAAAATATTGTGGACTTGACTTTTAATAGATGGTTGAAATTGAGTGCCGTAGAAAAAAAAAAGTTTAAAGAAAAACAAACAAGGGCTATATCATCATATCATCGAGAAACAAAAGGTCACTCCCGACTCCCACGATCATCACTACTCACTACTACTTTAAAAGTGTAGGTAGGGAGAATCTTTCCCTTGACAAGTTTTCCCTCACACATTTTACTATAAATCAAGAATACTCTTTCTTTATACTATTGCATATATTTAGAGCCCGTTTGGTAGTGAAATTTTTTTTACCTCAACTTTTCAAATTCAATCTCAACCATCCATTTTTAGCCAAGCCCATATTTTTTTGGTTTTCAAACTTTTTTAAACTACACATCCATCAAAAAATAAAAATAAAAATAAAAATAAAAAATCACAAAAATCAAAATTTTTCATATTACCAAACAAGATATTATTATGTGTGTGTTTTTTATTGTTTAAAAAGTTTTTTTGAAATGAATAGTGATTTTTTGGAGAACGGATGGTTGAGATTTGTTTGAAAAGTAAAATATTGTGGACTTGATTTTTAATAGATGGTTGAAATTGAGTGTCGTAGAAAAAAAAGTTAAAAGAAAAAAAAGGGCTATATCATCATATCATCGAGAAACAAAAGGTCACTCTCGGCTCCCACGATCTCTCCCCATTTGAAAACCCACCGAGAACCCCAAGAGCCAAGTAAAAGTAATGAAATGAAAAATCCCGTTTGGACAGTAATCCAAATGGAATTAATTCTCATCACAGGTATGTAGTATGTACTTTTTTATTCTTTTTCTTTTTTAAAACCTATCATTCTTGATCTTTGTTCTACCCCGATTTCGTCTGTTCACAGTGGAACAAATCGAAGCTGGAGCAACCTAAATCACTCTTTCTATGGCTTAGGTTAACATGTGCTACTTATCAACCAATTTAAGAATAAATTTCTCCACAATTGTCGTCATTTACAAAATTTTTGATTTATTTTTCTTTTTTTTAAAAAAAAAAAAACCTTTTGTAGCATGTTTTATTTCGTGTTCTTTAATTACCTCAATTGCCTTAAAATAGAGTATAGCTTCAACTTTAATACCCATATCATTTATTGTTTACGTGAGACGTGCAACGCACGTACTTACTACTAGTAAGGGAAAAGTACATAACAACCACATTTAAACTTATCTTTCTAAAACTAACAAACTTAAGGTGGCGTTCTATTTGTATTTTATTTTGTATTTTCATTTTCGAAAATGTTTTGTATTTTTTGTTTTCATTTTTGTTTTTAAATTTGCTGAAAACGCGTTTGGTTTGTCATTTCTGAAAACTGTTTTTGAAAATGAAAAGCTGGAAAACACGTCCTGTTTGAAATTTTGCAGAACACTATTTAAACTATTTTTAATTAATTTACTTGCAGAATACTACTAACTCCAACTCAAATTTCCTTTCACAATACACTAAAAATATGGTTACATGCAACACACTAATGTGAGCATTAAGAGTCTATATTAACACAGCTTGGTCAGTTTCGGGACTTGAGAAAATTCTACTTCTATTAAAATCCAGAAAATGCAAGTTCTTTCAAAATCACCAGAATCCATTTATCATTACATTTTTTTTAAATATAACAACAAGAATTCTCATTTAACTTTTTTTTTGTAATTTTGATATTGAATTCAATAAAACTTTATTTAAACTAAGTTCCAAGTTAGGATAATTCTCAAAAAAAAAAAAAAAAAAATTATTTAGGCTTAGTTCCAAGTTAGGATAATTCTAAAAAAATAATAAAAAAATAAAAACTTTATATTAAGCTTAGTTCTAAGTTAAGATAATTCTATAAAAAAAAAAAAAAAAAATTCCAAAACGCGTTTTCCGCGTTTTGGACATTTTTTGTCGAAATACACACAAAACGATGTTTCGGGCGTTTTCCGTTTTGTGTACAACTTTTTTTTTGTTTTCCAAAATGCGTTTTCGAAAATGGTAAAGAGAACGCGTTTTTAGCGTTTTCGAAAATAAAAACAGAAAACGACCTCAAAACAGCAAAGAGAACAGGGGCTAAATTTTTGTTTAAAAATCAAGTATTAATTATTAATAAATATAATATAATATAATATAATATTATACATAATACAAAAATCATTGTAATTTATATATTAAATTAAAACTAATATAATATTAAATAATAAAACTCAAACAATATCTAATCCATAACCTATTTGTCCTATTATCTCCACCCCAGACCCCCACACCCCACACCATCCCCACCAACCCACCCAATCACAATTGATCATACAAAAGTTACAATCACGTATACAAATTTAATAACAAATTTAACCCAACCCCAACTCACCCACCCACAACATCCATCCCCACCATGCAAAGTCACAGTTCGTCACAATTACCAATTTATCGCAAATCCCACCCCACGCCGACTCGCAAAGTCACACGAAGTCACATTTCAGTCACAATTACAAATTTAATATAATATTAAATAATAAAACTCAAACAATACATAATCCACAACCCGTCTGTAGAGATATCAATGGATCAGATTTTAATCTGAACCCAATCCGAAATTCGATGAACTTAACGGGAGATGAATTTAAGGTCTCAATCTGATAACTTGACAAGGATTCGAATCCAATAATCCATTAAGTAAATAGAACAAATGTGGATATAAGTCAATCCGATCCGATTTTTTTTATAATAATACAATATATTTTATATATTATTATATAATTTTATTCCATATAATTTTTTTTTTCATTTTAAAACTTGTAATGTATTTTATAAAATATAATTATAATGTAATATTATTATATAATATAATATTCATTTTAAAACTTGTAATATATAAATATTGTTATAATTTTTTTGACATATTATGGTTTGATTTTTTATGAATGATATGAAATTATAATTAATTATGAGTGATTTTTACTCATTAATATATAAACATTAAAAAAAAATATTGTAGCGATCAAGAATTTTCACGCATTTAAATAATTATTTTAAAATTATGAAAAATCGTGCCGCTGCGATCTCACCCATTTTTAAGTTAACATCGCAACGTATTCGTCTAGCCAAGTCGAGAAATGTCAAGTCCATTCGATTTTAAATAAATTTCGAATTTCGAAAATTTTATTATTTTATTTATTTATTTAAATTATTATTTTCAAAATCGTTTTAAATTCAAAATTATGTCAAGCTCATTTTTATCAGATCCATTTTTCCTACTTGGTTGATTCACGTATGATTTTCCTCGAATTACGTACATTGCTTGTCAAGATTTTCACACTACCAACTTCCACCTATCACATCAATCCCATACCATACCATACCCTAGCCCTACTTCATCAACCAATCTCTTATCAAACCCCACTCCCTCATCAGACCCTCACTCTCAGCACAACCCTATTCTTCAGACAATCCCTCGTCGCCAACCATTTCTAGCAACTCCAAGCTCATCTTCAATGGTAAGATTTCCTCAACCCTTGACCTGCATTTTTCACACGCTAATCAGCACTGCACAACCTTCAACCGCCCATGACCACCACCATACGCAGACCACAACACCACCATCACTGGTACGCCGTTTCCACCAAGCCTCAACTCCACGTCCACGGCTATGACTACCACACCACACCACACCACTAACTAAACCATTCACGACAACATCACCACCATAACCACTGCCAACACTGACTGCCCTTCACTACTGGTCATCCACCCAGCCACCATCAACCCCAACACACGGCCAAACATCAAAAATCAAAAACCAAAAACCAGGGAAATCAATTACCCAGAAACTTACCTTGTCCCACGGTTGTTTCGCCGGAGATGTTGACCGGAAATCACACCCCTAAAATCGTGAACTCAGCCACGGTTTTTGCACCTAGATCCCAAATCTGACCCCCCCATCATTGCTGCCGCTCGCAACGCCCTGCGCCGGCATTTCGCGGGCGAAATCGCTGGTTGCGCAGAGGGCGATCCCCCCCCCCCCCCCGGTCGCATCTCCTCTCTCTCTTCTCTGCCGAAAATGGAAAGAAAGAGAATGGAGTTTTGTATTTAATATTTTGATTTTCAAAATTTGCACTTGAGTCCCCAAGTTCCAAAATGATTTAAATCAGTCCTGTTAGTTTTAAAACAATTCATGTCAGCCCTTAAATTTTTAAATGATTTTAATCAGCCCCTTCGTTTTTAAAAATCAATTATTTCAAGCCCTACAATTTAATATCCGTTTTGACCTTCAACCCAAGTTTTGAAAATTTTACATTTTAGTCCCCCAACTTTCAAAGTGTTCATTTTAGTCCCCCCAACTTTCAAAACATTAATTTCAGTCCTTAAATGGTAATTTATCATTTTTAAACTATAAATTTCAAAAGACTAATTCAATTTATTTTCCTAATTGGCTAAACGAGGCGTACGGAGATTTAAAGGAGTGAAGTCATTTCCCGCTCGATTTTGCACTCGTTGAAATTAAGGTAGACTCGCCCCTATTAATTGATTTAAATTATGATTGCATGTGAATGTGTATGTTATGTGACTTATGTGAAAGTCATTTTTAAGAAAAGAGACGAGAATATATTTCTTCGAAAATATTTATGTTGTTATGTTTGTCATAACTTATATGCTTTTATGCATGAGAAAGAAAGAAGAGAATTTCTTGCAAGATAAATAATGATGTTATGCATAACATACGTGCCTTGAGTGCACGAGACGAGACTACCTACATCCGATGATTTTAAAGAGCCTATCATTTTTCAAAGAGAAGCCATGTGCTTTAATGCACGAGAAGAGACTACCCACACCCTATAATTTCTAAAGAGTCTGCATTTATGTGTTCAATTATATTGTAGATTAATTAATTGGCGATGAGTCTACTGAGTATTTCTATGAAATGTTCATATCTATTTTAACAGCATTTGCAGATTTCGGAGATGGTGGCCAATGATGAATGATTGCGGTAATAGTCGTTAAATAATTGAGAATCTTATTTTGATGATCCATATTTCTAAGCTTTGGCTATTTTTGAGATTTTCAATTATTTGAAAAATTATGGCATTGCCGAATGTTTTGTATTATTAATGGCTCGATTCGTTATTTTAAATTGTTTCATAAATGTTTTCAAATTTTAGCGATCATTACAGTTTATTTAATGTTTCCAAAAATGAATTTCAGTTATTTCTTTCGCTAGAATATTATTTTAAAGTTTAGACCAGAAAATGACGTGGTGAACTGGGTATTTAGAACTCGGAGCACTACAGCTTGGTATCAGAGCCAGTCTGCGTTTCTGTAAACCGACAAATTTTTCAAAAAAATAAATTTCAAGAAATATTCTACATTATTGAATTATTGTTAATGAAGATTGCCACTGCCATCATTCGTTCCACCAACTCCGAGGTAAAGAACATTATTTCAGTATTTCGAATACTTATTTAATGATTTATGAGATTTAGAAGAAAGAGAAAATCATATCCGAATAAGAAAGAAAGAGAACGATGATAGAACCTGGAAATGTGATGCTAATCCTTGCAGGATATTCAAGCAATCAGAATACTCGAAACTGAAGAATGGAGATTAGAAGGAACTTATAATATATACTCAAGAAGTTGTAAAGTATTTCAAGTAAACAGTAATTGGATTATAATGATTCCTGGAATGTAAATGATTAATGAAACTAAATGAAAAACTGATATTGGCCATTCGAGAGGGCCATTCTCTCCAATTCTTTCTACTCAATTAATGCCTGCCTTTATTTTCCTTGCACTCCATTTTTATACTTGCTTCTGTTGCATGTTTGTTAATCCCCTCCAACAGATTCTGTCACAGCCTTCATTCCCTTCTTTGCCCATGCCTTCCGTCTCTTTTAAGTATTTTGGATGGGAATCCTATCATTACTCCCCACCCCCCCCCCCACCCCCCCCACCCCCCAAAAGACTCACCTTGTCCTCAAGGTGAAACTCAGGAAATTGATTGTTTAGATGTTCATACGATTCCCATGTAGCTTCCAATGGTGGAAGTCCCTTCCACTGAATGAGTACGTCAATATCTCGAATATTGTTGCCTGTCCCTGGACGCATTCCAAGAACCATTTCGGGTTCAGCCTGCATCTCTAATTCCTCAGTCATCTGAGTTGGAATAAGAGAAGTAGGAATTGCTGCACCTTCCGCCTTGCGTAATTGAGATACATGAAAAACTGGATGGATGGAGCACGTTGGAGGTAATTGTAGTCTGTAAGCAACTAGTCCAATGCGTCGTTGTATTGTAAACGGTCCATAGAACCTAGGAGCTAATTTTTCGTTTGGCTTGGATGCCAAGGATTTTTTTTGGTAAGGGCGTTTCTTCAGATAAACCAAATCACCTTCTTGAAACTAAATATCCCTTCTCTTGACATCAGCCATAGCCTTCATGCGAGCTTGAGCTCTTTCTAACTGAATTTGTAATTCTTCCAAAACTTGATCTCTTTCGAGTAATTGTCTCTCGACCACTGAGACACTGGTTGATCCTTTCTCAAACTTCAACAGAGAGGGAGGTTCACAACCATACACAATCTGAAACGGAGTCAGCTTTGATAACACATGATATGAAGTATTATACCACAATTCCACCCAAGATAGCCAACTGAACCAAGCCCGGGGTTTAGAGGATGCGAAACAATGTAGATAAGTCTCTAATGTTCTGTTTAAGACTTCTGTTTGCCCATCTGTTTGAGGGTGATATGCAGTGCTCCTGCAAAGTTTGGTCCCCTGTAACCGAAAAAGTTCTTCCCAAAAATGGCTCATGAAAATCTTATCCCGATCCGACATAATAGATTAAGGAATCCCATGCAGCTGAACTATCTCTTTTACAAACAGGTTTGCCACACTCCCCGCTGAAAATGGATGCTTTAAGGCTAAAAAATGGCCATACTTGCTCAGTCGATCGACCACCACTAGAATTGTATCCATCCCACCTGATTTGGGCAGCCCCTCGATGAAATCCATTGTAACATTTTCCCATATTTGATTCGGTATAGGGAGGGGGTGAAGTAGTCCCCCAGGAGAAAGGGCCATATACTTATTTTGTTGACACACTGAACATTGGCGCACATATTCGTCGATGTCCCTTTTCATTCCCACCCAATACACACTTGCAGCTACCCTTTTATACGTTTTTAGAAAACCAGAATGTCCTCCCAAGTGTCCATCATGCCCTTCCCGAAGGATTAGTGGAATTAAAGTTGATCCAGGAAGTAGTACCAACCTGTCTTTATACAGTAACTGCCCATCAACCATAGTATAATCTGGTTTGCTGAAAGGATCATGTTGTAGTTCCTGAACTATCTGTTGCAATTTTTCATTTGCTGCCACTTACGACTTCAGCTGATCCAATTGAATCACCCGTGGCACAGTTAATGCCATTAACTCTCCCGGAGGGCTGATTCGTGACAACGCATCGGCGGCCTGGTTTGTAATGAATTTCGAAATCGTATCCCATCAGTTTTACCAACCACTTTTGATACTCCTGATTGACCAACCGTTGCTCCAACAAAAACTTGAGGCTCTTTTGATCTGTGCGGATGATGAATTTGTGCCCCAGCAGATAATGTCGCCATTTTTGCACCGCGAAAACTATTGCCATTAACTCTCTTTCATATACTGATCTTGCTCGGCCTTTATGACTAAGAGCTTGACTGAGGAAAGAAATAGGCCGCTGATCTTGCATTAATACTGCCCCCAATCCATACCCTGAAGCGTCCGTCTCCACAATAAAGACCTTGCCAAAATCCGGTAGAGCTAGCACAGGTAAAGTCACCATTGCTTGTTTCAGTTGACAAAAAGCTCGCTCCGATGCTTCATCCCAGAAAAAATTATTTTTCCTCAGACACTCAATTAAAGGCAATGCTATTTTCCCGTAATCTCGTACAAATCTACGGTAATATCCTGTCAAACCCAAAAATCCCGTGAGTTCTCGTAGAGAGCGAGGACTTGTCCACTCCTTCACAGCTTTAATTTTAGAAGTGTCAGCCGCTACCCCTTGCTGGGAGATGACATGCCCCAAATACTCGATCTCCTCTTTAAGAAATTCGCACTTACGACTATTGACATAAAGTTGATTACTGGCCAGGATCTCAAGAACACAGCGCAAATGCTTCAGATGATCCCCCATGCTCCTGCTATAAACCAAAATGTCATCAAAAAATACCAAGACAAAGTGCCTCAAATGTTCTCTGAAAATCTCATTCATCAATGATTGAAAAGTGGCCGGTGCGGTAGTCAGACCAAATGGCATAACTAAGAATTCGTAGTGACCCTCGTGAGTTCGAAACGCGGTTTTTGAAATATCTTCAGGAGCTATGCGGATCTGGTGATACCCCGACTTCAAATCTAACTTCGAAAACACAGATGCTCCATTCAACTCGTCCAACAATTCTTCTATAACCGGAATTGGGAACTTATCAGGTACTGTCACTCGATTTAGAGCTCGATAGTCGACACAAAATCTCCATCCTCCATCTTTCTTTTTCACCAACAATACCGGACTTGAAAAGGGACTTATACTTGGGCGAATGATACTTGCGGCCATCATTTCACGTACCAGCCTCTCTATTTCGTTCTTTTGTACATACGGGAAGCGGTATGGACGCACACTGACTGGGTTAGCTCCAGGCTGTAAGGTGATGGTATGATTTTTTCCACGATGAGGTGGTAATCCCCAGGGTTCTTGAAAGACGTCCCTGAATTCTGCTAGTAACGGCTGAATCCTTCCTGGAATGGTCACTTGGGATTCTTTCACTCCCACATCGAAATTGGCCAGCTCGACTAAAACAGCTTCTCCACTTCCCTTGAAAGCTTTTACCATCGACTTAAAAGATATCAAAGTCTTACATAAGCTGGGATCACCTTGTAAGGTAACTGATGTATCACCTACTTTAAATTTCCTCAATAACGAATTCAAGTCCACTTGCATTTTTCCTAACGTCGTTAGCCATTTCATACCCAAAATTACATCCGAACTCCCCAATTCCAGTGGCAAAAATTCTTCTACAATTTCCAAGTTTTGAAGGGACAGGACTACTCCTTTACATACACCCCCTCCTTGTACTGATAAGCCAGTACCCATGATCACCCCGTAGCCGGCGGTCTGTGTTCGTGGTAACCCCATCCTCTGTACAAGTTCCGCTAATATAAAATTATGGGTGGCACCCAAGTCGATTAAAACGACTACTTCTTTACCTGCGATTTTTCCCTTGATCTTCATTTTCTTTGGGGAGGTCAGGCCCACCAAAGAAGTCACTGATAATTCTACCATATCCTCCATACTTGCCTTCTCTGTTTCGATCTCTTCCAATTTTCTTGACTCGAAGGTTGCTTCCTCTGGCTCTTCTGCATCATATATTACCATCACTTGCAATTCTTTCATTTTACACTTATGGTCCACCGAATATTTCTCATCACACCTGTAGCATAATCCCTTTTCTTTCTTAGCTTGGAACTCCGCCCGCTCAATCGACGATGTGGGTGGGTGTTTTTCCCTGGGTTGGAGGTCTCGCTCCTGGAGAACCACCGACTTTGGGAAGCTGTGTTATGGGTTGAATACTGGGAGGTCTTGGGCTGGGGTAGTGATAAAAAGAATTGGGGACGCTTTTCTGTTTAGTTGGGCTGGGTCCACCCATTTGGCCCATCATCACTACATTTTTATCTTCTATTCTTTGGGTTGTTTCCATCATCTGTTCCAACCCAATGGGTTTAAGCAGCCTAAGCTCGACTTTTACCTCTGACTGGAGCCCATTAAGGAAAAGTCCCTCCATCATCGTCTCTGATACATCTCCTAGCGGAACCGCCAACGCTTCGTATTGATCTCGATACTCTCGAACAGATCCCGTTTGTTTGAGAGCGAGGAATCTTTCTTCCACCGATCCTTCCACCGTGGAACGAAAACGGAGCCTCATGAGTAACTTAATTTCTTCCCAACTCGACAACCTCTTTCTATTCCTTTCCCACAGGTACCAGGCTAAAGCGGCTGCGTCAAAACACAATGCCGTTGTTTCCACCTTCTCAGCTTCAGTCAACTTATTCACGTCGAAATAGCGTTCTACCCTAAAAATCCATCCATCTGGGTTCTCCCCTTCGAATACCTGCATCTCCAATTTTCTTCCCCGTACTTCCGTCCCCCATAGGTTTCCCCGTGCTCCTTTCAGGTTTTCATTATCCACTAAATTCGGGGTGAATCCGGACGAGCCCATGGTTCCTTTGCTTTTCCTTTCCATCTCTTGTTCCTCCCATCGGCCTCTCATGAAGTTGAGTTGTTCCAACATGATAGACATGTTCTTCTCGATATTCCCAATCCGCTGGAAATCACCCTTCACTGATTCTAAACCCAACTGGAGATCTTCCATCGTTGACTGTAACTGATTGTGATACTCCTCTACTCTGCCCTCCAAGTTGCTCACCCTTTCCGTCACTGTTATTCCCATGATCTTCGCTCTGATACTAAAATGATAGAACCTGAAAATGTGATGTTAATCCTTGCAGGATATTCAAGCAATCAGAATACTCGAGACTGAAGAATGGAGATTAGAAGGAACTTATAATATATACTCAAGAAGTTGTAAAGTATTTCAAATAAACAGTAATTAGATTATAATGATTCCTGGAATGTAAATGATAAATGAAACTAAATGAAAAACTGATATTGGCCATTCGAGAGGGCCATTCTCTCCAATTTTTTCTACTTAATTAATGCCTGCCTTTATTTTCCTTGCACTCCCTTTTTATACTTGCTTCTGTTGCATCGCATGTTTGTTAATCCCCTCCAACAGATTCTGTCACGGCCTTCATTCCCTTCTTTGCCCCTGCCTTCCGTCTCTTATAAGTATTTTGGATGGGAATCCTATCAAATAAGTGTTGAACATAATGAGAATAATATGATTTTATAATGATTTTATAATGATTTTTGTCCTCAAATTTAGAGATGATGAACCCTAGCTGGACTTTGCATAATAAATATTTAGACATGGCATGATTTATGAGGAATTGACTAAGAAGTAGTGAATGTGGTTTTTCATTTATAAAGGAAATGTCGAGGCGTATAATCAGAACCGCTTCGAATCAGACGACTGATGAGCAGGCTGCTTCAGGACAGGGTCCCACAACCCAATCTACCGTTATCAGAGACTTGCTTCAAGCTGTCCAAGAATTGAGGCAAGCCCCAGCTAGTTCCTCGGTTCCGATTATTGAATAGTTTCGGAGGTACCGTCCACCTACCTTTGATGGTAGCGATAACCCCTTAGCTGTTGAGGAATGGCTTCTGACGACTGAGAGGATATTCCGGCATATTTCTTGCCCAGAGGACAAGAAAGTCTTATGCGCTGAATTTATGTTAGTTGGTAGAGCCGGATTCTGGTGGGAATCTGCATCCCGGACCAGGACTGTGGCACAGTAAGAAGTTCTCACTTGGGAGGAGTTCAAAGTTGAAGTCAGGGATAAATTCTTTCTACAAGCTCTCAGGGATCACAAGGAGACTGAATTCCTACATCTGGTTCAAGGAGAGCTGGATATCACAGAGTATGAAAGAAAGTTCGAAGAATTGTCCCGCTATGCTCCACATCTGGTGGAGACTAAATTCAAGAGGGCACGACGTTTCGAGAGGGGTCTGCTCTCGGACATTAGACAGATTGTCAGTTTGCATGAACTGCCCACTTACAGGGAAGTGGTGAAGAAAGCTCAAGCACTGACCTATGCGAGTATATAAGTCGGGAACCATGGAAATCAGAATGAGCAGAGATATCAGGGTAAGAGAAAATGGCAAAGTCCGAATCGTAATCAGAATCAGAACAGAAATCAGGCGCCTAATAAAAGGCAAAATTCAGGACCAACTGGAGGACAAATGACCAATTTTGCTTCCCCTTGTCCTAAGTGTTAGAAGTTACACAGGGGAGAGTGTCTGATGGGTAAGGGTGTCTGCTATAGGTGTGGCCAATCCGGTCACTTTGCCTTAGACTTTCGTGTTTCGTCTGCCCAAAGTTTCAATCAGAGGAAGAACTCGGACCAGAATAGAAAAGGAAAAGCAAGAGTGTTTGCTATGGATGCAGATGAGGATCCTGACGTGATTTCAGGTACACATGTTATTTTCGTAATTCCTGAACATGTCTTAATTATTTCCCTATAGAGTACTTTTCCATTTTGAGCATGTTCATATGATAACAGGTATATTGTCTGTTTCTGGTATTCCCGTATATGTCCTTATAGACTCAGGAGCTACGCATTCATTTATATCTGATGCATGCTCAGAGAAACTGAACTTAATAGGGGAAGAAACTGGTAGTACATTAGAGGTTAGTTTACCGTCGGGAGGTACTATCGATACTGATATGATAGTCAAATCGGTGCAAATAGATTTTGATGGTCAAATATTGGAAGCAGATCTAAATATTATTCGAATGAAAGACTTCGATATTATTTTGGGTATGGATTGGCTTAGCGCCAATCGAGCTGCAATTATGTGTCACGAGAGGGAAGTTATTTTTCACAGAGATGGTGAAGGAGTATTCAAGTTTTATGGATCGAAGATTAAAGCACTTCCTCGCCTTATCTCGACTTTGAAGGCAGAGAAGTTGTTAGCCAAGAACAATTTTCAGGGCTATTTGGTTAGTTTTCAAGACAAACCATCAAAGGAAGTTACTTTGGATTCAGTGCAAGTAGTATGCGAATACGGTGATGTATTTTCAGATGATCTACCAGGCATCCCGCCTGATAGGAAAGTGGAATCTTCCATTGATTTGGTACCAGGAGCTGCCCCTGTATCTAAAGCTCCATACCGCATGGCACCGAAAGAGTTGCAAGAACTGAAGGTTCAGTTAGAGGAACTATTAGAGAAGGGTTTCATTAGGCCAAGTGTATCTCCCTGGGGAGCACCCGTTCTGTTTGTAAATAAAAAGGACGGAAGTATGAGAATGTGCATCGATTACCGAGAACTCAACAAGCTGACAATAAAGAATAAATATCCCCTTCCCAGGATTGAAAACTTATTCGATCAGTTGAAGGGTACGGCTATTTTCTCAAAGATTAACTTGAGGTCGGGTTATCATCACCTGAAGATCAAGCTAGCTGACATACCAAGAACAACGTTCAGAACGTGATATGGACATTACGAGTTCACAGTAATGCCATTTGGTCTCACAAATGCCCCTGAAGTGTTCATGGATTTGATGAACCGAGTATTCCACGATTATCTTGACAAGTTCGTCATTGTTTTCATCGATGACATACTAATCTATTCTAGAGATTCTGACCAGCATGAAGAGCATTTGAGGATTGTGTTGGAGATATTAAGAGCCGAGAGATTGTACGCCAAATTCAAGAAATGTAAATTTTGGATCGAGAAAATTGACTTCTTAGGTCATGTTGTTACAGCTAGTGGTATCGAGGTTGATCCCTCTAAGGTTGAAACTGTAATGAGTTGGCCAACACCAGCAAATGTTGGAGATGTGAGAAGTTTTCTTGGATTAGCCGGATATTAATGACGATTCATAGAGGGTTTCTCGAAGATAGCAGGTCCTATTACTCAGTTGACCAGGAAAGGAGTTAAATTTCAGTGGATCGATCAGTGTGGACAGCGCACGTCTTCTGGAAAGCCTTGAGCCATTAGCAACCTCAATCTTTCGAGCCTCATTCGATAAATTTTTCTCAGATCATTCATTGGAAGATTGGAATAATACTTGCGAATGCTTAAAAGGATGTTATCCATTTTTTGATGGATTTAACCTCTTCCCAACCGATCTATTTAAAGGTGTAAAAGATCTGAGTAGTTCTTCATGATATTGATTCCTGCAAGATAATATGAAATAGAATAATGAAAAGAGGGAACAAGATTTCATGCGCTGTAACTTTACTGTTAAAAGAAGATTTCATTTGCGATATCGAATATTTTTCTTGGATTTTGGACTAATATTTTTCAGTATAATAATAATCAAGGTATAAAGAACCTGGGTAGATCCACATGCTATTGTGTCCAGCGAGAAAGCAAGGAATAGAAAAATTGAAAAGAGGGAACAGGATTTAAATGCGCTGTAACTTTCACTATTAAAGAAAGATTTGATTTGAGATATGAGATTATACTGGAATACGTGAAACTGAATTGTGTGATTTTTGGTAATGTTTCATGCTACGAATGCTTTTCTAAGGGGGAATATAATTACAATCAAGATATTCTACTTATGCCCCATTATTATGCTTATCACACCTATGCTCATGAATAAGGGGTAGATGCCACCTTTTTGCTTATGTCAAAAGGGGGAAAACGCGGTGATGATTTTATTTAGCTTGAATTTGGATAATCTATATGCATGAAAAGGATTAAATTATATGCTAGATTATGTATCATTGGTTTGTATAAGATAAGGGGAATATATGCTAAAATTGAATCATCAATTATTCTTATTTCCCTATGCTCTTCAATTGCTTATATTATCATTACAAATCATCTTGTTTGTCATAATCAAAAAGGGGGAAATTGTTGACCTATGCTCAATTTGACCTTATTGTTTTGATCATAACAAACAAGAATTTATTGTGTTGCTAACATGTGTGCTTCAAGTGTTTCATGTAATGATAAATATTCAAAGCACTCTATGTTCAAATCGTCTCTCAAGGATATAAATCAAAATTATGTGATCGAGCATATGAGACGCAAAAGAAATTCAAAGATCAAAGTCGAAAAGCATGATATGAAGATCAAGAATTCGAGCATACAAGATTAGAGTTGATTTAACATATGTAAAGGTATAACACTCTCAATCTTTAGCGATGAAATTCAACGAGCTCAAAAATGATTTTTATGCATCAAGAAACATTTTCAAAACCATTAAAATATCATTTTCAAAATCAATCTTGATCAAAAAGCCTTGCAAAATCAAAATCTAAAAATTTCAACTTGAACCGGTCGACCTCTAATTAGACCGGTCGACCGCACCGGTCGACCGCACGCCAAGACCGGTCGACCGCACTGCGCGTTTTTAAGCACAACGGCTATACTGAGGTCGACCGCATGGTTGAACAGGTCGACCGCAAAAGACAGAATGTGCGAAATTTGATCTATAAATAGCCTTCTCTCTTGCATTCATCAACTACAACTTTGAAAACATTTTATACAAACTTTCTTGTGAAAATTTAGTGTTCTTACTTAGTTTTTATTCATCTTTTATTATCATAAAACTTTGATTGATCTAAACTTTGTTTTATCAAATTCATCAAAGTTTTTGGAAGAAAGTTTTGTGAAGATTTTTGGTTTTACATTGTTTAAACTTCTTCAACATCTTCACACTATATTGGAATTGAAGTGTAAGTCTCTCTTTGTTCTAAACTTGTTTTAATCTTTTAAAAGAGAGAAATTCCAATTAAGGAACTTTGATTATTTGTGCTACATTTTTCATTATCATTTGATTCATCAAAGTTCCATTGCCTAAACACTTTGAGCTTAACTTATTGTTAATTATTCAAGTGTGGCATCTCTTGGTACGTAATTTGATTCAATATTTTTAACAAGAGATTATTTGAAAGACTTTGTTTGATTGCATTGAACTTTTCATTATCATTTGCATCAAAGTTTTTCTCTAACACTCGAGCTTAATTCATTGCTATCTATTGAAGTGTTAGCCTAACTCTCTCGGTACTTAATTTGAGTATATCATTTGTCAAGAGAGTTATTTCAATTGTACATTCAATTCATTATATCTTGTGGTTTCGAGAGCCTTGTGAAAACTCGATTGTTGGTTTTCGAGAGCCTTGTCAAAACTCGATTGTTGGTTTTCGAGAGCCTTATCAAAACTCGATTGTTGGTTTCGAGAGCCGTGTGAAAACTCGATTGTAAAAGGATAGGCGCTCCTTGTTGTAAGTCGCCTAAGGATTTGGTACTCCTTGTTGTAAGTTACCAAAATAGTGGATTTGGCCTTGCTCGTGACGGAGAGCTCGGTAACGGGGGACGTAGATCACGTTGGTTGATTGAACCTCCATAAATCGCGTTTGCACTCTCTCATCCCTTTTATTTACTTACATTGCACTTACTCTATTCTATCAATTTATATTGTGCAACACTTTATCTAAGTGCTATACTTGCTTTATCAATTAAGTTTACACATATATAGCACACTACATTGATAGTTTAGTTACTTGTAACACTAAGTGCTAATACTTGTACCTATTGGTTTTAAGTTTGAGATTATTTATCGAAAAAGTTTTATAAACCAATTCACCCCCCTCTTGGTTAGTTTACTCTTGGGTCAACAATTGGTATCAGAGCTTAGGTGCTCATTTTTAAAAGATTTTACAATCTTGAGTAAATGGCTAACCATAATCTTGAGGGGCATTCTACAAATCGTCCTCCTTTCTTTGATGGTACAAATTATAATTATTGGAAAACTAGAATGATGATTTTTATTCAATCCATTGATTATAATATTTGGGATGTCATTGAATCCGGTCCTCATGAGCTTACTATGGTCATTAAGGTTGATGGAAAACCGGATCAAACTATTTTAAAACCTAGAGAGGAATATGATGAAAATGATAGGAGAAAATTGACTTTAAATGCTAAGGCCAAAAATATACTTTATTGTGCTTTGGATATTAATGAATTTAATCGTATTAGCACATGTGATTTCGCACACGATATTTGGCATGCTTTAGAAGTCACACACATGGGCACAAATAAGGTTATAGAAACAAAAATAAATCTTTTGTATAAAAATTTTGAAAACTTCTTCATGAAACAAGATGAACCCATTGCTAGCATGATTACTAGATTTACCGATATTGTTAATGGTCTTAAGGGCTTTGATCGAAAATTTTCTAATGGTGAACTTGTTAGCAAAATGCTTAGATCTCTCTCGGAAGATTGGAGCTCATTGAGAATGTTGATAGAAAACACACAAGATGTCAACACATATCCCTTGGAAGAGCTTTATGGAACTTTGATGACTTATGAGCTCAACAATGCCGAAACAAAGGAGAGGACAAGAAAAGGAAAAGAAAAGGCCAAGCGCGAAATTGAGCTTAAATCATTACATGTCAAGAAGTGGAGAGGCGTTCGCAAGAATCATCGAATCCAAAAGAGAGAAGAAAATGTTGAAAGTGATGATGAGCAAGATCAAGATGAAATAGCCAACATGTGCTTCATGGCCATTGAGGATGAGGTAAATTTCTTTGATACATCTTGGACTTTAAATTATCAATGATTTAAATTTCTATGAATCAACATTTTTGATTAAAGCATCTTGCTCTTCATAAAAATTTCTTACATTCAAAATATGTTGAGTATGAATATGGAACATGGTGCTAATATGTGGTTTATGCATAATTGTATGTTACATACATGTTTTAACCGAAATCAAATAAAAAATTTTCAATTTTTAGATTTCGGTCGACCGAACCTTTGTCGGACGACCGAAACTGTCTTTTCGGTCGAACAAATGCTCAACCGAAAGATGTTTCGGTCGACCAACTGTACGACCGAAACCATACTTTCGGTGAAGGGCACTTTTCGCTTTGGGAAAAGAGGAAAGCTGAGACCCCACTTTATTGGACCATTCGAGATATTAGAACAAGTAGGAAACATGGCTTATTGTTTGGCTTTGCCACTAGAACTTGCAGCTGTTCACGATGTGATCCATGTTTCTCTGTTGAGAAAGTATGTTCATGATCCTAGTCATGTGCTGAATTATCAGTCCATTGCAGTTCAGAAAGATTTGTCTTATGAAGAGGCACCCATGTGCATAGTAGATAGAAAAGTCCATGCCCTGAGAAATAAAGAGATTCCTTTAGTCAAAGTCCAGTGGGGTAGACACAATAGTCACGAGGCTACTTGGGAAAAGGAAGATGAGATCCTAGCCAAGTATCCAGAAATCATAGACCAAATAAGTTTAATTTCGAGGACGAAATTATTTTAAGTGGGTAAGGTTGTAGCGACCAAGAATTTTCACGCATTTAAATAATTATTTTAAAATTATGAAAAACCGTGCCGCCACGATCTCAACCATTTTTAAGTTAACATCGTGACGTATTCGTCTAGCCAAGTCGAGGAATGTCAAGTCCATTCGATTTTAAATAAATTTCGAATTTCGAAAATTTTATTATTTTATTTATTTATTTAAATTATTATTTTCAAAATCGTTTTAAATTCAAAATTACGTCAAGCTCATTTTTATCAGATCCATTTTTCCTACTCGGTTGATTCGCGTGCGATTTTTCTCGAATTACGTGCATTGCTTGTCAAGATTTTCACACTACCAACTTCCACCTATCACATCAATCTCATACCATACCCTAGCTCTACTTCATCAACACATATCTCATCAACCCCCACTCCCTCATCAGACCCTCACTCTCAGCACAACCCCATTCTTCAGACAATCCCTCGTCGCCAACCATTTCCAGCAACTCCAAGCTCATCTTCAATGGTAAGATTTCCTCAACCCTTGACTTGCATTTTTCACACGCTAATCAGCACTGCACAACCTTCAACCGGCCATGACCACCACCATACGCAGACCACAACACCACCATCACCGGTACGCCATTTCCAACGAGCCTCAACTCCACGTCCACGGCTATGACTACCACACCACACCACTAACTAAACCATTCACGACAACATCACCACCATAACCACTGCCAACACTGACTGCCCTATACCACCGGTCATCCACCCAGCCACCATCAACCCCAACACAACGCCAAACATCAAAAACCAAAAACCAAGGAAATCAATTACCCAGAAACTTACCTTGTCCCACGGTTGTTTCGCCGGAGATGTTGACCGAAAATCACACCCAAACCGCACTCCCAAAATCGTGAACTTAGCCACGGTTTTTGCACCCATTTTCGCACCTAGATCCCAAATCTGACCCCCCATCCTTGCCCCCGCTCGTCGCGCCCTGCGCAGGCGTTTCGCCAGCAAAATCGCCGGTCTCGTCTCCTCTCTCTCTTCTCCGCCAGAAATGGAAAGAAAGAGAATTGAGTTTTGTTTTTAATATTCTTGATTTTCAGAATTTGCACTTGAGTCCCCAAGTTCCAAAATGATTTAAATCAGTCCTGTTAGTTTTAAAACAATTCATGTCAGCCCTTAAGTTTTTAAATGATTTTAATCAGCCCATTCGTTTTTAAAAATCAATTATTTCAAGCCCTAAAATTTAATATCCGTTTTGACCTTCAACCCAAGTTTTGAAAATTTACATTTTCGTCCCCCAACTTTCAAAGTGTTCATTTTAGTCCCCCAACTTTCAAATCATCAATTTCAGTCCCTAAACGGTAATTTATCATTTTTAAACTATAAATTTCAAAAGACTAATTCAATTTATTTTCCTAATTGGCTAGACGAGGAGTACGGAGATTTAAAGGAGTGAAGTCATTTCCCGCTCGATTTTGCACTCGTTGAAATTAAGGTAGACTCGCCCCTATTAATTGATTTAAATTATGATTGCATGTGAATGTGTATGTTATGTGACTTATGTGAAAGTCATTTTTAAGAAAAGAGACGAGAATATATTTCTTCGGAAATATTTATGTTGTTATGCTTGTCATAACTTATATGCTTTTATGCATGAGAAAGAAATAAGAGAATTTCTTGTAAGATAAATGATGATTTTATGCATAACTTACGTGCCTTAAGTGCACGAGACGAGACTACCTACACCCGATGATTTTAAAGAGCCTATCATTTTTCAAAGAGAAGTCATGTACTTTAATGCACGAGAAGAGACTACCCACACCCTATGATTTCTAAAGGGCCTGCATTTATGTGTTCAATTATATTGTAAATTAATTAATTGGCGATGAGTTTACTGAGTATTTTTATGAAATACTCATGTCTATTTTTAAGAACATTTGCAGATTTCGGAGAGGATGACCAATGATGGATGATTGTGGCAATAGTCGTTAAATAATTGAGAATCTTATTTTGATAATCCATATTTCTAAAATTTGGCTATTTTTGACATTTTCAATTATTTGAGAAATTATGACATTACCGAATGTTTTGTATTATTAATGGCTCGATTCGTTATTTTAAATTGTTTCATAAATGTTTTCGAATTTTAGCGACTATTACAGTTTATTTAATGTTGCCAAAAATGAATTTCAGTTATTTCTTCCGCTAGAATATTATTTTAAAGTTTAGACCACCAGAAAATGACGTGGTGAATCGGGTATTTAGAACTCGGGGCCCTACAAATATGCTAAAAATAATTTTGGATCAGATAATCGAATGAGATATGTGATAAGGTAGCAAATCGGGTATGGATTAACTATAAAAAATCCGTCGGATTATCGGATCGGATCTACGAATTATTCTTTTTGGACCGAATCAGATAAAGGAAGATCCAATCCAATTTCGATATGTTTACACCCCTACATGTCTATCCCGCCACACCTGCTACCTCGTCCTAATCCCCACCCCACAACAACCACACCCAGTCGCAGTTGGTCACACAAAGTTATAATTCAATGACATATACAAATTTAATCGCAAATTTAATCCTCCATCCCACCCCACCCCACTCCACCCCACCCCGCAAAGTCACAGTTGATCACACAAAGTCACAGTTCGTCACAATTACAAATTTGTTGCAAATTCAACCCTGCTCCGACCCCACCCGCTCACCCACAAACTCATAGTTGGTCACACAAAGTCACATTTCAGTCACAATTACAAATGTATTTCAACATAACCTAACCACACCCAACCCAACCCATCAGCAAAGTCACAGTTGATCACACAAAGTCACAATTGAGTGGCAATTACAAATTTAGTTGCAAAATTTAGCCCACACCCACCTCAGGCCCATCCACCTTGCAAAGTCATAGGTTGTCACACAAAATCACAATTTGATCACACAATGTCAAAGTCCGGTCATATAAAGTCATAGTTCGATCACATAGGTCAGGTTATAATTCGGTCACACGAAGTTATATTTCGGTCACATAAAATCACTGTTCGGTCACACGAGGTTACAGTTCGGTTACACAAAGTCCCAACTCGGTCATACATAGTAATATTTGACATAATTACAGGTCACGTCACGTCCTCGTCCAACTTGGTCACAATCTCTAATATCATTGAGTAAATTCATTCATAATTTGTCACATATTATTTATTTATTGTTCACAACTTATACGTTTATTTAGTTGCGATTAATCAATATTTCTGTCAGAATTACCCAATAATTGATTACAATCATTCATAATTAGTCACATATTGTCCCAACTTACATGTTTTCTTGATCACATCTCGCATTTATCACAATTCGTGCAAAGTCACAATTAGTCAATTTTTTGGTTGCAGTACCTAATAATTTGTCATATCCGTACTCGTCACAAGTCGCACAAAATCACAATTAATCAATATAATCGGTCACGATTACCTAATAATCGGTCACAATTACTATTCAAAGCATCCAATCCCAACCTCCACCCAACCCCACAAGACCCCACCTTTCCTTCTACCACACCCAACATCCCCATCCAACCCCAATACCACAATCACAATCACAATCACATAACCACTATCTCAAAATTGCTACCACCACCGCCTTCTCACCTAACCACCGCCTCCACTACCACATCCACACCATTGTCACAATAACACATCACACAGTTTCAATTGTTAACAAATAGCAATAAGACAAAGACAAGCAAATGAAATAAAAATCACAGAACCACTATCAAAATCACAACATTCCCATGAACAGAAGCTCCATGTTATTTCCAACAATTTCATTAGATTTGAGTTCTTTGCAGGAGGTAATTAGCTGGCGAACAAAGAAAATTATTTCAGTCTCAAAATCATTGTTCAGATTGAAGGCCGGGGAAACATGTTTAGGGCTTGAGTTCTTTGCCTCTCGTCCGACTGACTCAAAAATAATAGAAGAAATGTACCACTGCAGAAGAAAGGTGCCGTTGTGCCGTCGTGTGTTGCTGGATCTCACAGTAGCACCAGCCGGAAGAATGAGCGATCTCTTGTCGTTGCACGATCAAAGTAGCGCCGCCAGACTAGACGTCTGACTTAAAAGGAACTGAAGAAAGGTATAATCACGCCACCTCTATTGATGGATCTTGCTGCAACATCAATCGATCGACGCTTGCATCGGCAATGTGCGGCGGCTCCGATTCGCCGGTGTTATTGGAAATCATCATTGGCGGCCTTCGGTGAGGCTCACTGATGTGTGTGTGTGTGAGAGAGAGAGAGTACCATTATTCCATTCGGTAGGTTTGAGTAGGATTTAGAGTTAAAATTTTAATTATGTATTAATTAATTGTTATTATCACCTGAAAAGTAAAAAATAAATTTAATCCACCAGAATTTTAAATTGTGTTCTTGAAATACATGTGCCCATGTAATTTTCCCTTCTTATAAATTCAGCTTCTTTGACCTTCATTGTAACCTAAATGGCTAAACCAATTGTATTTCCATAATCGATTCTGGCGACTGGCTTCAATTATGGGTTTCTTCTTCTTCGATTTTAATTTGTACTTCCTTCTCTATCAATCAACCTTCTTTATTTATACTTATAGTATATTTGATGTTTATGTACAACCTTGCTCTTCTACCCGTGACGAGTAGGAGAGCCTTTCTATCCGTGGGGTGGGGTGGGGTGGAGTGGAGATCACTGTCACCCACCCCATAGGTGGGTGGCTTGTGAGGGACGAGTATTTGCTCACCTACCCATGACGGATAGGGAGCAAATTCATATTTATGTAAGGAATGAGCAAGTATTATGTAGGGGAGCAAATTCATATTTATGTTAAGGAACGAGCAAGTATTATCGATTTGTGTCAAGATGTTTAGATACTTATTTGTATAAAGGTGGTTTTTTGACTACATTCGCGATTCATCTTCTACGAAATCATTGCATCAATTTTTTTTTTTTTTTTTAGTCTTTACATATTTATTTGTAGATTGCAATATTCTAAAAAAATCAGTCCTATTTATATATTTCATTTCATAATTCATTTTTTGATGATGATGATGTCAAGAGAAAAAGGGGTTGCAATTATGAATTTTTAGCCTTTTATTCCCTCAGGGATTTCAAATTTGTGTATTCAAAACATGATTATTTTTTTATAAATTTTGTTTATAATTATGTGTTAATATTTTATTGAACAATTTTTCTTTTTTGAAAAGCTGGCGTTCTGTTTTTATTTTATTTTGTATTTTCCTTTTCGAAAATGTTTTGTGTTTTATGTTTTCATTTTTGTTTTCAAATTTGCTGAAAACGCGTTTGGTTTGTCATTTTTGAAAACTGTTTTTGAAAATGAAAAGTTGGAAAACACGTTCTGTTTGAAATTTTGCAGAACACTATTTAAATTATTTTTAATTAATTTGCTTGTAGAATACTACTAACTCCGACTCAAATTTCCTTTCACAATACACTAAAAATATGGTTACATGCAACACACTAATGTGAGCATTAAGAGTCTATATTAACACAGCTTGATCAGGTTCGGGACTTGAGAAAGCTCTACTTCCATTAAAATCCAGAAAATGCAAGTTCTTTCAAAACCACCAGAGTCCATTTATCATTGCATTTTTTGAAATATAACAACAAGAATTCTCATTTAATTTTTTTTTGCAATGTTGATATTGAATTCAATAAAACTTTATTTAAACTAAGTTCCAAGTTATGATAATTCTCAAAAGAAAATAAAAAAATAAAAAATAAAAAATTCTTTATTTAGGCTTAGTTCCAAGCTAGGATAATTCTAAAAAAAATAATAAAAAAATAAAAACTTTATATTAAGCTTAATTCTAAGTTAAGATAATTCTATAAAAAAAAAAAAAAAAAAAAAAATTCTCAAAACGCGTTTTCCGCGTTTTGGACATTTTTTGTCGAAATACACACAAAACGTCCAAAACGATGTTTCGGACGTTTTTCGTTTTGTGTACAATTTTTTTTTTTGTTTTTAAAAATGCGTTTTCGAAAATGGTAAAGAGAACGCATTTTTAGCGTTTTCGAAAATAAAAACAAAAAACGACCTCAAAACAGCAAAGAGAACATGGACTAACTATTTCAACTTTTCAATGATTCTCACCCACTATTTCTTTACTTTTAAAAAATGAATTAACGAAATATTGATACATTACTTTTTTAAATAATATTTATACAACCGTTCAAAAACGATTTACCAAATAGATGCTTTGGTTTATCAAACATTGATTCAATATTGGAGATGAATGCATTGACTTATCCGAAAAAACGTTTCTTTTCAGATGGTTGATCAAAAGGAAGCATTGACAAAGCAAAATATTCTCAAGTAAATTTTCCATTTATCCTTGGAGAATTAGCATATAGCTTACAGAGACATGAAAAAAATCTCGAAAGGCAAGCATAGATCAGTTTTGGGACATCCTTGTACCAAGACAGTTTTGAGAGTTACATCAGTTGATGATCATCGGATCAAAATTAGGCTGTCTGTATGTCAATGTGTTTAGTTAGTATTAAGGATTCATAGCTAATTGACTTGAAGATGTACATGTGGTTGCAGTAGTCACACTCTCTTGCAAATCAGCCAATGAGAAGGACCGCCACACTTGTAAATTCTTCCGGGGAGAAGACGACATGGATGATTCGGAAGAATTTCGTTCGGTGGGATGGTTGTCACTTTCCGAGTTGCTCATAGAAATGGCCAACGCCAATGTGGTTCGACTCGAGTTTGTCGCTCTCTTAGAAATCCCACCTCCGTTACTCCTCAAAAGGGAGCTTCTATTCTTGATATCCCAGCTAGCAATACCATAGGCAAGAAGGTTTCTTCGTTTCCTCGTGTATGCATTCTCGGGTTTCGAGAGGTTTTTTATAGACGACGATGAAGCATCTACCAAACTTGCAAAGGACTTAGATTTTCCATTGTAGAATCTTGAAATACCCCTCCTGAAAACATAGTAGTAATATGTTTGGTACGTCCAACTTTGGTAACTTATTTATAAATAACATTTTTTTAAAATCATTTTTTAATATCACACTTTTCTTCAAACCACTTCTTAACCATATATTTTAATTCGAAAACATAACCTTCTTCGTTTATAAACAAATTCTTTTTAACCAAACAGAGATAATTTTTCAAAGTGTTATCCATTCTTTCTATCAAGAATTTTAAGGCGCCCAAAATACCCACACCTTAACTTTTCTGTTCTTACTATTACTACACCAAATTCTTATTTTCAATTCAATTGAAGCACGATTACCCCAAATTTAATCTTTTCAACAAAGAAAGACAGACTACATGAATTTTCATTTTTTTTAACGTCACATTCGATCTATTCACAGTATTTGAATTTTGCTAAATGTACACTCGAAGTTTTACTCCCCCTCACGTGTGTAGAGCACGTGTGTGTGTGTGAGGTCATCTCCACACACGGGTCCCATACACGTATGAAAGGAGTACATTCGAGAGTAAACTTCAGCGTAAACTAGAAGTAGACAAAACCTAATTATTTTACACAAAAAAATCCAATGTAGTTAAACGAAATTGATATTTTGCCCGACATAAGAGTTGCCCACTGTGCAAGGGCGGAACTAGTCATTGGCTTTTGTCCGCCCCAGCCAACAAAGAATTTTTTTAAAACATTGAATTTTATTTTTTATTTTTTTAAAATCTTTGAATTTTTATTTTATCAAGTCCAAGTGCCCAATAATTTTTTAACTTCTTCAACCCTAGCCCACTAGATTTTAGTCATAAGTTCAACTAAGTTATCTACATTTCATACAAAAACAAAAAACACAAGATTATCTTATACATTCGCAAATTTTTAAATAACATCACTCACTCACCTATTTTTAAATTGCTTATTTAAAGTGTGTTTGATTTTAATTAAAATGGATTTTTTTGAAATGAATAGTTATTTTTAAAAGAATGAATGGTTGAAATTTGAATGAAAAGTCAAATTTTATGGGCTTAACTTTTAATGAATGGTTGAGATTGAGTACGGTACAAAAATGAGAAAAAATAAATGAAAATCAAACAAGGACTTAGTATGTGTGTGAATTTTTCTTAACAAAAATGAGGGTTTAGACAATTATGTCTTCAGTATATGAACGTAGCTTCATCTTCGGTCTCCTCATGCATTATTTCGAGGGTTGATTGGTTGCCGAAATATAAATGTTATTTTTTTCCCTTAAATATTGTATATTGTGTTATATTTACGTATTTTAAGTTGATGTTATTCATATTCCCTCCTCTACATATTTTTCTAGCCTATTACATTTAAAATTTAAATGTTCCAGTTCCGTCCCAGTCACCACCATAGGCAACAAATCAAATATGTGTAGTAAAATTATACTTGTACAAGAACCAACAATGACAGATTATTTTGCCCCGTTTTGGTTTAGAATTTTTGTGATTTTTTGAAAAATGTGTAGTTTAGATTGTTTGAAAAGTTAAATATTTGTAAACTTGATTAAAAGTTGATGATTGTGATTGTCTATTTTTAATAGTTGTTTTACAAAAAAATAGGTCTCGGCTTTGTTTCTTTTATTATTTTTAAGAAAAGTATATAAACAATAAGCATGTGTTTGGTTCCTATTTTTTAGAAAAAATGGTGGTCATGAATAGTATTTTTTGGAAAAAAATATGGATAAAATTATTTGAAAAATAAAAAAATTTAAGCTTGAGGATAGTTAAAATGAAAATAAATTTTCTTTTAAAAAAATGGGGGTATACAGGGGCACACAAAATCTGCTTGGACGATGTTCCCAAAGTCAAAGATCAAAGCAATAGGAAGGAATCTAAGAAATCAAAATAATTTCGATGAGATCAAGGTAAACATGAAATAAAAAAAAATAAAAAAAAAATTAAATAGAAAATATATAACCAACCTTATTGGTAAAACCTCCTCCAAGGCATCCATGGCGTCCAAGGGCCCTTTATATGAACTCTGAACCTCTTCATCAAAATTTTCCGATGATTTCTCAGAAACATCACTGTTTTTTCCTATAGACGATGATTCGGAAGCAGAATGTTGAGAATCAAATCGATTTTCTTCTTTCTCTCTCTTCTCAACAACATCCTTGAAACCCACCTTTTCTGCCACCGGAAACCGTCGATCTCCGCTGTAAACCGCCGGAGATTCGACACCAGACATCCCATGCATGCACCCTTCACCCTCAACTGCACTCTTGTTCACGACCCTTGTAGGCATTTTCTCGGGGGAGCAAAAAAAAAAAATCTATATGGATACGAAATAGATATATTGAAGCCCTGCAAAATATAGATATGCCCAAATCAAGGAAATATATAGATGGGATCAAAAGGGCATTCAAGAAGATGATCCACAGTGATGAGGAAGATGAGATCCATATAGTTTATTGGATCATTTTTGCGTGTGTATTTATGTTTTTTAGACAAATGAACGGAAAGTTTACATAGGATTGAATTGAATATTCTGACTATAATGAAAAGGGGTTAGGTCTTATCCTTAAATTCTTATCCACTAGCTATATACTATTTATTTATTTATTTATTTTATTATTGGATAATTTTAGAAAGATATTTTTTTGTATTATTTTTAAGTGACATTATAACATGACGTATATTTATTGGATGGTAAAAATATAAGTGGTGGGATAGCTATTTCCACCATTAAATGAATGTTTAATATATCACAATGTCAATTAAAAATATCCTAAAAAAATGTCTATTTAGAATTATTCTTTATTATTAGAAAAAAAAAAAGTTAATATACAAGTTATTTTTAAGCAATTGTTTTGAAGTTAGTTAATTGATATTTACAAATATTTATTTACTTATTTGATTTTAAATTGATCAAGGATAAAAAAAAATCATTAGCTCGGGATAATTGTAGTAGGATGACATGTATGAGTTTCTTTTTTAAATTAGAAAAAAATTAGGGATGACAAAAAAACTCGAATGACTCGAAATGACCCGCCCCGTCGCGTGGGGCGGGTTCGGGGAGGACCCGTCCCGCCCCGTGACCCGGTAAAAATAAATATATAGATTTTTTAAAAAAAAAAATAATGAAATGAGAAACTAAAATAAATTTGATGAAGTCCAGAAGAATTGAACATTGGTGAAATTTAGGGATATGAGAATATACAACCACTATACCATTATATTGTTTATTAATTTTTTTCTTCAAGTATATACATATTATTTTTAAAGTTCAAACTTAAAAACTCTAACTAGTTCAACGCCTAAATTTTTCACGTAAAATTTCAAAAAAAAAAAAAAAAAAAAAAAAAAAAAAAAAATCGGGTCCTTAGCGGGGCGGGAGGTCGAGTAGATGAGCGTGGAATATTTAATTGTATAAAACTATTTCCATATGAATGAGAAATTATGATTGAAAGTTGGACAATAAATATGAGGAATAAATGGGAAACAATTGGCAAAATGTGTCAATCCCACATAGGTTGCAAACACAACCTTGAACCACTTTATATGCTTCAAGTTGAGAAATGGGTTTGGGCCCCAAGGGGTACCAATAGTCTTTGAAAGAGGGGAGTCCAAAGGCCACACGCGCGCGCGCCGCCGCCGGCCGGCTCGGCTCGGTCGTGGGCTTGGGCCGGGTCGGGTCGGGCCCGTGTGAAATTATTTAAATTTTTTGGTCCGAATTTATTTAAATAATTCTCTCCCTCTCTTTGACAGTTTATTAACTGTCACAATTCATGAATAGTGGTTCCGTTTTTGCATGAAGTGGGTGGTTTAGAAACTGCTCAAAACCGCCACATTCTCCTCTATTTTATTTGTTTAAGCAGCTTTCATTTAATCACGAATTTCATTCTGCACAGCATTGAGTCATCTTCCAGTCCTTTCTTTTTCTGCATAAGAGTCTTTCAGAGAGTGTTCAGTTTCTGGTTCGTTGTCTTGCAGTCGAAGTGCTACTTCTGCAAGTGTTTCCGATCGTTGTATCTTGGGAGGCGCTTTACCACAAACCGTAAACACATTGTGACGGGGTAAAAACGTCTTAAGGACAGAGAGCCAAGTTCTCGCCTCGATCATCAACTTTAATTCTTTCTGCTCGGATCTTCCCTTCTGATTTCATATGTTTTGTGTTATTCCAGTTTTATAGATCTGTTTTCACTTATTAGCATGTCTTTTCTTCGAAACTATAATCTGATCAAAATAACTTACTAACATTAACAAGCAATTTGATGTTTTATTATCAATCACAATTGGATGCAATATGAGTAAGAGAAGTTGTGAACAATGATTTTTTTTATTTTACTTATTTATCAAACAACATATTTAGAGATTCTTACTAAACAAAATTTAAACATAAAAATTCAGTATCTTCTCAAATTAACAATTACAATGTTGCTAGAATAACTCGAGTTAATAGTTTCATTTCATCAATATTGTAATAAAATCATAAATCACTTAAGTTATAGAAAATTTGTGTGTCGAATTTAATATATATATATATATATTGAAATTGTCCTGCTGTCCATCGTGAGCAACGTAATAGTTGTCCAACTCCAATGTAAATTAGCCAAATTTTCTTAACATTTAAAATTCGGTATTTAATTATTTTACATTGAATGTTAACAATTATTATTTTACTAGCGGTGGATATATTAACCCTTAGTATTAAAAATATACAAGTAATTGTGATATGTTATTATTGAGATACGGAGTGATAACACTGCTGCCAGCTTGCCTGCCTGTTCATTGCAAGAAACAATAGTTGATGTATAAGCAGATGGGCCGATGGAAATGATTATGTTCTAGAATTGATACTATCTTGTTTGGTTAAGATTAGGAAAATTAACTTTGAAGTAAATTTTAAAATAATTTACTTTTTCTGAACAAAGTCCAAAACATTTAAGTGTAATAATTTACTTTTTTCTTAACAAAGTCCAAAACATTTATTGGAGCCCATACTTAAGTCCTCAACACATTCCTTCTAAAATTTATTTCAATCACACATTCTTCAATAAAATATTTTATATATAAACACAAAATTTTTCTTACTTTTAACCACACATTTAAAAAATATCACTATATCAAAATATATTAATCCAAAGGGGGCTCAAACAAACGCCAAAAAGTAGGAAAATTTTTATGTTTCGTACAAAATTATTTTTATTGAAATAATGTGCGACTTCTTATACAAAAGAAGTCTATCCAAACATATTAAGAGCTCGTTTGATGTAGGATATCTGGATAAAATTTGAATTTTTGCGTGACTATGTAATTGAAAAGATGTTGAATAATATGAAAGTGATGAATTTCATTAAAATGTATAATTGAAAATAAGTTTTAAGGGAAGTTGTCCAAAAATTTCAGGATCAAACAGGAGATAAGAGTAGCCAAACATGCAATTTAAATACCTGGTTGGTGGGTAGAATGATGTTGGAATGGGTTTTGTTTTGGTAAATTCTTATCCAAAGTCAAATATGTACTTATTAATTATTGCAATTGAAAAATAGCTATGTAAAATCCCAAAGGTACAACAATAATCTACAAAAGTCATAAAGTCTGTCTTTTGTCCCCATGACACATCTCTCAATAACAAAAGGAATGGATGGAAAAATGTTCAGTACAGTCGGATACAGAGTTCGAATTCTGAAATAATTGATTTGTATCATGTGACAACTCGGAGTTATGACTTACCACATTTCCACCCTGACTCTAGAAGACATAACATGCGATTTACCTCCTTAATCAATGATTCAGGACAGAATCGATTAGGGCCTTCAAAATGTGGACTACACTTTTTTTTTCCTTCATAAAGCCTGTGTTTTTATTTTCTTTAATGGACCCCACATTATCCCCTTGGGCATTGGATAAGGTCTTTTTCTTTTTTCTCTATCATCTATAATTCACCCACTAGTCTAGTCTACGGGGGGAAAAGGAAAAATGAAAAATAAATCTTATCTTAAAACCATTTTATTAAACTTTGTCGGTCCATTAATTATTGGAAAAAATTCAAATATTTGTTCATGTAATCGTACTATGGTAGCAAAGTCAACCACGTTCACCATATTATGTCACACTCAGGAAAATCTAATTTCAGACAATTAGATAATTAATTGTTCTTTTTTAAAGTTAAAGTCTCTCTTTTGTCTCAATTTTTTGTAAATCAAATTTATTCAATATTTAATCTTAACCATTTATTTTAGTCAAGTCTATCATTTTTAACTTTTCAAACATTTTTTAATCATACATCCACTAAAAAAATACTATTTCGAACCATAATTTTTCTCAAATAATGAATCTCAAATGGGGGCAAAATTTCACCATCTTTGCAATTAGTCCGCGATAGCCATGTTTAATATATTTTGGTAATTTGACTACACGAATATGAATCATCTGGCTTCAAAATCATTAAAAAAAATAAAAAATGACACCGTATTGCCCAATTGATTAAAACTTCCTAACAATCTTGCAACGATTGAGTTGAAAAATTGAGAATATTTCAATCAATCTCATGAAATTATCTGGTGCAAATTCATGATCTAAAAAATGGATTATTGGTAGAGGTGGCAAATGAGTCGAGCCGCCCGTCAGCTCGAATCTCGAGAATTAGAGCCGAGCCGCCAAAAAAGATGAATTGATGGGCGAGCCGATCGCCCACATTGAACCATGAGCCAAGTATGACTCGACTCGTGGCTCGTACCACACGAGCCCAACCAGCCGACGAACCGCTCGTCGGCTCATGTAAAAAAATCCTATACTTACTTATATATATATATATATATATATATATATATATATATATATATATATATATATATATATATTATTACATTACATTACATTATACATACACTTACACTTACACTATCTAAAAAGCCTCAAGACCTTAAATACTGTTCCTAAGCCGATTGGCATTTTCCCAACTTTTCCGCGCCGTTTTCCTCCAGCTGAGCTCTGATATTTTTGGAGCTGATATTTGATATTTATGGAAGCCGATTGCCCATCTCTCCCAGCCCAAAAATATTCCTGTTATTTTATCTACTGTGGGATACCTTAGAAATGGCCTAATGAAATTGACCTTTTGTGAAAATAACCAAAATTCTTATCAATTCATTAAAATAGTCTTAAACATTAGGAACTACCAAGTTTACCCTTAAATACCATATTACAACTAAGCCTATTAATTTACAAAAGTTACAACTTAGTCCTTAGAACTTTACATTAATTTTGTTTATATAATTTTATTTGATTTTTGTTCGCTCATAGTAGCACCCCCTCAATTGGTATCAGAGCCATATGGCAGATCTAAAAGATAAATATTATATAACACAAATTAAAAATAAATATATAATATATACATCAAGATTTATGATGCATACATTAATACTACCCGATAATTATAAAATAGAAATTTTGAGAACCTTAAGGGACTTAAACAAAGATATAAGAAAATACATTTATGATCTAATAAATTTCGATATAATAATAGAAGATTTTATCATAAACGAAATATTAGATTTAATCCACAAAGATATACTGGAAGAATTATACAAAGATTATAGGAATGGATTATCATAGAGGAGAATCCTTATTAATCAAATATCTAGATATGAAAACAAATGAAAAATTAGATTCCATAATAGAACAAAGAGGAAATCTATTAGACCAAATGATAGAAGAAAGAAATATAAAAAGAAAAGGATTTCTAAGACTAAAATCATTAGAAAGTAAAAAAAATACTTTAATACAATTCTAAAACAATTACCTAATATACTTATGATTATAAATAACAAAGAAAAAATCAATATGAAAAAATATGATATAACTGGAGAAATAAAATATTATAATAAAAGTTATGGAGCACAACAAAGAAAAATTACGTTAAGATCAATTGAAGAATTTTGTGAATATAATATAATGATATGTAAAGAAGTAAAATATGATATGGAATTAAGATTAGAAGTTGAGCATATCAAAGGAAAAATTTAATAACAGAATTTCCAGAAATAAAATTTGAAAAACAAATAATAGAAAATATTAATCTACCAGTAGGATCTTACCAAATAAAAGGAGTTAATACAACTATGTTTCAACCATTAAGCTCATGGGGAGAATCCGATGGATTTCTTAATATGCAACTAAATTGGATAAGTGTATTTTTATGGCAAACATATAAAAACATAAATTTACAAGATAAATTAGCCGTTGAAGAATTACAACAATTAAATATACAGGATATGAATATCAAAGAAAAATTACAAAACATTCAAAATAAACTAACAATACAATTCAAAGAATTAAAAGAAATGATAGGAGAAGTTAAAAATATAGATGAAGAAATCTTAAAAGAATTTCAAAGAAAGTCAGGAGAATTAATTAATCAAGATAAAATTGGAATAATTATAGAAAAAATAGATAAATTAAATGAGAATATAAGAAAGAATGAAAACGAAAAAATTATATTAATAGAAGAAAAAATCAAAAATATAGAAATAAAAATAGTTGATATGTATGACAGACTATTTAGAGTACAAAAAACTCAAAAATCAAGAGTATAAAATGTCAATAAGCGAATATATTGAAGATCTAAAAATATTACTAAAATCATTGATATGTGATGTTCAAGAAGTAAAAAATGAATTAAAAGAAGTAAGAAATGATATAAATATACTAAAACTAGAAATTAGAGAATCCAAAGAAAATAATAAAATCAAAGATAAGAAAATAGATAAAAAAATTCATAGAAAAAAAATACTTAGAATAGGAAAAAAGCATTTCAAACAAGAAAAAATTATAATAGAAGCAGGAAGTATGGATGATGAATTCAGGAGAAACATATTACCAAAAATGTTAGAGGAAGAATTAGAATTAAAAAAATCTATAGAAAAAACTTTAAGAAAATTAAAAGCTGAAGAAAAAATTGAAGAAGACCGAGACAAAAATGAATGAAGAATTAGATTTGCTTATAGAAAATTTTGACCAATTAAGCATAGAAAATTTTGATGAATACCAAGTTTTAATGAATACTGGAGGAGCACCTAACCCTACTCCTATAGGAACTTCTAAACAAGAATTACCAGATCCAGATGAAAGTTATGCACCCTTATTTAGTAAACCACACCGACAATATTATGATAGAATTAAAGATAGACAACCACCTAGGGGAAATAAATATAAAGATAGGTTTAAACCAAATAATAATTATGATAAACCTATTAATCATGGATGAACAAAATTAGATTTGGATTGTAAAATAGATACTAAAAAAGCCTTATTAACTTGGGCAGATTCAATGATACTATTCTTTTTATACAATAAAGATGATACATGGGAAAATACTAATAGAATGATAAATTTTTTAGTAGCATCTTTTGAAGGACATGTTAGAAATTGGTGGGAAATAATAAGTACTGATACGAAAGCATTAATAAGAAGAAATGTACAGACAGAACTAATAAAATCAGATAGAAAGGGAATAGAAAAGTTAGTAGATTATATTGCGGATGAATTTTTAGGAGAAAATTGGATAAATAATTCTGAAGCAGAATCAATAAGAGAAAAATATAATGCAAGAGTAAGATTAATAAATTTAACAATATGTGATATGTGTAAAATCAAAGAATATACTTGTGAGTTTAAAGAATACTATTATGTCCAATTCTATAGTAATGAAAATCAAGAAGTATATAGAGATATGTATTACAATAAATTACCAGGTTCATGGGGAATATATTTTAAAATAGAATTTGAAAAATTTATTAGAGATAACCCTGGAACACCTAGAACATTAGGATCAATGATAAAATTCCTATTTGAAAGATTAGCATATATATGTCAACAAAGACAATTATTAAAGAAATCAGGAAAGTTAACCAGAATATGTTGTGAAGATATGGAAAAACCTACCCAATGGGAATGTAACCCTGAAAGGAGAAAAAATAATAATAAAAGAAAATATATAAAAAATTCAGAAACTTCAGGAAAAAATATATAAAACCTAAAAGAAGATATTACAAAAGAAGATATAATCCAAATAAAAAACAGAAAAATAAAACTTATAAGAAAGACAAAAGCCAATGTAAATGCTGGAATTGTGGAGAAATGGGACATATAAGCCCTGATTGTAACAAAAAGAAAGTTAAAATATTACAAAAAGAATATCTAGAAATAGAAAGTGAACTGAGTGAAATATCAGACATTGAAGAATAATATGATCAAGAAGTTTATATAAGTGAAACAGATTCAGAAAGTAATGAATCAGAATCAGAATAAAAAAATAGAAGCAAATAATAACATAAATAAACAAGAATATGAAGGAATAAAAGGTTATGAATTAAAGGTAACTTTTGATAATAATAAGTTTAGAAAGATACAAAAATTATCTTTAAATTTGAAAATAGGAAAATGGGAAATATTAGACAGAATATGGAAAAGAGAAAAAGTAGCAATAAATGAATATCATAAAATTGAAAGGGCAATAGATGTTAGAACCACTAAAGGAACACACAAATTAAATCTTTTAACAAAAAATACAGTTGGAGAATTATTAACAAAGATCAATAGAAAACAAAGTGAAAAGATTCAATATGTTTACTTAGCGGTATCCAAATAATGTTTAAATCTCTGTTTAGAGAAGGATTAGATTCACCTTTAACTGTAAGTTTACATGATGGAAGAATTATAAATTTAAAAGACAGTCATTTAGGAACAGTAGAATGAAATCTACCATATAAGAAACTAATATTTACATGTTACCCAAAATATTGTATATCATTAAAAGATAGAAATTTCAATGAAGTTTTAGGATTACACTTCAAATTACATAAAGATAATATAATGGAAACAGGAGATAAAATTATGACTATAGAATACAAAGCATTATACACATTTACTAATTCTAATTATGGAAACATTTATTCTAAAAAACCATATATTGAAATTCATAAAGAATGTAAAGATTTTGGTAAAGCTGTAGAACCAGATAAACAAATAAGTTTAGTTCCAAGAAACTATGAACTTACTATAACAAAAAATAAACCAGAAATCATAGAGTTACGAGAAGAAGAATACCCTAATAATAACATAACATTTGAAGATGACAGATTAATTAGGAGATCAGCAAGTTTACCTAATAGAAAACAATTAGGAGAAACTAGTAATACAAAAGAAATAAAACTTAATAGAAATGCTGGAAGTATGAAAATAGAAGGTGAATATTTTAATGGAATAGAGCATATAAAAGGAGCAAATATATTAATTGACACAGGAGCTAGTGAATGTCATATAGCTTCAAATAGAAATAAATGACTAATATCTCATAGAACTGATCCATATAGATATATAAATTTTGATGGACAAGTACATATGACTGAACTTGAAGTAAAAGTACCAATAAAAATAGGAGGAATAAATCTCCTAGTACCATGTCATGTAGATAATAGTATGGTAAATCCTCATGTATTATTAGGAATGAGCTTTTTAGACGGACTAGAAGATTATAGTATAAAACGTGAAGGATTATATATAACTCATAATGGTCAAACTATACTATGCAGAAAAGCTGAATAAATGAATAACCAAATAAGTTTTCCATTAGCCGTTTATATACAAATTACAATTGTTGAAACAAATATAACAATATGTGCATTAATTGACACGGAAAGTGATATAACAATATTCAAAAGTTTCTTAATAAAATCATGGAATACTAATGAAAAGATAAAAATTACAGGAGTAACGGGAGAAAGTACTCATATAATTAATAGTGCTGATAAAGTAGATATAATACTTGGAAGTAAACAAATAGTTGTAAATAAAATATATAATTATAACAAATTAGAATGTGATATATTACTAGAAAATGACTTTATACAACAATTTCAATATTATAAACAAAATAATTACATGATAATGTTGCAAACACCTTGTGCACATTTACTAAAAATACCAAGAGAATTTAGACCTTACAGAGTTCAGCCAATACAGCGTGGTGATAAATGGGAGAAAAAACCAATTATACAAAATGAAACAAAAAATAAAAGAATAATGTATAAAAAAGCCTTAAAAACGAACATACAAACAAATATGGGAAAAATCATTGATCAACTAGAAAAAATTTGTGGAGAAAATCTATTATTATTCTGGAAACCACATCATCCAAAAGATAAAATAGAATTAACAGAAAATGTTATTATAAGAGTTAGACCAATGATGTATACCATACAAGATACACAAGAATTTAAAACTCAGATAAAATAAATACTTAACCAAAAATTAATCAGACCTAGTAATGGATCCCATAGTAGTCCAGCTTTTATGGTCATGAAACATTCTGAACAAAAAAGAGGAAAAGCTAGAATGGTGATAAATTATAAAGAATTAAATAAATATACTAAATTTGATGGATACTTTTTACCAAATAAAGAGGTACTAATAAATCTTGCAAAAGGAAAGCAATATTATTCTAAATTTGATTGCAAATCAGGATTTTGGCAAGTAAAAATGGAAGAAGATAGTATTCAATATACAGCATTTAGTACACCCCCAAGGTAAGTATGAATGGATGATTATGTCATTTGGTTTAAAAAATGCACCACAAATATATCAAAGAAGAATGAATAACATATTTAGAAAATTCAATGAATTCTTGATTGTCTATGTCGATGATATATTAATATGTTCTAATAATAGAGAAGAACATAGAAACCATTTAATTAAATTTATAAATGAATGCAAAAAAGAATGAATTGTTCTTTCAAAAAATAAAGCTATAATAGAAAAACAAGAAATTGATTTTCTTGGATTATCAATAGATAAAAGAGGGATAAAATTACAAACCCATATATCTAAAAAGATAGAAAGTTTTCCAAACAAATTAGAATCAAAGGAACAAATACAAGAATTTTTAGGATGTTTAAATTATGCAGAATGATTTATTGAAAATCTATTAAAAAAGAGACATAAAATTCAAATCTTACTCAGAAAAACAAATACCAAAGGATGGAGTGATGAACATACAGAAATTGTCAAATCACTAAAAGAAGAATGTAAAAATTTATCAAAATTAAGATTACCAGATGAAAAAGATAATCTGATAGTTAATACTGATACCTCGGATAAGTATTGGGCAGCAATATTAAAAACAGATCTTAATGAAATTTTGTAGATACTCGAGTGGAACGTTTAATCAAGCAGAAATAAATTATACTACTCATGAGAAAGAACTGTTAGCAATTATCAGAGGAATAAAGAAATTTTCATTGTTTTTATTATCTAAGAAATTCATTGTTGAAACTGATAATTCTCAAGTTGCAGGTTTAGTAAAAAATAAATTACCACCCAGAACCTCAATATAGAAGGCTCCATAGATGGCAAGCCTATTTGACATTTTATAATTTTGATATAGTTCATATTAAAGGTATTAATAATTATCTTGCGGACTTTTTAAGCAGGAATATTGAATTTGCAGATGGATAGTATCAAAAGATTCCTGATAGACGCCAAAAAGCGAATGAACTTCCTCATGGAGGAAGCTGAAGATATAAAGTTTGGAATTGAACAACTTCCAGAAACTCTCCAAGGAAGTTTCAAGCAATTGATGTAAATTTCAACATTTCATCACAATTATACTAAAGAATTGAGCGATAACATAATTGAGATTGAATCTCAGTTTAAATCGTTGATTACCAAACAGGCTGATACCAAACATGTTATATCAAAAATACAAACAGGTACATCTTCTGGAAGCAGTGGTGGACCAACAATTAAAAGAGATGAACCATGTCCCAAAAAAGTTGTTATAAATGAAGTCAGTCCTCGAAAAATCACAATCAATGCCAAAGATGAACATATAAGGGTAGTCAGAATTCTTGCTGAAGAGGAAGATGATTCCCCTTTTTTACCAAAAGAAAACGAATATAAAATCACTGTTGAAGTTATGTATGAACTTCAAGAATGTGATTGCTATTACATTTCGTCTGGAGACCATGTATACCCACGATTGATCGTTACTCAGGGAGGAGATCCCGTCATGACAAAAATGGCAGCTGATTATGGATTCTTGGATCTTATCTATCCAGGAAAAGATCTAAAAGAAATCGAAAAATTTGATGATTTACTAAAAGGAGAAATTTCAAAGTTTGTTCAAGGAAGATCCATTTATTTAAAATTTTATTCAATCAGTCCTGAAATTGATGGAAGGATATATTATCCTGCTGAGCATATTATCACGATTGGGTATATTGCTCGAATTTTTCAAATTGAAGTTGGAAAAAATACCAAGTCAGTACCAAACATTACAAGATCATGGTTTAGATCCCGAAGGGTGTTGGGAATTAAAGTTCTCTACAACATTGCCAAAAATCTGTATGAGAAAAAATTTAAATGCATATGCCAGTACAATGGATGGACCTTACTCACTAATGGAGGAAAAGAAAAGTCAACAATCTTGCAAGAATACATCAATAAATTTGATACTCATCAAATCCATGGAAGTTTGGCTACTTTGCAAGAAGCGTGCATAGCTAGGAACTGCCCCACATGCCAAAGGAATTGATGGACAGGTGGAAGCCACTTGATGGATCTGCTTCAAATGCCAACAGAATTGATGGACAAGTGGAAGCTGTTCAATAAACCTACTTTAATTCAACAATGCAAAACAAGGTAGGGGCCATGTCAAGACCAAAAAATAGAAGGATAAGTGTCACTATAATGTAAGGGTCATGTGATGTAATAAATAATAGAGGGACAGGTGTGTCCTTAAAAGCTGTGAAATTGTTAGGACGATGATGTAAGCAGTGATGTAATTGTGTCCAATGTAGTATTATAAATAGAGGCCTCCGGGCTAGTTGAAAGGCAGAACTCTCTGGAGCACTCAGTTTGTGAGAAAGCCAAAAAATCTTCTGTCTTTCAAAAAATTCTCATACCAATCCTTTGTCAATTTTCATATTATCAATAAAATCCCAATTTACTTATCATATTATGATGAGTTTCTAAATTCTTGTCTTCTAAATCATATTTTCGAAAAGAAGATATATTATTAAGAAAACTCCCTACACTCTGTCCTAAAATGTTTTCCATCTAAAGAGTTATACAGTGAAGGCATCCAGGTTTAGCTAATAACCCGTGAAGGCAGGAAGCCATTGGAGGGTGTGGAACAGAAACCTATAAGCCTGAAGGTCACTAAAAATAGAAGGAAAATACAAAGGTACCGAGAACAGGAAAAGAGGTTAGTATTCTTAATATATCTATCTTTACGGAATTAGGAGGAAGAAGAGCTTTTAATATGACAGAATCCAGAATTGTTAAATTTAATTATCAAAACAGTCCTCACAATGATGAATATCATAGCATAATTGAACCTTTATTCATGCATAAACAATTTACTAGACCAAATAATGAAATAAAAAAGTTATATCATGTCTATATGCAATGTTTGTTAGCTATCTTTCCAACATTAAAAAGAATATTATGATTAGAAATTACAAAATCAATTATTTATTTTTGGCTTGATAGTGATAACACTGAAATAAATAATGAATTATATTTAGAATATGTGTTTAGTAGTGATAATGATTATGATCCTGTAATAGATTATGACAGTGATGGAAGAGATGAATCTTTCTTTACCAGTTTTTGAAAATCTTAATATCATGAATGAAAATAATTATATCATGAAAAAATCCATAACTAAGAGAGGTCCATATAAAGTTAAAAAGCATATCAAAAGTAAAAAAAAGGTATTGAATATGAAAATGAAATTGATAAAATAGGATACCAAGAGCAACTTTACGCATCACAAGAGATATTAAAAAGTTTTAAAGAAAATTTGATAGAAAACTTTGCTAGAGGAATTGTAAGATCTATAATGATACATGATATTCAAGATATAATTGATAAATTAGAATAGAGAAAGAAAAGTATTTCAAATTATAATATACCATTTGAACCAAGTATAGATATCATGGCTGATATAGATATTATCAATTCTCAAACATTGATAGAATTTGAAAAATTACTTGAAACTTTATAAATTATTTATCTCTGTGTTTATAATGCCTGGATATACTATTGAAGGATTAAACAATTTGTTAGAAAAAATAATGAAAAAAATAGATAACATTATATCTCATTTAATAGATATGGATGAATCATCTGAACAATATTATATACTTTCAGAAAATAATGATCAATACATTATAGATTATTCTGACATATTAGAAATCAAAATGGAATTAGAAGATAAAATTACGACAAGTACATTCCAAACTTAAATGTCAGGATATACAATCGAAGGACTTGATAACCTTTTAGAAAAATTGAAAGATAAACTGGAAGATATTAAACAACAAATGGAAAATGAAAGCATATCTTCTGAAGAATATAATAAATTTTTAGAAAAATGCCAACAATATATTGCAAATTATTGTATTGTACTAGATAAAAGAATGGATTTATACCATAAAATTTTGTATAATAATCCACCTACCCAATAATCTATGAATACTTCACAAACATCAACATCTAATAACTGTGATCATAAACTATATTTAAATAATAAGGAAATTTCATTTTTATTAACTATCGTTGAAAAATCTAAAAATATACACTCTGTTGGACAATCTAAATTAAAAGAAATATACGAAGATATAGACTATGTTATCTTAAATAGAATAGAATTTAATTTTGTTGAAATATCAAAAAATATAAATACAGTTCATAAAATTATAGAAGAATACGAGGATATAGAAGAAGAAGTTTCAGAAGGAATAACATTAGGATATATAACTAAAAAAGATCATCCTAAATCTTTTGAGAAATTATCACAATATAGAATATTTCTAGAAGAACTTAAGAGATTAAAAAATATGAATATAACAAGAAGTATTGAATTAAATGAACCAAATTAAATTTAGGGACATAACTTGCAAAGAAAATAACTAACTTCATTAAGGTAGATAATACGGACAAATTACAAGAAATGACCATTCTTAAAAATTGCATTTTTCACATTCAAAGCACCAGACCCAAGTTGCTATTTGTATTTCGTTGGATTTCATTTGTGTCTTCTGCGTGCTGCAATTTTCAGAAGCTCTTTTGGTTTTTATTTTCCCCCTCCAATTTTTGGGAAAGTTTTCTTCTCCTTTAATTGTTTTCGATTGAAATCTCCTATTCTCGGAGGTGCATATTATCTGACATTTAGGCGGCATAGTAGTAATACAGGTAGGAGCCGACTCGATCGCCAATGCCTCTGCCGCCCTTCTGTTTAGATGCTTGATCAATTTGTTTAGTCAGTGACTCGATGATAAGAACAAGAATCTGGTTTGCTAAGCTTAGAAATAAGTTGCGTTAAGTATCCTTTTTTTCCCAACGTGTTAGATGACTTAATTGAATTTTTTTTTTACTTATATTAGATTCTTCAGCATTCTGTGCCTCGGTTTATATTTGATTTCCTTTAGGGTACTTTCTTCAGTACTTGCTATTCCATATAAATTGCATGTTAGCTGTAAAGAACATCAAAACTTTTGAATTGCATGGAAAGTTTTTATATATATTTTTTTAATATTGCAAATGATGCTTTAACTAAGTATATTAATTTTTCATTTGTTTCTTTCAATTTAATAGGTTTGAATTCATAGATGCTTGTTGTTTATCCCTCGAAAATGTCATAATGTGAATTCTTCAAATAAGCTCAGTGGCCCCTGAATTAAATGTAGTTGAGCATTTGGTTGAGGATAAATAAGTGAAAGCACATTTTTATGTAGTCCCTCCTTTCTAATTAAAATCGACCAATATAGCTGCTGTTGAATTATTTATGTGCTTCTTGTGGTTTCAAAAGTTGCTTGCTTTGTGGGTCTCCTCAAGTGGCTAAATGAATAGAAGATTTCTGGTTCTAAAGTTGCAACGTGTGAAGCAGATTTACATATTTTATTTGGATATCTTAAATTGAGTAAGCCTGTCAACATAAAGTGAAGCAGATTTACATGTTCTATTTGGATATCTTAACTTGAGTAAGCCCGACAACATAAAAGTAAACTCTCCTCAAAATGCCAGCGATGTTACTTTTCTTGATCATAGCATCCTGCTGATTCCATTGAGGCAATCAAAGTTTTTTTCTTGAGAAATTTTGTGGGTTTTTTAAAGAAACATCATAGACTTTGAGTACACCCTTCTGTTATCTATATATATGTGTATATATATTAATTCAACACTATTTTTTATGTTTTTTGTATTGTGTTAGTGAATTTATATTATATTGCGTTCACAGATTTGATTAAAATCATATAATTTTGGTTTATACTGTCTTTCTTTATTAATTCAACACTTCAATTTTTTTTTCTTAAATTTTTTGTTTTTTCATTGCATTTCTATCGTAGTAAATATATTCTCTTAATTAACCTGACAACCAAAAGTTGGGAACCAAGATTTTAATTAGTTTCATGGAATTTGATGTGGTGGTTAGCAAGCGAACAACAACGAGAAAGTTTACCTAAGAAAAAGAAGCGTTCTTCTAAAGAATTATATTTGTTACATGCCATTTAGTCCACTATTTATTGCAGTCCGATGCTTACTTCTCACTTGCTATGCTATCATTGATAGTATATGATTTAGTAGAAAATTGTTGCATAACTTGATATCCATTGTGGTTGTGTTTTTTAATATTTTTTTAATACATTTGTTGCTTTTTTTTTTTTCATCTATTTACTTTACATATTAAAGTGTATTTTTATGATCTATTGTTCCTATTTATGTTTTTATTAGTATGTTTTGTTTCCTGGTTTGTTTGTCTCTATAAATTTCTTCAACATTTATGGCCTCTTTTCATTTCTTTTTTGTTCTATATTTATCTGGTTCTCAACTTATTTTCTGGTGAAATTTTTTACTTGTTTTCAATTTCATCAATTTTTTTTTATATATATCAATTGATTATTATGTAGTTTATTTATTTACTTGCTTTTATTTTATTTTCTGTAGTACAGAGGCCCTGTGAAGAGCATTATGCCGAAGGTATATTTCAAACATTTTTATTTCACATTCACAAAAAGTTTGTTTGTAAATAATTGGTGATGCATTTTTGTGGCAGGAAAGAAAATTATTGAGTAAGAGGTTTAGAGAATCGTGTGATCAACTTGTGCATGCGAATAAAAACATGCAAAGAAGGAAATCTCAACGCTTTGCGAAGTTAGAATCTATTGAAAATTGTAATACTGAACAAGGTTAGTTCCATATTGAGGTATATTTCATAGATTCACTGTTTCAAGATTCTCTTTTCATTGGTAATGGAAGTGTTTCCCGAGGTCAAATTTATTTTTGTCTCATTTATTTTGGTTGTGCAGGCTATTTTGACTAGAGAAAATTCATATACTGGTGACAAATATTCAGAGGAACCGATCACATTTGCTTGGGAACTCATGGATCAATCTCGGTGTAAATACAGTACATATACTGCTTCTCTTTTGGTAAACACAAACTAAATCCTCCTCTTTGTGCAGCCTTGATTTTGGTTTGGTGTGGCACTCCAATCTTAATCAAAATTTGTGCTGATACTTGTGGTATGATAAATGGATCTTATAATATTTTATATCAATTGGGTTGATATAGATTTTGGCCTCTTAAATGTAAGTGGTAATGGTTATTAAAGATCCATTACCACTATTCCAATTCCCCACCCCCTCTCTAATTTTTTTAATACTGGAAAACTAGATTGTGTGAAGTTTGAAGTCTTAGTGATGATATACATGTAAAGGCAATGGACTACCATCTTTACCATTTATTATGGGAGAAAATCAATATGAAGTTAGATCTTTATACTTATTTGTGGTGTGTAATTCATGTGAAGAAAGTTTATTTGACCAAAGAAACATTTTAAAGGAAACTATTTCTAGGTGATTAGATTGAGAAGAAATCTCCTCTTTTATTTAATCAAGATGCTTAGATTTTGTTGGCTTTCTACATATACTGCAAGACTGAGTGCATTCAAATATTTCTCAGCCATTTAGTGTTATGTTCATTTTGTCTTCTATGCTATTTTATTCTCATAACTTGATGTTGTGACACTTTACAACATAATCAATGGGATAGTACAGATAAAACTTGCTAAATATGGGGCGGTTGACATGGACTTCATTTTGGAAGTGGGAGGTTATCGTCTCAAGAGGTGATTAGATTGAGAAGAAATCTGCTCTTTTATTTAATCAAGATGCTTAGATTCTGTTGGCTTTCTACATCTTTATAATTCCCTGTTGTTTCTAATTCATGAATTTGGGGATTCTGCATTTCATTGGAAGTAGGCATTTCACTTCACTTTTTGTAGTACTAATATTCAATCTTCTTGTTTGGGCTAGAAAAATTGATGTACACCCTAAAATATCCAATTAATGTTGTCAAAGTTACTTCTCCTATAGCCTACCTAAAGTAATTTAACATTTAGATTGAAATTTAGGAAGAAAGAGCGCTACCATTCTGATTGACCTTAAATTCTACAATAATTGCAAAGCATAGTTGTCATATATTTTGAACCTCGTCATTCTCCATTTGGCAGCCCAAAATTGCACTGCTATGAGCCTGCATTGTTTTTAGTAGAAGAATTAATTGGTCTGATGATATTTGAGGTGCATGACAGTACGTGTTCTTATTTTTTATTTTTATTTTCTTGATGAAGTTGTGTAGTTCATCTGAAGCCAATTTTTATTTTCTGATTAATTATTTGGTAGTATTGAAATGTTGAATTAACAATGCTTGAAAAAGGACTCCGATGCATTTATGGTATGAAAGAATCAAAGTTTAGTTTCTTCAATTGTCATAGGTTTCTTAAAGTCGTTTATTACGTGAAGCAACAACCAGTTGACAAGAAGAAAAAGTGATAATAATTGTCATCTTTAACAGCTCTCATGTTAGTCATCCCCACGTCCCTCTCTCTCCCCATACATATGTGCATAGATAATTCTTGATGCAAACATGTTTATGAATATATTGCAGCTTGTGGAGATTTTAATTTAGTTCATTTTGTTTTTCCTAAATGAAATAGTGCAGATTAAGTTGTTTTGGTTGCTTCGAAAAGGATCTTGGAGAAGCTAAATGATCTTCAGAAAGACCCTCCTACTTCTTGCAGTTCTGGTACTGTTTGACTCCCTTTTCTAGGTTTTTTATTATTGGGTTTAAATGTCTATAACTTTGTTTTGGAGACTAATAATTTTTTGGGGGGCTAAGCAACAAACTATCAGAAATAGCGAAAGAAAATAAGTGAAAATTAGTGATACTGTTGCAGTCGCCCTCCAAATATCTCCTTCAAATCTTGTCTACTCGGATGCTGAAGTGAGTTTTGTTCATCTTCCCTTTTTACGGTTTCTTTTACACTATCTCTTTTAATTACATAATATATTTGTGGATTTTTACTTCTTATTTCCTGAGCAATATATATGTAAAGGTAATCTTTTGAAATTTATATTGTTCATATGATTATTTTATGGAGTATATTAAGAATCATCTATATGTAGTGATACTAACTGATGTCAATGGTAGGTTGAACTGGGTTTAGAAAATCTAGTGTCTTTTTGGGACCAGATTTACATTTCCATATGTTTAGCACTTACAATGATTTTATGGATTTCAGACAAAAAATTTGATACACTATGTTATTGTATTTTCTATTTTGTAAATCAGATTGTCGTCCATCCCAAATGTAATAATTGAAATTTTTTTAATATGACTATTGATTTTTCTTCTTGCAGACCGTTGCAACAGAATGCTTTTACGAGTATTGCAATATGATTATTTTAGCCATGACCCTAATTTGTTCTACATTAATTTCACTATGTATTCATATTGAAGATGCATTTCATATTTATTTGGAGAAATTCGTTTGATTTGGCATAGATAAAAGCTTTGAGTATTGTTGAAACTCTTGTTTCCACAGCTATATGTAGATTTATCTGTTCAAATTTTCAGGGACATCCAAATTTTATTTTGGGTGTTTCTGACCAACAATTAATTAATACAAACACTTTTACAGTTTTGCCATTAAATGAGTTTTATTTAGCATGGGTTGAGTGGTATGGAAAATCAATCTTTCTCATTTTAGAACACTCCACCGATCTCTTCTTTCTTGTATCCCGCAATATTTACTCCATTGACTTCTAATTCATTTTGGTTAACCCTGTGCACAGAAGGGAACAAGTGGATCACTTCATGGACCATAAAAAATGGTATGCTCTCACTAAGTGCTGACTCCTTTCTTTATTATTGGTGAAAAAGATAATTAGATTAAATTCACTTACTAGTAGAAATAAATGAAAGGATAGTGATTAATTTGTAATACATTTTCGAAAGAAGAAACTACTTGATTTTTTATTTTTTTATTATCCGTTTTTTTTTTATTTAATTTTGAAGTTGATTAAAATCTGGCATCGAACATGTCATTTAACTTAGCACCCAGAGATATGTTGGTACTCACCTTGCAGTTCCCTGTTTTTAGAAGATAAATCAACTGATGCTAAGATACTAAACTCTATGGCTGTTACAAAAAAGCAGTTCAAGACGGCTCTTGGAGTAAGCAATCCTTGTGCTTTACAGGAACTGTGAGTCAGTTACTTTCTGCCCTATGTACATGCTATTATGGAATATGAATCTTAATTGGGATTTATATTCTCTATATTTCTTGCTTGATGATCAGGTTGTCGAAGTGCCCAATGTCTCTTGGGAAGATATTGGAGAGCTTCAAATTGTAAAGAAGGAGCTTGAAGAGGTAATTGAAACCATCAACTTAGATTTTATCCATACCATATTTTTGCTGTTCATTTTTAGGAGTTCAACATTGTCAACCTTTTTTTGAAGCAACATTGCTAACCTTTTGTTTAATTGTAAACCGTTCAATATTCCGTGGAACATCTACAAAAGTTTGAGAAAGTTGGTATGTCACCTAACTTGAATTGCTTACCATGTACTTTGGAGACAGTGAAGAATCTGTGTTTATGTCCGCAGTTCCTATTGTAATTTTGTATGGCTTTAACCATATATTGTTTCCTGTTAATCTGTCTTTGACAACTCTTGATGTCATTTTCATTTTTAACTTCCACTTTTGAGATAGAGGTTGCACTTTGTTTCTGGTGCATCGTGATTCTTTTTTCGACTTACCTTTATTCATTGATTAAACTTCTTAGTTACAAACTCATCTCTCTCATTGATAAAATTAATTTTGCCATATAATTATGGTTTCTTTGTTGCTTGGTCATAGATAAAGCTGCATACTTTATACAATATTAATAATACTGACACTTGACTTTGAGTCGTGCAGCGCACGTCTTCCACTAGTAAAATAAAATTGTAAGTGACTGTTACCACTTACTAGCAACGGTATTGTGATCATTGCCACATGTAACGGTCACAAACATTAATTTAATTTTTTTCTTTTCTTCCCAATAAATACAACCACAACAACTCCACTCTACATCATCTCTCAACAACTCTCTAATTAGCCATGCTCCCTAGTCTCTACTACAAATTCTACAAGTCTACAATTATACAATTACTTACATACTTCAATTTCAATATCTCAATTTGTCATTACATCTCTCAATTCTAACAATTTATTATTTATACATACACAATTTTCAATATTCTTATCACTACAATTACACAAATTTCATTTTCTATTTCAAAATTTTCACACCACATTCACATACAAAAGGGGATTCTAGCAGTCGAAGATTTGTTAATGAATTGTTCGATGGTCCACCTTGATTTGAGGGGCATGATGACTCAACACCACAATGTTACTCTCAGTTCGACGATGAATTTGTCGGTCTCAACGATATACCAATTCCCGAAAATATTGAAGAAGATGCATTAAATCAACCAATCGACTTAGACGATGTTGAAGAAGATATGGATGTTAAATGATCCCGATATTCCAAACGAAAAGCTAGAAAAGGTAAGAAGCCAACTTCAAAGTATTGAGATCACTTTAAATTGGTTGCGACGGGGAAAATAATTGAAGAAATTGAAGAGTTCAAAGTTGTGTGCAAATATTGTGCATAACAATTAGCTTGACAAAAGAGCATTGGTACTACACACCTTAAACGTCACTACCGAAAGTGTCATACCAAGCATGGGTTCGTTGAATCAAATCAAAGTCAACTACAATTTGGTTCATCCGCTAATGGTTCTGCAGCGGGATCTACAATTTCAAATTTGATGTATTTTGAAGAAGAGAATCGAACTAACATGGTTCAATTCGTTGCAGTGGCGAAGTTGCCACTAAGCATAGTGGACAACGAACAATTTGTTACCTACATCAAGCGTTATCTTCAACCTAGGTATGTCGGTATTAGTTGAAACATACTGCGTTATGATACAATAGAATATTTTCTTAAAACTAAGAAGCAATTAATAGTCGATTTAAATAAATATGGTGGTGTTATTTCTTTTACTTCTGATCTTTGAGAGGGTATTAACAAAAAAAAGTTATATCGCTGCAATTGTACACTAAATTGATCCACTTTGGGATATGCGTAAAAAATTAATACTTTTAAAATTCTAGAACTTTCTCATAACACAGCCAACATATTTAATGCTATACTGCAGATTGTTAGAGAATATGATTCGAAAGTAAAAAAATTTCATTTACTTTCGAGATAATGTTAGTATAAATAAGCATGTAGTAGATAAGTTATGTAGAATTCTTAATCCAGAATTTGGTGATTTTTTATTCCATGTTAGATGTGTTTGTCATAATATAAATTTAATTGTTCAAAATGGAATGAAACATATTAAAAATCAAATGGATAGAATTAGAGATGTATTAGTGCACATAACGACATCACCGAGTAGAAAATAATATTTTGAAGAGATGTGTCACATAGGATGGCAAAAAAACTTGAACGACCCGAAACCCGGAGGACCCGAAACGCCCCGCCTCGAAAATTACCCACCCCGTCGGGTTCGCGGGGAGGGTTTTCCGCCCCGAACAGCATTTCGGGGCGGGTTTGGGGTGGACCCGAGAATTTTTTTTTTTTTTTTTATGTTATATATGAGAAATTAAAAATAAATTTAATGAGGTTTAGAAGAATTGAACCTTGGTGGGATTTAAGGGTATGAGAATACATAATCACTATACCATTATGTTGTTTATTGATTTTTTTTCCCTTCAAATATACATATTATGTTTAATGTTCAAACTTAAAAACTCTAACTCGTTCGACTCCTAAGTTTTTAATCTAAAATTTCATTACAAAAAAAAAATTAAAATTTCGGGTTGGTTGGCGGGGCGGGATGTCGCCCCGCCTCGACCCGACCCGCTCCGAACCCGACCCATTGTCATTCCTAGTGTCACAATATGGTTTAGATGTCATAGGTGGAACTCTATATATTTGTTACTTAAATCATGTGAAGGTTTTGAACACATAATAACAGAGTATTATAACAGTAGCATACTTAAGAATGACAATAATCCTCTATTAATAGAATTGAACTGGGAAGCAGCTTTTAAAGAAAAAATTTTTGACAAGTTTTTACGATTCAACCAACATATTATTTGAGGTATATTATCCAACTAGTTTAAGAGTTCTTGAACGTCTTTATATGATTGCAAGAACTTTTTATAGATATAAAAATGACTCATTTTTTGTTGATATGATAATTGTTATGAAAATTTAATTCAGAAAATATTGAGAAGATTTACCTATGTAATTTCTCTTAGCATGCATAATGGACCTGTATTACAATTTAAAGGGTACGAAACTTCTTTCAAAAATCAATAGCTCGTTGGTTTTGGATACCCCTATCACTTATAATAATTTAGAAAACACGTTAATAACACGTGAATACCATATATGCAGCACAATTAGGAACTAATATTAGTCATACACAATCTGCTCCATCACGTGTCACTACACTTGGAGATGATGAAGTAGAATTATACAATCTAATGGAAGAAATGAGTTAAACACAATGAACTTCTTCTTACAGTATGTCTCCTAGTTGCAACGAATCATGTCCACTTCAAATACTTGAAGAATTGAAAAATTATTTTCAACAAGATTTACTTAGAAATGTGGAGCTTACTAATTCTTTAGAATTTGATTTACTTCAATATTGGCCAACAAACGAACGAAGATATTCGATTGTTTCTGCCATAGCAAAAGATCTACTAACACATCTGGTTAGCACGGTATCTTCGGAATCTGCTTTTAGAACAGGTAAAAGGGTTTTGTTAGAAGTCAGGAGCCAACCCAAAGAAAATATTTTGAAAACGCAAATGTGTGTAAAAGATGGCACGATGCTAATTTACGCTTACAAAATAAGTATGCCGAAATTGCATGCAGTCATGTAAATGATATTTAACTTTCGATTTTTAATTTCTTTATATAAAATAAAACACAATTTTGATTTCAAAAAAAAATTTGTACACGTAACAAATTGTTCGTGTACAATTTTACACCCGCCTACTAGAAAATTCAATTATTCAATTTATTAGCCGGTCCCAAGCTTAGAAAAAAGGAGGAAGGTTTCATTTTTTAAACTTTTAAATTTTAATTTATTTACTTAATTTTAATTTTTGTCTTTTCAAATTATAATTAAAGATTTGATTATTTGAACAAGTTTTTTCTTACGTTATAAACTTATAAATTATAATTTATCATTTCGACTTTTAATTTCATTCACTAACAAGTAACAAATAATAATCTAACATTACTTATTAATTTATTTATTACATAACTAATTAGAAATTTATATATAATAATATATCATTAATATATTCAAGACTTCAAATATTTTAACTACCGACCTAATTAACGTAAGACTTAAGAGAGAGAGAGAGAGAGAAAATATTGAGCGAGCCAGACGAGCCGTGAGCTCGTGGGCAAGGCCGAGCTCGGCAATATCCTAAAGAGGCTCGGCTCGTTGTGAACGAGCTCGTGGCTCAGCTCGCCTATTTGACGAGCCAAGCACACCGAGCCTAGGGCCAAGTTCGCTCGACTCGATCCATTGCCATCTCTAACTGTTTGGCCCTCATAAAATTAGGGAAAAAGTATATAACTACAAACCTAAAACTATCACTCTTTAAAGTTAACAAACTTAAGATTTCTTTTTAAAAATTAGATGTTAATAAAAATAATATTATATAAAATAACTATCTATTATATTTTAAATTAAAGGTAATATAATTTTACCCAAACACCACCCATGCTTAATATTTTTCGTCCCCATCCACACATCCCACCCCACCCATCCTGACCCCCCGACCCCACCCACCTCACAAAGTCACAGTTGATCACACAAAGTCACAATTCGGTCACATATAAAAATTTAATTGCAAAATTAACCTCTGACATGCCCCACTACGCAAATTCACAGTTGGTCACACAAGGTGATAGTTTGTTACAATTAGAAAATTAAAAAAAATTCATCCCACCCCCACTCGCCCCCCACCCGCACAAAATTATAGTTAAGTCATAATTACAAATTTTGTCGTAGATTTCACCCCATCCCATCCCACCCCACTAAGTCACAGTTGGCAGGGTTTGACTCAGGATGTTTGTTCAGTGTAGACGGAGGTGGACCTTCCGGGGAGTTTGGGGGCGGAGCCCACGATTTTTTTAAAAACGAATTGGGCCAAAGTCTCAGCGCGTGGGGGCAGCAGGGAGGTGCAATCACGATTTTAAATCTCAACTTTCATATTTCACGTTTGAAACTTTGGGTGAGAATTGGGTGTACATTCTGTTTGTTAAAAGTTTTTGTTTAAAAACATTTTTTTTATGTTTTCTAGGTAAAACGTGTGGTTAAAAAGTGGAGAGAGAAAAAATGTGTAGTTAAAAAGTTATTTGAAGAATTTTGTAGAAAAAACGTGTTTACCAACCAGAGGCTTAGTTAAATTAAAATTGGGTCAATTATTTGATCAATTTCAATTGTTCTTTTAGATTAAATGAACTTCAAAATTTAAAGGGTGACAAAAACAAAAATCAGGCATAATTGATCCAAAAAAAAAAAAAATTTAAAGAATTTGATTGCAGGCATATGCCTACACTCGTCCAACAGTGGGTCCGCCAATGACAGTTGGTCACACAAAGTTACAAATCGGCCACAATTAAAAATTTAGTTGCAAATATTACCCCCACCCCCACCCTATCGACAAATTCATAGTTGGTCACAAAAAGTCTCATTTTTTCACAATTACAAATTTATCACAAATTCCACCCCGCTCCCACCTGTTCCCACTAGAAAATCACAATTGGTCACACAAAGTCACATTTTACTATTTTAGTCACAATTACAAATTTAATTGCAAAACTCAGCCCAACCCCACCGCAGTTATCCCACCCCACCCCACCCGCAAAATCACATTTGGTCACGCAAAGTCACAGTTCAATCACAATTAAAATTTAGTAGCAAAATTTACCACTCCACCTGCAAACTCACAGTTGATCATACAAAGTCACATTTCAGTCACAAAATTCAATGCAACCTCACCACAACCACCCTATTAGCAATGTCACGGTTGGTCACACATAGTCACAATTCGTTCACAATTAAAATTTTAGTTGAAAAATTCACCTCACCCTACCACACCACACCCCACCATCAAAGTTGCGGTTGGTGACACAAAGTTACAGTTGAGTCACATGAGGTCACAGTTCGCTCACACTAAATCACAGTTGGTCACACAGTCATATTTTACACAAATGTAGGTCATATCACATCCTCGTCCAATAGTCACAATTACGTAATAAATCGATCACATCCTCTACTCGTCAAAAGATGCACAAAGTCACAATTAGTAAATATATAATAAGTTAAAACTTGTTTTACGGTCACAAATTTCAAGTGAATTCGACATCTTAATAAATTGTGAATCATATAAATTTAGTCACAATCTCATATTATTTAGGTAACGTACTAGTCACAAATTACGTATTTATTGATCACGCTTCATCTGAATCATATCTCGATGACTGGTCTCAACATTTACCCGTTCCCCCAGCTCACCATACAACCACCGCAGACCATGGAATGCCGCCATACCTTCACTACCACCACCCATGGCCGGACCTGCCTAGAGGCAGGTGAGGCCATGGTTTCATGGCCCATATTATTTTTGGGCCCTTTTTTTTTTTTTTAATATTTCAGCCAAGGTCCATAAAATTGGGATTTGTTTGAATATAAAACTTTAAGGTATATGGAATATAATATTTTGTTGGTCGTTTTATATTAGTTAATACTTTTGAACTTTTTATTTTTTTGCAATTTTATGGTGAATTTGTATAGTTTTAATCTTTATTTTCAGTTTTTTCCTTTAAAAAAAATTTTTCGAGGGCCCCGTCTAGCCCAGGGCCTATATCTCGAAGAACTACTATTTGTTTCAGGTCTACAAAATCATAGGTACGGCTCTGCCACCACCCAACCACCATCACCATCGGTACACACACATCACCATCACCCAAGCACCACCACCACCACAGGAAGCATCAACCAAGCACCATCACCATCGGTACACACACGTCACCACCACATATCTATAGGCTATAGCACACCACCACGGGAAGCATCCACCGCAAGCACCATCACCACAGGCCGCCACAAGGCCACAGCCACCACTACCACCATAATCAAAAATCACAAAGACTAAAAAATCTAAAAACACGACATCGAGCATCACTGTAGCGCCACACTATGCACATTGGCACTCACACAGCAGGAGCGCGTTGTGTGCGGGCGCTGCACAGCTATGCGATGGTCGCTGTGTGCAGTGCATTGCCACTTTCACCACTTCTACCGGGAGCACCACTTGTGCGTACTGCCGCCGCGTACTAGCGCAGAAGCGGCTTCGGTAGTTGCTCAGGTGGCGCCGTTGTCTTGAGGTCACCTATCGCCGGCGGTAAAGGTGGAGATTTAAATGGTGCCTTTCCATGTAGCTACTGTAAAGATTCCAGCCAGCCAGATACCATCGCCGGGCACCTCATCTCACCGCGAGATCTACAACCACACCCTATCAGATTCGTGTCGCCCGTGGAAGGAGCGGGGATCTCACCGCTGCTAAATCAAAGCAGCGGCGCAGATGGCCGCTGCAAGGAATGGAACCAACGCTCCGATGTCAGACCGATTTGGGTAGAGAGTTTGGAGAGAGAGAGAGAGTGTGTGTAGCCGGTAGGTTTTTTTTTTTCTTTCGATTCTGATACATACAATTTGAGTTTATGTCAATTTATAATAAATATTTAGTTAATTAATGTTAATTAAGTAATTAATACCTGCTTTTTTAAAATATATAATTCATCACCTTCTTATTACGATGTGACATCAAAAAGTAGGTTTTCATGTAATTTTCCCTTAAATTAAAGGGCTCTTCACAAAAATATCATAATTTTAGGGATCATTGAAATTTATTTACATTTTATATAACTTGAAAATTACATATAATAAAATTTTAAAATACTTATGATACTTTTTAAATATGTTAGTATCATAGTATGATATTTATGATTATGTTGGTATCACATTATGATACTTTTCAATTTTTTTTAGTATCACAATCTGATACTTATGATACTTTTTCAAATTTTTAGTATCACAATGTGATACTTATGATATTTTTCAAGTTTTTCTAGTATCTCAATGTGATATTTATGATACTTTTTCAATTTTTTCTAGTATCACAACGTAATACTTATGATACATTTCAATTTTTTCTAGTATTACAGTTTGATATTTTACAAACTTTTATGATACTTTGTCTCTGATATAAAATCAAACACTTGTAATACATTATTTCACTACAATTTTTCGCATCCACCACATCTCATAATCTTAGGCCATTGCTCTTCTCTCTCTCTCTCTCTCTAGACTCTCTAATCTAGGATTCTAGAGAAATCACTTTCTCTCATCCTGCTAGAAAAAATTTCCTCTGAAAAAAACTTCTTCTTTCTCGATGTCAAGACGTCTTGAGAGGGTGCAAGATCTACCACCAGAACTGTAAAAAGGAAAGGAAAGTGCTTTCGAAGAAGCTGGAGTTGAAGATTTTCGAGTTATAGAGAGACACCCTCGCCGGTGTTTCACACTGTTGCGCGTATAATCGTGTTCTTCGGGTTTTCTTCGCTACTTTGTGATTTTCTCTTGGTTTTTGGTAGTTTTCTAACATTTTCCTTGTGGATATGCACTCATACCAATTTCAATCTGGGTATAGGGAAGAAGATTTCCTTAATCACGAGTAAATGGTCTTCTGGTATGGGAGGCGATACCCATTTGCAATTGGGTAAACTTGGATTCCAGCTTATTCATTTCAAATGAGGTCTGGGATTTATCTAGTACAGTTCTTTTTAAGTCTGGTGCTGTGATTTTTGATTGCTCTTGGGATTTGGATATTATCTTCGAACCCATTTGAGCTTTGTAGATTTATTTGCTTGTCTTCATATCGTTTATCTTTTTACCGAGGCTCTCAAAAAATTCATACTTGATATAGATACAAGCATATAATCGACGGGTACAGAGAGTTGGCACTAAGAAGTCCTGTCAGAAAATGCATCCCGTTGGGGTAAGAGATCCAACCGATTTGCAGTTTATGTTTGGTTGTGGTGGTGGTGTGGTAAGTGCAACGCATGTGGTTGATGGTGGTGGTCTGTTGATGGTGATAGTGGTGGACTGGTGATCAATTGAGGCTGCTGAGGACGATGGCAGTGATTGGATTTTGGCATTTGAAAATTATTGGGTGATAATCGTCGGAGGTGGAGCCAACAGTGATGGGGTTGAGGGGTAGGGTGATGTCAGTGGCAACGACGGTGAGGTTGGTTGGCTGTTTGGGGAGGATATGATTGATTACGGTGAAGAAGATAAAGTATTTTTTTTAAAAAAAAATTTGTATATTAAAAATGAGTTTTGGTACGTTAATTTAGTAATTTATGAAATTAACCCTAAATTAAAAAAAAAAAAAAAACTTGGGCCTTGATCCAGGCACATAAGATCATGAAAATATAGGCCAACATATATACCTGCCTGCGCCTGCCTGGATATCATTGAGCCACGTCCTTACACATTATTTATCATTATTATTATTATTATTATTATTATTATTATGATCATGATCATCGTGGTCATCCGTTCACTCAAAAACTTTATTTGGAATTCAGTTTTAATCACTCATTTCTATGATAAAATATTGTACACATAAACTAAATATCTTTTTTTTTTTTAATTCTCCAAAAGATCACTATTTCAAAACTCATTCAAAAAAAATATTAATTTTTTTTGTCGGACATTTGACATTTATAATACTCATAATGGACACCATTTATGACACACCACCACTCAAATGTTCGACTTCTTAGCCTCTGTTTGTTAAAAGTTTTTTGTTTAAAAACATGTTTTTTTGTGTTTTCTAGATAAAATGTGTGATTGAAAATTGGAGAGAGAAAATATTTGTTGTTAAAAAGTGATTTAAAAAATTGTGTAGGAAAAAACATGTTTGCCAAACACATTCTTAAATACACTTACCAACGTGGAGACGGTAGAGAATTCATAATTGATGCCCACTGTAATCATGTTCTCCATGTACAACATGGGCTTACACGTGGCAGATTAGACCATGTTCAGCTAGACTTCAAAATTTTCATAAATAGACAAACAAATTTTAAGCTAATTAAAAAAAATTAAATAAAAATGGTGAAATTTGAATATGATTACTCATAATGTTTACAGATGATGAGTGTCAAAGAATATATTATTAATGTAATCAGATCCATCCTTGTATAAGAAAAAAATTCTGCAAGATTTTTGGCTCAGAAATTAAAAAAATAAAAGACAGTTCAAAACAAAAGCCATAAAGATAAATTAGATCCAAAACTCTGTGAATTAAGATCTTCTTGTCAACCTTTTGGCATCACAATAAACCTGCTTCAAATAGATTTCGCCTTCTCAGAGTCTCATCTACGAGTTTGAAAGTCTTCTTTATAAGTTTCTGGTCGAGGGCGGTGGTCCGGTAGATCTTGAACACCCGGTCGACACATTCTGGTGCAGTGCTCTGAAAATACAATTCCTCGAATTTCTTCTTCACAAACCTGAATGAATGCACCACATCAAAAATGTGATAAAAGAGTAAGAAGACTGAGTATATTATGTTAGGCCACAACTAAAATGCCACCAAAAAAACATTTTCAAATGATAGTAATACAAGCCATTTACAAGTATCAGGAACTCAACATCTTCAGTGTCATTTATGCATGCAATTTTGGGCAAGTAAAATAAGACATCACTTTGCTTATTTTCTTCATGTATGAAAAATAGTGGAGGAGTTATATAAGATGGTAATTCCACAAACAGAAAATTAATCAGACCCAGGTCCCCAGTTAATACAGAAGGGATATATAGTGCTCATGGGCATGTGTTATTGTGTCTACCTTGGACAAGATGCTGACACGTGTCCCATAATGAAAAATTATATCGGGACAGGTGTTAGCATCTTGCCCTCAGTGGGCACTATAACATATGCCTACCATGTGCACTATATCCTTGCTGCCCATTAATAATATTTTCACAGATTTAAAAGTTGGATATGTGATTCATTTGGCTTTATATCATTATACTTCCAGTGGAGGATCTGACTGTATATTTTACAAACGAGTGTCAACAACAATCCAAAGGCTGTGCTAGGTCCTGGGACGCCCTTGGCAAAGGCAAACACATTACTTGCAACTCCCCCCCCCCCCCCCCCTTCCTAAATACAGGCTTGTGTGGCCCGATTGGCAAATGTTGACCCCTCTAGGACCAGCTTGGATAAATACCTTTCTGCAGTTGTAATAAGGAAAAAAGAAAATGCTTACTCGTATGCATGCTCAATTTCCTGTTTTCCAGTTGAAACTGGCTGGTAATCCTTGTACCACTCGCATACATTCAGGGGGACCTGCAGCAGAGAATATCAAATCGCAATTCTATGGAAATTTCCAACAGATAAACACTCATCACTTTCTGGACCTACTTGCAGAACCTTCTTCTCGAATAAATCAAATTTGTTTAGAAATAGCATGAACGCAGTTTTCTGCATAACCACAAAAAAAAAAGTCATTTACTAGCACCCAAGCTGCATTTCAAATAAAAGTGTTGATAAGAAACACAACTTAAGGGCAAAAAAATTATCTACAAGTTACTTTTAACCCATACTATTCTGTCAAAATAGGTAACCTTTTTTTACAAGAAAATATTTCAAGCATTGTAGGTAAAACCTCAAAGCATGGTTGCTTCAGGACCCATTCTAAGAGCTCCTTAGTCTCCATCATTCGATTCTTGTTTTCATCCTCGAACAGCATTCGATCATACCTGAAGCACAGTTATGATACCATGAATACATTACAACACTATTATCTACTTATCAACTCAGGGTTAAAATAATATCACTCGTACTCGCTTATAGCCACACAAAATATCACAGCTGTAACACCCTCAAAGAGATGGATCCACTTTCTTCTCTCATTTCTCTGGCCCCCAACATCAAAGAGTCGATATACTTCACCACTTCTTTTTTTCTGACCAACTGGGCTGCAAACATATACATGATTTGTATGACCATAAGAATGATTAGACAAAATGTCTTTGGTATTACTAGATGGTGGAAAATAAAGTTAACATAATATTGAGAAAGAAGAAGTAATAACAAATGAGAGAGAAAGTGATGGGTGCCAAAGCCCAATAATCAACATAAATTGCACCTTTAGCTATTCAAGAGGAAGGCTGCTACCAAACAAATACACCACAAATTGGCCACAGCAGTGAGAAAAAAGTAATTTTATTAGATAAAACATTGATAAATAAATCCAGATAATTAACCAGGGCAGTCAAGGACCATAACAAGTACCCCCCAAATTCACTTCAACAATTTACGTAATTAACAAACTTGTAAATGAAAAGGCCATTTATGTTATTGTCAAGTTCCAATTTTAATTCTGACTGAATCCCTACATCTGACATCTGGTGAGCATAACTCCAGCCAATTAAGTTAGAAGGTGAAAAATGCATATAGAAGCGCATATATAGATTCTTGACGCATGCCAAAAAAATTATTGAAATATATATAATGTTATTAAAGAGAAGAATAGTCATCTGATCTTGAAATCTTCAATAAACACACCTTAGTCTCGTGGATATCTTTGACTTGAACAGCATCTAGATATTGCCAGTATTTCAGAATTCAGCCATATAATTTGATTAATTAATATCTATAAATTCCCGATAAAATTTTAAATATGGAAGAGAAAACAACTTCTCTCTAAATTTCATAGTGTGGGTAGCATGAAGATGCAAAAGTCACAAGTTTTGATGTGACCCCGACATGATGATGGTATACATGGCAGCAGGTATGGTGACAGGTGACTAGCGTAAAGTTTATACTGCTGATACATAAAGTATCTGGTTTATATTCTTATCCAATATCTCAGAATGAAACTGGAATTGTTCAGCAAAGTTTTAAGAGTTTATGTATAACCAATAAATTTGAAAATAAATAATTCTTTTTGTTGGTCAAATTTGGAAAAAATAAAGTTACTTACCTTGACAATATTGTAAGAGTTACTTTCAAAATAACTATCCTTTTTTTTCCTTCCTTCTAAGAAAAAGGTTGTTATATATTCAAACATGTATGGAAACCCAAAAAAAGTAAAAAAAAAAAAATCTTAGCCAAACATGCTTGTCCATGATCAACGCACAACGATATTTTGCTTTATCTCCCTCTTATTTCATAAAATGATTGAATCTGCTGACAAGTACACGCAATGGCCAGTGATATGATAAAAACTCTTCTAGAACTTAGAAAAGGGCGAATTAAAGAACTTCACATATGATAAGCCCGAGGAAAAAAATAAATAAATAGAAATGATAATGTCTCTGATGGAAACAAAAAAGGTCTATTTTTCAGAAGGCACAGGAACCAGTGATCACCTGAACTGAATTTCTACAACACCAGTTGTGCGAACCCTGGCATAAAGAACATCTTCCTGCGTGATGATAACGATTCACCAAAATTATCATATTATCGATCCTATACACAGAAAAACCATAAAAAGGAAATGGAAACAACAATAGTGGCCAAAAAATGGAATGGTCAACAACAGTAATTTGGAAGCAGGTATAAAAACTTTATCTTCATTGTTGTGGAGACCATTAAGATCACAATGCCTTAATATTATGTTATTGTAACACTAGATAAGTGAAGAAAGTGATAGAAAATGGAAATGCTATCACAATAGATGAACTATTGAACTTAATATCAAATCAACGATGAGGATGATCGGGAATGAATTGCCATCATATGGGATAACATGGACTTTTTAAAAGGGGAATATGAAGATATGCCAAATATCCCTTGCAATAAGAGTCTAGTTTGATTCTTGTAACTTGGTCCAGCTTTGCAATATGCTAAAAGACACCTTAACTCTAACTAATACAATCTCCATATTGATGAAATTGATATATGTTGCCTCAGGTTCTATAGTGCATGTCAACGTTGAGCACAATTAATGAAGATAGATGGAATGATTTAAAAAAGTTGGCAGCCAAATAATTAACATTTATATATTCAATTTATATTAGCCAATTACTCCTAAATAAGAGATTATCGACTTTTAATTTGTTTGGAAGATTTGAGAATAAAATTCCATTTAAAATAGTCAAGTTTTCATTTTCTTTTCAACATAAGACTCACCCCTTACATAATAAAGACACCATTAAAGATTTCCATGAAGGACACTTTGAAGATATATTTTAATTTACCCAAACATATTTTTAGTCACTAACTCGTGTCCTATATTATTTATCATCTTACACATTATCGAAACATGAAAGAGGCTAAGTATTGTCCCATATAGTTTGCTAAAACCATAAAAATTCCATCAAATTTTTCTTAAACAATGCTGTGTCTTGTGAGTATATTTCTTCTTTTCAATTATGCCCTGTTTGGTACCCATTATTTCAAATCTCATTTTTTTCAAAACTCATTTTCAACCACACACACTACCAATAAAATAATATACACATAAACCCAAAAAGATTCTCCACTTTCTAACCATACATTCTCCAAAATTTACTATTACAAACCACATTATTTTGAAATATTGGGTCTCAAATAGGGGCTAAGATAAAACAATGTAAAAAAGCTGATAAATGACAGCATTCACTTTTTTTTTTTTTTACATACCTTTGTGGGAACATAATTTATATCAGACAATCTTTGCAAATTTTCCATAAAATACTCTGTGCAGTCTGGAACTTGCAGCTCGTTACCGCGTGAATAAGTTTCCTGTAACTTAGAAGATATCACAGTAAAACACTTGAAATGCTAATATATTATCAGGAAACAAATTAGAAACAGATTGATCATATTAAGGAGCTGAAAGTTATTAGGCCCCTGTTTGACAACCTTTTTTCTAATACTCATTTTCAGCCACATTCACACAATAAAATATTCTGCATATAAACCCAACACTTTTCTTCTCTATTTTTCAACCACACGCTCTCCAAAAAAATACTATTCAAAACACCAAATTTTCTTTAAAATGATTGTCAAAGAGGGTCTAGATTAGCCCAATTAGATAAAAAGGAAAAAGATAAATAAATAAATAACCTGTATGGCATTGTCTCTCCATAGAGTTTCTATCTCTTGTGCCAACTCTTTAGTAAGACATGGATAATCCAACTTACCGCCAATTTCTGCAAGTTTCTCCCCACTTTCCTGATGCAGAAAACAATGCTATATAAGTTGTCAAATCTTAATAATTCCCTTGGTTTGCAGGTTTTCCATGTCCTAAATCAACCAGCAAATACAAAGATGAAAAATTTCAAACCTTATTTTCATCAGATATAATATACTTCAAGGGATCTATTTCTGTTTGAGCCAACTCCTTGGCTCCATCATGTAGTACCTGTTAACAACAATTTAAATGGAAAAATGAAATTATGCCCCTTTTAATCTCAATCGATTATGAGTAATGCCATTTGAAAACTGTGTATCCCTATCAACTGGCAATCATTTAAATGTTTTACATATTGCCACAGGGAATCAACCAACACACCCTTTTCAAATATTGCGTACTTTTATTGTCTGATAAACATTGGCATGGATGACAGGGGTGTATCCCTTTAGTTCTGCCTCATCAAAACCGCTCTGAAATAAAAGTTTTATCTGCAAGGCAGTATAGACACAAAAAGAGTCAACTGAATATAAATGCCTATATATTTTTAAAAAAATAAAAATAAAAATAAATAAAGAAGAGAAAAGAAAAAACTCGTGATCGTTTCAGAAATAAACACAACATCTTGCCTGCTTGAAAATGGTGGACTTCCCCGAATCTCCAGCACCTTAGTAACACAAGTACATTCCATGATATGTCAAATAAAAGGCTCAGAAAAGAAAGGAGAGTGCAAAAAAGAAGGAACAAAATATTCTAGACAGATTAAAATAAAAAGGTTGTTCTTCTAAAATCATTTTCAACCACACATTCTATCCAACAACTTTCCCCACTTCTCAATCATACATTCTCCAAAAAAATTAATTTTCACTTGAAAGAATCACCACCAAACAATCTTTAAAACTTAAGAGACTACGCCTATAATTGGTTGCTTATACAAGTGAAAGCTTGGTTTTGCTGGAAAGATGACTTAGAGCTACACATGCAATTAATCTTTGAAAGCTACAAATTCCAATATGAAGCATTTGATTTAGATGCGGAATTTTCGATAAAACAAACAAAGAACTATAATTGATCACTATTTTGAATTCAATGAACATTAGCAAAACAGATGTTAGTACTACACTAGATATTTAGCAAAACCAAAGAGATTGCATGCCCACTACCAAGCAGTAGAAGTTTTTGAATATGCTTCTCAGCCTTTGTTTCTTGCTCAATCCGTCTTTCTATTTCTGCAGTCTGCAAATTTATTTCACAAGCAAAAGAAAATGCCAAGATGATGTTAAATAAAAGCAAAGGAGTAAAAACTACAAAATTTTATAATACAATTAGATGTTAAGAAAAGTTTGATTATAAGAAGGATTTACATGTGCATTCTCTTCAGAATCAGCCTGATTGCAATGTCTCTGTTTACTGCAAAGTGAACCCATTCTCTTAATAACCGTGCACCGCATATATTCTATGAGTAAAACTGATAACAGAGCATTAATCCTCAACTTCTTTCAGCCGATCACCTACATAATTTGCAAAGCCGTAATTCATAAGAAGCCAATATTTTGAGCTACAATTCTGAAAATCTGTTTTTGTCCATTTATGCAAATTGAATGTGCCAATTATGCCCCAAATTAATGTAGAATCTAATCTTATATAGACGGCGGATGGGACAGATTTATTTATATTATCATAATCCAAATCTTTATAAAATCCCATGAAGATAAAGGTTACCTAAGTTGCATGGACACCGACACGCGACATGGATACGACACGATACGAACACGTCGACACGTGATTTTTTTAAAAAGTTAGTACACGACAAGTTGGGGATACGCAAAATTAATTTTTTTAATTTATTATTATTTTAGCCTTATTACAAACAACACATTGTATATTTATTAAATCAAAATGAGGATATCAAATAAAAATAAACTTGTAAGTTAGATTTATCATTTTTTTAATTGCATGCATTTCGTCCATTCCCCCTTTTCATTTTGATGTATATGATGTAGTTCTGACACGCGTCAGAGAGTGTTCGAAGAGTGTTGATTCGGACACAACATGCTGACTCCCGACAGTGCAACCTAGAAGGTTACATGACTCGGTAAACAAAAGTTTAAAAAGCCTGCAGACTCTCCAAACCCACATATTCAACCAATCGCGTGAAGATATAGATAGCAAGACTCGATGAACCGTTACAGATTGACCCTTTGTCTTTCTCAACCTTTGCCCCCATAAACTCTTCAATGCCCCACCATATCACAACGAAGGCCATATTATCAAATAATCTATTTCTTATCAGTTATCATCAAAACAGAATCCAAGATAGAGGTTACAAGACTTGGTAACAAAAGTTTTAAATGCCTGCAGATTATTATAATCCCGTATTCTACAAACCTCTCGAAGAAATAGATAAAAAGACGCAATCACCAAATTTATTAGCCGTTACAGAATGACCCTTCTGTTTTCTTCCACATCTTTTACCTACATTCTCCAGTGACCTACCATGTATAAATTTGTAACATTTACAACTAATTCTAGAAAAATCTAGCAATCAAGTGCATCACCATTGCACATCATCAAATGTATTTATCAAGTGCTAAACAATTCTATACCTGGGCACATCCAAGATAAAGAAATACTTAAATAAACAAAAAGCAAAAAGAAAAAGCAAAATTAACTTGCCTTAAATCAGCTTTGAAAGTTTCCACGATATGATAAGTGTCCATATAACTTTCCCAAACACAAAAGAAATAAAGAAAATCCAATCCAACACATCTACTTTCTATTATTGATATGATTCTAGTAATGTTATTAAGCTTCAAAACCCTCAAATACCGATAAAATTACAACACAACTTCTTTTCGCAACAACTTTTTTCCGTTTAATTTTAAAGCCCTAAGCTAAAATAAAAATAAAAATCAATTCATCCCACTTCCAAATTTCCTTTTCCTTTAAAAGTAAATGTACATAATACATATAATGCATGCGAGAAAGAAGAAAAAGAGATGAATAAATTATGCATACATGAAAATATACTTCCCAGATAGAGAGAGAAACAGCGAAGGATTTAGTGTGGTGTGGATCTATGTTTGGTAGAGAGAGAGCAAGAGGAGAAAGGAAAAATATATACTAGCGTGTACTTTAACTGTGGCCTAAGCGATGCCTTTTTGACTGGCGCAGAAAGTATGCAACAAACAATACTATTTGGTCAAACATTTTGACTCAACTGATCTTATTTTTCCTGTTTATCTCCGTCCTTTTAGCCATGTTTGATGTTTCACAATCTTTTATTTATAAATAAAGAACACAATTTTTTTAATTTTTCAATTTTAATATCATTTTTCAATCATATATTTATTTCAAAAATATCACATTATTTATTTATAAACAAAATACTTTTAGCAAACAGTGACTAAATACTCTTGTGATGATGTTTTTTTTAGAGTAAAACTAGTACTCTTAATCTTTTCGCCTATTTGGTTTTCGCTTTTTTGTTTTTGTTTTTGTTTTTTCTCTATCTCTCATTCATCTCTCATTCAAAAAAACTTGCCTAATTGAAATCCATATCTTACCGGCTATTCCCTCTGTAAACCAAGAATTGTAGTTTGTCTTATGGGTGAGATATTCATTGTGCAAATGACTCAAAAAGTATATACAATAATGCTATAATGCATGACAATTCACTTAGTTAAGTCCCCGCACGTCCGCCCCCCCAAATGATTCCACAAGTAAAGCCACGACTTTTAATCAGATTTAGCCTAATTACAGAAAGCAAGAATCAACCATGCACAAATATCACAAGTCTTCACATTATATAACAATATAGTACTACTCAATAACACAAATTTCACTTAACTGAGACAGAAAGATCATATCTATACTCTTAATTAATAAGCAATAAATCTTGAAAATCCATAAAAATAAGAGACTAACCAACCTTAGAGAATGAGAAACCCAAGGCTAGGAGGAGGGAACTGACCCATGAACTCACTACCCTACGTAGAGTTGAATTATGTAGCCCAGCCAACATCTCGAAGAAGAAGAAGAATGAAGGAGAAGAAAGGAATTGCGTTTTATCTAAGGAAAGTTGTAAAATTATTATAACATACTTCTTTTTACCAAACATGTTTTTAAGTCAAGTCCTGTCTGTCAAGCTAGATAAAAACAATTATCTGTTGTGGAAAAACATGATTCTACCTACTATAAAAGGTCACAATCTTGAGGACTTCCTTAATGGTAGCAATGTCTGTCCAGCTAAGAACATCACTGTACAAGATGGTGCAGAAGGTGCAACCACAACTCAAGTCAATCCAGAATTTCTTAAGTGTAGTGCTATAGATCAACTCCTTCTTGGCTGTCTATATTCAACAATGACAGTTGAAATAGCCATGAGAGTAATGGGAGCAGAAACCTCAACTAAACTCTGGAAATCCGTTGAAGACAGCTATGGAGTCCAAAACAAAGCCAGAGTTACATTCTTGGTTGGAGAATTTCAGAAAATTAGAAAAGGCACTCAGAGTATTGATGCATATTTAACTGTTGCAAAAATTCTAGCAGATAACCTAGAAATTGCCAGAAAGAAAGTTCTACAAACTGATCTGATTACTCAGATCTTGGCTGGTTAGGATGAAGACTACACTCCTATTGAAGTTCAGCTAAACAACAAGGAAAATCTAACTTGGGGAGAACTTCAAGCAACATTGATGATGTTTGAAAGTAGACTTGAACAACTAAATGCTCTCAGAAATGACATGGTTGGAATAAATCTGAATCAAGGAATAGCTAATATGGCTCAAAGGCCAACACTTAACCATTTTTTAAGTAGAGGTAACTGTCATGGCCAATGAGGAAGATCTGGGTATCAGTTCAACAGAGGTGGAAGAAGAGGTGGTAGAAACCGAGGAGGAAGAGTGTATCAAGGTGATAGACCTATCTATCAAATGTGTGGAAAAGTTGGCCATAAAGCAAGCATCTGCTACTACAGAATGAATCAAGCCTTTAATGGTTCAGCCCCTCAATTGAACAACAACAACTCAACATCATCCTCTGCTATGTTGCTTCTCCAACTATCCTCAATGATCCATCCTAGTTTGCAGACACAGGGGCAAGTCACCACATCACTGATAGCAACACAAACCTTAACCAAAGTGAACCTTACAATGGCCCAGATCAGATCATGGTTGGAAATGGTAACTTTCTCAACATCTCACACATTGGCACACTTTCACTTCCTATTCTATCTGAATCTAAACCACTTCTACTTAAAAATTGTTTATGTGTTCCTAAAATAAAATAAAAATCTTGTAAGTGTTTCTCAAATTACGTTTGAAAACAAATTATTCATGGAATTTAACTCTGACTATTGTTGTGTGAAGGAAAAACCATCTAAGAAAGTGATCCTGGAAGCCAAGCTTAAAGGAGGTCTCTACCAGCTTAACATCCAAAAAACTAAGTCTCAAGAATCCAGTGAAGTCAAGTCATCTAAGTCTATTTTCAGCATCAATAAAGAGTCTGTTGTGTCCAGTTTAGATGCTTGGCATAAGAAATTAGGCCATCCATCTACCTGTCGTGTCTAAAATTCTCAAAAGTTGCAATGTCAAACTTCATATGAATGAAAAAGTTTTCTATGAACACTGTCGAGCAGGCAAGTCCCATCGTTTACCCTTTAATTCTTCGAACTCTTGTACACAGAATCCCTTGGAATTAATCCACACAGATGTATGGGGACTAGCCCCCATTATATCAAATTCTGGCTTTAGATATTATCTGGCCTTTGTGGATGACTTCTGCAGGTACACATGGGTGTGTCCAATGAAAAAAATCTGAAGCATTGCATTTATTCATTCAATTTAAAACGTTGGTTGAAAATCAATTTGACAAAAAGATCAAAATTCTCCAGTCAGATTGGGGTGGAGAATCCAAAAATTTTATTCAAATTCTAAACACATCTGGGATAGTTTTTAGATACTCATGCCCCTATACTTCATGTTAAAATGGTAGAGTGGAGAGAAAGCACATGCACCTGACTAAAACAGACCTTGCACTTCTTTCTTAGGCCAGAATGCCACTGTCCTACTGGTGGGAGGCATTTCAGACCAGTGTCTACCTAATTAATAGACTACCAACACTAGTTCTGACCATGAAATCACCTTATCAAACTCTGTTTTTGTAACCAGTTGATTACATCTTTCTAAAACCATTTGATTGTACATGTTATCCATTTCTAAGACCTTACAAACAACCCAAATTTAGCTTTCATTCAACTAAGCATATTTTCATTGGGTACAGTCCAGCTCATGAGGGATATAAATGCTTAAGCAAAGTAGGAAGGGTCTATATCTCAAGACATTTCATTTTTAATGAACATTTCTTTCCTTTTCAATCACTCACCAGTCCATTAAAAGATCCTAATAACTTATCAAATCCCTCAGATATTTGGAATCCTAGTATCACTCTTCCATTATATTCAATGACTCAAAATCACAAAATACTGGTAGAGACAATCAAGGCTGTAACCTGCAGGATCACTTGAACTCTTCTGACACTTCAATTCAGAACTCAAACAACAACCATACAGAAAATCCTAACAACACAATGAGCTCATCTACATCTCCAAACTTAATCTCAAATCCTAGCCCTATTCCAGAAGATAATAACTCATCTATCAATACTGAACCAATCTGGTCTGAACCTACAAAAATAGAACCACCCCTTTCTCAACAATTCCCTACTTCTAACAATAGACACCCTATGATAACTAGAGCGGAAGATGGTATCTTTAAACCCAAATTCCTTCTTGGAACAATAAAACCAGAAACAACTGAACCCTATTATGCAAAAAGAGGCATGGAAATTTGAGGGTTGGAAAAATGCAATGAAGGCTGAGTTTGATGCTTTGATGGAAAACTAGATTTTCCACCCGTGCGATGCACGGATTAATGTAATTTGAAGAATATTATAATTATAATTATAATAACATTTTCATATTAGTTAATCATTACAAATGTATTGAAGTGAATTGGCGATCCATTGTAAAATTTACAAAAATATTGAAGATATAGTTCATACCTTGCTGTTTGAAAGCATCAAAGGAAATTTCCGAACTCTCTTTAAGTTTTACGTCCCCAAGATCAAACAGAGCAATTAAAGCAGTTCATACTGCAACTTCTGCAACATCTACTCCGACCAAAGTGGAGAGGGAAGAATCCTATAAAATGTCATAAACATATGAAAAGGCAAACTTATCAATAATAGGAAGAAAAAGCTGCTAAGAGCAAATCAGCAAATGTCCAAGAAAGATTAGATTTCAGGATACAAAATTTCATCTATATTTTCCTGCCACTCAACTATAGAATATTTAACCTTAATTACAACTGCTGCTCAGGTGAATGCAGCTACACTGGTTTGCTCTCTGGATTTTTCAATGAAGTCTCCATATTTGTTTTCCACTTAAGAATAGCAGGTTCCAAGTTCCCATCCCTAATGTGCTTCAATAGCCTCTCCACCTCATCCCACTCATCTTCTCAATGAATTTCAATCAAAATTCAGGTTACTGTAGCCAAATCTACTTCAAATCCTTGGGCACCCATATCTTCGACCAAATGCAATGCTTCCTTAAGCTGACCCCCCTGCAAAGATGCAAAATGACAATGCTGGTATCATTTGACTTAACAGAACGAATCTAAGTATTTAAAATAACATAAACCTGTATGCCCTAAACTCTCTTTACCTGATGATCAATGTCAGAAACATAAAATGTCCTCCTAATTACCTCTCATAGTGTAATATTGGAATCTTACAGTTACCTTTCACAGTAGGATTGCTAGATAGCCCTTCTCTTTTGAAAATCCCTTCCAACTCCTTCACTAAAAAGGCTTCTCATTTGCCATCAGGTACTTGCTTGGTTTTCTTGAAAATTGTAGGAGCAACACTGTTCGTTTTCAATTGAGAAAATGAGATACCATCATAAGAGGTTAATAATGACAACTGAACACAAAAAATCCACACATACCAACCTCATTCCACGTGATTTAATTACAGATCTCAGATGGTCAATTAGTCTTCCATATCTAGGAGTCAAATGTTCTTTCCATTAGGTGATCAATAGATAATTATTTCCATGTAAGTATTATTTTTGCCATGCTCAAGAACTACTAAATGCATGTGATGGTCTATGCCATCCAACCTTCAATCAATGAACAAACATCAATTCATAAAAAACCTCTCAGAATTTGGATTAACCGAAAGAAAACATTACAAATCAACCACCCAAATTAACAAAACCCCTAATCACAAATCAATGGCTTAACTGATGGGGTTTCTCATTAATGCCACCAAAAAAATAAAAAAATCATTCTAAAGTTTATGTTCCATTTTAAAGGAAAAAATCTCAATTAACATTAAAAAAATAGACCAAGAAGCACACAAAGATGGAGATAGACGTTTGATGCAATTAGCATCCATTTCCTATGCATACAGTGAATATATGAACCATAATAGCATTTATACCACATAATATTAGTATTGGGAAAGCTAGAAAAAAATGAAAAAAATAGTAGCTGAATCCTGTTAAACAGTAGAGCAAGTAGTTCATTTGGAAAAATTGATTATACTTGTTGCAGATTAACCAAAAAATCAGCAACTATAAGAAACTAAGAATTACATAGAAAAGAGGATTTCCATATGCTAGTTACAAAAATTTAATTTCACATAAAAAATTTTACCATTCAAATCAATTCTCCAGGAAGGTACTTCAATCCAAATACTAATACCACTAAAATTAAAGTCACGAGATTAAAAATCTAATCAATCATAAATTTTATATAAAGCCAACAAAGGTATAAATGATCAGCCAAATTATACAAATGGGATGGGACTTCAAACCATATAACCTCTTTTCACGATTCAAGTAAGGCAGTCACAGACCCCTGCTTGCACCTTGCAACGACCTCGAACCCCTCCGACAACTTCACGGACTCGTTACCATGACTCACCCACTGCCTTAGTTGAATTCAACTCCAACAAACAAATAATATGCACACAAACAATGAAAGATCACTAACAAAAAATCAATAAATAATAGGAGTTGAGTTAAAATACTTCCCACTTTGTCGATGAAGAAGTGGAGTAGAAATAAATCAGATGATGATGCGTGTCACAATGCACCAAAATAATAAATAAATTCCTTGTTCACTATTACTAAGAATATAACAGTGGAAGCAAGGGTCGATCCCACGAGGAACGGGAACTAAAATAGTGCTATGTCAATTAGAATAGATGGGGGGTTTTCGAGTTCAAATATTGTAAATAACGTGAAAATAAAATAAAAACGTAAATTAGATAGAATATAACTCAAGAATTGTCAAACCCTAGTTCTCAGGTTCAGTTGTATTTCATCACAATGTTATCACTTTCCAAGTAACGCGAGTTCGATTTCTTCTTTGATTTATCACCTGTAAATAGTTAATAAGCTCTAACTATTCCTATTCTCCCTTAGTTGCATTTAATTAAAATAAGCTCTCTAATCAAATATTAGCCATTGAATAACCTAAAACAAGCTCTTTAGATTTAAGACAACAACTATATAATGGTTGAGAAGAATTGGGGTAAATTAGGTTATCAATCACACAAGCTCGAGACAATTAACCTAAGTTGGAAGTCTTTATGAAAATTATTAAATTTTCACTTGCTACTATGATTTGAACAACAAGACGATTACGGATCCAATCATTCAAAATAGCAAATCTCAATACAACAAATTAAATGATAAGGCCTTAATCAAATAAGGAATTGCATTGATTGAATTAAAAACGCATAAGAATCCAACAAATCAAAATAAAGAATTTAGAACTTCGTTACTAGTTTGGAAAAGTGATAAACAAAATAATTAAAATACAACGTCCCCTTTGAACTAGGTAGAAAACTTAGCCGCTTAAAGCCATGAAGAATTCTGGAATTTTCTTTCTTGATTCACCTTCTCGAATTGCTTAATTCCTCTTTCAATTCTTCAAGCAAGCCGTTCCTCCTTCAACAATTATTTCATACTTTTCTTGTCATGAAATTCCCTTTTTATAGCCTCAATTTCGTGCCCTAGCTTTGGGCTCAAGAAATCCCAAAATTATGGAAAGAATTAAAATATGGAAATTGTTGACTGGAGAGTTACGGCCGTAACATTTCATTTACGGTCGTAAATGAGTTTCTGCATATTTCTCAAAAATTGAAGTTACGGCCCTGAATTCTGTTTTACGGCGGTAACTGTGTTTCTGCAATTTTTTTCCTTTTAGAAGGTTACGGCCGTAACTTCTCCTTTACGGCCGTAACTTAATTTCTGTTGATTTCTCATAATTCATTTAACACTTTTACGGCCGTAACTTTGTTACCTTACGGCCGTAACTTTATTTGCACCTAAGTCCCCAAACTTTAGTTTTGAGTGCATTTTGGTCCTTTTTTCTTCTTTTCTCTTCTTTTATGATCCTATAGAATATAAAACATAAAATTCATTAATAATACTTTAGATAGAATCACATTATTGCTTATTTAAGGATATAAGTGCATAAAATAAACGTAAATATCACACTTATCAAATCCCCCCACACTTGAACCATTGTTCGTCCTCGAACAAAGATTTGCAAAGAAAAGAATAGGATTCAAACAATAGATTACAATTTAGAGACTTGAGGTTGCAACCTACTTTTCTTTAACAAAAATGTTCCATTGCATGATCGGATTGTGTTAGTGTGTGTTAGAGATGCAACGCCCCTATTTCCCATCCCAATCATGGTTCGATATGATTTATTTCCTTGCACCTCTCGTGTTTGCTCACATCCCAACCATTTATGAGTGACTACGAGGAGAATAGTTTCGCCCAACTCCAGCGGAAATCAGTTTCGTAAACCGAGTTGTTCATGACATGAATTCAGTCAACACAGTACCCCGACCACATTCATAGCACCAACCCTAGACCAAGCAATTCAAACCACTCATAAGCATATATAATGGGTTTAACACCCTCACAAGATATTTCTCTCTTCGCACAAAGTGTATAAGGGTTAGAATTTTCACTCAGTTCACTGCATGGATAAGTCAGTACCACAGACTGCCTAAATGTCATAACCGGAGCCAACAATAACACAAGTGCAAAGCGAAGGTCTTTATTTGGTTGTAACGGGGCTTCAGGTCAGGTAGGATAAAAGGACATATTTAGGTTGAGTCGAGAAGGAATTTTGCAAGTTAAGTCAATTCAAAATGACATTACTTCCTTCACTCTTAATATGAACTTTATTGTTTCCCGCTACCCAACTTTATTCACACTCGAATCTCTTCTTTTCCTTTTTTTTTTTTTCACAAGTTGAGTGTTTGACATCCTCAACTACTAATTTTCATGACTAAACTTCCTTTTCATTGCTTTTTCTCTTTCGATTTTTTTTTTCAATTATATACTGCAACTTTTTTTTTTTCAAATCATTACGCAGTCACCAATTGACACAAGATAGAATTACAATCCCCTGAATTCAGTCCATTACACAACCATCGCCCAACACAAGATAACCATTTCAACTTCTTATACTTAGATCATAGCACAATCCTCAATCAACAAAAGCTTGCGAATCCCTTCTTTATGGGTTCAAAACAAAGACAATGCGAAAGAAAATGTATTCCTAGCTTGTATCGTGGCATCAAAGATTCAAAGAAAGGCTAAGGCTCAAAGGGGCTTCTATTGGTCCATGTAGCAAGGTAGGCTCTTTTAGCAAGTCAAATTTGGCTTAACCTATTGCCTTTGCTATAATTTGCACTTAAGTTAAGAAGCTACACAGTTTGCACAGGAAAGCACATCCAAGCATAACCCAACCATGCAGGACACACATCAAAGAATTACGAGCTCATAAGTATTAAAAACGGATCTTAGGCTCAAAAGCTCACAAATTATGGTTTTCATGTGTTTCTCCCATTCAATTATGAGTTATAGGTCATTGCTTGATCTTCATTCCAACTCTAAATCCATTGGTCAAGGATAGTGGTTAAAAGTATTCAAACCATGACTACTCATAAAAGTATATTAATTTACGTTGGAATTGGGATGCTCAGGGTTATATATGAAGGGATAATGTGTCTATTCCTATTTGGGTTGGCTAGGTTTGTAGACATTGGACAATTTTACTTTTCATCTTCAACCTATCAGCGCTTTTCTGGACGGGATCATCTCTATGTGCTCAATTTATATCCAATTATGCAATGATTTTTCAAAAAAAAAAAAAGAACCAAAAGTGGAGCAGCTTCCTATCAAAGTATGGTTTAAGACCTAAGTAACATAGATAGGTAACAAAAGTAGAGAACAAGATTAAAATGGATGCTGACTCAACATGAATTTAACGTTTCGACTACAGAAAGAAGATAAAGACATTAAGCTCACAATCAATTCAATCCCCCCCCCACACTTGGACAAAACAATGTCCACATTGAAAAGCAAAAAAATAAAAGGGGGAAAAGAAATTTTTAAATTTGAAATTTCTGGATTTACGGCCGTGAATATCTCACTGACGTCCGTAAGTTTAAATCTGAAAAAAAAAATTACAAGCATCCACTACGGCCGTAAAGTCAAGTCTTACGGCCGTAAGCTGGCCTCTGAATAATTTTACTGGAATTGTGTTACGGCCGTACTTGAGTACCTAACGTCCGTAACAAGGCCACTGATTTTTTTTTATGTGAATGAAATTAATTAATAAGAAAAATGAAAAAAAATAAAAAAATAACAATTTAAGGGAGTAAAGAAACTCCCCTCTCGGGTTGCCTCCCGAGCAGCGCCTTTGTTTACTGTCTTTGGATAGACTTGTTGTTTCCTCCTTCAACCGAGATTAGGTGGATTTCCAGAGCTCAACTTCTTTTTCATATTTTTCATTAGGGCCTGCAAGACAGGGGAAAAAGCATGTCATTAGAAGTTGGCAATGTAATACGCGAGATTTTACCTGGCTTTTCACTAATTCCACCAAATTTGAAAGTTTCCTGTACTGAAGAATCAATAACATTAACAGAACGAACATGATTATCATCATCAAGGTAGTTCACAGAATCATAAATATTAAACTGAATAATCTCATTATCAAATTCCATGGTAAGTGAGCCACTACTAACATCTATCTTGGTCTTAGATGTTTTTAGAAATGCCACCTAACAAAATAGGAGTAGAGTTGGGGGAGTGGTCATCATTCATGTCCAATACATAAAAATCTGCAGGAAATACTAACCCGCCTACTTGCACTAGAATGTCTTCAACTACCCCGTTAGGATAAGCATTAGAACGATCGGCTAGTTGAATTATAACATTAGTTTCAATCAGTTTGGCAAGTTTTAATGAAGCATAGGTGGACCTAGGCATTACATTGATAGATGCACCTAAGTCTATTAAAGCACGATTTATTTTGTTATTACCTATTTGACAAGGTATGGTAAACATACCTGGATCCTTGCACTTGGGAGGTAATTTTCTTTGAAGAAGTGCAGATACAGACTCACCCATTCTTACCATCTCATTTCCCTTTAGCTTTCTCTTATTGGTGCACAGATCCTTCAAAAAATTTGCATATCGGGGTACTTGCTTGATTGCATCCAACAGTGGAATGTTGACTTCCACTTTTTTAAACATCTCCAGAATCTCCTTTTCTTTGCTTTTTTTGTCTGTCTTTGCTAACCTGCTAGGAAAAGGGGGAGGAGTCAATTTTGCAATTGAATTAGAGTTGGATTTTACCTGCGGGATTCGTGAAGTGGCATTCCCCTTTTCATCTTCTTTCTCTTCTTCCCATTTATTCTCGAAGATTTGTTTGCTTTGTCCTTCAACCTCTTTTCCACTCCTCAGGGTTATGGCACTCACGTTTTTGGGGTTCACCTCAGGTTGAGATGGTAGCTTCCCTCCAGATTGTGCCTCAAGTCTGTTGATGGCAGTAGCCATTTGGCTCATCTGATTCTCCAAATTTTGAATACTAGATTTGGTATCCTGTTGAAATTGAATTGTGTTAGAAGCCAAAGTTTTAACCATGTCTTCTAGAGAGATACCTGAGTTCTGGGGCCTTTGTTGATACTGTCCCTGTGAATGGAAATTTCCTTGTTGTTGGAAATGCCCTTGAGATTTGTTGGAGGGGAAGCCCGGGGGCTTGTTATTCCCATAGCTTAGATTGGGGTGATCCCTCCAGTCAGGGTTATAGGTATTGGAGTAAGGGTTGTATTGCTGTTTTTGAAATGGAAACCCTTCTGCAGCCTTTACCTGTTCGCCATTCTCCTCTTGCAACATCGGACATGTATCTGTTGGATGTCCAAAGTTTGAACAGATTCCACATGCTTTGACCTGATTCGAGTTCCCTACAGCAAGCTGCTTAATGAGATTGGTTAGTTCATATAATTGACCTTCGATATTGGAACTACTTACCTCGTTCACACGGCGTACTTGCGAATCCCTACTTGAGTTGAATTGCTGAGTGTTCTCGGCCATGTTGGAGATTAAACCTCGCGCTTGTTCCGGCGTCTTGTCCATGAGCGCTCCTCCACTCGCGACATCTATCATGTTTCTATCCATCGGTGCTAAGCCTTGTAGAAATACTATACCAGGAGTTGCTCACTGATCTGATGGTGGGGGTAGCTCAAAATGAGTTTCTTGAAGCGCTCCCAGTACTCATATAATGTCTCGCCATTGCTTTGGCGAACCCCGCAAATCTCCTTCCGGATTGTCCCCGCCCTAGATGTAGGGAAGTACTTCTCTAGAAACAACCTCTTCATATCATTCCATGTGGTGACTGATCCAGATGGTAGACAGTACAACCAGTCTGTAGCGGCATCCTTTAATGAGAATGGGAAAGCTCTCATTTTTATTTGTTCTTCGGTAATGCCCGTGGGTCTCATACTGTCGCAAACTACGTGAAACTCCTTTAGATGTCTATATGGATCTTCACCGGCATGTCCCCGAAAAGTAGGTAGAAGGTGGATCAACCCGGATTTTAGCTCAAAGGTTCTTCCTTCTTCTACCGTTGGAAACGTAATGCACAATGGCTGCTGAGCCACATCGGGAGTAGCCAGTTGTTTAAGAGTTCTGTTGTTGATGTTGTTAGCTTCCATTTGTCGTGCTGCTCTCCTTTACTGTTGAAAAGTCCTCTCAATTTCTGGATCAAGATCAAAAAGTTCACAATTAATTGACCGAGTTTTAAGCATACAAGCAAAGGAGCACAAAAATAATTTTTTTTTTTAAAAAAATTATATAAATAAAGTGAAAATAAAATAAAAATAAAATAAATGCAGAAAAAAATAAAATTCTAATTGATTAAACACTAAATTGGTTAACCGTTCCCCGACAACGGCGCCAAAATTTGATGCGTGTCGCAATGCACCAAAATAATAAATAAATTCCTTGTTCACTATTACTAAGAATATAGTAGTGGAAGCAATGGTTGATCCCACGAATTACGGGAACTAAAATAGTGATATGTCAATTAGAATAGATGGGGGTTTTCGAGTTCAAATATTGTAAATAACGTGAAAATAAAATAAAAACGTAAATTAGATAGAATATAACTCAAGAATTGTCAAACCCTAGTTCTTAGGTTCAGTTGTATTTCATCACAATGTTATCACTTTCCAAGTAACGCGAGTTCAATTTCTTCTTTGATTTATCACCCGTAAATAGTTAATAAGCTCTAACTATTCCTATTCTCCCTTAGTTGCATTTAATTAGAATAAGCTCTCTAATCAAACATTAGCCATTGCATAACCTAAAACAAGCTCTTTAGATTTAAGACAACAACTATATAATGGTTGAGAAGAATTGGGGTAAATTAGGTTATCAATCACACAAGCTCGTGACAATTAACCTAAGTTGGAAGTCTTTATGAAAATTATTAAATTTCCACTTGCAACTATGATTTGAACAACAAGACGATTACGGATCCAATCATTCAAAATAGCAAATCTCAATACAACAAATTAAATGACAAGGCCTTAATCAAATAAGGAATTGCATTGATTGAATTAAAAACGCATAAGAATCCAACAAATCAAAATAAAGAATTTAGAACTTCGTTACTAGTTTGGGAAAGTGATAAACAAAATAATTAAAATACAACGTCCCCTTTGAACTAGGTAGAGAACTTAGCCGCTTAAATCCATGAAGAATTCTGGAATTTTCTTTCTTGATTTACCTTCTCGAATTGCTTAATTCCTCTTTCAATTCTTCAAGCAAGCCGTTCCTCCTTCAACAATTATTTCATACTTTTCTTGTCATGAAATTCCCTTTTTATAGCCTCAATTTCGTGCCCTAGCTTTGGGCTCAAGAAATCCCAAAATTATGGAAAGAATTAAAATATGGAAATTGTTGACTGGAGAGTTACGGCCGTAACATTTCATTTACGGCCGTAAATGAGTTTCTGCATATTTCTCAAAAATTGAAGTTACGGCCCTGAATTCTGTTTTACGGCTGTAACTGTGTTTCTGCAATTTTTTTCCTTTTAGAAGGTTACGGCCGTAACTTCTCCTTTACGGCCGTAACTTAATTTCTGTTGATTTCTCATAATTCGTTTAACACTTTTACGGCCGTAACTTTGTTACCTTACGGCCGTAACTTTATTTGCACCTAAGTCCCCAAACTTTAGTTTTGAGTGCATTTTGGTCCTTTTTTCTTCTTTTCTCTTCTTTTATGATCCTATACAATATAAAACATAAAATTCATTAATAATAATTTAGATAGAATCACATTATTGCTTATTCAAGGATATAAGTGCATAAAATAAACGTAAATATCACACTTATCAGATGACGACGTTACGGGTGACCTGGACTACTCCGATCCTAGTAACAATCCTCTGTCTCTATTGGTACCGTGATTATTCTTCCCCATCTTGCCTTTCCACCTGTCATCATCATCAATGACGGAGTTAGTCATATTAACCATATACTGCTTAATTTTTAATTTTAATAGCCAAATTAAAATAAGCAGGATAGAAATGAAAAAAATAATAAAAAATATGGATATTAGTCCAGTCCAAGGAATGGATTCTTCAAGCTCTAAAATCAATAATTTTGGGATCACCTATCAATACTTCTGCAAACCCTAGCTCAATGGTTCACCTTCTAGTTCTTCATCTTCCATCTCTCCAGGGTCTTCACATAAAGGTGCTTGTTAACATTAAAAAAAAAAAAAACCTTTGAAGCAGGATCCTACAAACGTTATAAAGTTTGAGTATTTCTTCTTCAGAACAATGACACAGCAATACAATATTCGTTCAAGATCTAAAAAAAACTACAACACAATCAACATAGAGAAAATTTGTAAAGCAAAGAAGAAAAATTGGAAATAAGCCCAAATAATCAACCATATCCATTCTTCCCTGTATAAATGATTCATCCTCCTCCAAGATCCTTACAGTCTTTCTCGGAAGGTCCAGCACAGCCTACATGGTAGAGAAACACAGCAAGTAATTCATGTAAAATTTTAACATTTACAGGGAAATCAAGAAATGCATCTGAATCTGATAGTGTGAATCTTGGTCCCAAAGAAGTGTCTTCTTCCCCATGTTGATGTGTAACAATACTAATCCATAGCCAGCCTGCCACAAAAGGTATTCAAATAGCTTGAATAACAAATACACTAATCAAAAAACTGTGTAGCACAGATACCCATTTCTTCTAAAACATTAAATGTCATTTTTGCGAAATTTAGAGTACATGTTTTATAGTTGTATGATCATTAAGAATGCAGGATATATCCAGTACCAGAAAATGAATTCAAACTGCTTGAATAATAAATGCACTAACCACAAAACTATTCAAGTAAAATTGTTGCACAAAGAGTAACAACATCATCAAAATCGTATGTCCAGTAAAGTTGTTAAATAAGGTCAAAATGAGTGGATTTCCAAACTTCAAATTAAGGGTATGTCCAGTAAAGGTGTTAAATAAGGTCAAAATGAGTGGAGTGGTGGAACTCCTTAATGAACCTCTGTTGATATAGAGTCAAAGCAAGAAAAATCAGATAAAAAGAAATTGAAAGGATCATTTGGCAGGTCGAATAAATCAAACAAACAGAAATTGATAAACCCCTAGATTAAATAAAAGTGAGAGACAAATCTATTGGACTTAAGAAAGAGATGGCAGCCAGCAAGGAAGGTGTTTGGATAAATACCGTGGCTTCATTGTGACAGTGGGGACAATCATAAACCTCATTGCAGCAAAGACCTCCAATCTCGTATCGAAGAATAAATAATGTTTAGTTTTAATACTACATGTAAGCTTGAGGTAAACCCACATCATGCTATAATAAACTCATTTTCAATTGAAACCTAGAGAAGATTAACTTGTAAAAGTAATGCAAAAATCAAAGCATTGTAGAAATACGAATTTTCACTGGATTCTATGGGGGATCTACATTATAATACAAAATTAAGATTGATCATATAACAATAAGCATGAAGAACCTATAAACAAAAATAAATTGAAAGATTGTAAATGGATGAAACCTAGAATCTGAAATATAATAGATGAAAAAACAAAAAAACAACAATTCATCTCCACTCATAAATACACACACGTATCTGAAAATAATAGATCAACAATTGCTTTGCTTCTTTCACAGCCCAGTATGTATTCACTTAAATATTTACTTTGTCAAATATATAGTCTTGATCCAAGCCCCAACATATATCTTCAAAGACACCAAGAGAAGTAAAAATAATTCAAATCTATTAGAAGAAATCTAGTTTGAAATACACAAATATTTGAGAGATACTACCTAAAAAGTTGGAGAATAGAGTAAAACGTCCATTAATGAGAGCTTGTATTGAAGAAATCGAAGGAGGTGTCACTGGTTCGAAGAATGGCCGTCGAAGGATAAACTAAAAAGTCAAGGAACAACAATTTTTTTTCGGAAGATCGACATAGAAAAACTTATCAAATGCTTATTTTACGCTTTGAGGAAGCTCAAACCCTCAAATTTCTCCAGGTTTTCATCAAAAATCGCGAAATAAACAAATGGGTCATCGATCAAGAAAGTATAGGTTAGGGACCGGACTGTGTGGGAGAGCGTGGAATGAAACCATTTTCTGTGTTTGACTTTCGGGTGATGATTCTGTTGAGAAGGAGAAGAAAAACAGTGGAATACAAATTGTAAATTTCAATTGGAAGAACTGTTAAAAAAAAAAGTTATTTTGTTAATGTTTTGGTACAGAAGACAATAGCGTCTCTGGAAATTTGCATTGGTAAAGTCAGTAGATGTCAGGCTAGGAAAAAAAGGAGATGGTCAGATAGCAAAATTCCTTTTAGGCGGGATTTTTAAGCTTTGGTCTAGGCGGGAATTTACTTTTTTTTTAGTATTATTTTATTATTATTATTAAGATATTAAGATTAACTCAGAAATCAGGTTGGATCTTTGGAGGGAAAATAGAGGCGGGAAAAGGCATTGCAGCTATCTTCCTTTTATATAGTAAGGGATAAACTTGGAATCTAGTTCCATGGAAAACTGGTATGAATGTAGTAGGAAATAAGTGGGTGTATAAGGTTAAAAGAAATGTAGATGGCTCAGTCCAAAGGCTAAAGGAAAGATTAGTTGCCGAAGGGTTTCACCAAACACCGGATGTTGACTTCTATGAAACTTTCAGTCCAGTCTTAAAACCCTCAACACTTAGAATCATTCTAACCTTGGCTGTTTTTCTTGATTGGAGTGTGAGAGAGATAGACATAAATAATGCCTTCTTGAATGGAGACTTGGCTGAGGAAGTATATATGCAACAACCAGAATATTTTGTTGATACTATGTAGCGACCCAGAATTTTTACGCGATTAATAATTATTTTAATAGAAAATCGTGTCGCTACTATTAAGTTAACGCCGCGACGTATTCTTATAGCCAAGTCAAGAAATAATCGAGATCGTTCGATTTTAAATTAAATTCCGAATTTCTAAAAAAAAAATATCTCCATTCTCTTGATTTAAAGTATATTAAGTCCAAGTACTTAATTCAATGTTATCCCAATATTTATTTATACAAAAATTACTTTTATTATTGAAATTAAGAAAATATATGCAAGCATGGGAGGTTCCATTATATATAATCATGAAGAGCATAATATTTGTATAAATATGGAAAAGTATATGAATGATTGATAAGACTCCATTATATGTAATCATGAAGAGCATAATATTTGTATAAATATGGAAAAGTATATGAATGATTTATATACTCCATTATATATAATCATGAAGAGCATAATATTTGTATAAATATGGAAAAGTATATGAATGATTTATATACTCCATTATATATAATCATGAAGAGCATAATATTTGTATAAATATGGAAAAGTATATGAATGATTGATAAGACTCCATTATATATAATCATGAAGAGCATAATATTTGTATAAATATGGAAAAGTATATGAATGATTTATATACTCCATTATATATAATCATGAAGAGCATAATATTTGTATAAATATGGAAAAGTATATGAATGATTGATAAGACTCCATTATATATAATCATGAAGAGCATATTATTTGTATAAATATGGAAAAGTATATGAATGGTGCTTTACTTTAAGAAAAGGATGTGTTAAAATTAATAGAATTGAATGATTATGTTTACAATATGCCAACTTTATACATCTATTTAAACCCATCTCTTTTACACACAACTCTACACATATACACTTATTTCCAATCTCTTGACAAAATCCACAAGTAAGAGAAATTCAAGGTGGTCAAGAAAGTTTTGGTCCATTTACTACTACACTTCATTTTAATCTTTTAAAAGGTAAGTATATCTTATGTTTTTATGAAAAGTAAGTATGTTTTTATGAAAGGTAAATACACCTTATGTTTTTATGAAAAGTAAGTATGTTTTTATGACAAGTAAGTATATCTTATGTTTTTATGAAAAGTAAGTATGTTTTTATGAAAGGTAAATACACCTTATGTTTTTATGAAAAGTAAGTATGTTTTTATGACAAGTAAGTATATCTTATGTTTTTATGAAAAGTAAGTATGTTTTTATGAAAGGTAAATACACCTTATGTTTTTATGAAAAGTAAGTATGTTTTTATGACAAGTAAGTATATCTTATGTTTTTATGAAAAGTAAGTATGTTTTTATGAAAGGTAAATACACCTTATGTTTTTATGAAAAGTAAGTATGTTTTTATGACAAGTAAGTATATCTTATGTTTTTATGAAAATGTTTGGGTCATTGCTATGAAATCAATCTCACAAGATTGTTATGGGTTCCATATGATATGTTTATGATTATGCTAAGGGGACCGGAGTTTAGTAGCGCTACACATAAGAATTCTTGCCATTTAAGTTCGGTAAAATTCTTGTGTCTCCCTATGTTTATGAGTATTTCGATCCTATCCTATGTTATGATGAAAATGATCCATATGCTTTCAAAAGAAAATTTATGCTTGGTATACTTACTGGGATTTTATAAATCTCACTCCACGATATTTACCATTTTCAGATAATTGAAGGTTCGAGGCGGTCAACATGGAAGTGGCAAAAGTGGTTAAGATTGATGAGATAATTATGTTGAACTTTATGTAAGAAAATTATGTTCTATTTTTATTCACAAAATTGTTATGGGATTCTAATTATTCTTTTGAATAATTTTACATTACTATTTAAGTCTCGATAATATGATATGAGTCACTTTTAGTGGCACTCGAATTGTCGAGAATTCGAGTCGTCACAGTTGGTATCAGAGACAAGAGTTTTAAAAACGATTCTGTAGATTTTTGAAATTTTATTTCTTAAAAAAAAAATCAAAAAAAAAAAAAAAATCACTATTCACGTGAACAGTAAAACGACGTGCTATTCATGATGAACAGTGAACGAAATCACTATTCATTATAAAAAAAAAAGTTGAATTTTCACATGTCAAGTATGGTTATGATTTTGAAAAGCATGATGAAATTTGATGTGCGAATTTCAAGAACAAAATTCATTTTAAGCAAGGGAGTTTGTAATGTCCTGAAAATTTTATGGAATATAATTAGTTAGTGATATGATGTTTATATTGATGTCTTTGATAAATTTCTAGAAGTTCGGGGACTAAAGGAAAAATAAGATTTGACGATAAATTTTATTTGGGTTAAGTTATTAATTATTGATGGGGAGATAATTACTATATCGATATTGGATTTGTTTTGAAGACTGTGATTAATTAGGAATTATGATTCAAGAAAATGTTGATTTGGATACAACCACATTAAATTATTGTTGATTAAAGGAAAATAAGATTATATGAAATATTTTAACTCATCACTCTACTATGTCACTCTCCACGTATTGACTCCTCGAACCAGGTATGTTATATGCTTTGCAAGTCATTTACGATTTTATTAAGACATGTCAAGTATGAAATCTTCATATGTTATGAATCTTTAAGTGAAATATACATGTTGAGTATGATATGAATTGATAGAAGCCTGAATTTTAATTTATTCTTTTCAATGTAGAATCATGAGACAGAGAGGATATTTATATGAATTTTGGTGCATATTAAGCTTAGTAAGATTGACTCAATTAGAAATTAAGTTGGGTTGTAACTTTTGCCCAAAATATATGGAATAATATATTAAACAAACAAAATTAATAATGAATTCGTACAATAATTTATCCCTTTATCACTACCTTTGTGTAAAAACAAGGGAAAAACTGTGGATGGTTATTAGTACTTCCTCTTCAAGTTTCAATTTTCGGTTCAATAATTTATCCCTTTATCACTACCTTTGCTTAAAAGCAAGGAAAAACTGTGGATGATTATTGGTACCACTCTTCAAGTTTCAATTCTGAAAAAATTCGGAAAGAAAAGAAAGAAAGAGAACGGGTGTTGAGCATAATGGGAAAATATGACTTAAGAATGATTTTCAAAATAATTGTTGTCCTCGAGTTTAGAAATGATGAACCTTAAATGGACTTTGCATAATTGATTTTAGACATGGCACTAAGTATAAGAAGTCAACAGAAATGATTAGAAATATGTTCAGATTATCTATCATTTAGATTTAATAAGAAATAGCGAGCCAATTTTATGAAATTTTATGAGATGTTAAGATTATAAGTGATATGATTTTAATGAGACTTTTATGAGAAGCATTATGAAGTTAGAGATTTAAAGATTTGGTTATTGGAAATTAAGTAATGGATATTATGTTGAGTAAGTGAATTATGCCTCTATATTGAAGAGAAATTTATTATGAACTTTGGCCTTGTGATTAAATTTTGGGAATATGATTTATGACTTATAAATATAAGTATGAGTAATCTTTTGAGCCAATTAAGGTATTGAAGGAAGTGATATTATGATATTGAAGTTTGATGAAATTGTGGTCAATTTTTAGATCGTTGTGATCAAATGTGGAATTATTTATTATTGTGAGTTATGAAGTATGCTTACGGTTTGAATAAGTCCAAATTTCAAAGGAAACTCTGCCTAGAATTTTATCGTTTGGAATTAAGAGCATAGTATGGTATGCAATCACTAAGAGAATTGAGGTTAGACATGCAAATTCATTTACATCACAAACGAGATTTAGTAGATGATAACAGAGATATTATTATTTTCTCGTAAGGAGAACACACAAGAGTCACACTGGAAAGAAATACATGAAACACGCAAAAGCAAAAGAAAGCAACATGGGAAATTCCTCAAATTGAGAGATGTGTTTCCGGAGTAGCCGTATCCTACCACCTCTGACCTTTTGAGGAAATAAAGAAACCTTCAAAGAGGTGTGTTTCGAGAGTAAGAATACTCCGTAATCTACCACCTGGAACCTTTGAGGTACACACAAGATTTAAACATTAAGGAAATCCTAGGAAATTAGAGGGGTGTCTCGAGAGTAAGAATACTCCGTACTCTACCCCCACCTATTCTAAGATTCATAAAGTTAAGTTTACATTAACCGGACTCCATTTTCGCTTGATTCCCCTTCCTTGCGACCAATCTATCTTAACCCCTGCTGGATCTTGTATTGAGATATATGACTGCAGCTTATCCAGTAGTTCATCAATAGTAGGAGCAGAAATAAGGAGCCTTCTGGAAAATGGAGAGATGAATCCCTGTTCCACAGCATAATCAAGAAAGGTTAACAAGCCATCAAAGAAATTGTTAACATTCAGAAGCCCAATAGGCTTAGTATGGAGATCTAGTTGAGCCTACGAGGTAATGTTAAAGATTTCTTCTAAGGTACCAAAACCTCCGGGCAGGGCTATAAAGGCATCAGAACCATATAGCATACAAGTTATGCGTTCATGGATGGATAAGGTTTGAACTTCATGCCCTCGTGTTTTTCCTGCAACATCTACCAAAGGGACAGGTATGACACCGATTACTTTTGATTTCTCTGCAAGAGCAGATTGGGAAACACAACCCATTAGACCACTGCTACCACCCCCATATACAAGAGTGATACCTTTTTCCCCCAGTTTCTTTCCAAGATCTACGGCCGCTTCTAGATAACCGAAGCCTTTCCCCACTTTTGATCCACAAAATACACAAATAGTTTTGATCTGTCGAAGTTTTGGTGCTTCCATCTTTGATAGTATAGAAGGGAAAACTTACGAAGAAGATGTGATTTTGGGATACCTGAACTATGAAATATGTTTGGCTATTTAAAGCCGGAAAAATTTACTGTTTTTGATTGATTCTGAAAAAGTAAAGATTTACTTTTGACAAAATCGGCCAACTTTTGACTATTTTATCAAAGATATTACCTTTCGGTGATTTATTTTCCAGCTTTATCAAACCTCGAGAAAGGAAAATATATTTTTTCAATATTTATAAAAACTCGAGAAAGGAAAATATATTTTTACCAGCTTTATCAAAACGTGTGAAAGGAAACAGAAGAATATTTTTAAATGCGTATCAAAGATTTACCTTATATCAATGCTGAATTGCCACAACCTCATTTTGTAAAACAGACTGGCAAACAGGATCTTTTGCGATTATATTTTTGAGACTATAACGATTTTTGTCCTCGTTAAATTGAGCATATAAGGAAAGGAGTTCACGTTGCACATACCCACTTGGGTGCGTCTCGAGAGTCAATCGAATATCATCCAAAGACTCCTTACTCAGTCCACCCTTTATGAATTCGATTTTATCATCTCGATTAGTAGAAGAATATCCTAATGATTTGCAACGAGTATTACAGTTCCAACGAGCACATTTGTAGCAACCACCCAGTCTTTTTGCTCTTCGTTTCTTTGCAAACGTGCTTTTGCCTAAACCAGGCATATGTTTTGGAAAGGTCATAGGTAATTCACCAGATAGTCGAACTTTTGCTTCGATCAACCAGCGAACATCTTCTGGAATATCATGAGCCATCAGCAACCTCAATCTTTCGAGCCTTATTCTATAGATCTTTCTCAGATCATTCATAGGAAGATTGGAATAATACTTGCGAATGTTAGAAAGGATGATATCCATTGTTTGATGATTCTAACCTCTTCCCAGCATGAACTATTTAAAAGCGTAAAGGATCTGAGTGAATCCGCGTGATGTTGTGTCCAGCAAGAAAGCGCAGGATTATTTTAATGAAAAGAGGAGACAAGAAGTAATGCACTGTTAAATTTTATCGATAAAGGAAGATTTGATGATAAGATTTGAGATATGAAATATTTTTCTTGGATTTTGGGTACTGATATTCTGATATAATAATCAAGGTATAGAAATAATACGGGAATACGTGAAAGAGAAATAAGGACCGTATTGAATCAGAATTCATACGTATATACAAGTGAAAGAAATACTTTGCAGGAAATGTGGTGATATTTAAGTAAAGAATCTTAGTTTGGGAGATATTTGTTTACTGAATTTTGGGTTACAAATATTGGAAAGATAAGTTGATGATATTATGTTATTGGGTATATTACATAGAGAGATTATTCAGGGAATTGTTTTGATTATTTTGAGAATATTCGATGATAAGAAGAAAGGAAAAATTATTATGATATGATATATCAGTAAAGATTTGTTGAAATTTTAGAGATATATACTAATATCTGAGGTCACATGATACGATGATAAGTGACAAGTTACATGAATACTACAAGATATGATGAAATATCACATACGATTGAGAATTTTCATTTTGATTCAGAAGAATTTATGAGTAGACATATGTCTATTATTGATAGAAAAGTCCATGTCTTAAGAAAACAAATTGATGCATTTAGTCAAAGTCCAGTGGGTTAAATATGGTTGGGTTAAATATGGTAGCGATGATGCTACATAAGAAGAAGAAGAATAGATTCTGATTAAGTATTCAGAAATCATAAGATCAAGTAAGTTTAATTTCGAGGACGAAATTATTTTAAGGAGGTAAGATTGTAGCGACCCAGAATTTTTACGCGATTAATAATTATTTTAATAGAAAATCGTGTCGCTACTATTAAGTTAACGCCGCGACGTATTCGTATAGCCAAGTCAAGAAATAATCGAGATCGTTCGATTTTAAATTAAATTCCGAATTTCTAAAAAAAAAATATCTCCATTCTCTTGATTTAAAGTATATTAAGTCCAAGTACTTAATTCAATGTTATCCCAATATTTATTTATACAAAAATTACTTTTATTATTGAAATTAAGAAAATATATGCAAGCATGGGAGGTTCCATTATATATAATCATGAAGAGCATAATATTTGTATAAATATGGAAAAGTATATGAATGATTGATAAGACTCCATTATATGTAATCATGAAGAGCATAATATTTGTATAAATATGGAAAAGTATATGAATGATTTATATACTCCATTATATATAATCATGAAGAGCATAATATTTGTATAAATATGGAAAAGTATATGAATGATTTATATACTCCATTATATATAATCATGAAGAGCATAATATTTGTATAAATATGGAAAAGTATATGAATGATTGATAAGACTCCATTATATATAATCATGAAGAGCATAATATTTGTATAAATATGGAAAAGTATATGAATGATTTATATACTCCATTATATATAATCATGAAGAGCATAATATTTGTATAAATATGGAAAAGTATATGAATGATTGATAAGACTCCATTATATATAATCATGAAGAGCATATTATTTGTATAAATATGGAAAAGTATATGAATGGTGCTTTACTTTAAGAAAAGGATGTGTTAAAATTAATAGAATTGAATGATTATGTTTACAATATGCCAACTTTATACATCTATTTAAACCCATCTCTTTTACACACAACTCTACACATATACACTTATTTCCAATCTCTTGACAAAATCCACAAGTAAGAGAAATTCAAGGTGGTCAAGAAAGTTTTGGTCCATTTACTACTACACTTCATTTTAATCTTTTAAAAGGTAAGTATATCTTATGTTTTTATGAAAAGTAAGTATGTTTTTATGAAAGGTAAATACACCTTATGTTTTTATGAAAAGTAAGTATGTTTTTATGACAAGTAAGTATATCTTATGTTTTTATGAAAAGTAAGTATGTTTTTATGAAAGGTAAATACACCTTATGTTTTTATGAAAAGTAAGTATGTTTTTATGACAAGTAAGTATATCTTATGTTTTTATGAAAAGTAAGTATGTTTTTATGACAAGTAAGTATATCTTATGTTTTTATGAAAAGTAAGTATGTTTTTATGAAAGGTAAATACACCTTATGTTTTTATGAAAAGTAAGTATGTTTTTATGACAAGTAAGTATATCTTATGTTTTTATGAAAAGTAAGTATGTTTTTATGAAAGGTAAATACACCTTATGTTTTTATGAAAAGTAAGTATGTTTTTATGACAAGTAAGTATATCTTATGTTTTTATGAAAATGTTTGGGTCATTGCTATGAAATCAATCTCACAAGATTGTTATGGGTTCCATATGATATGTTTATGATTATGCTAAGGGGACCGGAGTTTAGTAGCGCTACACATAAGAATTCTTGCCATTTAAGTTCGGTAAAATTCTTGTGTCTCCCTATGTTTATGAGTATTTCGATCCTATCCTATGTTATGATGAAAATGATCCATATGCTTTCAAAAGAAAATTTATGCTTGGTATACTTACTGGGATTTTATAAATCTCACTCCACGATATTTACCATTTTCAGATAATTGAAGGTTCGAGGCGGTCAACATGGAAGTGGCAAAAGTGGTTAAGATTGATGAGATAATTATGTTGAACTTTATGTAAGAAAATTATGTTCTATTTTTATTCACAAAATTGTTATGGGATTCTAATTATTCTTTTGAATAATTTTACATTACTATTTAAGTCTCGATAATATGATATGAGTCACTTTTAGTGGCACTCGAATGGTCGAGAATTCGAGTCGTCACATACTAAGACTCCTTCCTATGTCTTCAAATTAAACAAAGCCTTATATGGGCTTAAGCAAGCACCAAGGACTTGGTATGACAAGCTAAAAACCACATTTTTAACTGGAATTTCTCACAATCCAAGGCTGACTCCTCTCCCTTTTTCTAAGAATGCTACGGGGACTGTGTTTATCTTAATTTATGTTGATTATATAATCATCACAGGAAACAACAAAGATCAGAATCTGGAGATAATTCAAAGGCTGAACACTGAATTTACTCTTAAGGACATGGGTGAATTAAGTCAATTTTCTGGGAATTGAAGTAAAAAGAAATGAAAGAGGTATATTTCTTACATAAGCTAAATACACTGATGATGTGCTAATAAGATTCGATTTCCAAAACTTCAAACCATCACCCACACCTATCTCTCTAGGAAATACCTTATCCAAAGACATTGGAGATCCCCTACCAAATCCATCCATCTACAGAAGTTCAATGCGAGGTCTCCAATACCTATTTCACACATGCCTTGATATTACCTATCCAGTTAACAAACTAAGCCAATACCTTCAAGTTCCTACCAATTCACACTGGACGACACTCAAACGTATTTTCAGGTACCTAAAGGGAACAACCAATCAAGGATTATGGATAAAAAGGACTGAATTTTTGAACCTGAATGCATATTCAGATGCAGATTGGGTATCTTGCCTAGATGAAAAAAGATCAGTCGGTGCCTACTGTATCTATTTTGGCGAAAACCTTATTGCTTGGTCCTCAAAGAAACAAAATGTTGCATCCATATCAAGTACTGAATCTAAATACAGAGCACTAGCTTCAGCCGTATCTGAATTATTATGGACGCAGTCACTTTTCAAGGAAATTATTCCGTTGTTGTACATATTTCTCTGATGTAAAATATTGCTTTATGCTGATTGAATAGAATTCAAGAAATCATTTTCAATATCATTTTTATCTCGTGGGATAGTTACCATGGACACCATCTTGATCAGCCATGTGATCATGCACGCTACCACCGCTCTCCATTCTAGATTGGTTGTGTCACCACCATCTTCTTTTCCATTACCTTTTCCTATTTTTGTTATTATTGAGAAAAATTGAAGGTGGCTAGGTGGGTAAAGTTGAGGACAGAAATGGAGAAGATGTGAATGTTTGAAGAAAAACCACAGAACGATGTCGTTTTGGTTGACCATGGGATGAATAGTGCTCATTTTAAGGATCCTTTATTATATGTAGGATAGGAAATAGAAAGACATTCATATTACTATGAATTTAATGGACCGAAAAAGTTGAGAAATTTGACTCTTTCTTCCTATGTGGTTGTCTTAATGAAAATGTAACTTTCTTTTTGTTAATAGTTTTTGTTTAAAAAATAAAGAATGTGATATTTTCGAGGTAAAATATATAGTTGGAGAGTGGAGAGAGAAAATATGTGTGGTTAAAAAGTGATTTTGGGGAAATGTGTTTTTTAAAAATATGTTTACAAAACAGTTTGCCAAACAGATGACGGTAAAAAATTAAAAGTACTCTAATAATGATATTAGGCCCCCGTTTGGTATAAATTAAAATTAGATTTTTTAGTGGATTTTCACAAAAGTTGATGAGATGTGTGATTGTAAAGCAGTAAGTCCCATAAAATATGTGGTTAAAATTAATTGTTAACTTTGACTTCAGATTAAAATCAGATTTTAATTTGAACTAAACAAGGGCTAGGATAACAAGATTTCTTATTGAGTAATTTTGATTTGCATGAAATACATAAGGATCTACTTTAAAGTAAATTTTATTTATTTTTTAATACAGCCAAATATCTTCTAAACTTTTTTGTCATGACTCAGGTGTCCAAGTTTCATCCAAATAATCTTGGAACGAGCGACATTTTTCGTGGTTCGCCTTCCATGTAAATTCGAATACAGATACTACTTATGCACACTTGGAGTAGACATTTGGACAACGATTTTCTTCCCCAGGGACCCCGTTTCATCGTGCGAATGGGACCCTCGAAAGGACGACATCCAACGTCATAACTCTGTCTCCATGTAAGCACTTGCCTAATTGCCTTACAGCATTTAAATATTGTTTTCCTAGAGTTAAGATTCGAACTTTCGATCCTCTTGTTAACTTCATCCTCCTTTACCATTGCACCATGCTGGTGTGGGCCTTCTAGACTTTTCTTGATCTCTCGTTTAATGAGTTAAGGCTTAATTTACTTTTATTATATAGAGATGAAATATAAGAATGCATGGATGAATTAGATGCATTTATATGGATATTAATTTTACAATTTTTCACTTACACATTAATTAAACTCTTTTGTATTTTGCAGGGGTGAATTTTGGATTGGAACAAAAATATTTAAGTCAAATAAATTCGTAAAAGAAATTACATTTACAAATATTTTATTTACATAAAAAAATTAAATGGGATGAGGACAGGACCGGGTTGTTGCTCGGCAAAGTCCTCCTACGTCAGCTCGTTCTATCTTGCTCTTAAGGTGTATTTGGTTCATGCACATTTGTTCCGATTATATGAAGGAAGTAAACCCGCCCATACATTTCTACTTCAGAATTCAAAAATTATATTTAAACTTTTTTATTCATAAATCAGGGAAATTCGTATAATTTAGTGTTATTTTTTGTGTTCTGTTGTTGGTGCACTTCTCTAAAAATGAGTTATACCAGAATGCATACATGCATGCATGCATATACATACATGTTCACTTTATTTTGCGATACAAAATATCACCGCAAGTGTACGGATCGTGAAAAGTAATAAAGAGGACCAAAGAGTCCGGATTATCGTTTTCACTAGAACTGCTATTAAGTACCGAAATATTTGAGTTATTATCCCTATTTGAACAGACAAAATTGTTTGATGTTTGAAATATAAAACTAAAAAAATCAACCAAAGAATTAAAATTGTGAGATTGTTTTGTTTTTAAAAATGATTGCAAAGTAGTTGAGATTTACGATTTCACCTAACCAATTAAATTAACTCTAATTCCAGTTTTATTTCCTAAATATGCATTCAGTCGAATTCACTAATTAAAATTGAGATTCATCTCTCAAGTTTAAATCAGTTTTACCTAAATAAGTCAACCATGTATCGCTATAGAGGGACCAAATATTCTTTATCTAGATGCAATAAACACAATAATTTACATACGACCGCGATAATAACAAAAGTATATTTCTATCTCTTATTCAATTATCGAATTTATTACCTCGATCAAAGTTATTAACTCACATCTCGGATTTTGGAAGTAACTCATTAAATCATGAATTAGTGGCAATTAATTCATGCATTAAACACAATAATAAATCAATACATGCAACGAATCATTAAAACAAAGGAATATGGAATTAAAATAATCAACTAAGTTACATCATTCATCTCAACATTAAAATTTAGTTACACATCATGTTTAAAGAACAAAAACAATAAATAATAGCTTTCGTTGAAAATAACATAAGAGAATGGAAAGCTTGCATGAAGTATCGATTCTCCACTTGATCTTCAACTCTCGCGCCCTTTGAAATGCGTTGATCTCCCAAGATTTGAAGGTAGAAATATGAGTTTTTGCTTGTTCTTAAATGAGGCAAAGGTCCCAAAGTCGTGCCTCATATGTTGTATTTATAGGTGTTGGAGAAACCTAGGGGAAAGAGGCTGAAAATCTGTTGAAAATTGCGAAAAAAGCCCAACCCGACTCCCAGCGGAACTCCACGCGATCGCGCGGTTAAGTGAAAACTCTCGGGTGGGAAATTCAAGGGTTCGCGTGATTGCAGGTTGTGGAGCGTGATCACGTGGTTCGGTACTGCAATGCAAATTTCCACTTTTCCATCCATGTAAGTTGCTTGCTTCCTTTTATTTGCAACTTCAATCCTCTACTTTCAATTGAAGCAATTTAGTCCCCATAATACTGAATCTTCTCGATTAGCTCGTTTCAACTCTCAATTACTTCAATTGGGTCCTCCAGCTTCTGATTATTCACTTTGCCACCATGCAAGTTTCCTGATTGACATCGTTAACTCTTCAATTGCTCAATTTAGCTCTAGTTAGCATCCAATTGTGCATTTCTTTCCTTAATTTCTTCATTCTTCACATTTTAGGATATTTTCTGAAAAGTAAACAAATAAACACAAATTAAGTAGTAATTATTCTAAAACGACAACATAATATTCTAATTTAGACATATGAATAAGTGCATAAAATGCACTTATCAAATACCCTAAACTAGAATTATTGTTCTTCCTCAAACAATGTAAAATAAAACTAATGAATTAAAATAGAAAAGCACAAATATTTTTGTCATGTAAACATGTTAATTATATGTCTCAATAATCAAAATCAATTCGCACTTTTGCAAGAGTTTTGAACAACAAAGTAAAATAAGTCTAGTTGCCAGATTTTCAAGTGTGTGTGTGAATAGACAATGTCAAACCCCTACTCATGCAAAGATATACTTAAAACTGTATAGCTCATTATGCACAATCAAGCCCAAATCCCATGTGGTCAACCCTATTTATCTAAACGCTCATGGATGATCACAACTTACTGTTTTCTCTCACAGCCCCTAGTTTTTATCTATGGTGGCTTCTTAATATTTTCTTTGCTTTTTCCACACAAGATAGTCAGAGTCAGAAGTATGCATCCCCAACAAGTCAAAAGTAAGCAATCCCCAATTTTAGACCTTTTATCTCCACAGTTTCCGTAAACAAAGCTTATACCAAGCAATTTTTTCTTTTATGGACGACTTTTTTTTTCTTGTCCTTACCTCTTTTCATCTTTGTTCAATATTTTTCTCATTTGCTTTCTATGTGACCCTTTTAGTGAGTTTTGAGTTGATGACTCCCAAGTCAGACGACTTTAGGGCACCAGGTTCAGAGAACCCCTCAGACTTAATAACTCGAGTCACAAAGGCGACAAAGAAAATTTAAAGATGTTTAATTGTCTTATGTGTAAGTTCACTCTCCATACTTGCTTTCTAATTGATCCCTGCAATGAGTAGATAGCTCCCAACTCAGTTAAGTTTATGGTACTAGGTTTCAACACCCTTACAAGCTTACTTGTTCGAGTCAAAAAGGCTTTGAAGAATAGAATAAGACTTTTGGCATTTTTCTATTTTTATGTTAATTGTGGTTTATACTCGTTGATAAAACTACTTTAATTAAAGTACAAAATCAAGAACCACAGACCTTCAACCCGTCAAACTTGCACATTCTAACCATTCTACCCCCAAACTTTCCTTTTGAGCACATTTGGTTCTATTTAAGGGGCAGGATGTCTAATGATATTTTAAGGATTAACAAGTTATATCTAAGTTCGAGTTGCATACATTTGCTCCACGTGTATTAAACAAACCCCTACACAAGTAATAATCCAACAATGGCTATGTGCAAATGAAGATGAAACCTAGCAAGCCATAACTAGTTCATAAAATTCATGTTTTCATTTTGTCCCATATTCAAGCCAAATCACAATTTAATCCGTATTATACCCCAGGCAATAAACATGACAATAAATTTTTCAAGTTTTTTTCCCAATAAAAATCGAATGAAAACTTAGAATGAATCGCATGATTATGAAAGCAAATGTTATAAATGAGATTCTCCACTCTCAAACTAGAAAGGAACATTGCCCTCATTGTTTGTCAAATAGATGTAACTATGCAAAATAAGACAACAGAAAGAGAGAGCTAGAACTTCCCAGGTGTATAGCACTTGGATGAATTTGACTCAATTCTTGCATTGCCCAACTTGGTTCAAGGTGTTTTGATTGGTGTTTTCCTTGCAAACAACAGATAAATAATATTAGAAGTCCCAAACACAAATAAGAATCAATGAAATTTCAATACCAATACATCCAAACTAAAGATATAGCAATTTCTTGAATTTTCTAAGATGGTCGACCACATATATTCAAGCCTCGACATTGCGTAGAAAAACACAGTTTTTTCTGAGTTGTCTTTTGATATGTTAAAGTCCACAGCATGGTCTACAACTATTAAAAATTCAAGTCATTTGGAGTTCAATAAGGTCATGAAAACTATGGAGAAGTAGGTGACGTGAGCATTTTTTCAGGTGCAATAGCCTGCAGTGGCCTTTCTATGGGGTTGCTACGATGCAAGCTTGGTTTTTATGAATTTCATGCAATGTAATGATCCAAACCAAGAATTAGTCACACACAATCAATGATAGACATGTAATGAAGATATATGCTCCAAAAATTTTCTCAAATTTGAACAAAAATGTCTTTTGTGGCATTCCATCGAACACTTGGAGTGCATTGTGGAAATCAAAAGGTATGCATAAAGTTGAGAACATGTATGAACCCAAAAATTTTACCTAATAAAACACAAATCACATACACCAATGACTAACCTGAGCCCATACTTATTTTCTCACAATTTCAAATTTCATGAACTCAGAGAAGATTTCACAAATTTGATAAAACTATGAATTAAGTGAAGAAATCATACTTTAGATTTGATTTTGAAAGTGAAATATGCAATGAAATTGATGTAACTAAGTGTTGATTACATGCACAAAAGACAAATATCATATTTGAAGTGATTTGAGGAGAGAAAACTAGTTTTTAGAGTTTAAAATTGAAAGAAAAGAGTAAAGTTAGGGATATCAACGAGTCGAACTGGCTCCCGAGCTGAAGATCAAGGCTCGAGCTCGGCTCGAGCTTTTAGGGGTCGAGCTTTTTTTGGCCTGAGCCGAGCTGAGTCTCGAGCTTTTAATTTTTATAACAATAATTCATAAATTTTTTATTGAAAATGTATATATATAGCAAGTTGAATCGAGCTCGTGGTCAAAATTCATGATTCATGCTCCCATCGAACTTTTTGAGCGGGCTTTTTTTTTTTGCTCAAGCCGAGCAGAGCCAAAGTCTGTCTCTAAAAAAAAAAGCTCGACTCAAGACACGAGCTTAGCTAAGCCCGAGCTTTTTCCCGAGTAGAGCCTGAGCGACTCGAGCCGTTTTTCCATGCCTAAGTAAAGTATATAAAACTGCCGAACTTCCTCACAGCAAAGCCGCACGATCGCGTGGTAGAACATTGCACGCGTGGGCTATTCCTATAGTAAAAATCACTTTTTTAATGCTGTATAATCCTGCAGCAGTAGATTTTTTTTTTTGAATTTTAACCTCACTTTTAAATCCCAAATCACCTCATGATCTATATTATGCTCTCCTAAACATTATCTTCATGATCAAAATTAGTATGTGTGTGTATTTTTGGGATGACGATAAAGGACTAACTAAACTCAAAGATGCAAAATAAAAAACATGCCTAAAAGTGCAACTATGTTACTATGCTATGCAAATCCTACACATGCATATTAAAATGCAAGTATGCAAGGTAAACCCAACAAGTGCAAAAATAATGCATGTAACTATAGCAAAATAAAGAATTAACAAACTTGCAAAATTTAAAGCATACCTAAACATGCAAAAGTGTAGAAACATGCAAACTAAAAGTCAACAAGCAACAAAACTAAACATGTAACACATCATGCATGCATCTAAAATCACTATGAAATATCAAATGAAAGCATAATAAGTGAAAGGAAAGAAATTGGGTTGCCTCCCAATAAGAGCTCCTTTTATAGTCTTTGCCTCCCAATAAGAGCTCCTTTTATAGTCTTAAGCCCTACTTTTTGCACTCTTTTTCATGGAGGCATAAATGATCCTCGAGAAGTCCTGCATTGCTCGCAATTGCCCATTTTGCACTTCTAGACCATTTTTCTTACTTTCTTGAATTCCAAGGCCTTCTTTTCAGCTATTTGTTGAGGGATGTTAGGTTTTTCCTCCTTTTGTCCATCCATCCACCTTTTGGCACTATAGCTTCCACTTTGCAACAGCTTTCATTTTGCACATTAGGATCCTGTCTTGGAGTGATGCTAAAAGTTACTTGTTCATTTTCCACCCTGAATATGATTTCTCCTTTCTCAATGTCTATTAGGGCGCGTCCAGTAGCAAAGAATGAACTTCCAAAGATGAGAGGCATCTTATGGTCCTCTTCCATGTCGAGGATCACAAAATCAGCTAAGAAGAAGAAATTGTCCACCTTCACAATCATGTTCTGGACTATCCCATATGAATATTGTATTGATCTGTTCGCCAACTTCAGTGTGATATTTGTTGGTTTAGGCTCCTCCAAACCAAGTTTCCTATAAACAGATAGAGGTATTAAATTAACACTTGCCCCTAAATCTCACAACACATTATCAAAGCTAAATTTACTAATTGTACACGGGATAGAGAAACTCCCTAAATCTTTCAACTTTTGTGGTAACTTCTTCTGTAAGATGGCACTTTACTCTTCACTCAGTGCTACTGTCTCAAAATCTACCAGCTTCCTTTTGTTTGACAGCATCTCTTTCATGAATTTCAAGTAAAGCGGCATTTGAGCCAAGGTTTCTGCAAATGGAATGTTTATGTGCAGTTTCTTAAAAGTTTCCAAAAATTTACCAAACTGCTATTCCAACTGGCGATTTCTCATTCTTTATGGATATGGAATGGGAGGCACATAAGCTTGAATTGGGGGTCGAACTCGAACTTCTTCTTCAACTTTTTCTTGAACTTCTGAAGTAGACCACTGCTCTTCTTCCAATTTCTGTTTTTTCTCCACATCTTGCCTTTTCTTCTTTTCATACTCCTTAACAGTTATTTCTGGTAACTAAACCCCACTTCTTGTAGTAACTGCATTAACATGCTCACAAGGGTTCATTTCAGTGTTACTTGGTAACTATCCAGGCTGCCTGTCAGATCTGCTTGCTGCTATTTGCCCCATCTGATTCTTCAAATTTTTTATTTCAGCTGCTTGACTCATTATCGCATCATTCTGACTTTTAACTAGCTGAATTAACATATCTATGTTCTCCTTCATTGTGGTTTGGGCTTGTTGCTGTTGGAAGCCTAGTGGGTGCTGAACATTCTGATTATTGGCCCATGAGAAGTTGGGGTTATTCTTCCATTCTGAGTTGTATGTCTGTGAGTATAGACCACCTTGTTGCCTGTTTCCTACAAAGTTCACTTGCTCTGGACTTGATTGATTTTGCTGAGCCATGGGACAATTATTTACAGCGTGATGTTCAAAACAGAAATCACAAAGGGCTGTATGCACTGCATGAACTGACTATGTGCTCAAACTGTCAAATTTCTTTGCCAAAGCATCCAACTTCACGTTTAGTGCTGTAATTTCACTAACTGCCACAATTTCCCCAGATTTTTTTGTCGATTGATCTGAATACCACTGATAGCTGTTGGCAGCCATTTTCTCAAAAATTTCAGAAGCTTCTTCTTAAGTCCTGTCCATAATTGATCCCCCAGCTACTGAATATGTATACTTCTTATTTTCATCTGTCATACCATTGTAGAATGTTTGCAGCAAAATTCAGTCAGCTATTCCGTGTGTAGGACACTGTCGAATAATTTGTTGCAACAAAGGAAGGAGGTGAAGAGAAGGACCTCGTTGTTTGGGAAGATGATTTGGAGATGATATACCATGAGTACAAGGATCCCTATCTTGTACTTGGTGAAACTAACATTCCCCACCCTATTTTGCTTAAATCTTTCTTGCAGGTTGAATATACTTGGAGATTTGAGCCACTCCACATATGGCCAAGGAAGTTCATATTTCGACTCTTCCATCCAGTTCAAGTATTAGAATACTACTGGTTGATCCTATGTAATGGAGGCAATAATTTTCCTTTTGATCCAGGCGGTGCACTGAAACACCATGAACCAAGCTATGATTCGGGACGAATCATCCTGAAGAAGGAGGGAATGATGTGATCCAGATCCCGAATACAAGTCTTCAAGCAACAATAGATCAAAACAATGATCGTGTCATCAAAAGAAGCAAGTTTCATGTTAGGACCGAGCCAAAACGACGAGTGGATCAACCTCATTCAATGCGTCAAAGAAAATTGTTAAATCACAAATTCACGGCCGTAACATACATTACTCACGGCCGTAACATACACTACTCACGGCCGTAACTTACAGTGTCACAGCCGTAATGCAGTTTCTGTTAAATTATGAATTTTCGAGGAAAAGGGATTTACGGACGTAAATAAAGTCTCACGGCCGTAACTGAGAATCAGAAAGCTTCTTACGGCCGTAAAGGAATTAGTCACGGCCGTAAAAGTCGGTTTCCGTAATTTTAGGATTTTATTTATTTCCTTATTTTTAGGTATTTGTTTCCTAATTTAATTAGAACTCATAACTTAGTTTTTGACCCTATTTATAGGGATGTAATTTTCATTATTCATTACGCAACTTTGATATTATAATTGAGAGGCTATTTTGCTTCCACAACCTTATTCTTCATTGAATAAAATCCGAACTTGCGAGTTATTCTTGTTTGTTCAAATCTCGGTGAGAATTATTATTGCTTGTGATCAAGAGGTCAATATATCCCAGTGATTGTATTGGTTGCTTGGTTCAATTAATTTTAATTGGATCCATAAATCGTGGTTTCTTGGCGTTCTTGGGTCGATTTCAATATTTTGTGGGTTGCGTAACTACAATTGCTACGTGGTTTGCATCATCTGGTATCAGAGCTTAGGCTCCAAAAATCAAGGTTATATCTTTATTTTGTTTTCTTGAGTTTTCTATCCAGTTTGATTTTTATGTTTATCATCGAGTCCCATAAAAATCATCCATATCTTGTTGAGTGTTTTGTTTTTCAGTTTTTTGCATTCTTCTTGTTCTTGAGTTTGTTGAGTCTTTAATCCAGAAAATCGTTCAAAAAAATTTCAAAAGTGTTTGTTTTGCTTAATTCTTATCCGAATTAAGTTCCGTTTGTTTTGTCGCGTTCGTTGTCGAATTTTCGGATTTATATAAATAAAAAAAGATTATTTTTTATTTATTTTATTTATTCCGAAAATTCACCCAAAATTAAAAAAAAAAAAAAAAAATTCCATTCAAGAACCACTTTCTTGAATTTCCTTAAATTCTTGATAAATCCTTGTCTTCCAAGTCAAATTAAAATTCTTGATATTCTTTCCTTTCTAGGCAAAATTCAAGAATCACTTTCTTGAGATTTCTTTAATTCTTGACATTCTCTAAATTCCTTTCTTCCGTTTATTTTTCGAGCAAGAAAATAAATTCCTTCTTGTTAGTTGGTGTCTAGATAATCTATTCTTGAGTTTTCTTGAATTGCCACATAAGGGATGGATTATGATCCGGGTTCGTTATTCCAAACTAGATGTTATGTGGGTCAGAAGGTGTGCAGTTTGGCAATTGATAGGGAGTGCTTCACTAATTTTGCTAATATCACCATGGTTGAAAAATTAGAATTATCACTAATACCGCATAGTAGACCTTATAGGATGACATGGATGGGGGAATTTGGAGAGTTCCATGTAACCAAGCAAGTCCTAGTGACTATCACCCGTGGAAAATATATTGATGACGTATTTTGTGATGTAGTGCCTTTAAAGTCTTGTCATATTTTGTTGGGAAAATCATGGAGTCGAATGAGGGAAGCAATATATTATAAGAGTATGCACATATACAGGATTCTTACGAGAGGGAAAATATTCACACTGTATGGATTGACGCTCGAGGAAGCACTAGACGATTCAAGGAAGGTAAAAAAAGAGAGTGAGAGGAAAGTTGTAGTGAGATTGCAAGAGGAACCTCGAGATAGGGATGTTGAGAAGAAGGAGGGAAAGCTGAAACTAGAAACGGTTGATCAAATTCCAAAATTTGAAGTAGAAGATGAAGAATTGGGTAGTAAGGAGGTGAATGAACAAGGAAATAAAATTGTGGAAGAGGTGATTGAGGATGGAGGTGTGGTTGAAAATAAAAATGTGGAAGAGGTAGTTGAGACTAAAAATGTAGAAGAAGTTGCAACAAAGGAAGGAGGTGAAGAGAAGGACCTCGTTGTTTGGGAAGATGATTTGGAGATGATATACCATGAGTACAAGGATCCCTATCTTGTACTTGGTGAAACTAACATTCCCCACCCTATTTTGCTTAAATCTTTCTTGCAGGTTGAATATACTTGGAGATTTGAGCCACTCCACATATGGCCAAGGAAGTTCATATTTCGACTCTTCCATCCAGTTCAAGTATTAGAATACTACTGGTTGATCCTATGTAATGGAGGCAATAATTTTCCTTTTGATCCAGGCGGTGCACTGAAACACCATGAACCAAGCTATGATTCGGGACGAATCATCCTGAAGAAGGAGGGAATGATGTGATCCAGATCCCGAATACAAGTCTTCAAGCAACAATAGATCAAAACAATGATCGTGTCATCAAAAGAAGCAAGTTTCATGTTAGGACCGAGCCAAAACGACGAGTGGATCAACCTCATTCAATGCGTCAAAGAAAATTGTTAAATCACAAATTCACGGCCGTAACATACATTACTCACGGCCGTAACATACACTACTCACGGCCGTAACTTACAGTGTCACAGCCGTAATGCAGTTTCTGTTAAATTATGAATTTTCGAGGAAAAGGGATTTACGGACGTAAATAAAGTCTCACGGCCGTAACTGAGAATCAGAAAGCTTCTTACGGCCGTAAAGGAATTAGTCACGGCCGTAAAAGTCGGTTTCCGTAATTTTAGGATTTTATTTATTTCCTTATTTTTAGGTATTTGTTTCCTAATTTAATTAGAACTCATAACTTAGTTTTTGACCCTATTTATAGGGATGTAATTTTCATTATTCATTACGCAACTTTGATATTATAATTGAGAGGCTATTTTGCTTCCACAACCTTATTCTTCATTGAATAAAATCCGAACTTGCGAGTTATTCTTGTTTGTTCAAATCTCGGTGAGAATTATTATTGCTTGTGATCAAGAGGTCAATATATCCCAGTGATTGTATTGGTTGCTTGGTTCAATTAATTTTAATTGGATCCATAAATCGTGGTTTCTTGGCGTTCTTGGGTCGATTTCAATATTTTGTGGGTTGCGTAACTACAATTGCTACGTGGTTTGCATCATCTGGTATCAGAGCTTAGGCTCCAAAAATCAAGGTTATATCTTTATTTTGTTTTCTTGAGTTTTCTATCCAGTTTGATTTTTATGTTTATCATCGAGTCCCATAAAAATCATCCATATCTTGTTGAGTGTTTTGTTTTTCAGTTTTTTGCATTCTTCTTGTTCTTGAGTTTGTTGAGTCTTTAATCCAGAAAATCGTTCAAAAAAATTTCAAAAGTGTTTGTTTTGCTTAATTCTTATCCGAATTAAGTTCCGTTTGTTTTGTCGCGTTCGTTGTCGAATTTTCGGATTTATATAAATAAAAAAAGATTATTTTTTATTTATTTTATTTATTCCGAAAATTCACCCAAAATTAAAAAAAAAAAAAAAATTCCATTCAAGAACCACTTTCTTGAATTTCCTTAAATTCTTGATAAATCCTTGTCTTCCAAGTCAAATTAAAATTCTTGATATTCTTTCCTTTCTAGGCAAAATTCAAGAATCACTTTCTTGAGATTTCTTTAATTCTTGACATTCTCTAAATTCCTTTCTTCCGTTTATTTTTCGAGCAAGAAAATAAATTCCTTCTTGTTAGTTGGTGTCTAGATAATCTATTCTTGAGTTTTCTTGAATTGCCACATAAGGGATGGATTATGATCCGGGTTCGTTATTCCAAACTAGATGTTATGTGGGTCAGAAGGTGTGCAGTTTGGCAATTGATAGGGAGTGCTTCACTAATTTTGCTAATATCACCATGGTTGAAAAATTAGAATTATCACTAATACCGCATAGTAGACCTTATAGGATGACATGGATGGGGGAATTTGGAGAGTTCCATGTAACCAAGCAAGTCCTAGTGACTATCACCCGTGGAAAATATATTGATGACGTATTTTGTGATGTAGTGCCTTTAAAGTCTTGTCATATTTTGTTGGGAAAATCATGGAGTCGAATGAGGGAAGCAATATATTATAAGAGTATGCACATATACAGGATTCTTACGAGAGGGAAAATATTCACACTGTATGGATTGACGCTCGAGGAAGCACTAGACGATTCAAGGAAGGTAAAAAAAGAGAGTGAGAGGAAAGTTGTAGTGAGATTGCAAGAGGAACCTCGAGATAGGGATGTTGAGAAGAAGGAGGGAAAGCTGAAACTAGAAACGGTTGATCAAATTCCAAAATTTGAAGTAGAAGATGAAGAATTGGGTAGTAAGGAGGTGAATGAACAAGGAAATAAAATTGTGGAAGAGGTGATTGAGGATGGAGGTGTGGTTGAAAATAAAAATGTGGAAGAGGTAGTTGAGACTAAAAATGTAGAAGAAGTTGCAACAAAGGAAGGAGGTGAAGAGAAGGACCTCGTTGTTTGGGAAGATGATTTGGAGATGATATACCATGAGTACAAGGATCCCTATCTTGTACTTGGTGAAACTAACATTCCCCACCCTATTTTGCTTAAATCTTTCTTGCAGGTTGAATATACTTGGAGATTTGAGCCACTCCACATATGGCCAAGGAAGTTCATATTTCGACTCTTCCATCCAGTTCAAGTATTAGAATACTACTGGTTGATCCTATGTAATGGAGGCAATAATTTTCCTTTTGATCCAGGCGGTGCACTGAAACACCATGAACCAAGCTATGATTCGGGACGAATCATCCTGAAGAAGGAGGGAATGATGTGATCCAGATCCCGAATACAAGTCTTCAAGCAACAATAGATCAAAACAATGATCGTGTCATCAAAAGAAGCAAGTTTCATGTTAGGACCGAGCCAAAACGACGAGTGGATCAACCTCATTCAATGCGTCAAAGAAAATTGTTAAATCACAAATTCACGGCCGTAACATACATTACTCACGGCCGTAACATACACTACTCACGGCCGTAACTTACAGTGTCACAGCCGTAATGCAGTTTCTGTTAAATTATGAATTTTCGAGGAAAAGGGATTTACGGACGTAAATAAAGTCTCACGGCCGTAACTGAGAATCAGAAAGCTTCTTACGGCCGTAAAGGAATTAGTCACGGCCGTAAAAGTCGGTTTCCGTAATTTTAGGATTTTATTTATTTCCTTATTTTTAGGTATTTGTTTCCTAATTTAATTAGAACTCATAACTTAGTTTTTGACCCTATTTATAGGGATGTAATTTTCATTATTCATTACGCAACTTTGATATTATAATTGAGAGGCTATTTTGCTTCCACAACCTTATTCTTCATTGAATAAAATCCGAACTTGCGAGTTATTCTTGTTTGTTCAAATCTCGGTGAGAATTATTATTGCTTGTGATCAAGAGGTCAATATATCCCAGTGATTGTATTGGTTGCTTGGTTCAATTAATTTTAATTGGATCCATAAATCGTGGTTTCTTGGCGTTCTTGGGTCGATTTCAATATTTTGTGGGTTGCGTAACTACAATTGCTACGTGGTTTGCATCATCTGGTATCAGAGCTTAGGCTCCAAAAATCAAGGTTATATCTTTATTTTGTTTTCTTGAGTTTTCTATCCAGTTTGATTTTTATGTTTATCATCGAGTCCCATAAAAATCATCCATATCTTGTTGAGTGTTTTGTTTTTCAGTTTTTTGCATTCTTCTTGTTCTTGAGTTTGTTGAGTCTTTAATCCAGAAAATCGTTCAAAAAAATTTCAAAAGTGTTTGTTTTGCTTAATTCTTATCCGAATTAAGTTCCGTTTGTTTTGTCGCGTTCGTTGTCGAATTTTCGGATTTATATAAATAAAAAAAGATTATTTTTTATTTATTTTATTTATTCCGAAAATTCACCCAAAATTAAAAAAAAAAAAAAAATTCCATTCAAGAACCACTTTCTTGAATTTCCTTAAATTCTTGATAAATCCTTGTCTTCCAAGTCAAATTAAAATTCTTGATATTCTTTCCTTTCTAGGCAAAATTCAAGAATCACTTTCTTGAGATTTCTTTAATTCTTGACATTCTCTAAATTCCTTTCTTCCGTTTATTTTTCGAGCAAGAAAATAAATTCCTTCTTGTTAGTTGGTGTCTAGATAATCTATTCTTGAGTTTTCTTGAATTGCCACATAAGGGATGGATTATGATCCGGGTTCGTTATTCCAAACTAGATGTTATGTGGGTCAGAAGGTGTGCAGTTTGGCAATTGATAGGGAGTGCTTCACTAATTTTGCTAATATCACCATGGTTGAAAAATTAGAATTATCACTAATACCGCATAGTAGACCTTATAGGATGACATGGATGGGGGAATTTGGAGAGTTCCATGTAACCAAGCAAGTCCTAGTGACTATCACCCGTGGAAAATATATTGATGACGTATTTTGTGATGTAGTGCCTTTAAAGTCTTGTCATATTTTGTTGGGAAAATCATGGAGTCGAATGAGGGAAGCAATATATTATAAGAGTATGCACATATACAGGATTCTTACGAGAGGGAAAATATTCACACTGTATGGATTGACGCTCGAGGAAGCACTAGACAATTCAAGGAAGGTAAAAAAAGAGAGTGAGAGGAAAGTTGTAGTGAGATTGCAAGAGGAACCTCGAGATAGGGATGTTGAGAAGAAGGAGGGAAAGCTGAAACTAGAAACGGTTGATCAAATTCCAAAATTTGAAGTAGAAGATGAAGAATTGGGTAGTAAGGAGGTGAATGAACAAGGAAATAAAATTGTGGAAGAGGTGATTGAGGATGGAGGTGTGGTTGAAAATAAAAATGTGGAAGAGGTAGTTGAGACTAAAAATGTAGAAGAAGTTGCAACAAAGGAAGGAGGTGAAGAGAAGGACCTCGTTGTTTGGGAAGATGATTTGGAGATGATATACCATGAGTACAAGGATCCCTATCTTGTACTTGGTGAAACTAACATTCCCCACCCTATTTTGCTTAAATCTTTCTTGCAGGTTGAATATACTTGGAGATTTGAGCCACTCCACATATGGCCAAGGAAGTTCATATTTCGACTCTTCCATCCAGTTCAAGTATTAGAATACTACTGGTTGATCCTATGTAATGGAGGCAATAATTTTCCTTTTGATCCAGGCGGTGCACTGAAACACCATGAACCAAGCTATGATTCGGGACGAATCATCCTGAAGAAGGAGGGAATGATGTGATCCAGATCCCGAATACAAGTCTTCAAGCAACAATAGATCAAAACAATGATCGTGTCATCAAAAGAAGCAAGTTTCATGTTAGGACCGAGCCAAAACGACGAGTGGATCAACCTCATTCAATGCGTCAAAGAAAATTGTTAAATCACAAATTCACGGCCGTAACATACATTACTCACGGCCGTAACATACACTACTCACGGCCGTAACTTACAGTGTCACAGCCGTAATGCAGTTTCTGTTAAATTATGAATTTTCGAGGAAAAGGGATTTACGGACGTAAATAAAGTCTCACGGCCGTAACTGAGAATTAGAAAGCTTCTTACGGCCGTAAAGGAATTAGTCACGGCCGTAAAAGTCGGTTTCCGTAATTTTAGGATTTTATTTATTTCCTTATTTTTAGGTATTTGTTTCCTAATTTAATTAGAACTCATAACCTAGTTTTTGACCCTATTTATAGGGATGTAATTTTCATTATTCATTACGCAACTTTGATATTATAATTGAGAGGCTATTTTGCTTCCACAACCTTATTCTTCATTGAATAAAATCCGAACTTGCGAGTTATTCTTGTTTGTTCAAATCTCGGTGAGAATTATTATTGCTTGTGATCAAGAGGTCAATATATCCCAGTGATTGTATTGGTTGCTTGGTTCAATTAATTTTAATTGGATCCATAAATCGTGGTTTCTTGGCGTTCTTGGGTCGATTTCAATATTTTGTGGGTTGCGTAACTACAATTTTTACGTGGTTTGCATCATCTGGTATCAGAGCTTAGGCTCCAAAAATCAAGGTTATATCTTTATTTTGTTTTCTTGAGTTTTCTATCCAGTTTGATTTTTATGTTTATCATCGAGTCCCATAAAAATCATCCATATCTTGTTGAGTGTTTTGTTTTTCAGTTTTTTGCATTCTTCTTGTTCTTGAGTTTGTTGAGTCTTTAATCCAGAAAATCGTTCAAAAAAATTTCAAAAGTGTTTGTTTTGCTTAATTCTTATCCGAATTAAGTTCCGTTTGTTTTGTCGCGTTCGTTGTCGAATTTTCGGATTTATATAAATAAAAAAAAGATTATTTTTTATTTATTTTATTTATTCCGAAAATTCACCCAAAATTCAAAAAAAAAAAAAAAAAAAAAAAATTCCATTCAAGAACCACTTTCTTGAATTTCCTTAAATTCTTGATAAATCCTTGTCTTCCAAGTCAAATTAAAATTCTTGATATTCTTTCCTTTCTAGGCAAAATTCAAGAATCACTTTCTTGAGATTTCTTTAATTCTTGACATTCTCTAAATTCCTTTCTTCCGTTTATTTTTCGAGCAAGAAAATAAATTCCTTCTTGTTAGTTGGTGTCTAGATAATCTATTCTTGAGTTTTCTTGAATTGCCACATAAGGGATGGATTATGATCCGGGTTCGTTATTCCAAACTAGATGTTATGTGGGTCAGAAGGTGTGCAGTTTGGCAATTGATAGGGAGTGCTTCACTAATTTTGCTAATATCACCATGGTTGAAAAATTAGAATTATCACTAATACCGCATAGTAGACCTTATAGGATGACATGGATGGGGGAATTTGGAGAGTTCCATGTAACCAAGCAAGTCCTAGTGACTATCACCCGTGGAAAATATATTGATGACGTATTTTGTGATGTAGTGCCTTTAAAGTCTTGTCATATTTTGTTGGGAAAATCATGGAGTCGAATGAGGGAAGCAATATATTATAAGAGTATGCACATATACAGGATTCTTACGAGAGGGAAAATATTCACACTGTATGGATTGACGCTCGAGGAAGCACTAGACGATTCAAGGAAGGTAAAAAAAGAGAGTGAGAGGAAAGTTGTAGTGAGATTGCAAGAGGAACCTCGAGATAGGGATGTTGAGAAGAAGGAGGGAAAGCTGAAACTAGAAACGGTTGATCAAATTCCAAAATTTGAAGTAGAAGATGAAGAATTGGGTAGTAAGGAGGTGAATGAACAAGGAAATAAAATTGTGGAAGAGGTGATTGAGGATGGAGGTGTGGTTGAAAATAAAAATGTGGAAGAGGTAGTTGAGACTAAAAATGTAGAAGAAGTTGCAACAAAGGAAGGAGGTGAAGAGAAGGACCTCGTTGTTTGGGAAGATGATTTGGAGATGATATACCATGAGTACAAGGATCCCTATCTTGTACTTGGTGAAACTAACATTCCCCACCCTATTTTGCTTAAATCTTTCTTGCAGGTTGAATATACTTGGAGATTTGAGCCACTCCACATATGGCCAAGGAAGTTCATATTTCGACTCTTCCATCCAGTTCAAGTATTAGAATACTACTGGTTGATCCTATGTAATGGAGGCAATAATTTTCCTTTTGATCCAGGCGGTGCACTGAAACACCATGAACCAAGCTATGATTCGGGACGAATCATCCTGAAGAAGGAGGGAATGATGTGATCCAGATCCCGAATACAAGTCTTCAAGCAACAATAGATCAAAACAATGATCGTGTCATCAAAAGAAGCAAGTTTCATGTTAGGACCGAGCCAAAACGACGAGTGGATCAACCTCATTCAATGCGTCAAAGAAAATTGTTAAATCACAAATTCACGGCCGTAACATACATTACTCACGGCCGTAACATACACTACTCACGGCCGTAACTTACAGTGTCACAGCCGTAATGCAGTTTCTGTTAAATTATGAATTTTCGAGGAAAAGGGATTTACGGACGTAAATAAAGTCTCACGGCCGTAACTGAGAATCAGAAAGCTTCTTACGGCCGTAAAGGAATTAGTCACGGCCGTAAAAGTCGGTTTCCGTAATTTTAGGATTTTATTTATTTCCTTATTTTTAGGTATTTGTTTCCTAATTTAATTAGAACTCATAACCTAGTTTTTGACCCTATTTATAGGGATGTAATTTTCATTATTCATTACGCAACTTTGATATTATAATTGAGAGGCTATTTTGCTTCCACAACCTTATTCTTCATTGAATAAAATCCGAACTTGCGAGTTATTCTTGTTTGTTCAAATCTCGGTGAGAATTATTATTGCTTGTGATCAAGAGGTCAATATATCCCAGTGATTGTATTGGTTGCTTGGTTCAATTAATTTTAATTGGATCCATAAATCGTGGTTTCTTGGCGTTCTTGGGTCGATTTCAATATTTTGTGGGTTGCGTAACTACAATTGCTACGTGGTTTGCATCAATGTAGATTTTCAGATGGCAACCCATGAAATATAGCCGAGTTTTGGATCAAGGAGATCAAGGAAATCTTGATCTCATAATTATTGGTTGGGATTGCAGGAGGCACTGTGCAAGTTCCAATGTTCTCCATTGGAGGAACCATGTGTTCTCTCAAAGCACGCCTCCCATGATTTGGTTGATTTTGTTGTTGTTCAATGACAACTACTGGCAGATAATTCTAATTTCCCTGATTGTTCTGAATTCTGTTACCTACCACGGCTAAATCTGTTTGTTGAGGTACTTCCAACTGTTGTCGCGCCTTTGTCAAAAAAGTGTGTTCAATTTCTGTATTAAGAGGAAGCAATTAGCAAATACAAATAAGTGTATAAAATACATACATACATAGTTTGTACACTTCCACAAGATACCATAAACAAAATAGACACAACAGTAATTTCATTGAGTAGACTTATGTATACCTAATAGAAGATTGGAGGTACCTATTTTCTTGCTAGGTGCTACAATGTTTTCATGTTTACCAAATAAAAAACTATGTACAGACCTTCACTTAACTCCGTTTTCCTCTAAGCAACATTCTTATTGAGGAGAATATTGTCATTTGCAATTGTCTACATTCTTGGAGCAAAAGAAGGAAGATGGAGATACACCACTGGATTTTCTCTATAGCCAGTGCAGCTTCAACATCGGAAGGGTGGGTTCCACCTTTTTTGTTTGTATCATGACAAGTGAATTTTTTACACTTATTTGAGCTAAATTGCATTATAGACTCAATTGCATACTGTGGAAGTGGAAGACAAAAAATGAGAATAAATCAAGGGCTAAATTGAAGAAAATCAAGAGTTCAGTGACTAAATTGCACTTGATTAGAAGATGAAAGACCTATAGTGCAATTAAAACATAGTGGACTAAGGTAGCGAGATTCAAATAAACCCAAGGAATTACTTGAATAAAGTTAAGCGATCACCCAGGGATTATTCTTCAAGGCAGAATAAGAATATTAGCTGCCAAGTGATTGCCTGATATTTGTCTAGGTGGTCGTTTGGCAAAACGGGCCCAAAATTTGTTTCCTTTTGCAATTCGAACTCTACTAGATTTTTTGGTCTGGACTCGATTTTCTTGACATTACATAAGGTGAGAAGTATGAGAAATCGGGAGAACAACATCTAGGAGCTAACTTTGGGATTGAAGAATAATAGAACATTGCAATTCAATCAAAATTTCATACAACAAAGATTCAAAAAGTTGTTGACGTCAAAAAATGGCACAGACTCGTGTCATTCTTTTAGTCAACTAAAAGGAAAAATATATGAAGTAATATTGAGGAAACTCGAACATATGGTAGGTCCAGACTCGTGGTTTGACATTAATTGTTTTTCTCTTTTATATACGGGGAGAAATTTGAGAGAATACAAGTAATTTGGGAGAATTTTCCTCTCCTCATGTTGGGAAAAACTTGAATCTCCTCCTTTTGTTTACAATACTTGACTCTATTTATAAGCAAAATTATAATGATGTCACTAACAAGTAGCTAAGACTTAGTGAGATAAAATGATGATTCTTTATCAACTTGATGCACTTGTAGCAGCTGCAAGTGGCCTTGGTGGGATCTCCCTAGTTGGATATGACCTGGTCGGAATTTGTTCATAATTGTGAGACAAGTTCAATGTATCTAATTGATGATCCTTGGGAGTTGTGAAAGATATAAGATATTTAATCAAGTAGACCCACTTGACACTTTGATACTTGGTTGAATGAATATTTTACCTCTTAAGGTAGGTGGAGAGTAGAATCTAGTACTGAAGCGTGTTTCGAGTTCAAATTTAACCAATGTGATGAACTATCTTCGAATATCTTAGCATCTGAGAATAAATTTTTCAAGGACCTTAATTTAGAATTCTTAAGCCCTCCCAGGCATTTCCAGGTCTTCCTAGCTCCCGGGTTTGAGGTCAAAGGAAAGCTCCTCTAGGTCTAAGTTCTTCCAGTGCCGATCTATTCCAGGGCTGAGCTCTTCCTAGGTGCTGAGGTCAGTCTTTCTAGGACCAAATTCGGAGGTGAGGTCCTAACTTGGTCACAATTGCCCTCAAGGTCTCGGATAAATGTAATTTAGTTCCGACATTTTTCCAGCATCTTCTAGCTATTGCTCCCAGGGACTTGGCCAATTTTTCACATTAATAAGGTTCTCAAAAAGCTTTAGAACTTATGTTCAATTCCAATACTTGAAGATGTCTTGATCCATGCTCCCAATTCTTAGTCGAACAACCAACTCCTTCTAAAATCGAGCAGATGGTCAAGATGACCTCTTCCTTAGTTCCATTGTATATAGAGAGCAGGAGATATGCTGATAATATCATAGAGGAACTGATTTATGAGGGAGGAGTGAAGGAATACGGGCTTTGCCCCCCAAGACTCAACGTGTTGTAGAAAGGAGCATAGTAGATGCTAGGACTTAGAGTAGTGACCTTTCCTTCTTTTAAGGAGCTCTTGATATGTACTACATCTTTTGTGACTATCTTTATTAATGAAAGCACCTCTATTTTTGAGAAAGTATTAAATTCTTGTTTTTAATGAAATTTAGCATTTTCTCAAGTGTTGAGTTATTACAATTTTCATTTCACTTTAATGTTTAATAATGAACACAAATTGAATGGCTCGTGCCTTGGAATAACTTAATAAGCATGTGTAAGCACAATATAGTTAACTTCTCATTATAATTCAAATGCTTTAACATATTATTAAGTATTTGAAATAATTAAAATAGCTCGTACTTTAGCGCCTTATTGATTGAACTAAAGCTTGATCCTGTCCAATTTTGTACTTTGAGCATGGTAGTTTGAGTCCTTCATTTGAAGATTTTGTACTTTGAGCATGTGGGATAAGGTTTTTCTTCCAAGTGTGCGACACTCCTTTGGAGTCCTTTATTATCTCGTGGGGATTTTTGGACTATTTTGGGCCCTTATCCTCCCGTGGGGATTGCTAGACTGTTTATTAGCTGGTCATTATTACCAGATTGTGCTTATGTTCTTGTTCCTTTGTTACGTTTTGAGGCTATAGCCTAACTGTCTAACTCGGGACTTCTGAGGGACATAGCCGAACTTAGGGATTTGATGGAGAGTTTGGGGCCGTAGCCGAGCTTTTAACTTCTGATGGCCATAGCCAAACTTAGGGATTCTGATAGAGAGTTGAGTTTTTGGAGCTGTAGCCAAACTCAGGGCTTCTGTTGGAAAATGAGTCTTGTGTCCCTTGTTGAGTTTTGTGGTCGTAGCAGAACTCAGGGTTTCTTTGATTCCTTAAAATATTGGAGTCCTTGTCCTCTCATACTAGGGACTTTATAGGCTATTTATTTAAACTTGAGGTCTTTTGCTCTTTGTTAAGATTCTACTTTTAGGCCATTTTTATAGCCTACAGAGTACTTTTCCTTTTGGCTTCTTGGAAGATTCTCTCTTTTTCAATACCTTCGATATGTTGATCTTTGAGGCATTCTTCGTGGGCCTAGGTATTTTGAGTATTTGTTCATAACATCTTTACAGAAGCTACTTGAGTACATTTTTTTACTAGTAGTGCTTCTTAAGGTGCCATACATTCCAATGGTACAGGAACGACAGTCCCTCCATGTATTGATTTCTTCCAATCATCATTTGAACCTCTGTCTTAGACTATTTTCAGTTCCTATCAATAAATATGATGAAGGTAGAACCTTGACATGGTTTTGACCTCTGAGCTCATTTCTATTGAGTTTGTATTTTACAAGACTTGAGTTCAGATTTTCTTGGACTTGAGGTTGAATTTCTAAGGATCTGGCTCGCTCACTTTATGGTAGTAGGCAGCATCTGCCACATTGATATATTTCTTAGCTTTGTAGAGGAAACAATAAGACGTGGGTCCATCTTCGTGTACTAACCACCAAAATCTTCTCTTTGTTCCCAGCCCAGAAAGTGCTGCCATTAAAGCAATGTCATCAAGAAAGTTGTAGATAAGTCCTTCAATCTTGTAATAGAATGTTTGGGGAGCATCCTGAACCATCTCTGTGGATGATCTCCAAAAGTGAGGGGGAAGGCCTTAAACATAATATAAATCACTACAACCTTGTAGCTCCATCCAAGAGGTGTATTTATCTAAGTGACATGTTGTGTCACTTTTTCCTTCATAATTGGTTAATCAGAGAATCTTGAGCCTCCCAAGTAGAGGTTCTGATAAGATGTCTTCTGAGAATGGTGAGTGCTTCTTTGTGGAGTATTCATCTGTTGAGCTTTTATTTTTGAAATCAAGTTCAGAAGTTCTCCCTTTTAATTGACCTAGCCCATTTTGGAATTGTGAGGACCTTGAGGATTTAGATCCCTTGAGTGACAAAAGGCACTCTCTTCATTTTGATGGTTATATTTTCCTTCTGGTAAATCTCACCTATTTTTGTTAGCACTTCTCCTGGAGAGGTCATTCTCAGCAAAATATATACTCCTTGTAGGGTGACGATTCTGCTGCCTGAGATCTGGTATTGCAATTGATAGCATTTTGATTTTGTTATATGCGTGCAAAAACATTGGCAATATATTTGAACTTTTCCATGAATATCTCCATACAATGATCCATAGTTGCTGTCAAAGTTTCTACAACATGTCCCCTCTGAAAATTGGAGGGAGTTCGACATTCCGACTCCTTATTCTGTCATGGCTTCAAGGCTTAAAACTGGAGCTTTAACTCATTTTTGTATATATACGTATTTGAAGAGTTTTTCCAAGGGATTTTTGTATGAGATTTTTTGTGTTGGATATCAGAGAACCTCATTTTAGGGGGAGTCCTTCTTCTATCAGCAAATTGTTGACGTAAAAAAAAATGGCACAGACGCGTGTCATTCTCTTCGTCAACTTAAAGGGAAAATATAAGTAGTAAAAGTGAAAAATCTTGAACATTCGGTAGGGCCGGACTCCCAGTCCGACCTTTTTCCTCTTTCATATATGGGGAGAAATTTGAGACGATACAAGTAATTTGAGAGCATTTTTCTCTCCTTATGTGGGGGAAAACTTGAGTCTCCTCATTTTGTTTACAATACTTGGCTCTATTTATAGGCAAAAGTATAATGATTTTACTAACAAGAGGCTAACATTTAGTCTAATAAAAGGATGATTATTTATAAACTTGATGTACTTTTAGCAGCTACCAGTGGCCATGGTGGGATCTCCCTAGTTGGATATTACATGGTCACAATTTGTTCATACTTGTGTAGCAAATTCAATGTATCTGATTAATGATCTTTGGGAATTGTAAAAGATATAAAATATTAATCAAGTGGATCCACTCGACACTTTGATACTTGATTAAATGAATATTCTCTCTTGAGGTAGGTGGAGAGCATGATCTAGTACTGAAACATGCTCTGAGTTCAAATTTAACAAATGTGATGAATTGTCTTCGAATATCCCAGCATCTGAGATTAGATTTTTACAAGACCTTAATTTCAAATTCTTAAGTCCTCCCATGCATTTCCAGGTCTTCCTATCTCCTGGGTCCTCCCAGGTCCAAGGTCTTCTAGTGTCGAACTCCTCCAGGACTGAAATTTTCCAGTGTCAAGGTCTTCCAGGGCCGAGCTCTTTCCAAGTGCTGAGGTCAGACTTTCCAGGACCTAAATTCGAAGGTAAGGTCTTAACTTGATCACATTTCTCATGATAACTTTAGTTATTCTCTTGTTGATCTGGAACATAAAGTAGGTCTCCCAAATACTTTGAGCTAAATTGAGTGTCTTAAATAAGGTGGCAACAATAGTCATATTACCGAGTGATGAATTCAAGAAATTCTTATTGTTTTCTTCCAATCATGATGTTAGGATAATCTATCAATAGTGTTAAGATCAAGATGAAACTTTTAGTGTAGATTTTTAATTTAGGGTTTTTGTTTGACATTAAGAAAATTTCTTGATTTGATCGAGCAATTAATATTATTTTTTCGTTCTTTTATAATTGTGTGATCGATAATTGCATGAACTGTTGTGGCTTGTTTTTTGGTTCGTGAGACTGAAAACTAGTTAGATATATATTAATTTCCATAACACTCAATAGGGGATAGAAATATACCGCTATACTTTATGTGATCCTTAATTGTTCATGAATCCAATACCTTATTGTCTACCTGTCATTTGGTAAATCGAACTCCTAGTTGAAGACTAATGGCATTTACTCTTTTAGAACGGACATCAATTCTATGGCACATCTGATGAAAATTCTCATATGCATGTCTCTAGTTTTTAGAGATGTATAAGCACATCAAATAACAAGAGTATCAGATGAAGTAATTTGACTACATTTATTCCCACATACTCTCTATAATAGAGCATTGGAGTGGTTGATTAACAACTAATTGAGAGTGTCACCGCCTAGAATGATTCGACACAAAAGTTCAGTACCAAGTCTTTCCAACTCGTCAAAATTACAAAGTTGAAGCATGATATATCCATATTCTAGCAATATGAATCTGGATAATTTAATGAGACATGGAACATGTTTAAGTATATGCTCAGAAAATACCCTCATCATGGAATCAACAAGAGACTTTAGGTGCAATATTTTTACGCGTGTATACTTCCCCCGTGCAGAAGTATGGTATATTCTTCATCTAATTGTTCTTTATATACCAAAACTATTGCTGGAGCTTTGGAAATATTTGAGAGTATGGCTATACAAATGTTATGTTGGAATCTAATAGAGCAACTCATAAGAAATCTCCAGGAGTCTATGAGATGGACACTTTCACAACATTATTTGCAAAAATAGGTTCCTTGATAAATAAGGTGGAAATTATATCTTAAGCCACCAATACATCAAAGAAATTGAGACTAATCTATGAGAAATATGAGGCAAATCACAACATGATGTATGACAGAATCGAGGCAAATTTAGATGAAAAAGGATCTAGCAGAAATTTACAGGTTTGGAGTCCAACCTCCATTTCGGGCCCATAATATGTCTATTTTGGGTAGTTCGACAAGACAAATTGGACTCACTACTTTTTTGTGACATACGATGGATTTTGGGCATTCGAGATCGTTCAGACAACGAAAATAGTGTTTTAATAATTTAGTGTTATTTCTATCATTTAGTTTATCTTGAATTCCTTTTATTTTATTTGATCTAGAATAGATTTTATGTTTTCTAGATGATTTAGAATATGTTTCTTTGTTTTAGTTAATCTAGAATAGGTTTAATGTTTTTTCTATTTGATTTAGAACATATTTATTTCTTTCATAGCCCTATAAATAGAGGGTTAATTCATTGTTTTTAGTCATTCAGATTATTAATAAAATTCTTGAGATTTCTTCTCAATTCGCTTGGTGGATTCCGAGTTAATTGGTGGATTCCAAGTTTAATATTTCTTTTAAGGATTTCGCTTGAATTCCTTGCTTCCATCATGCGTCAAGTGTTATCAGAGTACGGTCTATCCGTCTCGTTACCTTTTGATCGTGTTTAGTATATCCTATATTAATGGCAGATGTTCCAGTTACCAGGGGTGAATTCGATGCACTAAAAACAGAGATAACTAATATGGTGGATACCCGTCTTGAAGAATTACAACAAGTCATATTATAGGCCATGGGGAACAATGCTAGAAATAATGTTGCGAATAATGACAGGGGCGTAGGTAATAGATGCATCAATGGAAGGGATGATCCACGAGCTAAAAGAGGTGCTATTGGTATAAGACATGACATTGTCGCTAATGAATCAGATTCGGAGGAGGATATTGCTCCTCCACGAAACAACATTAATCGGGAAGACTATCATGTTAAGGTAAATATTCCCTACTTCGCTGGAAACTTGAGAGTTGAAGTTTTTTTCGATTGGCTAGATGAAGTTGAAAGGTTCTTTGACTACTGGAAAATCTAGGAGCATCGAAAAGTCATAGAAGTAAACTATCGACTCAAAGGATGTGCATCAATTTGGTGGGATGGACTGCAGACAGACCATATCCAACAAGGCAAAAATAAAATTCGAACTTGGCAGCGAATGAAGAAATTAATGATTAAACGTTTTCTTCCTCTAAACTATGTACGACAATTTTGCATTTAAAATAAGAAATTTCAGCAGTCTTATAAAGTTGTACAAGAATTCATTATCGATCTTCAAGAACTTGATACTCATATTAACATCCAAGAATCAGAAGAAGTTATCTATAAAGATGGAGGTATTTCCTTAGAAGAAGAGTATTTAGAAGACAATGAATGTATGAATAAAGCTGAACTAAAAGAAATCATCTATGTAGGTGAAGATATTTTCTTAGATGAAGTCCATTTTACTGTCCCAACTGAAACTCAGATTTTTGTTGACCAAACTCAAGCTCACTTGGATGACCTATTCCAAACCCAAAAAGAATCAACTGAGTGGTTCGAATTTGAGAAAAAAGAGGGTGTTACTTGTAATGAGACGAGAGTTGAGTTTGCTGGTGACAGGAAGAACGTTCAAGAGAAACATGTGAATTTTATTTATAAGGATAAAATCGAAAAGTTAAAAATCGAGGAAACAATTTCGGTGGGTTGCTTACATGCTAAACATGTTAGCTATTATGTCTTAAAGGAACAACCCGGTTTTAGTCCTGGTTAGTTTAAAATGTTTTATTTCAGCCCCAAAGTTTTCTATTTCAGTCCATTGATTTTAAAACATTTATATTTAGTCCCCCTAATTTTTAAATGATTATTTAGTCCCCAAGATATTTAAAACATATGATTCGGTCCAATAGTTTTCAAAATCATCCATTTTGGTCCCAACTATTTTCAAATCTCAACTATGTTTGATTTTCAATTTAAACCATAAACACTTATCCTTCTTTTAAAAGCTCTTCCATTTTAAATCTTTGAATTCCAAAATATTAGTTTAAGATTTATGTATTGGCTAGACGAGGCGTTTGGACGATTGAAGTTTTTTCCCGCTCAACAAACTCGATAATACTTTAAGGTAGGTTCATAGTTCAAAAACCTTTTCTTTAAATTGCGCAATATTAAGTAAATTACTATTGAAAATTCCTACATGTTATTATGTGATTTATGAGAATTACTTGTCTTCGGACATGATGTTACTTGCTTTCGAGCATGAGATTACTTGTCTTCGGACATGATGTTTATTTACCTTCGGGCATGACAATTACTTGTCTTCGGACATGAGACTACTTGCCTCCGAGCATGAGAATTTCTTGCTTGTTTAAGCATGATGTTATGAGAATTTAGAAATTAAATTGCATGATTATATGTGTTATTTATGATATAGTTTATTTAATCTTGCGCTCAGCCTACTGAGTATTTCTATGAAATGCTCACCATTTTTTTAAACTTACAAATTTTCAGATTTCGGAGCTGGCGACGGAGCGCGCGATGGTGGTTATTGAAGAATTAGAAAAATATGTTTTGAAGATAATTGATTAAACCCATTTATTTTGAGATTTCGAATTTTCTTATTATTGTTTAAGCCATTTTTAAACGTTTGAATTATTTTTTTTTTATGAAATTGAATTTTAAATTCTTGCGCTCAATTTTTATGTTTCGAAAAATACTTTGAAAGAATGACGTGGTGTTCCGAGTGCTTTAGAACTAGGGGCGTTACACCGGTAGTGATGATGATTTATTCATGAAACCACAATTTATTGGACCGCTAATCCTCGGATTTGAGAAATTTAAATTCAAAGGAGTAAGACGTCGCCAGTGGCTAATAGCTTGGAAATTTTCGAGTTCAAATTATAACTCAGGGTCGAGTTATTTGGAGGTGGAAGGGTCTGATGTAGGACAAAATCAAGGCAAAATTAGACGAAAAAGGATCTAGCAGAAATTTACAGATTTGGTGTCCGACCTCCGTTTCGGGCCCATAATGTCTATTTTGGGTAGCTCGACGAGACGAATTTGACACACAATGGATTTTGGGCATTCGAGATTGTTCAGACAGCGAAAACAGTGTTTTAATATTTTAGTGCTATTTATGTCATTTAATTTATCTTAAATTCTTTTTATTTTATTTGATTGAGAATAGATTTTATGTTTTCTGGATGATTTATAATATGTTTCTTTATTTTATTTAGTTAATCTAGAATAGGTTTTATGTTTTTTTATTTGATTTAGAACATGTTTCCTTCTTTTATGACCTTATAAATAGAGGGTTAATTAATTATTTTTATTCATTCAGATTATTAATAAAATTCTTGAGATTTCTTCTCAATTCGCTTGGTAGATTCCGAGTTTTATATTTCTTTTAAGGATTTCGCTTGAATTCCTTGCTTCCGTCCTGCGTCACAACACTTCAAATTATCCTATTGTAGCACAACAACTAGAACAAGCAAATTTCATTCAAAGAGGACAACGACAGCAAAACAATCCATAATCACACTTATAATCCATGTTCGATGAATCATCCTAACTTCTCGTAGATGGACAATTAGGATGATGCAAGACCATACGGATTTCAGTATCATCAAGAAGAGAAGAAGCATTTGAATGTCGGGTCATTTTATGGAAAAGACTGAACAATATATGCACATGACTGATCAATTCATGAGGAAGATAGTAATGACTCTTTAGAATCAGCACGTATCAATTAAAAATATGGAGACGCCGACGACATATGTCACAGTGCTGGCTATTCTCTCTCTCTCTCTCTCTCTCTCTCTCTGATGTGATCCGGACCCTCGACAATCGGAGTCATAGCAGACTTGACGGGAAAATTTAAATATTCAAGCCAAAACAAGAATTCAACAGGTTCGAAGAGCTTTGAAGATCAAACAGTGTCGAAAAGAACCGAAAAATTAAGCAGCTGACCTTTTACGGCCGTAAAAGTTGGAATCGCGGCCGTAACGCAACTATCGCAATTTTGGGCAGAACATGACTTACGGCCGTAACAAATTCTTCACGGCCGTAACTTCGGTATCAACTTTGGACCAGAGAAGGGCTTACGGCCGTAAGCCTGGTATTTACGGCCGTAACGTATTATCGGGTCATGATTCATCCGTCCAACCACAACCTGAGTTCGGAACTTTCCGGCGTTTCTTCCGCGCTTCGAACCTCGTCATTTGGTATCAGAGCTGGACTTTGAATTCAGGTTTTTCTATCCAGTTTGATTTTTATGTCTATCATCGAGTCCCATAAAAATCATCCATATCTTATTGTTGAGTCTTTCTTTTCTTGATTTTCTTGTTCTTCGTGCCAGTAAATTTTTTCTTTGTTTGATCCATATAAAAATCCAACAAAATTCAAAAGTGTTTGTTTTGCTTAATTCTTATCCGAATTAAGTTCTATTTGTTTTGTCGGGTTCGTTGTCGAATTTTCGAATTTATAAAAAAAAAAATTATTTTTTTTTATTATTTTATTTATTCCGAAAATTCATCCTAAAATTCAAAAAAAAAAAAAAAAAGAGTCCATTCAAGAACCACTTTCTTGAATTTCTTGATCCTTTGTTTTCATTATTCTTTTTCTGTGTCCTTCAACAAAAAATTTCACAATGTCCAATTCCCATGAAAACGCCAAAGATCGTATGTGGAGATTTTTGAATGAAACTTTGATTAGGTTGGATAAATTAGATGAAAGGGAAGGGAAATTGAAAAATGGGCGATCTCAAGCAAATCGTAGTGATTATAGGCGTGATCCTAAACCTAGGGATGGAATCAGGGTTAAGAGAGGAGCTGAGATTGATCCAAAAGCAATTTTGAAAATTCAAAAAGAAATTTATGAGGAAAGATTGAGGTGTGAACGGGAGGCAGAAAGAAAATATTTGGCTAAATTGCGAAAAAAGGAGGAGAAACGAAAGGCGGTGATTAAATGGCTAGAGGAGAGTGAAATACATGTTATAGTTGAGCCTCGAGATATGAATGTTGAAAAGAAGGAGGGAGGCTTGAAACATGAATTAGAAGTTGTTGAAGAGACCCCGAACTTTGTGGTAGGAGTTGAAAACGTGGAGTTATGTGAACAAACTCCAAAATATGATGAGGAATTAGAAGTTGGGGTAGAAGTTCAAATTTTGAGCTTTGAATTGGTAGATCCACATTTGAATACCGTTGGGGGAGTGCATGAAATTAGTGATAAAAATCTGGAGGTAGAAGATGTGGTCGAATTTGAAAATAAAAATTTTGAAAATGTTGTTGAAAATGCAAAGGAAGTACGAGGTGAAGAGGAGGGCCTCGTGGTTCTTAAAAATATACTGCTATGCTTACATGATCTTTAATTGTTCATGAATTCATTAATACTTTCTTTTATGTTCGCATTCGTTATAGAGATATAGACGAAGTCACATATAGAAATATGTTTAATTATAATTGAGAGATATTGTTAAAAAAATTAGAAATATTAATCTTCATTATCGAGGAATTATTTTGTTAATCAAATGACCCAAAATTAATAAGTTGATAAAATTTGATTTTAGCCTTTAACACTATTTTGCATATAAAATCAACTTTCAATCAAAATGATTTGGAATTGTTCTAAATTTCATTTATAGCAGTTTTATTTACATAGTTGAATTTATTTTCAAAAAAAAATAAATCTTGGATTTACATATTTCAGTTAAGGTTAGATGCATAAAAATAACTTGTTATAATCAGACTTGACTCACAATCCACTTTATTAATTGTTCAATCCGTCTACTTCTACTTGTGGTAGGAAAATCATGCAAAATTTCACTTTGCTATTCAGCAATTTGGAAACAGGATTTTTATCCTTTGGATCATCAGATTATTTAGTGATTGATTTTACAATTCCAGTTGTGTCAAGTATGAAAATGATTTCATATTTGTTGTCCTGAGAAAAAGTTTGGTTTTGTGCTGCCTTACTGTAGTCTGGTTAACCCCTAATAGTTGATATAGCTTTGATAGAAAATACTTCTTCAATTTTAGTACAGACGAGATCTAAGTTAGAGAGAGGTGCTTTCAACCTGGGCGATAATTCCATTTCACGCAGGTGCTCGTTCTCTTGAGGGTTCATCAACTGTTCTTCATCATTTCATCTGATTATGGTTGTTAATAAGTGTTGTTGACCACAAAATTCTGCTGGACCTTGGACCAACACGTCTCAGCTCCTCCCTCTTGAACACGTGGATCTCTTGCGTACTATGACAAACAATCAGTTTGCAAAGAGGGCCGAGGTGGCTCCCGTTTGCACTCCGATGCCAAAGTCAATACTCATTTCAAGTGAATATATATTAGGTGCGGCAAATGTAAATGTGTAAAAGAGAGAAAAGGGAGTGAGATTTTATATATTGAGTTAGAGTATTGAATTACCCACCTCCATTTTGAGGCGAGAGTGTTCTATTTATATGAGAAGTTTTGGTCTTAAGATGACGACATGTGGTAGACTTTACACGTGTCTTTACCCTAGCTATTGGAGAGGTGGAACAACTTCTTTGAAGTAATCATTGCTACGTTTGGTAGGGGATGGACGCCTGTCACATCTTCTATAAAGGCAATGTCTTATTAAATTATAGTCAACTGGGGAAAGGTATTTGCTACTGACACCATATGTTGTCCCGTCATCTACCCGAGGTGTTATTATGGGGCACCTCGGCTTGTTATAAACCAGTTCGGATATAAAGGTTCGTGTGATTTTCCACCTCGACAGCTGGCCTAGAGGGATGCCTTAAGTTTTGGTCATGGGCTTAGGCCTCTTGGGCCCTTACTAGTGATTCATTTGGCTCCTTTTTGGACACGGTCTCAACACTAGTCCCTCAAATCCGATGTGGTCATTTATGGGCGGATCGAATTTGCCATAGGTTTGAAGCACTAGTCTTGTTCTGGTAACTTTCCATAAGCGGACAGCCATAGGACTGTAGTTTTGCCCTAATTTCGTTATTTGTTATATCCAGTGTTTTATAATTATTCTGCAATCAATCGGTTGGGAATCATTACATAGTGCTACGAACTTATGGCTCGGAATGCCATTCTTTAGTGAGGCTCGGACTCAAGGTAAAGTCGACCTTCTACTCTTTCTTTCCCTTCCAGACGAAAGTTGGGATTACGCTAGCATATCTTTTAGGCGGTACATTTAATACAAAGAGGCTGCTGGTATCTGTTTCCAAGAAATATGAAGAGGATGGAGGAGGACACATTACCGCACGTAGTACACACTTTGGTAGCTGAATGGTTTCTTCCCTTCCTTCTACAGCTGGCGCTTTGATTAGCCCTTCCCCCAAGAGACGCGGGTTATGCACATCAATCATTCGGCTCAAAGACCAAAGGTTTGGGACTATTGGGTTCTCTATAAAGCCTCCTTCATCCCAGCATTTCTCCTTTACCAGTTTCTCAGAATTTTCGTAGTAATTTTGTAATACGCTTTTCATTTTCATGGCCTTTAAAATTTCACGTAATATTTATGTTAATGTTAATTGAAATTTTAAATTTAATGAATCTTACGTCAATGTTTTGAATGAATTTGCAGTGGAAGGACTTGGACGCCGTCACGATCAATGTGCCAATTAAAATGTTGATAAATTTGTTTATGTACAATTCTATGTCTAATTGTTTGTTTTATTTGTTAAACTTGTCAATTTCTATTGGTATTAGGTGGTGAGCAACTTAGATTTCATAAATTGAAGGTGGAAAAAGTTTGGTGACACTTTGGAAATTTTAATTGAGGGTCGTTGACTTAATTTATGAGAGTTGAGGGACTAAATTGCAAATTTACCAAATCTTAAACATTTAAACCTAAATTCTCACTCTCATCTCTCTCTATCTCACGCCTCTCACCCTCGCTCGCCTCAGACTCTCCTCTCTTCTCGCCTCCATCACCATCGTCTCTCTCGCCTCCATCACTCTAGGCCAATCATAGCTCCGCCACCACCACACCGCCGGTAACCACCACAGTAAGGCACCCTTCCTGCCTTCTTTCTTCCCCTTTTCCCAGACCGAGCACGTACACACACACACACACACGAGACACGGAACACCCGCGCACCCACACGGCCACACACTCGCACACATTCGCATATATATGGAATAATATACATCTATATGTGGGATTTCAGGTTTTATAGTGACTTGCAGATTTCGAATTTGACTGTAATTTCAGAATTCTTGTAACCTTAATTGTTGATTTCAAATTTTGGATAATGGGTGTGTATATGTATTATTATGTATATATGTATATACACGTAAATTTCAGATTTCTATGTGTATAAATATATAAATTCATATTCAAATTTTAGTCTAAATTTCATACGTTAAATGCCAAATTTAAAAATATGGAATTTAATGATGTCAGTGTGAATCTAATACATGGGGATTCACAGATTTTAGGAATAATGGCATAAAGGGGGTGTAGGTTAATTTTCAGATTTTAGTTTACTTGATTTCGAATTATACCATTAATTTGGGGATTTAGTAATGCTTATGTATGTGTGTATTGATATATCTAAACTACCTTAAAAAGTATGAATGATGGAGAATCTTTTACTTGACAAATTTACCCTCACATTTTTTTGCCTAAACCAATTATACCCTCCCACCCGTTACCCTAACAAAATGTCACCCGGGTCTTCTTAGGAAACAAAATGTCACCCAACTCTAGAAAACAGACGACAATTTGCTTTAAAAAATAAAGAAAATAGACAACAAACCCCATTGCCCCCTATGCCCCACCCCCACACGCTCTCCATCGTCGCAGTCAAATCTTCCATTTCCCATCGGCGTTGAGGTTACCCATGTTAGATCTACCGACGACCAGAACCTAGAAACTCTGAGAGACATCTGGTAAGCCAAGATCCCCTTTTACATTCTACGAACCCAAACAAAAATTGTGCAAGAATATCAGAAAATCTTTCAATATCTTGTCTTTTTTGATTTCGTGGTTCGCTTGCCAATTCTATTTCAATTAGATTCTGTTTTCTGTATATTCATATATCGTTATAAATTATATATTTCAATTAGATGTTTCATTATAAATTATATATTTCAATTAGATGTTTCTTTATCAGTGTTTTTTGTTAATCTTAACCGGGTGCGTGTTTTTTGTTAATCTTAGATAAAGTATCGTTTCTTTGGATTTTTATAATTCATTTTGACATAACGATTTTTTTCACTATGAATTCTATTTTTCAATTAGATGTTTCTTTATCAGTGTTTTTTGTTAATATTGACTGGGTGCGAAGAAGTTTGGATTCTGATTGATTACTAGGATTTTGGTCCTTTAGGCATGTTTTTTTAATGATATGATTGTTGTGTTTTTACAAATTTATTTTTTTCCAAGATGAAATGTTTTCGATTTAAAAAAAAAAAAAGAATTGTTTTCGATTGATTAAGTTTTGAAGTGTATTTTGGATTTCAAAAGTAGAGCAGAAAATGCAGGCAAGTATATTTTCTTTCAATTTTTATAACTTCTTTTGACATAACGATTTTAAATCCAAAAGTAGAGCAGAAAATGCAGGCAAGTATAATTTCTTTCAATTTTTATAACTCCTTTTAACATAACGATTTTTGTCATTATGTATTTGATTATTTTCTTTTTATATGTATTTGTAAGATTTCTTTTGATTGGAAGCTCTGGGAATTATTGGAATTTACTACTTAATGAAATTCAAGAGTATCTTATGTCTGGTTGCTTGCAATTAGGCTTTATTAACTTGTAAAAACATTTGTTCTTGGTTTTACCCCCCTCAATTTACAATTATTATTAGTCAATATTGTTGTGCTTCAAAAAATAAAGTTGATTGATTTCTACTAGAGTCAATTTTTAGTTGAAAAAAGTGTTTACAAATCCTCTATTGTTTTTACATAGTTTGTGTAGTTGATGTTTCTTTATCAGTGTTTTTTGTTAATATTGACCGAGTGCGAAGAAGTTTGGATTCTGATTGATTACTAAGATTTAGGTCATTTAGGCATGTTTTCTTAATGATATGATTGTTGTGTTTTTACAAATTTATTTTTTCTAAGATGAATTGTTTTCGAATTTCACAAAAAAAAAAAAAAGGAATTGTTTTCGATTGATTAAGCTTTGAAGTGTATTGTGGATTTCAAAAGTAGGGCAGAAAATGCAAGCAATTATATTTTATTTCGATTTTTATAACTCCTTTTGACATAACGTTTTTTGTCATTATGTATTCGATTATTTTCTTTTTATATGTATTTGTAAGATTTCTTTGGATTGGAAGCTCTGGGAATTATTGGAATTTACTACTTAATGAAACTCAAGAGTATCTTATGTCTGGTTGCTTGCAATTAGGTTTTATTAACTTGTAAAAACATTTGTTCTTGGATTTACCCCCTCAATTTACAATGATTATTAGTTAATATTGTTGTGTTTCAAAAAATAAAGTTAATTGATTTCTACTATAGTCAATTTTTAGTTGAAAAAAATGTATACGAACCCTCTATTGTTTTTACATAGTTTGTGTAGTTGGGTTTTTCAAGATTTGTTTTTCTACCCGAGATTATATTGTATTTCATTATTAGATAATTACTTTAACAAAGGGGTTTCTTGTGGAAATGGATAAATCTAGGGTGCTTTTGCTTTTATGTTCATTTCTTGAATAATAATTTGGATTTATGAAGTGGCTTTTCAAGGAAAACTAAGAAAATTGTTCAATCTTGAAGGGAGGTGGATTTTCTTGTGGCAAATATGAGTCCCCTGTTATTTTTGGTTGTATGTGTCAAGGGTTTAGTGGCATTCCTTTTAGTGTTGAAGATTGGACCACTGAGAGAACTGATAATGAAAGGTTAAAATCAAGTGAAGATGAGAAGGGATACAATTTTAACAATTGCTGCTACTATTTTTTTCATCCTCTTTTCAAACCTCGTTATACTCAAGATCTAGAACAAGGGTTCTAAGCTTGGTACAATGACACCTATGGGTAAGATCTTTATCAGTTTTGGTACAATTTTGTGTATTGATAAGGTTTCTTAATTTTGTTGGTTGGTTTTGGAATATGAAAAGTACTACTCAAACTGAAGCTTCTATAGTTGTTTCTTGGTACATTATGATTTTTAATTGTGATAGCCTCGTCTATCAGCTACATGTGTGATTCGAAGATGATTGATTTGTTAATGTAAAATATGCTACTGAGTTTGTGGCTTACAGGTGATGAATTTGATATGTATTACTCAGTCGGTACATTCTCTACTTATGGTGAAAAGATGGTCTATAAAGTTATCTTTGTCGGTAATTTTGGTCTTAGAGTAAGAATTTACTTTTACATATTATTCAATGAATGTACCTTCAGCTAATAATTAGAGGGACGAGGAGAGCTGAAGTAATTCTTTGAAAAATTCATGTTCTCATAGTCATGGATCGTTTATTCGTCAATCAAATGGTTTGTAACTTCATACACATCTTGGTTCCCTTACTTAGTCCTTAAGAAATCACTCTGGAAATTTTTGTTTAAAATCTGTCAAGATTAAACCGAACCACTTAAACCTAAGACAGGAAAAATACTCATCAATATATATTTTTCAAGTAATTTCATTATTCATACCAACTTTATCTTTAAGTAGGCTATGGAATGCCATCCTCTTAGTATCAGGTTCAATGTAATGGAAATTACTTTTTCAATTGCCTTACAATAGAGTATAGCTTCAAATGTAATACTCAAATCATATACTGTTTACGTGAGACGTGCAACGCACGTGCTTACCACTAGTATATATATATATATATAGATGTGTGATTCCCACAATAGTTTTTTCAAATTCGGACTTAGTTTAATTTCGAAATTTAATTGATTAATTTCAGTTTTTAAATTTAGGTATTTAGTATTTATATGTATGCGTTAATGATAGAATTCGAAAATTATTAAATTGATTTGTTTAATTGATTTTCTTCTAGTTTAATGAAGGGTTAAATTGAGAATTTTAGAATTTGGGAAAGTGGTATAAACGTGAATAAATTTCTGATTTTTTTTAAAGTATGTATGTATAAATTTCTGATTTTTGAGATTTATGAAAATTGTAGTCTAGTTAACTGTTTGGGTAAAGTTTGTGGATATATGTTGATTTTAAGATTTGTGAATTTGTTGGGACTTTAAGGGAGTGAATGTTATAACGTTAGGTTAAGCAATGTAAATTTGAGTGTTAGTTTGAATTAAAAGATAGAAGATCTTCTAATGTACATTGAGATTCATTCCTTATCTTGAATATGGGTTTTATGTGTTTTTTGTCATATCCTAAGGTCACACTTAGGATAAATTGAAATTTTGATCTCGATTGGATGTTCTGCCATTATTAAAAAGGATAAGATGACTTTGTAATGTTCACTGAAATATTATTGTTCGTTTCGAATATGGTATGCTTGGGATTTGGTTAGTATTAAAAAGAATTTCAAATGTGTTTCGAGTCAAAAGTCATATTTATTGATGAATGTGAATAATTAGGGCTTTTGGTACATTGACGTCACGGGCAGCCGAGACTTCTTCCACTTGCAAGTCAAGATAACGGTAAATATTAAGGTCAACAGGTAAGTAAACTCCTCCTATTTTTATTAAAGTTGAAAGTTAATGTGAAATTACTGTACTCAAGTGACAGTTATGTAAATTGCTTATTTCGATGCTTTCGTTACTTTATATAAGTGTATATTGTTCAATTTGGAAACTATCCAAGCATTCATATATTTTGTCATTCCATCACCAAGTATGCATTTGTCATGGAGTACTGGGGAAGTAAAATGATTTTAAATGAAAAGTGTGGAAATTTCAATTTTTCTCAAAAAGTATGTATCCCAAGTTTTAAGAATAAATGGATGTACTTCTATGTCATGAAAGGTGTGAGTAGGAAATGGGACGCGGGGGACTGGCGTACCCGAATTAAATCGCTGTTGCAGTAGTAAATATTAAACCGTTTTGCGGTGACGATTACTAAACCGCTTGGCGGTGGCAAATATTAAACCGCTTGGTGGTGACGATTGCTAAACCGGTTGACGGTGGCAAATATAAAACCGCTTTGCGGTGACGATTGCTAAACCGCTTGGCGGTGGCAAATATTAAACCGCTTGGTGGTGACGATTGCTAAACCGGTTGACGGTGGCAAATATTAAACCGCTTTGCGGTGACGATTGCTAAACCGCTTGGCGGTGGCAAATATTAAACCGGTTTGCGGTGACGATTGTTAAACCGCTTGGCGGTGGCAAATATTAAACCGCTTGGCGGTGACGATTGCTAAACCGGTTGACGGTGGCAAATATTAAACCGCTTTGCGGTGACAATTGCTAAACCGCTTGGCGGTGGCAAATATTAAACCGCTTTTGCGGTGACGATTGCTAAACCGGTAGACGGTGGCAAATATTAAACCGCTATGCGGTGGAAAAATGATAATCTGGTCCTAAATAAGGAATATTGTCCACTGCATTGTGATTGGCTAGAAGATATGGAAATGAAGTAAAAGTCTTGAAATGATGTGAAAGTCTTGAAATGAAGTTAAAGTTTTTTTTTGAAATGTTTAAGTGAAAGTTTGGAAAGTATGAATGTCTTGAAAAGTTTGGTCTAAGGAATTTCATGTCATGAGCATGCATCACGTGCATAAAGTTTACTTACTGAGCTTTAGCTCACCCCAATCCCTCCCCAATATTTCAGGTGATGAAAGCTAGATGAGACGAGGAGAGCACTTGGCGACAGACTCCGGCTATACCTACCTTCAATTTTTGAGAATAAAGTTAAATTAGAATTCATTTAAGTTTCTCATTAATTATTTCTTCATTTATTATTGTTAATGGTTTGAGTGCAATTAAGTATTAGTGTAGTATTAGAGGTTAAATGATCTCTTATTTCATTTGCTAAAGTTTATTTACTTGAAAATATATCGTTGAGGAGTTTGGGACTTATTGAATGGTTTTGATGATGTATGGGATTGAATGAGTTGAGATGTATGCTTTAAAATGATTTTGAAGTTCCTCTACAGGTTGGTTAAGTCCAATTTATAGAGGAGATTCTGCCGAAATTTTTGTAGAATTTTATAATAGAAAAGTAAAAATGTAAGTGTTTGAAATGTTTTATTTCCGCATTTAAAGTGAAAGGAAGTTAACATGCCTAAGATGAAGATTTTAAACTTGGGGTGTTACAAACTTTTTTGCAAGAAATAGTAGCATCCTTCTTTTCCTTGCAAGCCTTTCATCATTTCTTGAGGATTTTCCACCCGGCAAATCATCTCCACCGTCCATCACCTTCCATTGGTGTGTTTTTCCTTTCGAGTGCACAACCTCGAACGTTTATTTTTGAAGGTAAATTTCTTTTCCTTTGCATGTGCAAAACTTTTTCATTTCTAATCTTCGAGTGTGGGTTTGAAAACTTTGTTTTGCATTTTGTTTTCCTCTTGGTGAGTCTGGTTAAGATAAAATGGAAAGAATTGGGGGAACGGGTTCACAGGAACTGTTGGCAATGACGATTCCTGTCAGAGGTTTCTGCCCATTGTCTTTATCGATTTTTAGTTCTTGCTTCTTTAGGGAGCAGATTAAGAGGAGGAATAGAAAATATGGCAGTATAATTAACTTGGATGATTTTGACAGTGAAGAAGAAAAGAACCAGACCTACATGGCTCACCTATCATCCAACAAGGAGGCCTCTTTGCGGGAACTCCGAAGCAAGGGAGATAGGGACTTGAGAAGAGAAGAGGCAGTGGGCTCTTCTTCTGGTCATCAGGACCTGGGCTTAAGTATTATGGCTCCATTTAGGGCGCATAGGGAAGAAGTAGGACTATCTGAGGAGGAAATAGCCCAGGTCGAAGGTTGGGTGGACCTAATGAACAAAGTATCAGGGTATCATGTGGATCCTGATCCGAACCCAGAGTTCTGGGAAAGTAGTGAAATTGCCTCAGAAATATGAGGCATTGATTTGGCAAGTGCTTCGGCGAAATTCAGGATACCGAAAGGGGTCAGATTGGTGCATCCCACACCTTCTTTCCGACCTTGCAGTCCTCCCCCGAGTCAGGTGGCAGTGTGCTATGACGCTTTATCCTGTGGGATGAGGCTGCCCCTACACCCTTTTTTCAGGGCGCTGCTTAAGAGCTACAACTTGTTTCCTTACTAGTTGGCTCCGAACTTCTGGACTCAGGCTGTGGGTACTTGGTTGGTGTGGCAAGAGGTCAACCCTGACTACCCCATCTCATTGCACATCATCCACACCTTATACACCCTGAAGAAATCTGTTAGAAGGGATAAGGATGTGAGGTCGGATGTCAAGGATTGGTACTACCTGTCCCCCAGAGGCTCATATCCTCCTATAATCACTGGTCATCCTACTTCGATAAAGAATTGGAGAAATCAGTGGTTCTGGGTTGCGGGGGAGTGGCAGAGCTCGCCCGTGGACCCCACTCCGGAAATCACTATTCCCCGAACTCTTTCCTCCCCTAGTGAGTCTTGTCTTTGCTTTGCGTCTTTAAGTGTTGTGTGTTATTTACTTCTCATTTTTGCTCATCACTCTTAATTTATTTTCTTCCTTTGTTGGCTTATGACAGGGTCCACCTTTGCCTGCCTCCTCTCCGACGCAGATTTAGCGGCAGTGAGGCGCTTGTTTGCCTACCGGGGCACTTTTCAGGAGGTCATCCAGCAGAACAAACTCTTTTTCAAGCACGACCTTATGAGAGCCATGAGTGAGTAGAGTTTTCTCATTGTCTTTGTAACTTCTTTCTTTCCTGCTAGGTTCCAAGGGCTTTCCTAAAATCTCTCTAAAGGGCCTTATGTCCAGGAAGATCCCTCCTGCCCTTCGCCATGACAGCGAAGTCGAGAGGAAGTAGAAAACAGTGCTTGCTAACCTGCAAGTGGGGGTTGTAAAGGAGGTATCCGAAGCGTCCACTACCCAGCTTGAAGGTCCCCTTCCTGCGTTACTGCCTCCCCCCCAGCTTGCTACCTGTAAGCCCCCAGCAGTCAAACTTGGAGAAAGAGGCTGAACCCAAGGGGGTCACAATAACGGGGAAAGGGAAGAGGTTGGATCGCGGTAGCTCTAAGAGGGAAAGAGACTCTAAAAGTGCTTTGGTGCTATCTTCCCTATCCGAGGACATTTCTGAACCCATATCCGAGGATGAACCTGCCCCTTTGAAGAGGCTCAGGAGGGGAAAGGATACCACCGCCACCGGAGGCTCAAGACTTGGAGGATGAGCCTTCCGTGTCAATTTCGGGGGTGGCTTACGAAGTGACACCTGCGGTGGCCGAAGAGCTCAAGTAAATTAAGGCTAGTGTCCTTCCTAGGGACGTTACTTACAATCCCTCCCTGTTTGACTCCCCTAGCTCCCCTCTTGCCAGGGCTGCCTTGGTCACTGAACAATTTTGGACTGAGGGCTGATCCGCCTTTTCTTCCCGCGCCACCCCATCTCGAAAACTACTCGCTGCCAAAGCCATGAATGCTAAAGCACTGGCCCTCATAGATGAGGTGGAATCTTCTGTGATAGAAGCGCAGCGAGACAAGAAAGATGCGGAGACTGCACTTCGTCATGCGGATAACATGCTGAAAGAGATCAATGATCTTAAAGATCAACTGTCCATAGCCCGCAAATCATCATCAGAGGATAGGGCCCTTGCAAAGCGCCTTCAGGAGGAAGCTAAGTGATAAGTGTATTTTATACACTTATTTGTACGTCTAAATTAGAATAAATTATTATCGTTTTAGAATATATGCTATTTAATTTGTGTTTATTTGTTTACTTTGCAGAAAATATCCTAAAAGATGAAGAATGAAGTTATTGATGAAAAAAAATACATAATTGGATGCTAATTGGAGCTAAAATAAGCAATTGATAAGTTTGTGACGTCAACCGGAAAGATGCAATGTGGCGAAGTAAATGAATAAGAAGTTGGAGGATCCAGTTGAAGGAGTTGAGAGTTGAAACGAGCAAATTGAGAAGACTCCAAAGTATGAGGATTATATTATTGCAATTGGAAGTTGAAAAACTGAAGAGCAAATTAAACACGAGGGACCAACTTGCAAATATCCAATGATTGATTTGGATAATAAGAAGATACTTTGAGGATTTTTGGGAGTCAATTGGATGCAAGTAGAAGTCAAAAAGGAATGGAATATGATAAGAATATTACTATAAAATTGATTCCAATCCTAGAAGATTCTAGACAGAATTTTAGTCGGACACTGAGACCTAATTTTGGGATAGTAAACGTTCGAATTAGGAAAATCCTATTTCAGGAAGAATTATATCCCTTTACGTTATCTTTCCAAATAACTTTGAATCAAATTAATCGGATAAGGGAAGAGAAAGATATGGTCAAAATACTGAATGTTGTGCAGATACCAAAAAAGACTCGCGCGCGGATTTGATGAATTTCTTTCCTTCTTCAACTTGATCTCTTCACCAAATATAAATACAACCTCTTTGCACGAAAATCAGACCTTTGCCTCTCCATAGAACGAGCCACAACAAAGATTTGAATTAAAATTCTTGGAGATTCAAGCATCGCAGAGGGACGTGAATTGAAGATAGTTGAAGAATTGATAATTGATGCAATTTTTCCATTCTTCGTTGTTATTTTCAATGAACGTCATTATATTTTATTTTTTCTATTTAAATACGATGTGTAGCTAAATTTGATGTTGGGATGAACGATGTAGCCTAGTTAATTATTTTAATTCCATATTCCTTGTTTTAACGATTTAATGCATGTGTTGATTTATTATTGCGTTTAATGCGTGAATGAACTGGCCACTTATTCATGATTTTATGTGTTATTTCCATAATCCGAGAGGTGAGTTAATAACATAGATCTAGGTAATAAATCCGGTAAATGAACGAGAGATAGAGATATACTCTTGTAATTATTGCGGTCGTGTGTGAATTCTAGAATGTAATGCATCTAGATAAGGAATATTCAGACCCGCTGTAGAGATACATGGTTGACTTATTTAGGTAAAGTTGATTTAAACTCGAGAGAGGAATCTCAATTTGAATCAGTGAATTCGACCGAATGCATATTTAGAAAATAAAATCTGGAATTGGAATTAATTTAATTGGCTAGGTGAACTCGTGAATCCCAACCATCTTTTAAAACAAAACAATTTCATAATTTAATTCTTGAATTCATCTTCTTCGTTTTAGTTTAAAATATCAAAATTCATTTGTTCGTTCAAATAAAGTGTAGAACTAAAATATTTCGGTAATTAATAGCAGTCCTCGTGGGACGATAATCCGGACTCCTAGGTCCACTTTATTACTTCCCACGACCCGTACACTTGCGGGGATATCTCACATCGCGAGATATATCGGTGAACAAGTTTTTGGCGCCGTTGTCGGGGACTGTTTTTATATTAATATCGATAACAATTAGTTCTTGCTTTAGTTTGAATTTGTATTTTTTTTTTTAATTTTTTTTTTTTATTATTTTTTGAGTTTTTTAAAAGTTGTGAATTGTCTCTTTCTCAGGTAATGAATGAATATTGAGATAGTTGGAGGCAACACAGCAAGATGGCAGCGAACCTTTATCAATGGCTCCATGATCAAATTGCAGTTCAAACTTATCAGATTTGTGACTTCTGCTGTGAAAATCATGCCATCCAAGATTGTCCTTTCGCACATCAGGCTCAGCCAGAGATTGATCACGATAATTATTGGAGAAATAGTCACATGCAGCAGAGGAGTTCATATTTTCAAGCTTATAATCCTTACTGGAATGAGCAGCCAAATTTCTCGGGGTCAAATAATCAGAGTCTCCATAGCCTGCAATTTTTCCGACATCAACAACAACAGCAAAGTGATCGCAACAGAGATTTATTATTACAGTTGCTAGAAGATCAACAAGAAAAATTGCAAGAACTACAGACAGATTTTCACTATCAGCAAGTTGGGAAACAACAGGTCAAAGAATTTATATCCAACGAAGATTTGCTACAACAGCTACTCCAAGATCAACAGGCTGAATTGAATGAAATGAGAGATCAGATGGAGCAGTTGGCAGTTAGTAGAACAGAAAGACCACCAGAGGAGTGTCCACCAATACATGCAGTTCAAGCTGAAACTGAAGATTTTGACAATGAAGATTTGATAAATCAGGAATTGTAAAAACAACAAGTTGAAATTAAGAAGTTGATGGAGCAGTGGACAGTAAGCTTGACAGAGAGTCAGCCATTGCCATTACCAGAAATTCAGGTGCAAAGATCAGAGGAGCTAGAAAAATTGGTTGAAACAATTGAAGAAAAAGAAGAACTTGAAAGAGTGGATCAACCAGAAGAAAATAGCTACCATGAACATATCTTTGTCCAATTGTCAACAATGCAGAATCAAGACATCAAGCTCGAGGAGACTTCAATCAAAGAGGAAGAACAATTGAAGAAAGATGAGTTGATCACAGAAAAGCAGACACTTAAGGGTGCCGAAGTTGCAATGCAATCCTCCAAATTCAATGATTGGGCAAGAATTGATTTCATCATTGGTGATGAAGAAATAATTGAAGTCTACATTTTGAAAGTGGAATCGAGTGGAGATGTTAACACTTATGACATGGACAAGGTACAATTTTTGAGCTTAAATGCACCGTGGAGCAAATGTGACGTCACAAACAAAGACGGTCATCAAAAGCTCTCTTTAAAGTTCCTTGAGAAAATCAGGTAAAAAGTCGGGCTTGAGACTTAAAATGGAGCGCTTGTTGGGAGGCAACCCAACCTTTCTTCCCTCTTACTTATTACGCTTTCATTATTTATTTTAGTATTAAAATTTTAGATATATGCATGGTAGGAAATGTGTTTGAGTGTTTTGCATGTTTCATGTTAAGAACACTTGTGCATAATTGTAACACCCCAAGTTTAAAATCTAAAACCTAGGCATGTTAACTTCCATTCACATTAGATGCGGAAATAATCGTTTAAAACATTTAAACTTTTCATTTTCTATTATAAAATTTTACAAAAATTTCGGCAGAGTCTCCTCTATAACTTGGACATATCCAACCTGTAGAGGGACATCATACCTGCAATACAAATGCAATTCTCAACTCATTCAACATCCAACATTCAACATCCAAAATTTAACCTCAATATCAATTCCCAAACTCCTCAACATAAATAAATTTAAACTGTGAGCTTCATTTACTAAATGGAGGATTGATAAACTACTAAAGAGATAAATGACATATCAAAAACTAAATCCAATAAACAATTAAGAGAATGAACTACTAAAAATAACTAAAACATTTATGAAATTCCACTTCAGACCCTATTTAAAATGATAAATCCTGGTACTGTCTGAGTCAGCCGCCAAGTGCTCTCCTCGGATCACCTAACTTGCATCACCTGAAATGTTGGGGAGGGATTGGGGTGAGCTAAAGCTCAGTAAGTAAACTTTATGCATATAATGCATGCTCATTACATGAAATACCTTAGACCATTTAAAGTAATTATCCCCATTTAGTTTACTTTTCAAGACTTCAGACTTTCCAACTTTCACTTAAACATTTCCAAAACTTTAACTTCATTTCAAGACTTTCATTTCAAGACTTTCACATCATTTCAAGACTTCACTTCATTTCAAGGCTTTCACTTCATTTCAAGACTTTCATTTCATTTCAAGACTTTTACTTCATTTCAAGACTTTCCCTTCATTTTCAAGACTTTACCATCATTTTCATCGTGAGCGTAATTAGTGTATCTTCTAGCCAATCACAATGCAGTGGGAAATTTCCCTTATTTAAAACCAGGTTATCACTTTTCCACCGCATAGCAGTTTAAAATTTGCCACCGCCAAGCGGTTTAGCAATCGTCACCGCAAAGCGGTTTAATATTTGCCATCGCCAAGCGGTTAAGCAATCGTCACCGCAAAGCGGTTTAATATTTACCACCGCCAAGCGGTTAAGCAATCGTCACCACAAAGCGGTTTAATATTTGCCACCGCCAAGCGATTTAGCAATCGTCACCGCAAAGCGGTTTAATATTTGCCACCGCCAAGCATTTTTAACATCCACCATGTTTAACGAAGAGCACTTGATGCAATTTTTTAACTTAACTCGCTTCAAATTCTCATTAAATTATGTGGAGACGCTATAATCGTTCAAGGGGAACTTCATTTTATTGAAAATAGCGACGAAGGTGATTGATTTTACAATTCCAGTTGCGTCAAGTATGAAAATGATTTCATATTTGTAGTCCTGAGAAAAAGTTTGGTTTTGTGCTGCCTTACTGTAGTCTGGTTAACCCCTAATAGTTGATATAGCTTTGATAGAAAATACTTCTTCAATTTTAGTGCAGACGAGATCTAAGTTAGAGAGACGTGCTCTCAACCTGGGCGATAATTCCATTTCACGCAGGTGCTCGTTCTCTTGAGGGTTCATCAACTGTTCTTCATCATTTCATCTGATTATGGTTGTTAATAAGTGTTGTTGACCACAAAATCCGGCTGGACCTTGGACCAACACGTCTCAGCTCCTCCCTCTTGAACACGTGGATCTCCTACGCACTATGACAAACAATCAGTTTGCAAAGGGGGCCGAGGTGGCTCCTGTTTGCACTCCAATGCCAAGTCAGTACTCATTTCAAATGAATATATATTGGGTGCATGAAATGTAAATGTGTAAAAGAGAGAAAAGGGAGTGAGATTTTATATATTGAGTTAAAATATTGAATTATCCACCTCCATTTTGAGGCGAGAGTGTTCTATTTATATGAGAAGTTTTGGTGTTAAGATGACGACATGTGGAAGACTTTACACGTGTCTTTACCCTAGCTATTGAAGAGGTGGAACAACTTCTTTGAAGTAATCATTGCTACGTTTGGTAGGGGATGGACGCCTGTCACATCTTCTATAAAGGCAATGTCTTATCAAGCTACAGTCGACTGGGGAAAGGCATTTGTTACTGACACCATCTGTTGTCCCGTCATCTACTCGAGGTGTTGTTATGGGGCACTTCAGCTTGTTATAAACCAGTTCGGATAATAAAGGTTCGTGTGATTTTCCACCTCGACAGCCGACTCAGAGGGATGCTTTAAGTTTTGGTCATGGACTTAGGCTCATTGGACCCTGTATGATTCATTGGGCTCCTTTTTTAACACGGTCTCAACAAGTGCATTTAAGGATGAGAATCTCCATACCTACCTTCATTTCAACTTATTTCAGCATTAAATCCACCATTTGAGCTCTATTACGCGAATTTGAAATATCGCGACACTGTTCACTCGCGATTTCAAATCTACTCTTGGCGTCATTTTTGTGGGTTTGGAGGGGTTCTAGGTACTGGGCTTCCTTCCCCTTACCTTGAATCGTGGTTTTCTGGATTTTTGCACACTTTGGAAGGATTTAATCGAGTTCTTACAGCTGGGTCGTTTACACACGAACCCCCTCATCTTCCAAATTTTAGATACGGTGGCCAGCAAGTGGTGAAGCTTTGGTTTTCTCTTCACCCTCCTTGCTGGGAATAACTCTGTAAAGGTTAGTTTGGCTTTCTTGTGGCCTTGTCGGCCTAATTTCTGCATCTGCCTTGTCGGCAATTTCAAATTTCTGCAGTTATTGTATTATGGCTATTGTGAATTTGTTGTTTCTTGATTGGTGTTGTAATTGGAGTGGGGTTTGCTGGCTAAATTGTTGGGTGGTTGATTGGAGGATTGGTTTGAGACTGGTGTTGAGGTGCTGTTATGCACTTTCTCTGCAATGGCAAGGAAGAAGCAGAAGCAAACTTTTAGTCCACTTCAAATCAATCATACTTCTTCTTCTCATCTCGATGTGAATTTGGCCCCCTTAGTTATGTCTGAATGTTCAAAGGAGGATGGTTTAGACAAAGTATTAACATCTTGCAGTTCTCGAACTCTTGGGGATGAGGACAGTGTTACAGAAGATTCTCTGAATGATGCCAACCTAAAAAATTATGGATTGGGGACAAATAAGGGTGAAGGTGAGAAGGAAAATGAGACTCCTTGGAGGAATCTTTTCAGGGACAATCGGGTTTAAAACAAAGGAATTCCACTTCAACAGGCTGTTTTTGAATCTACAGATATGTGTATCAATAAAGATGATGTGGATGATCTGAGTCACTGGGGCTTCTGTCTTGTTGGGTATTTTGCTGCAAAGTTCCCTGGTAAAAATACTTTACTCCAAATTTGTAAAAGTTGGGGAGTGAAATATGAGCTTACATTGCATAACAGTGGTTGGTTGGTTTTTAAATTTGACACCTGGGATGATAGGGAGAAAGTGTTATTGGATGGGCCATATTTTATGTTTAGTAGGCAGCTTATGCTAAAAATTATGCCCCCCCCTGTTTCGGTTTAAAAACTATGAGTTTACTAGGATGCCCATATGGATAAACCTACATAGATTACCACTTGAATGTTGGAATGCTAAAGTCCTTAACAAGCTTGCATCTCGCGTTGGGAAGCCAATTTGTACTGATAAACTTACCTCGACTAGAGAAAGAATCACATATGCGAGGGTCCTTGTGGAGGTTGATGTCTCGGTTGAGTTGTTGAGGGAGATTAAAATTCCATTACCGGATGGAACTTGCTATGTTCAAAACATTGTGTATGAATATGAGCCTAAATTCTGTGCGGGATGCCAAGCTTTTGGGCATACTACACAAGGTTGTAGGTTCAGGGAACCTCAGGCTGGTAATAATCAGACTGGAAAAGTTGGGAAACCGGATGGGAATGTTAAGGAAACTGCTGGGCAGAATTGCGCACTAACTGGGCAGAATTGTGCACTAACTAGGCAGGCAGCTCAGCTGGGGATGGAAACTGTGGCACAGCAATGGAGGCATCATGTAGTAACAAGGAGTCCCCACCTAATTGCAATAACAAATCTACGGATGATGCACAGGTAGGCAGTCCCCTAGACGAGCAGCCAGGAAATGACAAACAGGCTGCCTTCGATAACGTGCAGGAGCAGCAGTGTAGTGCTGAACGGCCAGCTTTAAATGTTGACCAAGAGCAGCCTTTTACTGAAGTTCAGAGAAGGGGAAGAGGTAAAGCAACTGAAGATACCTCTTGTGAGGAGACGAAAATAAGGAAACCTAAGATAGATACATTGAAGAAAGTTCTAGCAAAGTCGACTAGCGCAAACAAAAAGGGGCAAGCACTCCTTAGCAAGACTTTTTCATGAAGATTGCTTGTTGGAACATAAGAGGTTTCCATTTACCTCTTAAACAAAATGGAGTTAAGAGCTTGATAATTCTATTGATATTTTCAGCATTTTGGAGACAAAACTTTGTGAATGGAAACTCAGGAGGATCATGATGAATAAATTTGGAGGTTGGGAATGCATCCATAATTTTGATACTCATGAGGCTGGGAGAATCCTTATACTTTGGAACCCCTCCAAACTTGATGTTGTGAACTTGGGTGTTAGCGAAAAAATCATTCATTTGAAGGTTACATGCAAGACTTCAAGTATTTCCTTTAATACTAGTTTCACTTATGGTCTTCATTCTATTGTTAGTAGAAGGCCGCTCTGGAACAACATTTTGGAGTTTAATGAACATCACCATTCCTCTTGGTTATTGATGGGGGATTTTAATAGTATCCTGAGGGATGATGAGAGGCAAAATGGGGTTGGTTACTGTTCATCATATGAGCTTAATGATTTTTGGGAGTGCTGCATCTATTTAGGTCTTAGTGATTTGAACTCTATTGGTTGCAAATATACATGGTCGAGAAATGAAGTTTGGACGAAACTGGATAGAGCAATGGTTAATGGAGCATGGGAAAACATGGCGCTCTTTGGTCCAGCTAACTTCCTCCCCCAAGGATGTCACTCTATTTCAACCTGATTGCAATAAACCGAAGCCATTAAGTTCTTTAATATGTGGGCATCTCATGAAATTTTTTTAAGCAATGTTCATCAAAACTGGTCAGTGCAGCAGTACTTTGACATGGCTCAGTATCAGTTTTGTAAGAAACTTAAGGATTTGAAGCGCCCCCTCCGTAGCCTCAACAAGAAACATTTTTCCCATATTTCTTCTAGAGCCGAGAGAGCAAGGGCTGATTTGGAAACTGCACAGCTTCAATTGCACGATGACCCCGCTAATCTTGATCTTCAGGTTTGGACGGCTGAACTGAAAAAACTTGCGGTAAATCTTTGTGAATCTGAAAGGAGCTTCTACTTCTAGCAGGCTAAGTGTGTCTACTTAAATAATTGTGATAAAGGGACCAAATTTTTTCATTCCATTGTGAAACGTAACATGAAACGTAATCATGTTGCAGCATTGGTCAAATCTGATGGGGATCTTATAGTTTCTCAGGATGAAGTTGCCTCGGAGTTTGTAACGTACTACAAAAACCTGCTGGGGACAAATTCTTATTGTGAACAACTCGACAGTGCTATTCTCCAAAATGGACCGGTCCTTTCTGATGAATTAATTCTGAATGTTCATAAACTAATCACTACCGAAGAGATTAAGGCTGCAGTTTTTTATGTTGGGGATGATAAATCACCGGGGCCTGAGGGGTTTTCTTCTTGTTTTTTTAAAAAAGCTTGGGGAATTGTTGGTGGTGATTTTTGCAAGGCTGTCGTTGAATTTTTTGAGACGGGTTCTCTCCTCAAGCAAATCAATCATGAAGTTATTGCATTAGTTCCCAAATCCAGTCACTTGTCGTCTGTGGGTGATTACAGATCAATTTCTTGTTGCAATGTGATTTATAAAGTGATCTCTAAAATTCTTGCAACGAGACTTGCCCCCACCTTATGCTCCATCATTGATTGTGCTCAGTCGACCTTTGTGGAGGGTAGGAGTATGACAGAGAATATTCATCTTGCTCAGGAGCTTCTTAAACAATATAACAGGAAACGCATCTCCCCAATATGTCTTCTCAAAATTGATCTTAAGAAGGCATTTGACACCATTAGTTGGAAATTCCTTCAGGAGGTACTTACAGGGTTGGGATATCCCTCCAATTTTGTCAGGTGGATTATGGAATGTGTCACTAAACCAACGTATTCCAATCAATTGAACGGTCAAATGCATAGTTTCTTTCGTGGGCAGAGGGGCATTAGACAGGGAGACCCACTGTCTCCATTTCTCTTTGTGCTTTGTCTTGAATATCTTTCAAGATTATTGAGTATTGCCACAATTGATCCAGATTTTAATTTCCATCTGAAATGTGGTCAGCTTAAGTTAACTCACCTCGCATTTGCAAATGATTTGTTGCTTTTTGCTAGAGGAGATACTACCTCAGTAGAGATTCTCCTTCATTGCTTTCATAAGTTTGGTGAGGTGTCTGGGTTGAAAATGAATGTTATGAAGTCTTCTATTTTCACAGTAGGGATTGATGAGGATTTGCTGCAAGATATTTTATCTATTTCGAGCATCCCTAAAGGCATTATGCCTTTTAGATATCTTGGGATTCCTCTGGTTGCTGAGAAACTTAAAGTTACTCATTATGCCCCCTTTGTGGATAAAGTGGCAGATACTATTAAAGCATGGCCGAGGCATTTTCTATCCCACGCGGGACGTGCCGAATTAATCAAGAGTGTTTTTCAAGGAATTGAAAGCTTTTGGCTCTCTATCTTACCTATACCCGCGACGGTTCTACATAAAATCACTAAACTTTGCAGGAATTTTCTTTGGAATGGGGGCAAAGTGCTGGTTGCTTGGAGAAACATTTGTCTTCCCAAAACAGAGGGGGGACTTGGATTTAAGGATCTTAAGGGATGGAATGCATCATTGCTTGCAAAAGTACTATGAAATTTCCATGATAAAAAGGATTCTCTTTGGATGCGATGGATTCATCAAGTATATCTTCGGGGCTCATCCATTTGGGATATCACGGTTAGGAAAGATGATTAGGCCCTTTTCAAGAGGTTACTTCAACTCAGGGACACAATTACTCGCATGGAGGGCAGTGTGGACAATGCCACACGCAAACTGGGTTCTTGGAAAATTGGAGACAAATTTAATAATGAGGCTGCCTATGATTATTTTAGAGAACGTGGCACGATCAGGCCTTGGGCCAAAACTGTTTGGAGAAATTGTATTGCTCCTAAAATGGCATTTAACTTGTGGATTGCGGTTATGGGGAAATTGCTCACAAAGGACAAGTTGGTTTATCTTGACATTGACATGGAGTGTGAATTTTTTCATTACCCGATTGAGGACCAGCATCATCTTTTCTTCTAGTGCACACTTACGTCCAGTATTTGGAGGAGAATCAGATCGTGGCTGGGAATCTCTCGCGCAATGGGTTCCGTTCCAAGTGCATTTAAGTGGATTAAGAAGGAAGCTAAATGAACTGCTTGGCACGTTGCATGTAAGCATATCGCTCTTGCAGCTACTATCTATCATATTTGGATTGCACGTAATGGGCTTAGTTTTGAAGATCTTAAACCAAATGAAGACAGTATTGTGAGAAAAATCAAAACACATGTATACAAAACAACTTTTGATTTGTATCCTCATGTTTTGAATATTTTTGTATCTCTTGAGGTTTAAGACTATTTGTTTTGATATTGTAGATATTTTCCCGGGTATGCCCGGTGTATTTGTTGTCACATATTGGACTTCCTTATTTTGACCGGGTTTGCCCGAGTATTGTATGTATTTTCTCCTTCATGGCTTTGTCCATTTTTGTATAACTTGCTAGGTACTTTTAACAGGTTTCATTGACTTTCCCGGGTACGCCCGGTGAATTTGTAACACATTTTAATCAATTAAATTTTTACATTTACAATAAAAAATAAAAAAAAACAAGAAGGATATTTCATTAATCCGAATATCTAAAATTATACTGTTTTAAAGGTTGCTAATAAAGTGAGCTTATTGATGCACTGTGTTCAATCAAATGCATAGTTGAAGTGTTCAACAATTTCTCTGCAGTTAGACTTCCTATAGAGTTATACTACAGGACATCTGCTCTTGCTCTGTCCAGTAATGAAAGAAAATCTTAAGGGTTATATATTATATTTAAGTAGTTCTAGGAGTGGATTGATACACAGTTCCAATTCTGATCAAATGAGCGTCGCGCTCAACGTTAAAGTGAGCGATTTCATCACGTGGAGATGTATCTGGTGGGCCACCCTGATTCTTGAGCTCTGACCGAAATGGTAGAAATCAAAGCATCTGGGTCTCCAATTCTGGGGTTTGATCCCCCACGGGATATCCCGTGGGGTTCCCACGTGGGGGATCCCTATTTGCCAAAAAAAAGTATTTTTTTTTCTTTATTTCTTTCTAATGGTCACCTACAGGTGACTGTTAGAAAGTGACCGTTGCTGTAGCAACGGTACAGCAACGGTCAAATTATATATATATATATATATTTTTCCTTTTCTTTTCTCCAACAGCTATATTTTTTTTTACACTATATATATGTTCAATTTTTTCACAAAATTTGAACATCAAATTACTTCCACTCTACACAATTGCAATAAAAAATTTTCTCCACAAAATTTTAATACCAAATTACTTCCATACTCTCATCTTTTGCAATTAAAAAATTTGTTCTTCATTTTTATTCCATAATTAGGCAAGTAAATGGAGAGCGAAAGTGACGTGTTTGTGCCACAAATAAGCCCCGATCAACTTCCGCGAGAAGGACAAAGATTTTCTTCTATTGATGAAGCATTCAAGTTCTACAATACGTATGCTAAAGCATGCGGATTTAGCGTGCGTCATCATAGTAGTAAAAAGAGAAAGGATATGGACGAGGTTTGGTGGAAGCAATTTACTTGTGCAAAACAAGGGAAGACCGACCTTCGATGACAGAATGAGAAAAGGCACCAACAACCAAGGACCGGGGAGAGAAATCGGCCGCACACGAGAACAGATTGTAAGGCACAGTTGTCGATCAGTCAGCGTTTAGGTGCGGACACATGGGGTGTCACATCTTTTTATGAGCAACACAATCACCCTCTTAGCTCACAAGAAGATGTCCATTTTCTACGCTCACACCGTGAATTGTCAGAGGCAAGGAGGTGCCAAGTCGAACAGTTGTCCGCCGCAAATGTACCAACGTGGCAACAAATTCGAATAATGGAGGTGGAGACCAGCGGGGCATCGTCGATGGGACACCTTGAGGGAGACATCCGAAATGCTCAAAGGGACCAACGTTTGGGGCTGATGGGGCAGGACGCAGAAACGTTTATACAGTACATGGCCAATGAGAGGCGACGAGATGAAAACTATTTCTTTGATTACGAGGCCTTTGGTGACGGGACTTTCAGACGTTTTTGGGCAGATTTGGAGTCGCGAAACAATTATGCTTTATTCGGGGACTGTCTTGTGTTTGACACAACCTACAACACAAACAAATATGGTATGATCCTTGCACCATTCGTAGGAATTAATCACCATCGCCAGACAATTTTATTTGGTTGTGGCCTCTTGAGCGATGGGACGACAGAATCTTTTTAGTGGTTGTTCGCAAAGTTCTTGGAAGCCATGCCAACACACAGGGCCCCCGGGCTTATTATCACAGACCAAGATCAGGCGATAGGTAACGCTATATCTAATGTTTTCCCTTCTGAATTCCATCGATTGTGTTTGTGGCACATTACATACAAATTTTCTGAAAAATTGGGACCCGTACTGTATGCAATGCACAAGGGTACCCTCATGAATATAATCCATCAGTCAGAAACTGTGGAGGAGTTCGAAAGCAGGTGGGAGATATTAATGAGTAGCACTGCTTTGGGAAACAACGAATGGCTGCAAAATATGTATGAGATACGGGGGCACTGGATACTAGCGTACGTGAAACCATACTTTTCTGGTGGAATGTCGAGCAGCCAACGTCGAGTCGCACCATTCCTTCATGAAGCGGTACGTGAATAGGCATCACACCTTGATGGATTATATAACAAGGTTTGACGGTGCTATTGTGCACCAGAGGCACGAGGAACAATATGAAGACCACATTAATTCGAGTCAGCTTCCTCGGTTGAGGACACACTTCGTGATGGAAGAGCATATGTCTAAGGTGTACACGAAACAAAATGTTTTCCTATTTCAGGAGGAGTTTTCTCAAAGCACATCGTACGGGATACATTGTGTTTCAAATTCAATTTATGTAAAAACATATGAGGTCGAACGCCAGTTAGAGGGGGATGACCATGGTCGATGACGAGAAGTTTCTTACAACAAAGAGATTGACTTCGCCTACTGCGACTGTGCGATGTGGACATGCGAGGGCATCCCATGCCGCCATATATTGAGGTATCTCACGCATAGAAACATTTACAAGTTGCCTCCATGTTATATCATTCGCAGGTGGACAAAGGACGCAAAATCAAGTCCAGTTTTGGACGCACCACCCTCGTTCAACAAACAAATGCCAATTCCCTCACGTCTTGGAGCAATGAGGGCAGAATCAAACAATCTGTTCGACAATGCGTCACTATCTCAAAGCTCTACAGATTATGTGCTTAACGGGTTAAGAGACATGACAATTGGAGTGAATGAGTTACTTGTGACGGAGGGAGTAACCACATTATCAACTAAGGGTAAATGCAAAGTCACACATGGGGATACTTCAGTCAGGGATCCAGAATCTGTAAGAGCCAAGGGCTATGGAAAACGAATAAAGTCCTCAAAGGAAAAATCAATGAAGCAAGCAAATCGAGTATGCGGAATCTGTAGTAGACCTCGACATGACAAGCGAAAATGTCCAGACGCGCTGTCAGCAAAAGACAATGACTATCGTCCACATCTCTACTCACAGGTATCAGAAGAGGCAACAACATATCATACACAATCCTATTCACAAAACTCATTTCAGGCAGAACCCTATTACCCCGATTAGACGGATGCCTACCAACTTCTTCGACTATGATGTATACGGATCATGGGAATGAATAATTGAAATTTAATTGTATTATTTTATTTTCGCAATGTTGTAATAAAATATTGTCTCTCAATTCACGATATTTAATTTTAACAACGAGGTTTAATTAAAAAAATTTAAAACGAAAAAAAAAATTCGACGAAAAAAAAGTCCAACGTAAAAAAAAAAAAAAAAAATCAACGTAAACAAAAAAAATTAAAAATTTAAATTTTAAGTTTAGCAAAAAAAAAAAAAAAAAAAAAAAAAAACAAAAATCTAGCAAAATAAATAAATAAACAAATAAAAAATAGGATCCCCACGTGGTCTATGACCGTGGGGGATCAAAACCCCTCCAATTCTGATGAGCGCAACAAATCAATAATGGACATCCAAGCTCCAATATTTGAACACGATCATCTGGGCATATCAGATCTCGACGTCCAATATTTGAACACGATCATCTGGGCATATCAGATCTCGACGTTTGTAGGTTAGATAAAAATTATTACCGTTTTTTAATCGATTTTTTTTTTTTTTTTTTTGCGAAATTTATCGCCTTATTTTGCTGTATCAACTGGTATCTCAGCCTGAATTTTTTATTTCTCGTACAGAATTCGATTTCACAGTTTGTTGGGTCTATTCAGTGCTTTATTTTGTGCATTTTTTAGTGCTGATTTTTCCCTAGTATCGTATCACCGTTATCTGCCTTTCCCAATTTTTGTTATTTTGATTGAATAAATGTGGATAAACACATCGAATTCCGTATCCGTCTTTCCAAATTTTGTTCTTTTGATTGAATAAATGTAGAGAAATACATCGAAATAATATCTGCCTTTCCAAATTTTGTTTTTTTGATTGAATAAATGTGGAGAAATATCTGCCTTTCCAATTTTTTGTTATTTTGATTGAATAAATGCGGAGAAACAGATCGAAATAACATGTTCAAAACTCATTTTGGAAAGGGATGTTTGGTACAAGTTTCTTGCCACTGGGATTATGTGGGTAGATCCACTGGATGTAGGGCAATATATACTCATTCCATATCAAAGGGTGTTGATCAATCTTGACTGAATTGTTTGTCGTTGAACTGTTGAGCATGCTGGGAGGTTCAATTTCAAGCATTCCCCAAGAAATCATGGTGGATATACTTTCAAGACTCCCTGCAAAATCCATTGGCCAGTTCAGGTGCGTATCGAAACGGTGGCGTTTCTTGCTATCTGACTCACAATTCATCTATGCACACCTTAGTCTCCATACTGAAGAAGAAAATATCATTCTTATTTCCCCAAATCACTCTCTTCACACCACCACTGACGTCAGAGGTGACCCCATCGTATCGAGAATGCTGAGGTTTCAGCCAGAACTGCCTGAAACATGGACTGAGGTGGTGGGTTCTTGCAATGGGTTGGTTTTGTTAGTGAATGAAGATGACGAGAAGTTTCTGTTGAATCCTACTACTTTAAACCAGGTAAAATCATCCAACTTGTTTCACTTTTTTGTTTAGTTTAGACAATCTTCTAAATTTCTTGTAACCCGAATAATGGAAAGTACGAGGTGACATGAAAAATCCATTAGTATAATCAGTGTTTTACAAGCGTATAACTTGACTCTGCAGCAAGGTCAAGCTTCAAATTTTACTACCTCTGTCGTAAAAGAGAGTTTTCTTATAATATATGGTGTATAACTTGGGCACCAGCGTTTATATTAGACTGATGTAATATTATTTAAGAAGTCAGATATGAAGGTTTGAACTAGCTAATGTTGGATAAAAATGGTTTGCTTACCAAATTGAAACAACACTAAATTGGGTTACTGATGGTGTTTTAACCACAGGTAAAAATACCGGACTCGCCGCTGGCTCTAATGAAACGTGGGAGTTTTTCCATGTATGGATTAGGGTATGATGCTTCTAGTGATGATTACAAAGTTGTCACACTTTCTTATTACGATAGTGACAATGAGTATGAGCCGGATTGTGCAGACACATTTGTGGATCTATATTCTGTGAAAAAGGGTGTTTGGACGAGGCTTGAGCCTTCTCCTTATGATCATGCTGTTCCTCATTTGTCCCCCGGGGCTTTTGTAAATGGCTCTATACATTGGTTGGCTAGTAGTAAAGAAAGAGGTTATCCATCTGTTATTACAGCATTTGATATAGTTGATGAGAAATTTAAGGAAATCCCGGCTCCGGGCTGTCTTGATGTAAAACTGTTTGTGTTTAATAAGCTCGTTGTTTTCGGGGGATGTCTTTGTATGATTGATACGCGGAGCAGGGCTCAAATTGATATTTGGATAATGGAAGAGTATGGCATCGAAAAATCATGGGTGAAATTTAGTGTTGCTGCAGACAGTGATTGGGACACGATTAAGCCCTTAGGCTTTATTGGGGATAATGAAGTTGTCTTGGAGATTGATGAGGAGAGATTGATTGTTTGTAATTTGAATGGGGGAGCATTGAGGGATTTCGTCGTTGATGGAGTTCCAGCTATGTTCATAGATGGAGGAGCCTTCGTGGAGAGCCTTGTCTCACCTAGTTATAGTGATTGGATCAGATGGCAGATTTCTGTTTCAGTTGTTGGAAGTGGAGAAGGATGACAAATGTAGGTAAATTTTTTCGTTCCTAAAAGAATTTTTCGGATTTCACTCTTTCCTAATGCATCTGTGAAATGTTCCATTTAGATACTACTATTGGAAGATGGAAAGGATTAAAGAACAAAAAATTAAAATCTTGTTCATTCTCCTCTACGGTGTTATGCATTACTCTGCATCACTTTCTCATAGGTTTTGTCCTAGCACTCAATCGCCCAGCATCGCAAAAATAGTTCTCGGGGACTAGAAAATGCCATTTTGTCGTCCCTGGTTAGTTGAGACCTCTATTCTTCAGAGGCCAGAGTAAAAGATATACTGATTACTTGGATTAAGTAATGTTCATCATATGTATTGTTCACCATAATTTTGTAATTTGATAATACTTTCATGACGAAATCTCATTCCTTGAGTGTGATTTTGTATGCTACTCAAAATTAGTTGATTGATTGCTAATTTTGTAACTTGATACATAATTTTGTATGAAATCTCATTTTCTTAATTTGTGGTTCCGTTTCGCACTGAAATATGAATTTTTGCAGTAGTCTATACGTTGACAAGGGTATCAGATGCTGGATGGCCCCACTTCTATACTCGTGTTCATCGATCAAAAAATTAAGACTTTTGGGTAGATATTTGAAACATCATGAGCAGGTGCACTGGCATCAACTCAAGATTTTAACGATTTGTAAATTTGAATCAACTATTGATAGACAAAGTTTTATTAGGTAGCCCTCAATTGGAAATCTTGATCTTATGTTGCTACGAGAATTTGAGTAATCATTACGGAAGTTTGAAGAAGTTGTGTATTCAATATTATTCAGAAGATTATTATTATTATGGTAAAGTAAATTCAATGTTGAAAATTTGGACTCCAAATCTTGAAGCATTAGATGCTGCAAAAAATGTGGAGAGAGGTGGGACTTGGGAGGGAGAAATTGATGTTAGAGAGAGAAATGGTTCCAGTTTAATATTATATATGTGTTTGATTTCTAACCCATTTCAGTCAAAGCTCAAGAATCAGGGTGGCCCAGTAGATCTCCATGTGAAGAAGTCGCTCACATTAACGTCGAGCGCCACGCTCATTTGATCAGAATTGCACATAATTTTACCTTGGGTAGCTACAGAATTGAGAGACCTGTAGAATCGGCATAGGTGAATTTTACTAGATTTAGTTGCATTTGAGATCATGTTTTAGTAGTTGCAAGAGAGTTACCAGAAAATAGGCCTCTCTTTCTTGACAGAAGCTTTAGCTTTGATCTAAAAGTTTTTCGTTGCAAGAGAAAATATTGGTTAGATATAAAAATGATCTGTTGCTCGAATTGAGTACAATGTGCAGTCCGATTTTTACACATGTTCACGCGAACATATGCATGAATCAGGCAACGTACTTTGCCGATTCGGACAACAGATCAGGTCTATGGTTAGATAATGTGATAATGTATTCTAATAGTGTTCTTTGGGAAATTTACTCAAGAAGGGACTTCTTGCCATGAATATCTCTAATATCTGTAAATTTATTTGGTGTATGAAGAGATAATTTGGTTGGTGTTAGCACAAAACAAGGCTTCATTGTTGCAATCTCATTTAGTTTATCCAAGTTATCCGACACCCTTTATAAAATATTCAAGTTTTGTTAATGTAAGATATGAAACTAATATATAGCACCTTTTTAAAACATATAACAACACAGATAATTATTACCATTGAATGAAGAAACATTTAAATGGTCTCCAAGTATGATTGGTTTCTTTGAGATAATCTGAGAAAGCAAATTGCATTCTCTATCAACGAATGTCTCCCACATCGTAAGAACGATTGTATAAAATCTAAAATATTAAGTAGAACAAACATTAGGAGAAGAGAAATGTAGTTAATTGAAGTAAAAGACAATTGTTTGATATATAAATATTTGGAAGTACTTTATAAATATTTTGTTACCATCAATAAGCACTATTTCTTGAACATAAGTTTGTGTCCCTTGTGTCGTATATATATAAGCCTTTTTGGATGCGTATCAATAGTAACATCAACAACACGTGATGTTACAGAATGAACCATTAATCGCTCATGAAACAAAATAGGAGAAAAAAAAAAAGCAAGGAAAAAAAGAGAGCAGTCTGTAATCTGGTTTGGCGTATCTTATAGATGCATTAGAGATGATATATGTTTTTCCAAGGATCAAGTCATTCTCAAATGCTGCTATGTTGTCCTATAGAGTTGTATGAATTTTGTTACCTTATTTTGCAAAGGAAAAGTGAAGATATATGATAAAAAAAATCTGTAATGGACAGAGTAAGAGGATCAAATAGTAAAAAATAGATAATCAGTCATGTTCTCCTATGCGGTGTGCGAAGGAGAACAGGTTTACACTTTGCAGTGCATGATGTAAGGCAAAGCCTAATTTAATTAAAAAAAAAAAAAAAAGTTAGGCAAGGCCTGCCTCATGTTTGTGTGTCAGCCGCTACTCTTAGCGGCTGACACACTTTTTTCTTTTTAAAAAAAATTTTTAATTTTTTTTTGTTTTACACTATTTTTTTGACACAATGATTACAATTTATAAATAACTCAATTTCTCAAACTACTTTTTAATTACACATATTTTATTTCTTCAATTTTCAATCATTGATCTACCTAAAAAATCAAAAATTCAAAAAATAAACAGCAGCTCAAGCCGCCGAACACTCCGTTAGTTTTATTTTATGTTTTGATCTATGTTCGGATAAATGAAAAAAAATATTTATAAATCAATTTATAATTTTTCAAACCACTTTTTAATCTTACATCTTTTCTCTTTTCAAATTTTAACCTTCTATCTTACCTCGATTATAATCCAATTTTTTAGAAATCGAGGCAAGATGGAGGGTTAAATTTTGGAAAGAAAAAAGATGTAAGGTTACAAAGTGGTTTGAAAAATTGTGTATTATAAATTGATTTATAAATAATTTTTTCATTTATCTGAACATAGGCCAAATAGATATGGCAATGGGTCGGGTATGAGTCGAATTTGCCAAACTCATATCCTACCCACTAAAAATTTACAACCTCCATATGCTACCCATATACCCATTTCAGAATGGCGGGTCGGAGGCGAGTTCGCTTCTATACCCATTTGAAACCTATTACTAATTATTTATTTTTTTAGAGTAATAAATAGGATATAGGTTAGAGGTGCTCCGAATTAACTTGAACAATTTTTTTAGACGTTAACAAAATCAATAGTTTAACAATGTTAATGTTTAAACGTTAACAATGTCAATAGATATTTGAGTTCTATTTTTTATTTTTACACAATCACTTTTGTTTTAAATTCTATAATTTTTTGAGAAAATTAATGAGTATGCGGATTGAGTATGGATATTGTAGTAAAATTCACATCCGACCCATGTCGGATCTCCAACATGTATTGAGTTTTAGGATATTATTGTCATCTTCAGCCAAAACATAAAATAAAAAAAATAAAAAAAAAAATTTAAAAAGTGTGTCAACCGCTACTGACATACATATCAGGCAAGGCTTGCATTTGCAGGCCTTGTCTGATTCTTTTTTTTATTATTATTAAATTAGGCTTTGCCATGCGTAAACATGTTCTCTAGGGCTCAACACGCAGGAGAAGAGGACTGGGGTTGAATATTATATAATTGGATCCATGAGTTCAAGATTTTTGGTACTTTGATTAGCTATTTTGAGCTACTTTTGGTGGAATGTAGCTACTATCACTTTTGTTGTCCACCCTTTCTATCCTGGGATGATATCTGGTATGGGGTGTATTTCTCTGCCATTGTACTTGGCTGACAAATCTTTGGCAGAGCAGTCTGTCCAGTAGCTTAGGTCGCCTTTTTTTGTTTGTTTGTTTATTTTGTTGTTTTCTAGGTAAATGTGGGACTGAAAATTGGAGAGAGAAAATATGTATGATTAAAAAGTAATTTGAAAAATTATATTGTTTATAAATTGGATTATAAATTATAATCATTGCATAAAAGAACAGTGTAAATCTGTTTAATTTTAAAGCTAGTAGCAATGAACTCCATTCAAGTACAAATGAACAGAAACATAAATAATAAATCTCTAGGAGAAAGTATGAGTTGTACCCGAGGTAGCTAGAATGGTGTACTTTTGTAGAAGAAAGAAGAAACACAAAACTTGTTCTCTTGTAGATTGCACTATTGGTTTTCTTTCATCCTATGTATAACTTTTTTAAAAAATTGATTTTGAATGATAATATTCAGCAAATTTTCTTGATGTTATCCTTGATAATTCAGCTAGAAAAAACACGATAAGATACATCAATAGCTAAAATATAACAAATAAAATTGATTGGTTGGTGTTATATCAAGTGGATAGAAGACGACTGTATATTATCCTGTAATAGGTTTTATTCATTAAGGCTCCATTCGGTAACACTATAGCAATTTATTTATATTTTTGAGATAAAATATGTGATTGAAAAGTGGAGAGAGAAGATGTGTATGATTAAAAAATGGTTTGAAAAATTATGTTGTATATAAATTGATTTATAAATTGTAATGGTTATGTTAAAGAATAAAGGCTAAGAATAGCAGTGTGCATTGTTGTTCTAGCAACAACAATAGCAACAAAAAAGACAGCCGCGATATTGTTGGAAAGTACGGTTTCGCATTTGCCTCCGATTCAATCAAAGGATTTTTTTTTAAAAATATTTTGGGGACTTATATTAAATTGTAATGTGTCTCATAATTGAATTTTTTTTTTTTTTGGGGGGGGGGGGGAGGGGATGGGTCCCGTTGATGACTTGATTTTTTTCAGGTTTGAAAGTCCCCTCAAACTTAATAACTCGAGTCATAAAGGCTTAAACAGAAAAGTTAAAGATCTTTTATTGTCTTATGTGTAAGTCCACTCTTCGTATTTGCTTTCTAATTGACTTGATGTGTTCCGAACCCTCGACAATCGGAGTTATAGCAGGCTTGACGGAAAAAGTTAAATATTCAAGCAAAATAAAAGTGCAATCCAGTCAACCATGTCGGAATTAGATGCATAATATGTGTTTTTCGAGTAGAAATGAGCCACTAAGCAAAACTCATGGGCTAAAGCCCTTGAGCAGACTGATTTTATGGCCAAATTCCATCATTTGGGGCTTCAAAACAGCAAGTCAATTATGCAGACGGAAATTAGGGTTTTTGCGTATTTTTAGGTTATATTTTGTTTTTAATTATTTGTTTGCCTATTTTAGAATTTTAGTCTAATTAGAATTCTATTTTGAGTCAATTAGCGGTTAGGTTATTTTACTTATTTATATTCATTTCCATTCATTGTAATGCAGACTTGAGACTTCGATTTTGATATAAACAGTTTTTATTGAGGATTCAATAAAAGTTATAGGTGAATTCCTATATTTTTCGAACTTATCAAGAATATTTCTTGTGGCGTTGAAATATCGAACTTATCAAATATTTGTTAGAATATTTGTGGCGTTCAAATCAGAGACTTATCAAGGAGATTGGGCAATTCTTTGTGGCGTTTCAAAAGTCGTGGTTCTTTATTCCGCATCGTGAGCCATCGTGTCGTGAATATCAGGTCATGATTCATCCGTCCAACCACAACCTGAGTTTGGAACTTTCCGGCGTTTCTTCCTCGCTTCGAACCTCATCATCTGGTATCAGAACTGGACTCTGAATTCAGGTTTTTCTATCAAGTATAATTCCTATGTTTATCATCGAGTCTGTCATAAGAATTATCTATATCTTTTTGTTGAGTCTTTCTTTCCTTGAGCGTTCTTCGTGCTAGTAAATTTTTTTCCAGTTTTGATACATATAAAAATTCAACAAAAATTCAAAAGTATTTATTTTGTTCGATTCTTATCCAAATCATGTTCCGTTCGTTTTGTTGTGTTCGTGTCGAATTTTCGGATTTATTTAAAAAAAAAATTATTTTATTTATTATTATTTAATTCCAAAAATTCATTATTCAAAAAAAAAAAAAAAAAAGTCATTTCAAAATTCAAGAACCATTTTCTTGAGTTTCTTTAAAATCCTTGGTATTAATTTCCTTCCAAGTCAATAAAAGTCGTTCTTGCTATTTGATGTCTAAATCATCTTCATTCTTGAATTGTTTTTTAACGCCACATAAGGAATGGATTATGATCCGGGCTTTTTATTCCAAACTATATGTTATGTGGATCATAAGAGCTGCAGTTTGACGATTGATGGAAAGTGTTTTACTAATTTCGTTAGTAGCACCGTGGTTGAAAAATTAGGATTGCCCCTAGAACCACACTACAAACCTTATAGGATGACGTGGATGAGGGAGTTTGGGAATTTCAAAGTAACCAAACAAGTTCTAGTGCCTATCACCCAGGGAAGGTATAGTGAGGATGTATGGTGTGATGCAGTGCCATTAAATCTTATCATGTTTTATTGGGAAAAACATGGAGACGTAGGAGGGAAGCTGTTTATGATAAGAGTATGCACATATACAAATTCCTTAAGAAAGAGAAAGCATGCGTACTATATGGGTTGACATTAGAGGATGCACTAGAAGATTCACGAATGGTAAGGAAGGAGAGTGAAAAGTGGTATAATAGGAGGCATCATGAGGATAATGATATTGATAAGAAGGAGGTAGAGTTGAAATTAAAAACAAATAAACAAACTCCAAAATTTGATGAGGAGAAGGTGGAGTTGGGTAGCGAGGAAATGATTAAGAATGAAATTGTTGATGATGAGAGGAATGAATTGGAAGTTGGGGTAGAAGTTCAAAATTTGGGTTTTGAATTGGTAGATCCATATTTGGATAGTGATGAGGTAGTGTGCGAACATGGTGATACGAATGTGGAGGTAGAAGATGTGGTTGAATTTGAAAGAAAAAAATTTGAAGAGGTGGATGAGCTAGAAAATCTTGAGTTAGAGGAAGTAACCGAGCTTGAGAGAAAAGAGATAGAGGGGGGGGGGTGAGCAAGAAGTTGCAAAAGGAGAACGAGGTGAAGAGAAGGGCCTCATGGTTCAAAGGGTGGAATTGACGGTGATAATTCATGAATACAAGGATCTATACCTTGTACCTCATGAACCTAACATTTCCCTCCCCGCTTTATTTAATTTTGTCTTGCAGGTTAAATGTACTTGGAAATTTGGGCAACACCACCAATGCCCACAGGAGTTTCTACTTCAATCCATTCATGTAACCCAAGTTACAGGATACTATTGGTCATCCCTCTGGCATGTAAGCAATAATTTTTCGTTTGATCCAGGAGGTGAAATGAAACAACATGAACAAAGCTATGATTCGGGACGAATCATCCTAAATAAGGAGGGTATGATGTGTTCCGGACCCTCGACAATCGGAGTCATAGCAAGCTTGACGGAAAAAGTTAAATATTCAAGCCAAATAAAAGTGCAATCCAGTCAACCATGTCGGAATTAGATGCATAATATGTGTTTTTCTAGTAGAAATGGGCCACTAAGCAAAACTCATGGGCTAAAACCCTTGAGCCGACTGATTTTATGGCCAAATTCTATCATTTGGGGCTTCAAAACAGCAAGTCAATTATGCAGACGGAAATTAGGGTTTTTGCCTATTTTTAGGTTAAATTTTGTTTTTAATTATTTGTTTGCCTATTTTAGAATTTTAGTCTAATTAGAATTCTATTTTTGAGTCAATTAGCGGCTAGGTTATTTTACTTATTTATATTCCTTTCCATTCATTGTAATGCAGACTTGAGATTTCGATTTTGATATAAACAGTTTTTATTGAGGATTCAATAAAAGTTATAGGTGGATTCCTATATTTTTCGAACTTATCAAGAATATTTCTTGTGGATTTGAAATATCGAACTTATCAAATATTTGCTAGAATATTTGTGGCGTTCAAATCAGAGACTTATCAAGGAGATTGGGCAATTCCTTGTGGTGTTTCGAAAGTCGTGGTTCTTTATTCCGCATCGTGAGCCATCGCGTCGTGAATATCGGGTCATGATTCATCCGTCCAACCACAACCTGAGTTTGGAACTTTCCGACGTTTCTTCCGCGCTTCGAATCTCATCATAACCCCTGTAGCGAGCTTTAGGTCGATGATTCCCAAGCCAGACGACTTTAGGGCACCAGGTTTGAAAGACCCCTCAGACTTAATCACTTGAGTCAAAAAGAAATTTGAAGAGCAGAATAAGACCTTCAGCATTTTTCTGTTTTTATGCTGGCAATGGTTTACACCCGTTGAGCAAGACCTTTTCAAACAAATGACACATTTCAGAAACTACAAACCATTAAAAGTTCAAGCCTACCTTCACCACTTCTTCCCATCCCCAAACTGCTCTTAAGCAAGTTTAGATTCTAAGTCTTAAAGGTTGGGACTTCTCTAGATCTAAGTTTGGGGATTAATAGTCATTCCTATGTTCAAGGTGCATAAAACTTGCCACACATGTATTAAACAAATCTCTACACAAGTATTTATCCAATAATGACTATGTGCTCGAATGAAATGAGACCTAGCAAGTGATAACTAGTTCAAAATAATTTCAAGTTTTCATGTTGTCTACAATCCAAGCCAATACAAGATTTGATTCAAACTACATCCTAGACAATAAACACTTCAACAAAGTTTTCAATTTTTTTATTTTATCCCAATAAAAATAGAATCAGAACATATAATGAATATGGAAGCAATTTACATGAATGATATTTTCCACCCCCAAATTAGAAAGAACCATTGTCCTCAATGTTTGTCAAAAAGTTTTAAAATGTAAAACATGACAAATGAGAGAGAACGAGAACTTCCCAGGTGCATTGGAGATGTTTTGTAACCTTGAAGCTTCCATTAGCAATGTATTTGGATGAACTTGACCATATTATTGCTTTGCCTGACTTGGTTGAAGGTGTTTTAATTGGTGTTTACCTAACAAACAAAAGATAAGTAACATTATAGGTCACAAAGACCAATAAGAAACAATACAAGTTTTAATAGTGTGTGCGTGTATGTGCGCATGCGCGCTTGGGATGACGATAAAAGCCTAGTGCAAACAAAACATGCTAAAATGAAAAACATACATAAACATGTCAAACTAGTGCAACAAGCAAGAGTATCTTAACATACAAACATGCACAACACTTAAACAAGTTACCTATAATGCATGTATCTAAAATTCAAGAATGAAATATATAACGAAAGCATAATAAATAAAAGGGACGAAGATTGAGTTGCCTCCCAATGAGCGCTACGTTTATGGTCTTAAGCCCAACTTTTTGTACTTTTCTTCAAGGAACTCTAAATAAGGTTCTTGATGACCTTCTTTGTTTGTGACGGTCAAATTTGTTCCAAAGTGCATTTATGTACCAAAATTGTACCTTACCCATGTTATATATGTGGACTTCTACACTCGATTCAAACTTCAATATGTAGATTTCAATCATGGTCTCATTAATACCAATGATGAAATCAATTGTTCCCCAAGTATTGAGGTTAGAGGGTTGCAATGTGGAGTTGGCACCCTTAAGTGTCTGCTTTTCTGTGCTTAACTCCTCTTTGCCAAATTGATCTTCCTCTTCAATTGAAGTCTTCTCGAGCTCGATATCCGGATCTTGGGCCATCGACAATGGGATTATGGCCTTTTCTTGGCAGCTACTTTCTTTTGGTTGATCCACTATTTTAAGTTCTTCTTTTTCTTCAGTTGTGTCAACCAATTTTTTTGAGTCTTCTGATCTTTGCACTTGGATTTTTAGCAACTCCTCTTGTGGTCTTTCTGTTTTGCTAACTTCCAACTGCTCCATCTGATCTCTCATTTCATTCAATTCAGCCCGTTGATCTTGGAGTAGCTGTTGTTGTAAATCTTCGTTGGATATAATATTTTTGACTTGTTGTTTCCCAACTTACTGATAGTGAAAATCTGTCTGTAGTTCTTGCAACATTTCTTGTTGACCTACTAGCAACTGTAATAATAAATCTCTGTTGGGATTACTTTGCTGGTGTTATTGCTGTGGGAAAAATTGCAGGCTTTGGATACTCTGATTATTTGACCCCGAGAAATTTGGCTGCTCGTTCCAGTAAGAGTTATAAACTTGAAAATATGAACTCCTATGCTGCATGTGACTATTTTCCCAATAATTAACTTGATACATCTTTGGCTGAGCTTGATGTGGGAAAGGACAATCTTGGATGACATGATTTTCAAAGTAGAAGTCACAAAATGCATCTTGATCATGGAGCAACTGATAAAGGTTCTCTGTCATCTTGCTGTGTTGCCTCCAACTGTCTGAATATTCATTCAATACCCGAGAAGGAGACAATTAACAACTTTAAAAAAATTCACAAATAAAAATAAAAATTAAAAATTAAAAATACAAATACAAATTCAAATTAAAGTAAGAACTAATTAGTATCGATATTAATTAACAGTCCCTGGTAACGGCGCCAAAAACTTGTTCACTGATATCTCGCGATACGAGATACACCCGCAAGTGTACGGGATCGTGAGAAGTAATAAGTGGACCTAGGAGTTCGAATTATCGTCCCACGAGGATTGCTATTAAGTATCGAAATGTTTTAGTTCTAGACCCTATTTGAACGGAAATGGCCATATACGTATCAACAATTCAGGGCTAACGAGCAATGCAAGGATGTTTTCTAGCGTTGGACCCCCCTCCTGTATATTATTCATAATTGTTGTATTTATTTATTATACATTGAGGGCAATGTAGTTTTCTAAGTTTGGGGTAGATATCTCATTCATTCGCTATGCATATCATTTGATTTTTGAAATGTATAAAAAAATCAAAAATCTAAAAAGTTTTGTTGATTTGTTTGATGCCTATGATATTGTTGGATTAAATCTTTTGCTTTAGTAGAATAATGGACAACAATTGAACTAGATCTTTCATTAACTGCTTATTCATGCTATACTTGATTAACTTGCGAACGTAGCCAATGTCAGAATAATTACGTGTGTGAGAATATGCTTAAGTTGATAGATCCTGACCTTTACTTAGAAACCAAACTTGTTTAAGAGTAGGCATGTCAACGAGCCGAGCCGACTCGGAGCTGAAGATCAAGGCTCGAGCTTTTGCGGGTAGAGCTTTTTTTGGCTCGAGGCTTGGCCAAATTTTTTAGGCTCGACTCAAGCTTTCGACTTAGGCTCCTTCGAGCCGGGCCGACCCTTTTTGTCATTTTTTTAAAATGATGAACATGTGACAAATGCATTTTTTTTAACTTAAAAATATCAAACATAACGCATGCAACAACAAAATGTAGTACAAATATTAAACTTAACTTTATATCCAATCTAAATTTACACGTAGATTTTGTAAAATTTATATTAATTATATATTTAATAAAAGTTACAACCTTCCCCCTTTTTCGAGATTGGGAACTAGGTCCGCCACACGGGCCGGGCCATGTGGCTAGACAGGCCACATGGGCCGACCCCGCTCGAGCCGGGGTCTTTGGCTCAATCCTCCGAGCCCGAGCTGCTCGAGCCGTCCAGCTTTTTTGACATCCATACTCAAGAGCAATTTGGGAGTGAAAAGATTAGTGGGGAAGTATAAACGTTTGAGGGTGTGAAGTTCCTGATATATGCCTTTGGTTGAAGGGATTTTTAGTCAATGAATATAAATCAACACTAACGACAAAAAAACTGTCTTATTATTCTCTTCATAGCCTTTTTGATTCGAGCAATTAAGGGGCCGTTCTCTTTATGTTTCGAATTTCAATTTTGAGTTTTGGATATTGTTTTGAGTTTCGTGTTTTGGGTGTTTATTTTGAGATTGCTAAAAACTTGTTCTCTTTGCGATTTTGAAAAACTATTTTTCAAAACAAAAAATTGAAAAATGCCTTTACTTTGAAATTTTGAGAATCATTATTTTGTGATAATTTTTATGTAAAAAATCTATTGATTCGTTTAATTACAACAATTTTTTTTTTTTAATTTCAATAATCATATATTCAACTAATATTTTGTTATTCTAACAATAATACATCTCTTGCCTTAAAAAAAGTATTAAAACTTGAAATGCAAACTAATTAATATATATTAGATCATATTAGAGAGTTGTGCAATTGTGAGAATGAGCACATTTCGCTGATTATACAAATAAGTTAATTCAAAAGACCCATAATAAAATACAAGAATGTCCTCAATACATGTTCTACATTATATATTTCACATTTTCACAAAAGGTACAACAAGAAGTAGAAAATACAAATAATTCTTGTCCATGGTAGAAACATTTTCCAAATGAAATTCAAGGTGAACTCATGATTACATTCTTAATCGAAAAAAGTCAATACTTCAATCTCACGCAGCAATCTTAGCATATGCATAAATGAGCTCACTGCTCAACTTTGGCTCCTTTGCATCGCCCACTAATCCTTCCCTGAGTTGAGCTTAGCTACCTGACTCCAAACTGCATCTTCTTCAACACGAAATGTAAACTCAACTGCCTGGTTAATATCTTAAATATTATCCAGTAGCACATTGTCGGCCTTGTTGACCTCAAAATCCGGCTGGACCTTGGACCAACACGTCTCAGCTCCTCCCTCTTGAACACCTGGATCTCCTGCGCACTGTAACAAACAATCAGTTTGCAAAGGGGGCCGAGGTGGCTCCCATTTGCACTCTGATACCAAAGTCAGTGCTCATTTCAAGCAAATGTAAATTGGGTGCGGGAAATATAAGTGTGTAAAAGAGAGAAAAGGGAGTGAGAGTAAAATATCTTGTTAGAGTATAGGATTGCTAACCCTTTATTTGGAGGTGAGAGTGTTCTATTTATAGGAGAAGTTATGGCCTTGGATGATGACACGTAATGGACTTTATACGTGTATTTACCCTAGCTATTGGAGAGGAGAACCAACTTTGTTGCAGTAATCATTGCTACGTTTGGTAGGGGATGGGCGCCTGTCACATCTTTGATAAAGGCAATCTCTCGTCAAGCCACAGTCAACTGGGAAAAGTCACTCATCTCTGACACCATCTATTGTCCCATCACCTGTCCGAGGCGTTACCATAGAGCACCTCGGCTAGCTATGAACCAATTCGGATAAAGAGGTTTATTTGCTGTTCCACCTCGGAAGTCGGCCCAAGGAGATAATTTAAGTTCTAGTCATGGGCTAAGACCCATTGGGCCTCTATTAGGCCTTTGATGGTGATTCATTGGGTTCCTTTTTGGACATGATCTCAACACTAGTCCCTCAAATCCGATGTGGTCATTCATGGGTGAATCTAATTTGCCATAGGTTCGAGGCTATGGTTTTAATGGGAACTAATATGGAGCCGTTAATTCTCCCTATCATTTTTATGCATAATATTATTGGTACCGTTTGATCAATCTGAGGTGATTTGCACGGGAATCATTCCATAACGCCTTGGATGTACGGGGTGCTTTTGTAATTTTCTGCGGCATGTAAATTTATGAAAACAACCACCTTTATTTCCACTTCCTTTTAAGCTGATCGTTGGGGACGCAAGCATGTCCTGCAGTCAGCGCATTTATTACTGGAAAATGATTATCGATTGTTTCCAAGAAAAAAGCTTGAATAAATGGGAAGGAAGCGCTCATCCCGCGTGTGGGGTGCACTTCGTCAGTTGAATAGTTTCTTCCTTTTTCAAATTCCCAGTTGGTTGGGGCTTTAACTTACTGCCCTTATTAAAGCACGCAGTTTATTCGCATTTTCTTCAAAACTTGCAAATTAAGGGCTCGTGCCAAAGAACCCTCTTATAAGGCCTTCCCTCCCCTTGTTCCTGAAGTTTTTGACTACCTTTCTGCGGAAACAATCTCTCTACTCCTTTTCATATGCATCAACACATTTCTTGAGGGTGCTGACCTTGCTTATTTGCTTCAATCAACCGAAACCCCCCGTTGGCGCTTTATTCATTGGAGCATCAGGCCTCTTGTATCACTCTCAGGTAACTTTTTTTTGCTTTGTGTTTGTTTTTGTTTCAAACCCTTGAGTGTTCATTTGAAAACTCTTTTTTCTATATCTTCGCTCTCCTTTGGGTAAGTTTGAATTTTGTGAGAAAAATGGAAAGAGTTGAGGGAATGGGTTCGCAGGAGTTAGTGGCACTGGTGATTCATATAAGAGGTTTCTGCCCTTTGTCCTTGTCGGTTTTTAGCTCCTGCTTTTTTAAAGAGCAAATTAGGAGAAGGAATAGGAAATGTAATGGTATAATTTATTTGGATGATTCTGACAGTGAAGAAGAGAAGAACCAACCCTACATAGCCCACTTATCCGCTGAAGAGGAGTCCTCGCTGAGAGAGCTCCGAAGTAAACGTGATAGAGATATGGGGAGATGAGAAACAGTTGGCTCTTCATCCGACCCACATGATCCTAACTTAAGTGCAAGGGCCCCTTTTAGGGCGCATAGAGAGGAAATGGGGTTATCTGAAGAGGAGATCGCCTAAGTCGAGGAATGGGTGGATTATGTGAATAAGGTGTCGGGATACCATGTGGATCCTGAACCAAACCCTGATTCTTTAGAAAGTAGCGGGATATTGTCCGAAATCCGGAGCATCGATTTGGCGGGCACCCCCTCAAAGTTTAGATTGCCTGAGGAGGTCAAGTTGGTGAGTCCAAAGTCCTCCTGCCAACCCTGCAGCCCCCCGCTAGGTTATGTAGCAATTTGCTATGACGCTCTGTCATGCGGGATGAGACTCCCACTCCACCCCTTCTTTAGGGCACTACTTAGGAGCTACAACCTGTGCCCGTATCAAGTGGCTCCGAACTTCTAGATGCAAGCAGTTGGTAGGGGTGGACGTGGTTCGGTTTGGTTCTGGTTCTAGAAGAACCAAACCAAACCGTAAACCGATGGTTTTTTACTAATGGAACCAATTGGTTTTTTCAAAGATATGGAACCAAACCGGAACCAAACCACTCGGTTCTGGTTTGGTCTGGTTCTGAGACCATTACTTGAATTTTTAAATAATAAATGTAAATTAAAATCTGTTTATATCCGCTTCTTCATTAGAATCCATCTACATCATTACTAAATAGAAAATAAAATTTTTAGTTAACAAAACAAAGATTTAGAAAAAGTAACATGTTATTCTAAGTCAAAGAAGAAGAAACTAGCCTGAAGGAAGCTCGTCGACCTGTTGAAATTTAGAGAATCGAACATAAAGGCAGTTTAGACTTATAGTTACAGGTTACGATGAAGTTCTGAGTCCCATTCAACCTTGGTGTCGTGTGAGTTAGGGATGGAATTTGCAATTTGAGTTTGGGTTAACTCTTGAGAATTGATGAATTGGGTCGAGGTTTATAGATACATAAATTTTAAAAAATAAACATCATTGTCGTCAATGGTAACTAAGGAGTGCAACGATTGTTGTGTTATAGGAGTGCAAGTAAAGTAATGTGAATGCGTATTTATAATTGAAAAGAAGAAAAACGAATTAGAACCAAAACCGAATGGTTCTTGATTCTAAGAACCAAACCATTATTTTTCTTATGTAGAACCGAACCAAACCGCTTGGTTTGGTTTGGTTCTGGTTTGGTCTGGTCTGGTTCGGTTATTTTGTCCACCCCTAGCAGTTGGTACTTGGCTGGTGTGACAAGAGTTCAATCCAGATTCTCCCTTCTCCCTAAACATCATCCACACCCTGTACACCTTGAAGAAGTCCGTCAAGAGGGACAAGGATGTGAGGGCCAACGTGAAAGATTGGTACTACTTATCTCCCCAAGGCTCCTACCCTCCCACCATTACTGGGCATCCCACTTCCATAAAAAACTGGAGGAGCCAATGGTTCTGGGTCACAGGAGAGTGGCAAAGCTCACCTGTGGATCCCACTCCTGATATCATCGTTCGCCGAACTCTTTCCTCTCCGCGTGAGTTTTACTTTGTTTCATTCATTTACCACCAATACTGTCATCATCCCGTGTTATGATTATTTGCTATTATTATTTTTCTATGGGTGCATTATTCACGTTTCTCCTCTCCTGCTCATATATGATGCATTTCCTTGCTCTGTTTATTACCTCAGGGCCAACCTTCGTCTCCTTACTCTCTGACGCGGAGTTACCGCTGGTGAGGCGTCTCTTTGCCTACAAAGGCACCTTTCAAGAAGTTATTCAACAAAACAAGCTGTTCGTCAAGCATGGTCTTATGTGAGCTATGGGTAAGTCGCATTTTAGTTTTATTTATCTATTTATTTTATACCAGATTTTGGTCTGTTAAGACTAATCACTCCTAGCCTTAGCAGTTTCCAGGGACTTCCCCAAAATTTCTTTAAAGGGGCTTATGTCTAAGAAGGTCCCTTCCCTCCTCCGTCATGACAGCTAGGTGGAGAAGAAACAGAAATCGATGCTGGCCACTCTTCATGGGGAGGCGGCTAAGCAAGTGTTTGAGGTGCCCACTACAGGGCTAGAGGGTGCTTTTCCTGCCTTGATGCCGCCCCCGCCTCGCTACCTATTGGCCCCCAACTGCCAGGCGTGACTGAAGGGGGTGATCCCCAAAGGGGCCTTCCTAGAAAGAAGGGAAAAAGGTCAGGCAGAGGAGGCCCCAGGGGGGAGAAGGTGACCAAGAAGGGCGCACTTAGAGACACTTCCTCCGAGGACATTACAGGGTCCGCTTCAGAGGAGGAAGTCCCTCCCTTGAAAAGGTTAAAGAGGGCTATAGAGGCTTCTTCCAAACTCCCTCCTCCTCCGCCAGAATCATCAGACCCAATGGAGGAGCCCGAGATATCCGTTCCAGGCCTTCAATATTAGGTGACCCAGGCAGTGGCTGACGAGCTTGCTCGAATTAAAGCCAACGTCCTTCCTAGAGATGTAGACTTTGATTCCGATCTCCTCAACTCCCCTGACTCTCCACCCACCAAAGTTGCGTTAGCCACAAGTCAATTCTGGACAGAAGGGTGGTCTGCTTTTTCTTCCAGTGTCCCACCGGCCCGAAAAACTGCTTACGGCCAAGGCCATGAATGTTAGGGCTCTGGCTTTAATTAATGAGGTAGAGTCTTCCGTTCTTGAGGTGCAACAGGACAAGAAAGAGGCGGAAACTGCCCTTCTCCATGCTAATAAGATGCTAAAAGAAATCAATGACCTCAAGGAGCATCTGTCCATTGCTCGCAAGGCCTCCTCGGACGATAGGCTAATGTCCAAACGCCTCCAAGAAGACCATGAGAAGCTCAAGCATGATCTTCATGCTTCCGCAGCAGATGTGGCGTCCCTATGCAAAAAACTGGATGACTCCAACCGGGCACAGTCCATAACTGCCGAGGCTCTGACAGCGGCCAATGCGGCCAAAGCTAAGCTGGAGACTGAGGTGGCGACAATCATTGAGAAATTGGGGAGAGAGGTGGAGGCTCGAAAAAAGGCAGAGGAGGATCTTACCTCTCTGGAACGGCACATGCAATTTAGGATCATGGCTTTGGGGGACGTGAAGGAAGCTTTCCCTACCTTGGACCTTTCCCCTATTGAGGCTCTATACCCCGAACCATAGGATACGGGTAGAGGTGATTCCTTTGATGACTCTGCTGACCCCTGTCAGGACATGTCCGGCGGAAACCTTGTGGAAGATGCCCTTCCCCAATGATCCTTTGTCATATTCATTATTACCATTTTGCATATTACATATTTCTCAAATTTTTGAAGTGTTGTTGAAATGTGGTGATTAACGATATAACTATTCCATTGGCTCAATATCTTGATTATCTTGTGTAATTCAACATTTGTATGGCAGGAATATTTGGTTTTTTATGACATTGTTTGTAAGAATGTGATTTCTCTAAACGCTTTGTATTCTTGATAGTCCCTCAGATCTAAGCAGCTTAAGACATTCATGCATACTGGTTAGGTCTGATTGGATAAATACTTGACCATATTCACGTTATTCCTTTTAATACTTGCGATCTTATCTTCATACAATTATTAGTTAAGCGAGCTACTGCTGATGGTTTATCACTTTTGTCTAAGACACAGTAAGCGTGATGCGGGCTTACAAGAGTCCCTTGTTTATGAAACTCAAGCATAGTACCGTTATTATTTGACTGTCGCTTGAACAAAAAAGTTTTACCATTCTTAACATTTGCCATGTTTGACGAAGAGGTTTGGATGTGACTTAACCTAACTTGTCGCCAAATTTCATTAACCTATGTGGGGATCTTGCAATCATTCAATAACTACTGAATCTTGCTAAAATATTACATGCCCAAGAGAAGCTTAATTTTATTGAAAGTAGCGACGAAGATGATCAGTGTTCCAAGGGTTGCGCAAGGGCACCCCAGACAAGTCTTCAATCATGAATGTACCGGGTACTACCTCGGTAGTGACTTTATAAGGTCCCTCCCAATTAGGACCCAAAGTCCCTACTCCTGGTTCTTGAGTAGAGGGGAAGATTTTCTTAAGGACCAAATCCCCAATGTTAAAGTGCCGACCTTTTACCCTTTTGTTGTAGTAGCGGACCATTTTTCCTGATACCTGGCCATTACCATTTGGGAATCACTCCTTCTTTCAAGGAGGAAATCCAAGTTTGCCCTTTGTACTTCTTCATTTTCCGCCTAGTCATAATGGATTTAACGAAGAGAAGGCACCCCAATCTCAACTGGACATACCACCTCGGATCCATACACCATGGAGAAAGGCGTTTCCCCTGTGGCGGGGTGGTCCGAAGTGCCCATAACACATGTGGGAGTTCATCTACCCATGCGCCCTTTTTTGATTCCAACTTTCTTTTTAGGGTATTCTTTATGGTCTTGTTCACGGCTTCGATCTGCCCATTTGTTTGTGGGTGATATGGAGATGAAAATAATTTACAGATTCCCAAATCCCCGCATAACTCGTCAATACCTCTATTTTTGAACTGCTTTGCGTTGTCACTAACCAAGGAGTGCGGTACCACAAATATGCATATAATATTCTTCCAGATGAACTTGGTAGTGTTGGCTTCAGTAATCATCATCAGGGGCTCCGCCTCGACCCACTTGGTGAAGTAATCAATCGCCACTATTGTGAAGCAATTGTTACCAGCACCTCTAGGCATAGGATCAATAATATCAACTCCCCACTTCGCGAAAGGCTAGGGGCTGGTTACCACAGTCAATCTGTGATGCAGCTGATGCAGTATGGTTGCATGCCTCTGATATTTATCGCACTTGCGGACGAAGTTATGAGAGTCCTTTCGCATAGTTGGCCAAAAGTATCCCTATTTGAGGGCTTTCCGAGCCAGTGATAACGTTCTAGCGTGGTTGCCATATATGCTCTCATGAATCTCTTCCATTATATATTTTCCTTCCTTCGACCCAACACATCGCAGCAAAGGAGAGGTGTAGCTCCGTTTATAAAGCAGATCATCCAAGAGGACAAAATTGGCATACCTTTGCAGTTTTCGAGCTGCTTCCGGATCATCTGGTAGGGTTTGATGCTTCAAGTATGCCAGTATAGGATTCATCCAAGAACCTTCTTCTTTTATTTCAAAAATCTTCACTCCTTGTTTGATGGAAGAGATCAGTAGATGCTCAATTGGCACCATATTGAGGAGTTCGGCGTCCTTACTGCTTGCTAGTTTAGACGAAGCATCCGCATTAGAATTCTCAGTTATGGGAATATGAAGAATTTCAATTTTTTCGAAGTGGGCAGCTAAGTCCTTTACTTTCTTCAAGTAGGCAATCATGGATGGCTCTTTGGAAGAAAACTGTTAGTTAAATTGGCTTATGACAAGCTGCGAGTCACTGCTTGCCACTACTGACTTAATTTTTAGAGCTTTTGCAAGCCTCAGTCTAGCTAGGAGCGCCTCGTATTTTGCAACATTATTTGAGGCTTTAAAGCCAAAGCGAATCGCACTGTGCAATTTGTATCCTTCTGGACTTACTAGTAGTATCCCTGCCCCGGATCTTCCTTCAGCCGAGGATCCATCAAAGAAAAATTTCCACTCAAGGCTATTATCCGTGTTATCAATCATCTCCACCTCGGGTGGATGTGTGAACTCAACTATGAAATCTGCTAATGTCTGACCTTTTATAGTTGTCCGAGGCACATAATGCAGGTCGTACTGGCTAATTTCTATTGCCCATTTCATTAACCTTCCTGATACATCTGGTTTCTGTAATAACTGTCTCATAGGAAAGTTCATGAGAACATGGATGTAATGTGATTGGAAGTAGGGGCGGAGTTTGTGAGCCGCAGTGACCAGTGCTAGAGCAAGTTTTTCCATGTCTGGGTATCGTGTTTCTGCATCCAGCATAGCTTTGCTTACATAATACACCAGAAGCTAATTCCCATTCTCCTCTCTAATCAACACTGAGCTAACAGTCTCCTTTGACACGGCTAAATACAGGGAAACCGGCTCACCGACCTTTGGTTTAGATAACAGGGGGGCCTGACCCTGGAATGATTTCAGATTAGCAAAAGCTTGCTCACATTTCAGGGTCCATTGAAATCGTTTCCCTCCCTTCAAGACCTTAAAAATGGCAAGCATTTGTCAATGGACTTAGAAACGAATCGACTTAAGGCCGCAATTCTTCCTGTTAAGCTTTGCACTTCTTTGGGCTCCGAGGAGAGAGCATGTCTAGCAAAGCTTTGATTTTATCCAGATTGGCTTCAATCCCTCTCCTGTTCACCACGAATCCAAGAAACTTTCCAGACGCTACCCCAAAAGCGCATTTCGCAGGGTTGAGCTTCATCCGATATTTCCTCAAAATGTCAAAGGCCTCTGGCAAATGTCGGACATGCTCCGTGGTGACCATACTTTTGACTAGCATGTCATCGACATATACTTCCATGGTGTTTCCCAACTGTTCTGAAAACATACGATTTACCAACCTTTGGTAGGTGGCCCCGGCATTTTTTTAAACCAAACGGCATGGCTTTATAACAATAGAGCCCCCTATCCGTGATAAACGAAGTGTGCTCCTCATCCGACTCATGCATGGAGATTTGGTTGTACCCGGAGTATGCATCCATAAAACTCAGCGTATCATGTCCTGCTGTAGAATCGACTAATTGATCAATCTGAGGCAGAGGGAAACTGTCTTTAGGACATGCTTGGTTTAAATTCGAAAAATCAATACATACTCTCAATTTTCCATTCTGCTTTGGAACCAAAACAGGGTTTGACACCCACTTCGGATACCGGGACTCTCTGATGAAGTCATTTTTCAACAGCTTCAGTACCTCTTCTTTCAAGGCCTCATATTTGTCAGAACTCATCGGCCTCCTCTTCTGCCTGTGCTCAGGGCTTCTTAGGTCAAGCTGAAGTTTGTGACAGGCCACTTTAGGATCAATTCCGATCATGTCATCATGTTTCCATGCGAATACATCGAGATTTTCAAGCAAGAAGGTTTTCAGCTGATCTTTGTATTCCACTGGCGAATCTAATCCAATCTGCAACTCCTTGATTGGATCAAGTGGATCAACACCAAAGCGTTCCAGCCTTTCAGCCGGGGTAGAGCAACTGTCTCCGGTCATTCTTGGGTCCAGATCTGCTAGATCCTCTTCTGGCGTCATTATAACATCTTCACTTTCTAAGGGCAAGTCACCCAATCTTTCAGGGTCTGGAGCAGCCTCGGCCATTGCCACATCGCTAATCATGTTTATGCTCCGGTCTTGAAATTTTCGAATAGCGTTTGTGTAACAGGCCCGTGATTCAGTTTGGCTCCCCCTGACAGTTGCTACACCATGCTTCGTGGGGAATTTCATGCAAATATACTTCGTATGGGTTGCAGCTCCCAAGTCAATGAGACCCGGCCTCCCAATTGAGCTGTGATAGGAGGAAATTTTGTCCACAATTAAGAACTCCATAGGTACCCTAGAGAAAGTTGGAGCTTGCCCTACCTCGGTCATAAGGGTTATGGATCCTCTGGGAGTTATGATGTCTCCAGTGAATCCATATATTGGGTCTGACACTGGAATGAGTGGGGTACTAATCCCCATTTTATCAAAAGTTACTCCATTAATCACATTTATCGAGGCGCCATCATCCACCAACATCCGTGACAATCCATTCTGACCACCACTACCCAAATAACCAGCGCGTCATTGTGCGGGAAATGTACCCCTATAGCGTCATCCTGGGTAAGCGTGATGGATTCTGTCCGAGATATCCCTGCAGAATGTGAATGGATGTAATAATTCACGTTAGCAGGCTGCTTGGCCTCTTTGATATACAGTTTCTGGAAGTTATTGGTGCTTCCACCTGGATGGGGGCCTCCAAATATTATGTCAATCTCACAAATCAGCGGATCATTTGTAGGCATAGGTGGTTCTCTTGTATTTTTAGCATGTGTCGGGGAGTTATTATGATCCTTCCCCTGTCTCTTTGAAGGTCGTCAATCCTTTCTTTCGATGGGTTTTTCCATGGAGCACGCTTGTCAGCCTGATTGAACTTTTGGTTACTTGGCCTTTGCGTTTTTCCTTTGTCAGGGGAGAAATCACCTCCCCTCCTTCCATGTGCCTTCTGGTCCGCCAACATGTGGGTTTCCCTACAATCCTCCGTTGCGTGGCCATAATACATGTGGTACGCACAGTAGGCCCCAATCATAGGTTGTTTTCCACTACAGCTACCTTCCATTCTTCCATGAGCCGTGGTGGATTTGAGACAGGAGCATTGGAGTGCAAATTGGGGATATCCTCCATGATCTCCTCCTCGTAACTGGATCTGATTCTCGAAAATGGTCATGGCGCACCACCTTGGTTAATGCCGAACCTATCCTTATTACCTCCTTTCCTCTGGTTCGCTTCATTGGGATAGCCCATATTTTATCTCCCTTGAGGATGGTTATCTCTGGCCCTGGCCATCTCTTCTGAGACGATCTCCTCCTTCATCGGATTTACCAGGGAATTGTAATCCCTCGGCTTTCTGCTTCGGACATCCCTCCAAAACATGCTTGTCATGTCTAGGCCTCCTTTTAATGCAGAAAACATCTCCGCCTCGGTGATGTTCTCACAAATGTGCATTTCTTCTATAAATCAAGCTAGGTAGCTTTTCAAAGACCCCTCCCTTCCTTACCTTAAATCCTGAAGGCGTTGGAGTGGGAGCTGGCCGGGCCTAGAGGGAACAAAGCCACTTTTGAAGGCTGCCTTCAAATCTCTCCAACTGTGGATGCTACCCGGAGGGAGTTTCTTATACCACCGTATTGCACTTCCCTCAAGGGTTAAAGCGAAGGCTTTGCACTTCAGTGCCGGAGTGGCTTAGGCTATTTCCATGCTAGCGCAATAATTCAACAGGTGATCATCAGGATCACATCTGCCAGAGTACATTGTTATTTCCGGCATTTCAAAGTCATTGGGCACTGGGAACTTTCGGATGCCCTTCATAGAGGGGCTTATTTCCTCTTCATCATCCAGCTCGTATGACGATAATTCACTATTCTCACCATGGTCAGAATTCATCGCGTAATGGTATTGGTCGTAGGGTGTTTGAACGTAATCTGCCCCCGTGGTGGCAAAACTCGGCCGTAATTTGGCCTTTGAAAGGTCGGATGGGCACCATGAGATTGGGTCCAAGCTACTTCCACTCTTCTCTCCCGCCTATTTCTAGGCTCATGTATGGGGCTCAATTTTTCTGCCCCTGCATCATACCTATCTCTAGGCATTTCACTTCGTGAAAGGGCTTCTTCAGCCCGTCGCTCCCGCCTATTTATAGGCTCAGCTACACTGTGCCGACCTTGGTCAGTTCAGCCCCCTCGTTTTCCCCTGAATAACCCCCCTATTTGGCTAAAAACCCTGCCAGAATTTGAGGGTGAAGCCTCCCTATGGTTAATAGGGGTTGACCTGGTTCTCTTGGTGCTTTGTGCACCGGGTCTTCTTTGCTGAAAAGAACAGATTCCACCTCCCCATATGCCTGTGGATCTTGATAATAATACGAGGCACTAGCCGCATCAGATGGTAAGTAATGTGGCTGCGAGTACTGCGGGGGCATCATGGGTTCGTTTATAACATACCCTCTAGCCATATAGGTATTCATCGCAACAGTTTGTTCCATCTACTGTTTCTGCATTTCCAACATCTGGGCTGCCATGCGAGTCATATCTCGCAGCATGTGGCGATTCCGGTGCTGGAGTGGAGGATTAGGTTGGGCCACCCCCTCATTTGTGTTCTCACGATGCCTTTGGGGAGCCTCCTCCTTGCTACGTTGTTCATCTCTGCTCCTACGAGGGTTAACATCATCGTCACTTTCATTCATGTTCAAAATAATTTCTTGGTTCTATCTTTTCTTTCAAGGATAGGTGAACTTTTATTTCAAAGCTTCAAGCCTTTTTCAAGGTTAGTAAACTTATATTTCAAAGTTTCAAGCCTTTTTCAAGGTTAGTAAACTTATATTTCAAAGTTTCAAGCCTTTTTCAAGGGGTTCTTATAATATTTCTCCCCTCTTTTTCAAGAGCTTCTTTTCCTTTTTAAAGGTTTTGTGTTACTTTTTACCACGTGATTTCGTGGTTACAAGTGTGGTTTCCCACAGACGGCGCCAAAATATTGACCACAAAATCCGGCTGGACCTTGGACCAACACGTCTTAGCTCCTCGCTCTTGAACACGTGGATCTTCTGCGCACTGTAACAAACAATCAGTTTGCAAAGGGGGCCGAGGTGGCTCCCATTTGCACTCTGATGCCAAATTCAATCCTCATTTCAAGCAAATGTAAATTGGGTGTGGAAAATATAAGTGTGTAAAAAAGAGAAGATGGAGTGAGAGTAAAATATCTTGTTAGATTATAGGATTGCTAACCCTTTATTTGGAGGTGAGAGTGTTCTATTTATAGGACAATTTATTGCCTTGGATGGCGACATGTGATGGACTTTATACGTGTATTTACCCTAGCTGTTGGAAAGGAGAACCAATTTTCTTGCAATAATCATTGCTACGTTTGGTAGGGGATGGGCGTCTGTCACATCTTTTATAAAGGCAATGTCTCGTAAAGCCACAGTCAACTGGGGAAAGTCACGCATCTCTGACACTATCTGTTGTCCCATCACTTGTCCGAGGCATTACCATAGTGCACCTCGGCTAGCTATGCACCAGTTCAGATAAAGAGGTTTATTCGCTGTTCCACCTCGGTAGTCGGCCCAAGTAGATAACCTAAGTTCTAGTCATGGGCCAAGACCCATTGGGCCTCTATTGGGCCTTTGCTGGTGATTCATTGGGTTCCTTTTTGGACACGATCTCAACATGCCTCAACATTCAAATTGATCTTCATAAAAATAGCAAAAGCCTCTTCATACAATTGATCAACATCCATCTTTTCCACTACATACCTGAAGTTACATTACAAATTTACAAGTGGATAAACTTCAAGAGAATATCAAACTAAGGACACATGGTAGTACAACTACACAAATCACAAACCTGAAATGTAAACTAATTAATATATATTAGAGGGTTGTAGAATCGTGACAATGAGCGAAGTTCGCTGATTATATAATTGGAAATAGAATAAACTAATAATAAGCAAGAATCAATTTAAATAATAATAATAATAATAATAATAATAATAATAATAATAATAATAATAATAATAATAATAAATGCATATTACAAATTTTGAAATTCGTCCGTTGGCTTGGCGGATTGTGCACCAACATTTCAACACATCCATCCTTATAGTTGCCACGGATTTGGGTGAGTTGAATTTAAAAGTAATACATCTACAATCAACTTTACTATTGAAAAATATAGGACCAAATATACAGCCACCATTAGACAAATTAAATTAGCTGCAAAACCCATGAAAAAATAGTAGAGCACTCCCAAAGTACTCTAATAGGTATTCAAGATTTCTAAATAATCATTCACAGTCTTCCAATGTCTCCAGTCCAATTCTTTTGATAAATGCACCATTAAATTAACATATTAACATAAGAAACAAAATTAGACACCTGTCAAACAAATAAAATAATGGAACATACCAAAGCTTACAAGGGTCTGCTCGTCCTTTAAGATATTGCCTTTGTATATTAAGTTGTTTAGCAGGCACAACTTTGAGCCAGTACAACCTTGAATCATGCAGCGTGACACAAGCCTTGTCTGCATAGAGAATCTGGAGCCATTTGAGCAGCGAATGTTGATATTCACCTCATCACCACCACCAACGAAGAAACTTGATTCACCCTCCATGGCAATCGATTATCTATATACATTTTAATCAATCAACTGATCCAAGAATAAATCAAAAACGACATCACTATCTCGTACTTCCTCCATTTGAATTAAACACTAATATGTGTAGAAAAACATTAAACATAATACTTTGTTTAATTTTCCTCAACCTAACTCGCTTATGTTTCAATAACTGTAGAAAAAGCACAGGAAAAGAAAATTTGAAGATCAAGGAAAAGGGGAAAAAAGACAATACGTCTGACCCGTTACCATGGAGGCGTGCACAACATCCGAAGTCTCCATCTTTTGCTTCCAAATTGCTCAATGTTGATAAAAAAAGGCATCAAAATGGCCAAAGAACAAGAAAAAACCAGTCAATCTTGTAAACATAACAAACCCTATCAAGATCAACAGAAGTGCCTCAGAATTCAGGTCCCTGGTGCAATTAGTCCTTTTTGAGATTTTTCATCCAACAACTCCGTCAATCAACGTTGTTGGAACTACTTTATCAATAGAACCAAGGGCATATATGCCTAAATAAAATAAATAATTAATTCCCAAACATAGGAAGGGACTTGCCATCTTTAAAAAATGCTCCTTCCATTCACGACTGCTTATAGAGCACAAGTAAGTTGAAAAAACTGAAAAGAAACGCTCCACTTTCTTTATTTCTATTTTAAATTGGAGCATGGAGACTTTTGAAAAGAAAATCAATCAAAAAAATTTCTACCTAGTTTCCATTTCCTCAACAGCAACCTGTGTAGTGTAGTATAAGCAGCTACAATAGCAATTAAAATCCAACACCCAACTCAATATAGAAATTGTTAAAAAACTGGGTATGTCAATTTAAATACAAAAAAACCTCCACTAAATAGTAAATCCACTATTTCACCATAGCTCAGCATCAAGTGAAAATTAGAATGGCCAATTATTACAATATAGGTTCTTGCTAAACGTTCTTGATAAGGAAAAATAATAACAGCACAATGTACCAAACAATGCAAATTACCACAACAATTTAACTAAATTCCAATTTTTGTAATAATTTCAATAATATTGAATCCATTGATGTCATTTATTAGAAAGTCCAACTGAGCTCAATTCTGTGTATTACAAATGGCTGACCAATAATGGAGATATTGCAAGGAATATTAGAATGATTATCATGCCTGTCAATGCTGTTTTTTAATACTCAAATACCACATATTGAAATTCATAAGCACAAACCAAACCTAGCAATATATATATATATATATATATATATATATATATATATATATATATATATATATATATATATATATCCATGAAGAAATCAACTAAAGCTAGTTCCTTGCTGTCCATCTCAAAGATTTCATCAGCAATTGATACCATCAATACGAATCATATCCTTAGAGAACTAGAAATATCATGACCCCAAAAATCAAATAACCAAAAAATCATGACTCAAGTTGGAAAATGGAACGAAAATCTTCCTTGAAGAAAAATAAAGAAATACCAAAAAAATTTGAAAATACGAAAGGAAGCCGTGCATACTTCATCGACGATTGTTGGATGGTGTACTGGATGGTGTTTTACGTGAGATGGAGGACGAAGACCAGTTGAGAAGACGGAGGCGATAAGAGCGGCGAGAGAGGTTGGAGTCGTCTGTGTCCTTTACCCTAACATCTGACTTCTTTCTTTCCTTTTTTTGTTTGATTACCGCGTTTTGGAGAGGAGCCGCGTTTGGTAAATTTGAAGACAAAACATCCAAAACGATAAATAGTCGTTTTGGGTTTTATGTAGACTTTTTTTGTTTTTTTTTTGGAAAACTTGTTTCTAAAAATGGGTAAATAACGCGTTTTGAAAATTTTTGAAAATCGAAAACTAAAAACGGTCTCAAAACGACAAAGAGAACGGGGCCTAAGCTTTTAAGGGTGTTAAAACTTGATACCCTAAATTCATTTAAGTTGAAAGTTATCAGCTTAAAACTCGTTACATTGGTTAATTAAAAAGCTTAAGAGAGAGAGGACTTACACATAAGATACAAAAAAATCTTTTACTATTCTTTGTAGCCTTGGTGACTCGGATAATTAAATCTTTAAGGGTTCTCAGAATCTGGTGCCCTTAAGTTATCTGACTTGGGAGCCACCAACCTAAGACTTACTATAGGGGTCACTTAGAAAGCAAATAAGAAGTGTATTGCACAAAAGATGAGAAAAGCATGGAAAATAGAAAGAAAAAAAATAAAGTCCTTGGTATAAGCTTCGAGAGAACTCTAGAGACTGAGGGAGTAGAATAGGGAACTGATTTCCATCGAAATTTTATGTAGACTTATCTAATTCTGATTACTTTGTGGGGGGAAAATGAAATGTATTGATATTTAGAAACCACATAAATAGAGTATACCTCGGGATTGGAGAGAAAAACATAAGGGTGTGATCATACATGAGTGATGTAAGAAAAATGAAAAGGAAATCATTGTTGGACCACATGAGATTCGAGTTTTTAATATATTATAAGTTATAGTGTGCTCAGTATATTTTTATATTGGTATGCTTTTGATTTTGGCTATGAACACACACACCTTAAAAGTCGAGCATCGGGTAAATAGAAATAGTTTTTGAAGTGTAGTTCATCTTTCTTTTTCAAAAGTGAATTCTTGATTTGAACCTGAGACATATATCAAGCGAATTGACAGTTGACTCAAATATTTTTTATTTGGAATTTTGTTTTATAATTTAGTTCTACTTTGTTCGAGGACGAACAATGATTCTAGATTGGGGACGTTTGATAAATGTATTTTATACACTTATTTACATGCAAAAATTATGATATTATATTGTTTTTTTGGAATAAATGTTGTTGTTTTCTTTGTTATTAGTTTCTTTCAAAAACTATCCCAAAGTCAAAATAATGAAGCAATTGAGGTGAATAAAGAGCAAATGGATGATAAATGTATGCTAAATTATACACATGGAAAGTGCATGAAGTCTATTGAGGCAAAAAAGAAGGTAATTGGAAGAAATCAGAGATTTGGTGACTAAATTGATCTAATAGGAAGATAAAGGACTTGAGGTGCAATAAAAGAATGATGACCAACTTACATAGATTGAAAGATGAAAATTGTAGGCCAACGCTTAAACCACGTGCTCGCGCCTTATATAAGCACGCGGTCACGAGAATCTCAACAGAATAAGCGAAAATGTTTTTTAAGTATACTACATGATCACGGGCTTTTCAACCACACGATCATGTGCCTTTCCAACTGGGCAATAATTATGGGCTTTAAACACAAATTTTTCCATTCTTCTCCTAATTAACCTAGATTACGCTCACACCTATATATACGGATCAACATGCACGAATTTGGGGGTTCCAAATCATACAATATCACACCAAAATGGTGTCAAATCATCAAGGGAACCAATTAGAGCTAAATTCAAGATTAAAGATTTCCCAACAAAGAAGACGAATGTATACTTCCGGGTCATGAATTCTATTATATCTTGTTGTGATTTATCTTGTATCATGTTTCTAGGGTAAGCATTTATGTTAGAATGGTGATGAAACTTTAAATTCTAGATTTCATATTTTGATTGTTGTTTAATTTAATGTAATTTATGGATTTGCACAATTATTTCTATCTTTAATGCATCTATAATTATGTGTATAGTAATTATATGATTGTTGTGGCATTTTCTTAAGTTCGAAAGAATAGGATTATGTTATACATATTTTAATTGTCATAAAATTCAATAGGGGATAAAAATATACTGTTATACTTTATGTTATTTTTTAAAGCGTTCACAAAACATTAATATTTTTTTATATGTTCACATTCATCATAGATATATAGTAGGGTCACATATAGAAATATTATTGAATTCACCATTCGAAAGAGTGTTTTAAACAAATTAGGAACATTGATATTCAAAATCATATAAATTGTAGTTAAGTATTTAAATCAAAGCATGAATGTTGAAAAATAAATTGGATTCTCGATTCTAGCATATTTTCTCATTAATTTTACTATTTAAGATTGTTTATTTTTATTTATTAGTTTAGTTCCAATTCCAAATCAAATCGACGTTTCATTAGTTCGGGCTAAGGTTTTTAATCTAAAATAATAAATTGTCTCAATCCTTGTGGGTATGATACACAGACTTATTGTCCACTATAGTACTTGTACGATCCGTACACTTGCAGAAATGAATTAGTGTAAATCAAATCTCCTTGAAGTCAACATCATATGCATATAATTCTTCAAGTATTTGAATTCAACAATCTCCTGAAATAGTGTGACCAGCAAAGAGACTCTTCGAATGATGGTATCAGAACCTTATTCAAACTTCCAAATTTATGTTTAATCCAAAAAGGAAATTTCTGAATGAGATACACCCACCGAGCATGCATCGTGTTGACAAGTTTTTGAATTTTGATAAATCTCAAGGCTTGATAGTTAGTGAACAACACAAACTCTTTTTGCATGCGATAATGCTCTCATTGCTTCAAGACCCTTACAATTGCATAAAATTCCTGATTTTTGTCTAGCATCACTAAGTTTTTCAGAAAAGAAAGTCACAGGTTTCTTCTCTTGGGAAAGAATAGCTCCAACACCCACACCACTTGCATCGCATTCAACTCCAAAGACTTTCTCTAAACTTGGCAATGCTAATATCAGAGCAGTGCACAATTTATCCTTGATGAAGGAAAAACACTTATGTTGTTCCTCTCCCCAACTAAATCACCCATTTTTCAGACATTCAGTAAGTAGTGCCACAATGGTGCTAAAACTTGGACAAATCGTCTCTAGAAATTAGCTTAACAATGGAAGCTTCTAACATCATATATTGTTTTTCAGAGTTGGCCATTCTCGAATTGCCCGTATCTTCTCTTCATCCACATGTATATCAGCCTCAACAACCACAAAACCCAAAAACAATAGCTTATTTTTTACCGAACATAATGAACGAAAGATACTTTGACATTGCCCCTTCTTCTTTTGGAGATAAAAGAACTCGCTGCAACACAAAAGTAAGTCTTTCCAAACCTTCCAGAATAGCAAACTCAACTTCTGAGTGCTCATCTTCTGCATCAATTTCTTCTTCCTTCTTCGCCGTCTCATGCTCCACCAAATTGACCTATTTTCTTTCCAAACAGGTATTGGAATGATGTCCCAGCTTGTGACATCTATAACAAATATCTCTTATGGGCCTAACATATGGATTTGCATTCTAGGACGCACCTCGAGTCTGGTCTCTATTTCCAAATTGACCATTATTGCTAACATTACCTGTGTTAGGATTATCTGTAGTTTGTTCCAGGGCCTTCTCTTTATCCAAAGGAATTGATGATGGTTCGAAAGGTGGAGGAACTCTCCTATAAGAGGTCTTACTCTTATCAGACTCCATCATTTCAGCCTTCATAGCCATGTTAATGGCTTCCCATAACGTCTAAACATTCTGTAAACCAATTTTATCTTACATAACCACCTTTAAAAATGGTATATCTTGCTACCCTTTGATTTTTAGACTTTGATGGATTGTTTCGCTCTGCAAACTACATAAACTCATTGGTGTTGTTCGATATTGTGCTACTACTCTGTGTGCATCCTAGGTACAAGTGATAAGTGTATTTTATACACTTATTTATATGTCTAAATTAGAATAATGAAGGAATTGAAGCAAAGAAAGACCAAATGGATGATTATTGAAGTTAAATTGTACATATTGGAGAAGTGCATGAAGACGGTTGAGGACGAGATGAGGTTGATTGAAAGAAATCAAGAAGTTGGAGACTAAATTGATGCAATTAGAAGAGAAAGGATTGGAGGGCAATTAAATTAAGAGGACCAGAATGCAAGAGCTGAAAAGATGAGGAAATTGCAAAAAAGGGCCATTTCGGGGCCACTCATACCATAACTGCGCGGGCGTGCGTATCCACGTTGAATAAGTAGAGTGCATCAGAATTTAATTGCTCGGCCACCAGATTGTTAACTATGCGGCCGTGCGACCTTTTTAGTGCAACGGAAGTTTTGGACCATGCGCGTTTTTTTACCTAATTTCTCCCTTATTTTACTAGGTTTTCTCCACAACCTATATAAACAACATCTTGGGCACGAAATTGGAACCTTTGTGAGACCTTTATTGTAATGATCCGGGTCCCACTTAACGGACTGTCCCGACCGTTAGATCGACGACGTACTACCTCCACAGTACCAACATGAGTCTTTTTAGCATGCTTTGTTCTCATTCACACGTTCCCCAAGAAAAATTCTCAGATGGTCACCCATCATAAAATTGCTCCAAGACAAGTATGCTTAATTATGGAGTTTCTAACGATGGACTTCCGGAAAAGAAGGTGCACCTTGTTCGTATGAGTAGTACCTATCAAATCTTTTAAGCTTTCTTGGCCTGGGTGTTACAACCATCCCCCGTTACACTTGTGATGTCCTCATCGCGCTTAAACCATCTGAGAACCCGTTACCATGCGTTGTGATTCTAGAGGTGGCTCTCACTGTATGGCATAGCACTTTGTCCCCCATAGCATTTAGTTTTAGATTTTCGGCTGGCGGCAGGCTCTGATTCCATTTGGAACGACCCTGGTCCCACTTAACGGACTGTCCCGACCATTAGATCGACAACGTATTATCCCCACTGTACCAACATGGGTATTTTCAGCATGTTTTGTCCTCAATTGTAGGCTCCTCGAGAAAACTTCATAGGGGTCACCCATTATAGAATTGCTCCAAGTCAAGCACGCTTAACTATGGAATTTCTAACAATGGACTTTTTGAAAATAATGTACACCTTATTGGTATGAGTAGTACCTATTAAATCTTTTAAGCCTTGAAAAGAAGGTGCACATTGTTGGTATGAGTAGTACCTATCAAATATTTTAAGCTTTATTGGTCTGGGTGTTACATTTACACAGCCTCTAAAACACATAATTCATTGTTCTATCATTCTAACCTTGGAGGTGAAAATCAAAGACAAAGGCAAGAGAATTGAATATTATTATCGGGAAGCGAAATACTTGGTACAGGATTTCAATTTCTTTGTAATTTTGATAAACTCTATATGCGTAGAAATTTACTCCATCCGTCCCACAAAGATAGTCCACTATTCATTTTTCGTCTGTCCCAAAAAGATAGCCCAGATTCTTTTTTTTAGAGTGAAGTTAATATTTTATGTCCTATTTTGCCCTTATTTAATGTGTTTTTTTATTAGTTTAAATGAATTTATACGCTTTCAATTTTGTGGAAAAATGCAAAATTGATTTGGAATATATTAGGAAAAGGGATTGTAAAACTTATTTTTCAACAACATTAATTAACATTTCTTAATATGTGTAAAAATGGGTAGGGACTATCTTTATTGGACGAAGAGAGTATATTTCTACGTTTTTATTTCTTTATTTATGAACTATTAACTTCTTAGTTGAGACAATCGATGTAGCTTAGTTTTTATGCTTTTAATTCTATGATTTTAGTTTTTGCATTTATGATTGCATGTGTTGATTTTATTTTTTATTTAATTCGTGAATGAATTGATCGCTTGTTCATGATATTATAAGTGTTTTCATAATTCGGGAGGTAAGCTAACAACCTAGATCTATAAATAAAATTTGGTAACTGGATAAAAGATAGAGATATACTTTTATTATTATTGCGATCGCTACATGAATTCTTGTGTTCCATGCACCTAATCATTATGACATTCTGTCTAGAAACATGATTGACTAATTAGGTAGGGTTAATTTAAACTAGAGAGAGAAATTTCACATGCATAAGTGAATTCAATCGAGCACATAAATATAAATAAAACTAGATAAATAGAATTAAAATTATTAATTAATGGGAAACCGGATGTCCCAACGCTTTTAAAAATCAATTTAGAAAATCCAATGTATAATATTTTCTTTTGCTTTTATTTAGCTTAATTTTATATTTTAGTTTAGATAATCCATCTCAATTCGACTGTTCAAATAGAGTTAAGAACTAACATATTTCAGTAATTAATTACAATCTCTATGGGACAATAACTCGGACTCTTTTGTCCACTTTATTACTTGGGTGTGATATTGTACACTTGCGATTTACTTGGGTGTGATATTTTACACTTGAGATTTATCATATCAACATGCGATATAGAATATGTTAATAATATGCAGGTAGAAATCAACCCATCATAGATTGCTTCATCTTTCTCCAAGTTCGAATTCGACTCTTTTCTTATCTCCTCTGACATTCTATTACTGATCCCACCATACTGTTGTTGCAGATTTCAAATGGAACCAACATCTTAACCAGCTTGTCCTTTGACATATCCATAATTTCGAAATTTCGTTCAACCTCCACCAACCAATCCAAAAAAACCTCGACTCATAATCACTTTCCTCTACTACAAGTTTCCTATTATTTTCCTTTCGAACTACTTGCTTAGCAACTTAATCGCCATTATTTTATCTATTTTTCTATTGATCATTTTGGCCGTTGTTTCCAACATTGTTTCCAAGAACTCGTAACAACAATTGACGAATCTCTCTGAATTGAGTAGAAAGATAGTAAATTTGCCTAGTTTACATATCCAAATATGCCCTAGTAATTGGTTCTTAACGCAGTGGAATGAAGGAATTCAAGTGAAAACCTTAAAAGCAATATGAACTCTTGACTATATTACTTGTCATGATCCATACACTTGCGGCACACTTCACACAATACATTTTAAGTTAATGAGTTTTTTTCCTTTCTCAAGTTTAAATAAATTCTACCTAAGTAAGTCAACTACATATCCCTATGGAGGGTACGCGTATGCCTCAATTAGGTGCATAAAACATAAGAATTCAAATATCAACGAAATAATAACAAAAGTACTAGATTTTATTCCATGATCTAGATTTTTAACTTACCTCTCAAATTATGAAAACAACCTACAAAATCTATGAATTAGTGGCCACTCATTTCAAGCATTAATCCCAGGAGAAAAATCAACACATAGCAAAATATACGCAAAACTAGATTTATGAAATTAATAATATAAAACTGGGCTAAATCGTTTGTCCCAACTATAAAATTAGTTGTTCATCACCAAGAAATATAAATTGCAGTAAAAGTAAGAAAACGTGACTGAGTTTATCGACTTAACAAAGAGAAAAGATATCTTGCAGCAAGAGTTGATTCCCCTTTTGAAAACTTGAAAACTCTTCCTTTCCTTCCTCTTTTAATCTTCATCCCACCTCTTGAATCAATCAATGAATTATGTATGTTTTTAGAGAGAAAGAGTGCCTAGTATTCGCTAAGTTAATAGTGCCCAATTTGGAAGATTAAGGGAACAAATCCATACAAAATTATGCACACACTTTTCAATTGCAATATTGATCGAGAAAAACTGAAACATTATGCAGCTCATAACTTAATAAACTTCAGAAAAAAATGAATAAATGCGGAGAACCACGGAGCAGGAACATGCGTAGGACGAGGATAAATTTGACCCAAACCACATGATTTTCGAAGAGGATAAAGTAGGCCGTAAGACTGGAAGAGAAGCCGAATTGATGTGAACCCAATCAACGTTTAGAGCTTGATTGAATCAAGCAACAAACACAATCGCTATGATATGTCGACCTCTTGATCACAAACTTATAAATCTCACCTAGAATTGTTTGAACGCCTAATCTTGACAAATTCAGAGTTAGTTCAATGAAGAAAATTTACTGAAAGCAACGTGCCTTACAAATTGAAATCTCAAAAATGTGTGTCTTTAAAATTACAAAGAAAAAGCCTTTATATATGCTACAAAATAAAATCCTATTCTACTTAGGAAACTAGATAAGAATCTAATCTAATTAAGATAGAGATAAATCAAATCCAAATCCAAATAGGAAGATCAATAAGATGAACCCTTTTATAACAATAAGGGTTGAACTAAAACTGGATCTAATAAAAACATAATTTAATTTGATTAAAATGGAATTAATTTGGAATTTTACGAAATTTCCTTCAACCGACAAACCAAGCGATCGCTTGGCTTTAGGACTGGCGATCTCTTGGCCAAGTTAATTCACTTCTTGCTTTTCAAAACAGGGCTTGGGTGATCGCCCTTCTTCCTAGGCATGCAATCACATGTTTTGTTCTTTGGACTCCTCTTCACGTGCTTGAATCAAGGTGCACCATTTTGATTTTCGACCAGAGTCCAACATGAAACTTGCTCCTTTGCTCGTCAAGATTGTTGAATATTATTTTATCCATTGTAGCTTGAATAAGTAGACCCATCTATTCATTGACCATCTTTGCTCTCGATCGAGTCATAAGACCTTCTTCCATGATCAACGGGTCTTTGGTTGGACTTATGTCTGTGGGCTGGATCACATTATTCCCTTCCTTCTCGAAAGGATTCGGCCTCGAAACTTTACCTGTATCAAACAGAGAAAGATCGGATACATTAAATGTAGCAAAACCTTTATACTCACCAGGGAGATCAAGCTTGTAGGACTTGTCATTTATCCTTTCAAGAACATAAAATGGACCATCTCCTTGTTGCTATAACTTTGACTTCATGTGTTGTGGAAAATGTTCTTTTCTCAAGTGCATCGAAACCCAATTATCCGGTTTGAATGTAATGCTCTTCTGACCTTTTTTTTCTTGAGATACACAGTGTTTATTTTTCTTTTCAATTTGCTTCCTTACCTTTTCATGGAGTTAATTCACCAATTCAGCATTTTTCTTTCCATATAAACTGCACATTCATTAACAAGTAAATGAATTAAATCGAAAGGTGTTAGTGGATTAAAACCCTATACAATTTCAAATGGTGAATAAGAAGTAGTAGAATACGTTGCCCTATTTTATGTAAATTCAACGAATGGTAAGCACTCTTCCCAACTCTTCAAATTTTTTATCGACTATACTGAGTGACAATTGTATCATAGTCATATTGACTATCTCGGTTTGTCCATCGGTTTGTGGGTGACAAGTAGTAGAAAATAATAACTTAGAGCCCATTTGGTTTGGGATATTTTGTAGGAAATTTGAATATTTGGGAGAATTTGAAAAGAGGTTGAAAGTATGAAAGTGATGTGTCCTATAAAAATTTATGGTTGAAAATGAGTTTTGGGAGGAAGTTGTCCAAAAATCTTGGGACCAAACAGGGGCTTAGTGCCTAACTTATTCCACAAAATTCTCTAAATGTGACTAAGGAATTTAAAATCCCTTTCCGAGATAATACTTCTAGGAATTTCATATAAGCACACTACTTCCTTAAAAAATATATCCGCTATGTTGGTGGTATCATCAGTTTTATGTCATGGAATGAAATGTGCCATCATGCCTAAAGAATCTATCAATAGCCCCCTTATCAAATGATTCATATATATTAGAAAAAATTAGATAATTAGTATACACTTCCTTAACATTTTCAAATCCAAGCAATTTTGTACTTAAGGAAGTTAAGAGCACATACCTTCGCGGTGATGAATCAGCTACTATGTTTTCTTTACCTTGTTAATACTGCATGACATATGGGAAGATTCTCAATAAACTCCATCCATCTTGCATGCCTCTTGTTTATCTTACCTTGACTTCTCAAACTTTTCAAGGACTCATTTTCTGTGTGGATCACGAATTCCCTTGGCTATAAGTAGTGTTGCCATGTCCACAAAGCTCGAACAAGCTCATACAACTCCTTTTCATATGTAGGATAATTAAGAGTTTCCCCACTTAGTTTTTCACTAAAGTAAGTTATGGGTTCACAGACCATGTTTCTTGGCTAAAATCAATTAACAGGACAAATGATGTAGCTAGTTCATTCATACTTATGTTTTATTATTACTTTATATTTCGTTTCTATATTAACTGTGTTGGCTTGAGTTTATTGATTTATTTGCATGAACTTTTTAGCTAGAGTCAGTTTCATGACATTAGTTGCATTTTAATTGAGAAATTGCATGTTGAACATTCAATATTTTCTTTCATGAATTATTTTTTATTTGACAAATTGTAATCTTAATTCATGTGATCATCCTTTTGGTTACAAATCTTTCTAATTAAATTTCTAATTGAGAAATTAAAGTTTAATATTGAAAGGTTGGTTAAGTAGATCTTGAGAAAGACATAGAGTTAATAATTTAAATTGGATATTTAGACCAACTACACAATGTTGATTCCAAAATATGAATTGAACATGAATATGATTAACTAGTGAAATCAAGAGTCCTAGCTTTCACATCTTATTTGATTACTTGCAATTCCAAATCTATTGGATTTCGTTTAATTAATCTAATTAGTATTAAATCTTCTAAACAATTCAATTGTTCAATTAAAGCATAAAATTGAAATAAGTCGGTAATTAAAATCAATCTTTGTGGGTTCGACATCTAGAAACTAAAAAGTCCACTTTATTACTATTGCATCTCCATTCAAATTATATCTTGAGTTTGAGTTCTTCGGAGGTGGAAGGGACTGTTCTAGAACAAATGACTGAATGGATTGAAGACCATTTAAACCAAAAAGGACGAAATCATAAATTACATATTTGACATTCGAGCTCAGATTTAGGCACATAATAACTTTTCGAAAAGGAAACGATGAGGCGAACAAGACTCACCACTATGTCATGATGTACGATGGATTTTGGGCCTATCCACGTTTGTTTAGGCCTCAAAAACTGCCTTTTAATATTTTAGTGCTATTTTATTCATTTAATTTATTTTGAATTCTTTTAGATTTACTTGATCTGAACTAGATTTTATGTTTTAAATCCTATAAGGGGAATAAATGATTAACTTTTTGTTTTATTTGATCTGAATTAAGTTTATGCTTTAAATCTTATTAGGGGAATAAATGATTGACTCTTTGTTTTTAATATTTTTCAATTAGTATGTTTGAGTTTATTTCTATTTCTTTGGTGGATTCCAGTTTTTATGATGTGTTCGGCAGCCCAGGTTAAATTATAATATGATTTATTTGTGTTTTCTATGTAAAATATGTGGTTTAAAAATAGAGAGAGAAAATTTGTATAATTAAAAAGTAATTTTAAAAATTGTGTAAAATATAAATTGAATTATAATTTGTAATGGTGACTTTCAAGAACACACCTTATATATTTTAAAGTTTTCGCTTGAATCCCAGACTTGGCGCTGCGTCACCTAGTGGCAAAAATCCTTATTTTTTTTCCTTTCAAGTTCCACATCATTTTTAAAATTAATGTATTCAAATCATCCACATATTCATCCAAATCATTCACATATTCATCGTAAAATTCATCTCTATAAGCAACATTTTTTTCTCAACTTGAAACGCCTGCCTTCAACAGCGTGAATGAATCCTCCGTATTTGTTTTGTGACCTAACAAAAATGATAACAGATGACTCAAAATTAAACAAGTTAGGGTTCGATCCTAAAAAAAAATTGTTCCGTTTAGTAACGCTATTTTGTTTATAAACGAGTTTATTTATGATTTTGAGGTAAAAAGTAGTAGTTGAAAACTGAAGAGAGAAAATGTGTGTTGTTAAAAAATGGTTTGATAAATTATGTAGTTTATAAATATGTTTATAAACCAAACAATACAAGTTACCTAACGGTGGCTAAAATTTTGACACAATGAAAAATGTTTGATTTCATCATTGCTCCAACACCTTATCGAGTCCTACTCGATTTACCTCCTTAACCAATGGCATATGACAAGATCGGTTAGGACCCTCAAGGTGTGAGCTACACCTTATTGAGTCCTACTCTCCTCATCCTCTTTGTTGGACAATTGAACTAATTGGACCGAAATCAGCCCATTTTATCAATCCAGTTGCAGCAGCCCAAACTATGCCCTATATGAGCCCAATTCGATGACCCGGTTCCTTGATCCATTATCTACCACAGCCTTATACATACCATTGGATCTATTTGGTTGATGCAGGCCGTCTATCTGTAAAGAAAAGGAGGAGAAACGTTCTGAATGAATATTACCCCTGATCCAGACTCTTCTCTCTCACATCAAAGCCCTAATCTTCTCTCTGATAGGCGATTCTTCATCGCCCTTCTGTTCTTCGCGATTTCTTTACATTTCTACCAGAAAAACACAGATTAAAGTTGTAATATCTTAGTGGTTGTGATTTGATACTGATTTGTGTTGATCAGTATACGTTTTATTTGAGTTTGGCAGAGTTTTTCTGTAACTCAAGAGTTTCTTTGTGGTTCTTTATACAAATCTAGAGTTTCTGGTAGTTTTGTATGTTTTTATGGGTTTGATATATGTTGCTGTAATTTTTACAGTTTCTGAAATAAAGTTTCATTGTTTCTTCGTGGTTAATCTGTGTTCTTGTTCTTTGTGGTTTGATTCTGAGCCTTAAATCCTTACAGTGGTATCAGAGCCTTAGGGTTCTTCGAATACTCTGTGGTTTAGACTCAGATCTTTTGGATCCAGATCTGTTCGTGTTGGATCTAATGTTTTTCTGGAAGTTGTTGAGTTTTTTGCAAATAGATTTAGGGTTTCAAGTTCTTGAGTTAAACTTTGAAGAAAATATTTTTTCTCGAGTTATTTAAACCTTTTTTTTCTGAAAATCGTTTTGTGTTTTTCTGAAAATATTTTTGAGAGAAATTTTCAGATTTAAAATTCTTGAAGATTTTTGTATAAATCTTTTTTTTTTTGATACTCTGACTTCGTGGATATTTTTTCGTTGAAACCTATTTTTTAAAATTAGGGTTTCTGTAATTTTTTGGGTTTCTGGATCCCTATATCTGAGTCCACATTTTTAGGATTCTGAAACTCGGTATATTTTTCTTTATAAATATACTGATTTTTAAAGAAAAGAATTCTACATTGTTCCTAAGTGGATGTTCTTCGTGGTGATTATAATCTGTGGTGCCGATTCTTGGAGGCCCTTGAACTTGCTGATATTTGCTCTTTGTGGAAGCTTCTGTAGCTTATTATAATCACAATTAGGTGATATCTTTTATTTACTGCAATCTAACTATACTGTAAATTTGTTTTCAAATTTCCTGTTCTCTCCGAAAATCTCTCCGTTGAAGCCTATAACTAGGACCCCTAGCTTACCTTTGTCCAGGATTTCATTGAGAATCCGGGAATCTGAGGTAGTGTGGGAATATCCAGTATAGGTTGAGGGATATACTGGAAGGATAGTTTTTTATCAGTATACTGCTTTGAACATTTTCTTGATTGAGTAATTAGACTGTTGAATTGTGATCACCTTGATTACTTTGTTTGCTGAAAACTGTGTTCTGAATATTAGCAAACTTTCTTGAATATAAGTTCTTGACATTGTGATTTTGTCTCACTTGTGATTGTGACCTGCATTATTGTTTACTGCCTTATTTTTTGTTCTTTGAACTACTAAAGCTCAATAACTTGAAATATTTTCTAAATCTTGGTCATTATTTCAATGGCTACTGTTAAGGTAGATGTTGAAATATGGAATGGCAAAGGGGATTTCAACCTCTGGAGCCAAAAAATGCGAGCTTTACTACTTCAAATGAAATGTGCTAAGGCAATTGATAAATCTTGGTCACTTGATACCCCTCAGGACAAACAACTTGAAATGGATGAAACTACATGGAGCACTTTATTTTTACACTTATCTAATAATGTTATTAGACAAGTAGGCAAGACCAAAACTACATCAGAACTATGGGACAGATTGGAAGAACTTTTTGATACTGTATCCTTGCCTGATAAGTGTTTTCTTTGGAAACAATATTTCTCTTTTAAATTTGATCCATCTAAGGATGTAGAAGAGAACATGAGTAGGTTTACTAAGATCACACAAAGTCTATTAAATTGTGATGAAAAACATACTGATGAACAAAAAGTTGTTTGTTTATTGAATGCTATGGGGGATAAGTTTAAAGATTTAAGGAATGCTTTAGAATATGGGGGCAGAAGTTGACCATTGAAATAGTACATACATCCCTAAAAATAAAGAGTTAGAGTTTAAACATAATCCTAAGGAAGCCTATAGTGTGATAGGTACCTCTAGGAAGAAGAACTCTTTTAGGCTGAATAGAGCTGGAACAAATTTCAATAAAAATTGGAATAATTCTAGCAATAATAGGGATTGGAATAACAAGCCTGTGAAAGGAAATTTTCAAAATAAGGGCAACTTCAATAGGCCTAGAGAGAGTAATTTTAGAAGTCAACCTGGTTTCAGAAATCAAGATAATAATGCTAAAAATTATAATAATTTCAGAGACCAGAACAATTTTAAATCTCAGGATAATAATGCTGGTACTTCTAATATAGATAAACCACCTAGAATTTTCTTTTATTGTGGCCAACCTGGACATCATATTAAATACCGTTTTAAAAGGAAAAATGAACAAGGAATCAGTAATCAGACTGAGGCTGCAGTGCAAGATAATAATAATAATAATGGGGTGGTTTATGTGACTACTGAGTCAGATAATAAGAATGAATGGATTTTAGATTCTGGTTGTACTTTTCACATGTGTCCTGAAAAGGATATGTTTGCTGATTTCAGTTATGATTGTTTTGGCTCTGTGAAACTTGGAAATAATATTTCTTGTGATGTGAAAGGTATTGGAAAGGTTTTGTTACAACTTGAAAATAACAAAACTCTTATTTTGAATAAAACCAGATATGTTCCTGATTTGAAAAGGAACTTGATTTCACTTGGAGTTTTAGATTCTGAATCTTTTGAGATCAGAATGGAAAATTGTTCTTTGAGTATTTTCAAAAATAAATGCTTGATTATGAGTACTCCCAAAATTAATGGGATTTATATGTTGAATGCCTTGCCTGTTTATGCTAAGTCTTTTAATGCTATGTCTGACTTGAATAAAACTGAATTATGGCATAAAAGATTAGGACACATAGGTCAAAAAGGACTTAAACTACTTGAGACCAAAGGTGTATTTGGTAATGATGTGTTGCATAAACTTGACTTCTGTGAAAAATGTGTATTAGGCAAACAGAAAAGAAGTTCATTTGGTAAAGGTGTTCATAAATCCTCTGAAGTGCTTGAATATGTGCATACTGATTTGTGGGGTCCTTCTCCTGTGGGTTCAGTTTCAGGTTTCAGATATTTTCTTCTTATGGTAGATGACTTTTCTAGGAAAACCTGGGTGCATTTGTTAAAAACTAAGGATGCTACTGTGTCTATTTTCAAAAATTGGATCACCTTAGTTCAAAATTTAAAAGGGAAAAGAGTCAAAACTATTAGAACTGATAATGGTTTAGAATTTTGTAATCAAGAGTTTGATTCCTTTTGTAGCACCTTAGGTATTCTTAGGCATAGGACTGTTGCCTACAGTCCACAGCAAAATGGGGTTGCTGAAAGAATGAATATGACACTTCTTGAAAGAACTAGGTGTCTCCTACTTGATTCAAATTTGCCTAAAATTTTTTGGGGAGAAGCAGTCAAAACTGCATCCTATTTAATAAATCTTTCTCCCTGCAGTGCTATTGATTTTAAGATTCCAGATCAAATCTGGAATAATTATCTTCCTGACTTTTCAAAATTAAAAGTTTTTGGTTGTGCTGCCTACTCACACCATTCTGAAACTAAACTTGACTCCAGGTCTTTAAAATGTGTTTTTTTTTTGGTTATGGAGAAGGAGTCAAGGGCTATAGGCTATGGGTCAAGGATCAGGGAGGTTACAGGGTCATTTTGAGTAGGTCTGTGGTCTTTAATGAAAATGATTTTCCTTGCAAAAATGAAAAATTGTCTGATCGTGTTAAAGAAAAAGATTTTATTACATCTGAGCTGAGTGCAGACCATTTAGGTGATGAAAATGGCCTGCCCAATACTCAGTTTCAGGTGGAGCAACCCCCACAGTCTCCTAATGTCATTCCTGAACCTGAACATGAACCTGCAGGTACTGAACCACAACTTGATGATATTCCTGAAGTAGAAACTAATCTTGAAAATTATCAATTGGCTAGGGATAGACCTAGAAGAGAGATTAGACCTCCTCCTAGGTTTGAGGATCCTGATTTTGTATCTGCTTTTACATATTCTGATCCTATTTTACTTGAACCTCAATCCTTTGAAGAAGTTGTGTCTTCTAAGGATTCCAAACTATGACTTGCAGCAATGAAAGATGAAATGGACTCACTTTTAAAGAATGGTACTTGGATTTTAGTCAATAGACCTGAAAATAAAAGTATAATTGACTGTAAATGGATTTTTAAACTGAAAGAAAGTGAATCTAAAGATATGAAACCTAGGTACAAGGCTAGACTTGTAGCAAAGGGTTTTTTCTCAAAAAGAGGGAATTGATTTTAATGAAATATTTTCACCTGTTGTAAAATACACTTCCATCAGAATTCTATTTGCCTTAGTTGCACAATTTGATTTAGAACTTGAGCAAATGGATGTTAAAACTGCTTTCCTGTATGGTTCCTTAGATGAAACAATTTATATGTTTCAACCCAAAGGATTTGAAAAAGGTAGAAATTCTGATTTGGTCTGTTTATTGAAAAAATCTTTGTATGGCTTAAAACAAGCTCCTAGGCAGTGGTATAAGAGATTTGATTCTTATATCCAAAGCCTAAATTTCCAGAAAAGTAAATATGATTCATGTTTTTATTTTAAACTTGGTAAAACTGATTTCATTTACTTGCTTTTGTATGTGGATGATATGCTGATTGCTGGACCAAATATGCATGATATAAATGTTCTTAAAGATAAATTGCATTCTGAATTTGAAATGAAAGATATAGAAAATGCTAAAAGAATACTTGGCATGGATATTTTTAGGAATAAACAATCTGGGAAATTGTTTTTAAATCAAAAACATTACATTGAAAAAGTCTTAAACAGATTTTGCTTATCTGAATCAAAACCTGTATCTTTACCTTTGCCTGCACATTTTAAGTTATCTGTTGAGCATTGTGATAAGTCTGCTGATGAATTGCATAGAATGAAAAATGTGCCACATTCAAATGATGTTGGATCTGTCATGTACTTAATGGTCTGTACAAGACCTGATATAGCATTTGCAGTAAGTGTTTTAAGTAGGTTTATGAGCAATCCTGGAGAATTGCATTGGGAAGCTATGAAATGTCTTCTAAAATATTTGAAAGGTTCTGCTAGACTTAGTCTAGTGTTTTCTAAAATAAAAAATGATTTTAAACTTAAAGGTTTTGTTGATTCAGACTTTGCAGGAAATGTTGATAACAAGAAATCAACATCTTCTTATTTCTTTACTTTAAATTCTTCCTGTATTAGCTGGAAATCCCAGCTTCAAAAACTTGTTGCTTTATCATCAACTGAAGCCGAATATATAGCTGCTACAGATGCTGTTAAGGAATGTTTGTGGTTAAAGGGTTTATTATCTGAAATTGATTGCATTTCTGATTCTGAAGTTGAAATATGTACTGACAGCATGAGTGCATTGCATCTGTGTAAAAATCCTGTTTTTCACAATAGGTCAAAACATATTGATGTTAAATTTCATTTCATTAGGGACATTATTGATAAAGGTATTGTAAAACTTACTAAGATTCCAACTCAGGTTAATCCTGCAAATGCAGGAACAAAGATTATTTCTATTAACAAATTTAAAGATGCATTGAGTTTTTTAAATTTGGTTGAATTTTGATACTTGTTTGGTGTGTTTTTTCAGGTAATAGAAACCAGTTCAATTGAGATGGAGATTGTTGGACAATTGAACTAATTGGACCGGAATCAGCCCATTTTATCAATCCAGTTGCAGCAGCCCAAACTATGCCCTATATGAGCCCAATTCGATGACCCGGTTCCTTGATCCATTATCTACCACCGCCTTATACATACCATTGGATCTGTTTGGTTGATCCAGGCCGTCTATCTGTAAAGAAAAGGAGGAGAAACGTTCTGAATGAATATTACCCCTGATCCAGACTCTTCTCTCTCACATCAAAGCCCTAATTTTCTCTCTGATAGGCGATTCTTCATCGCCCCTTCTGTTCTTCGTGATTTCTTTACATTTCTACCAGAAAAACACAGATTAAAGTTGTAATATCTTAGTGGTTGTGATTTGATACTGATTTGTGTTGATCAGTATACGTTTTATTTGAGTTTGGCAGAGTTTTTTTGTAACTCAAGTGTTTCTTTGTGGTTCTTTATACAAATCTAGAGTTTCTGGTAGTTTTGTATGTTTTTACGGGTTTGATATATGTTGCTGTAATTTTTACAGTTTCTGAAATAAAGTTTCATTGTTTCTTCGTGGTTAATCTGTGTTCTTGTTCTTTGTGATTTGATTCTGAGCCTTAAATCCTTACACTCTTGAAATCGGTACTTCACAAGATTTAATGACAAATGTGACACTCAACTATCACATCTCTAATTTTCAAGATTTGGTAATCACTTTTTATGCAATAATAAAGATTGAATTTAATGCAAATTGAATCCGATTCCAATATGATATAGGTGCACCACTTGGCGAGTGCAAAAATGGAATTTAGCTTTTTCTCAAAGTTATGCTCACCCTTTTTTATACACCAAAAATGTCTTTAAGAGAAAAGAATCTACATGTTTGGCCAAGTAACAGCATGACAAAAAAACCCACCTGCCCCGAACTCGAAGAGGCAAATACTTACCCGCAAGTTGGCCGGAGGGGTGTGGGTGGGTGGGTGGGTTGGAATTGAGGTGGTAATTGATAAGGGAGTACATAACTATACAACTAAAACTTTCACTTTTTAAACATAACAAACTTAAATTTTTTTTGTAAAAATCAGGTTTTAATATGTTAATTAATTAATACAATATTATAATAATTATAATGAGTTGCCAAAGAAAGGTATAATATTAAATAATAAAATAAAAACAATACATAATCCACAGCCACTCCACCCCCACCCCACCCACCCCATAAAATAACTTTTTTCCTTATACTTTTCCACACTCACCCCCACCCCCAACACCACCTTACCCACCCCACCCAACACTCCTCCCCAACCCCACCCACCCAGCACCCAACCACCCCGCCACCACTCACTCACCCACCAACCCCACCCCACCACACCACAAGAATGATGTTACTTCTATTTTTTTCTCCCCCCACCCACCCACTAGTCCCATCCCATCACACCCACCAACCCACCACTCCATCCCAACCCAACCCCGCACTCACCTCACCCCACCCCCGGCAACCCACCCCACCCACCCACCCACCCACCCCACCTCAACTCAATAAATGAATTTTTTCCTTCTACTTTTTCACACTCACCCCCACCCCCGACACCAACTTATCCACCCCATCGCACCCCACCCCAACCCCACCCCACCCCACCCCAAATCAATAAATGAATTTTTTCCTTCTACTTTTTCACACTCACCCCCACCTCGACACCAACTTATCCACCCCACTCCACCCCCACTCACCCACCCACCCACCCCCACCAAACCACACCACAAAAATGATTTTACTTCTATTTTTTTCTCATCTCAAACACCCACCCACCCCTAGTCCCACCCCCACCTCACTCAAAATGATTTTTTTCTACTACTTTTCCACAACTCGACTAGACCCTACCATATCCTACCCCGCCACCTACCCCAACCCCACCCACCCCACCCAAAATTAATATTTTTTCACTAATTTTCGACTCCCCCATCAGCCTTGTCCCAGACCCTACCCCAACCCACCTCATCCAAAATGATTTTTTTTACTACTTTTCCACGACTCACCCAGACCCTACCCCGTCACTCATCCCCAACCCCACCCCACCCATCCTACCCATCCTACCCACCCACCCCACCCATCCTACCCCACAAAAATATGATTTTTCTTCTATATTTCACACCCCACCCTAACAACCCCACCAGACCCCACCCTAGCAACCCCACCACAACCCACCCCACCCAAAAATGATTTTTCTTCTATTTTTTCACACTTCACCTCAACCGCCCCATCCTATCCCACCATACCCCCATCCAAAATTAATTTTTCTTCTATTTTTTACACCCCACCCAATCACCTCCACTCCATCCAAAAATGTTTTTTCTTCTATTTTTTTACACTTCCCCCCAACCGCCACACCCCACCCCACCCCATCACACCGCACCGCACCCCGCCACCCACCATACCCCATCAAAAAATTATTTTTCTTCTATTTCTTCACACTTCACCCCAACCACCTCATCTCAACCCACCCCACCCCACCCACCCACCCAAAAAATAATTTTTTTCTTCTACTTTTTCCAACCCCCAACCCAACCTAGACCCCCACCCTACCCACCCACCCACCCCACTCCAAAAAAATGATTTTTTTCTTCTACTTTTCCCCACCCCACCCTACTCTACCCTACCCCCACCCACAAAAAAATTATTTTTTTTCTTCTACTTTTTCAACCTCTATCCCACCCCCACCAACCCACCCACCCACTTCGACCCTACCTCACCACAAAAAAATGATTTCTTCTACTTTTTCTAGCCCCACCCGACCTCTACCCCACCATCCCCACCCCCAAAATCACAGTCAGTCACGTAAGTTGACACGAGATCGCAGTTAAGTCACACAGAGTCACAATTACAAATTTAGTTGTAAAATCTCACCCCTCCAAAGTCACAATTGGTCACACAAGGTCAAAGTTCGATCACACAAAGTCACAGTTTGGTCAAACGTGGTCACAGGAGGTCACAATTAGGTCAAACGAGTTCACGGTTAGATCACACGAGGTCACAGTTCGATCACATAAGTGGCAGACTTCGTTCTTACAAAGTCACCTTCGGTCACACATAGTCATATTTGACACAATTGTAGGTCACATCACGTCCTCGTCCAATGGTCACACCAAGTCACAGTTGGTCATAAAAAGTCACAGCTGATCACACAAGGTCACAGTTTGGTCACACAAGGTCGCAGTCCAGTCACACGAGGTCACAATTCGCTTACATAAAGTCACAGTTCGATCATATAAGGTCACAGTTCGATCACACGAGGTCACAGTTGGGTCACATAAAGTCACAGTTCGATTGCATAAGGTCACAGTTCGATCATACGAGATTACAATTCGATCACACAAGGTCACAGTTAGGTCATATAAAGTCAAATTTCGATCTCGGGAGGTCACACTTTCACACCCCAACCCCACTCGACCCTACCCTACCCCCACCGCATCACAAAGCGACAAATTCATCTCACCTCAGCCCCTGACCCTGACCCACCCCATATCGCCACTCACCCCACCCAACCCCAAAATGATTTTTCTTCTATTTTTTCTCACCTTGCCCCAACCATCCATCCCATCCCACCCCGACCTCACCCCACCCCCACCCCACCCTGGCCCCACCCCTAACTCACCCCACTCACCCACCCCTATGAAAATGAATTTTTTCTGTCCTCCCTCTCTCTAACGATGTTTTCCACCCTACCCTGCCACCCTACCCATAAAGTGACAATTGATCAAACAAAATCACAATTACAAATTTAATTGCAAATTTCACCCTAATCCCAACCCCCACCCACCCCACCTCACCCCAACCCATGCTACAAAGTCACAAGTCACATTTTGGTCAAAATTACAAATTTAGTCACAAAATTTACCCCACCCCACCCCACCCCCACCTACCTCACCCCCACCCACAAAGTCACAGTTGGTCACAAAGTGTCACAATTCAGTCACAAATACAAATTTAGTTGCAAAATCCCACGCACCTACCCACCTATCCCTAAAGTCACAGTTGGTCACACAAGGTCATAGTTTGGTCACACAAAGTCACAGTTAGGTCACATGAGGTCACAGTTAAATCACAATTGGTCACACAAAGTCACAATTCGGTCACAATTACAAATTTAGTTGCAAATTTCACCCAACACCACCAAAATGCAAAGTCACAGCTAATCACACAAGGTCACAATTACAAATTTAGTTGCGAAACCCCCACCCACCCCCACACCCTTATTCACAGTTGGTCATACAAGGTCATAGTTCGGTCACACAAAGTTGCAGTTAAGTCACACGAGATCACAGTTAGGTCACACGAGATTTTTTCTTCTACTTTTCCACACCCCCACCCCACTCACCCACCATGTCCTCGACCCCGCCACCCGCCACCCACCAACCAACCTACCCCACCCCACCCTACCCTACCCCACCTCAAAACTAATTTTTCTTCTATCTTTTTCCCATTTCACCCACCCATCCCATTGCGCCCCACCTCACCCTACTTGCAAAGTCACAATTGATCACATAAAGTCATATTTTAGTCACAAATCACAATTACAAATTTAATCACAAATTTCACCGCAAACCCACCAACCAATACCCCCACTCCGCCCATCCACAAACCCCACCCCACCCTACCCTACCCCGCAAAGTCACAATTGGTCGCACAAAGTCACATTTCGGTCATAATTATAAATTTAGATACAAATTTCACCCTACCTTACCCCACCAATCCACTCCCTCCACACTCCACCAGGTCACACAAAATCACAGTTCAATCACAATTACAAATTTATTAGTTGTAAAATTTACCCACCCCCCACAAGTCACAAATTGATCACACAAAGTCCCAATTTGATCACACAAGGTCACAATTTGTTCGCACAAAGTCGGAATTTGGTCATACAAGGTCACAGTCCAGTCACACGAGGTCACAGTTCGATCACATAAAGTCACGGTTCGTTAGTACGAGGTTACGGTTCGGTCACATAAGGTCACGGTTAAGTCACATAGTCATATTTGACACAAGTGAAGGTCACATCAAGTCCTCATCCAATGGTCACATGAGGTCACAGTTGGTCACAATCATCTATAATTGGTCACATATTATTTATTTATTGATCACGATTAGTCAATATTTCTTATCACAATTACCTAATAATTAGCCACAAACATTTATAACTGCTCAAGTATTATTTATTTATTAATCACAAAGTATTCGTTTCCTTGGTCACATCCCTCGTTTATCACAAGTCACAATTAGTCAAAATTTTGGCCACATCACGTACTTGTTACAAGTCGTACATAGACAATTTATCAATATTTTGGTCACAATTGTTTAATAATGGGTCACACACTATTCAATATTCAAGTCATCCACCTACCCCCTACCCTTATCCCTACCCACCAACAACCTCCACCATCACCTTCACCACCACAAGACACCACAGACAGCCTTCACCACCACAAGCCCCAAACCGACATCAAGTTAGGGTTTAGCACCACACCAGTCGCCGCCACCATCAGGGCATCGCCTCCCCCATCTTGATCGTCACCACCATCAAGGTATCGCCTCCCCCATCTTGATCGTCGCCACGACCTTTACTGCCACCATGACTACATACACTATCAAATACCAATTCGGCCAAACATTTTTCAACCATCTCCCCAAACTTCTGCATCAACGACTCCTGTTAATTAAAATGGTTTTTTTACTGGTTGTGGTGGCGGTAGTCTTTTCGTCGCACTTCTTCCATTTCACCAACGCACCGACGAACTACTACATTTCAAACCACTGTCAAAATCGCCACTCTACAACTGTGTGATAGCAAATGTTGCGCAGTCACCACCGGGCTTGCGCAGCCATGAGCAGCTACTTGCAGGCCTGCACGCTGCCGCTCCTACGACGCCTGCGTGCGACGTCCTCGTCAGAGATCGACGGGATCTATGGTGTTGGTCGGACCTTGGGTGGGAAAGTGTAGAGAGATTGGAGAGAGAGAGAGAGAGAGAGAGAGAGAGAGAGAGAGAGAATCTGGGTTTGTGATTGAAATGTTTATTAATAAATATTAATTTGTAATTAGTACCTGATTTTTACAAAAATAAAACTCCCAACTTTATTATTACAAAGTGATTTTTAAAAACAAAGTTCTGTGTAATTTTCCCAATTGATAATCCGAAGAAGGTTCAAGTCGAGGCAAGTTTTGTCTGACCCGTCCCACCTCTATTTAAGAAAAAATAAAATAAAATTTAAAACCCTAAATACCCTAACAATACATTTTTAACCACTCCTCCACTCTTAAGATTTGGACGCTCCCACCCTTCGCACAAACTCTCTCCACCTCCCAAACTCCCACAACGGTTAGCCATCGCAAGCCTCCTTCATTGATCATTCTGTCCTTAATCCTTCAGACTTATGCCTTCAATTCACGATCAAACTCTCGTCTACAAAGCTGAACAGATCCACTACATCTGCCCTGCTGCTCTTCATTTCATCTTGGAGGAAGAGATATGCTTCTTTTATTCTACTGTGTATATCCACTTTTCATTATTAAAATACTAACACTGGACTTGTTGTGAAAGCCTATTAATTGAGCTTACTGATTTTATTTAGCTTTGATGTTCAAGGAATGTAATCACTATGATAAGGCTTAGTAAGAAGGTATCAGATTTAAACTATGTCATAAGGTCACTAACATTGTTCAAGTAAGATCAACTTAAAATTGTTGATAAGAGCTTGATTTAAGAATTGAAGTAAGATAGGAAAGACTGAGATCTATGTCTAGTTAAAGGTTCTGGGAGAAATTATTTAATGAAAAAGGTAATATGATTAAGTGGGTCATATAGGTGTTTGATTCATTCGTATGCTTATAGCTTAAGTAAATTTCGAGGACGAAATTCTTTGAAGGGGGTGAGATTGTAATAACCCGAATTTTACTAGTCAAAAAGTCAAAGAATTATCTAGTCAAAGTCGAATTTTCAAATGGTCAAGTCAAATAAGGACTTATTTTGAATAAATGATTTCATTAGGACTTATATGGTGACTATAAAAGTTTGAGTGTTTAGAAAATAGAAAACAGAAATCTAAAGATCTAGTTTTATATTATTGGAAGTTGAGGTCTTTATCTTTTATATCACATGGAAGTTTGGGGGGCATGAATTGCAATTATAATATAGTTATTCATTAAATAAGAGAATAAGTGATTCATTTCTCATTATATTTGGAGAGCAAGCACCGACAATGAGGCTGGGAGCATTAAACCGAGGTGAAGAAGAGGGGGAAAATGGAAGAAAAACATGGAGAAAAGCAAAGAAAAAGGTAAAGAAGCTAATGAAATTTATGGAGCTTAGTTCTTGGTTCTCCTTTTTCTCATTATTTCAAAGAGATAAGTAGAAATATTTCAATTTAATTTCTAGGGTATATGGATTATTGGCTTAAATTTGAAGTTTAGCTAGTATTAATCTTTATTGACGTGTATTTGAGATAATAAGCTAAAAATATTGTCAAGAAGTTGTGAATGTAGATTTTTATGGTAAAGTTAATTAATTATGAATTGGGTTTTTAAATTAGTACCTTGATCTTTAAATTTAGTATGATTATGAATTTCTAAATACTTGATTTGTGGAATATAAGTGTAGATTAAGGGATTAAATTAAATAAGAAGAAAATGGCAGTGAAAGGAAATAGGTATCATATGATAATTGTGCAAATTTCATGCTTTTGGTTATGAAAATGGGTCATTAATACATGGAAACAAATGAGTACATTTTCAAATGATAGAATCTTTTATGTGACCAAAATGTGAAGTATTTTGGGAATTTATTAAGTAAGGGCATGTGATTGGATGAAAAATGGGGAACAAGGACTAAAAGAGAGATTGGTTGGATTTTATAATTATTAATCACGATTTGGGAATTATGGATTTTTGATAGAAAGAAAAGCATAAAGTATATACTTCATTTATTCTAGCAAAGAGAAAAATGTAAAAGAATTAAGTTATTATTAGTTGATTTTTAAATGGTTAGATATGATTGGTTTTGATACAAAAAATATATATTGTTATTTCAGGAGATGTTGTGGAGATTGGATCAGGCCTATGGCCCAACTAGATTCCAATTGATAGCTCTGTGAGTGGAAAAGTTATTCTTCTAAAAACTTAAAAGAATTTACGTTATTCAAGTTTTCTACTACATTTATTTTCTTTAAGTTACAAATGATTTTGAAAGCAATAGCTTTTAGCTTGGTTATCACAATAAATGTTTTATAATTACGCTTGTTTAAGCATGATGGTTATAATACCATTTTTACCAGCATGATTAATCAAGTTGAGCATGTATGATTTCAAAACCATCAGAAGTACCCGATGTGGTTATCTGTTCTTGTGTTAGTGCACGGAGGGGGCCTTGGGCCCGTGTACTAGCGGATATTATTTGAGATCTTAAGGCTCTGTCACGGAGGGGGCCTATGGCCCGTGTGTAAGAGTGCATATATGAGGTCTTTGGGACCGACTTTTGTACCCAGAGGGGCTTTGGGCCGGGTACAGAGGTGCTCAGTAGTATATGCGCGTATGACTAGATACAGATTTCAACTTCGACATATGATTTAGTTGGGTACCCTTTGGGGCAGTTTCTTATATATTACAGTTTTTCAGTTATGCCACATATGATTATTCTACAATCCTTATGAATAATTATTGTTAGTAAGTATGTTTGGTTCCAAGTTGCAAAAAGCATTATGAAATAAATTATGTTTTCAAAAAATGGTTTGCAAACTACATTTATTTTAGAAATTCCACTCACTTAGTCACAAGCTCATGTTTTTCCCCACTTTTACTGTATAGGAAGAAATAAGATTTTCAGCATCATAGAAGGAGCATTCGCAGCTCTCGAAGAGCTTTGTAATGTTGTCATTTGCATGAGTTACTTTGGTAAGCTCTTAGAAGTCACATTCTAGGAAAGTACAATGGGTTATGCAGTTATCCTATATAAGTTATATACTTTGTCAGGAATGTGTTTGGTGATGATGTATTTTGGATTGTATATATGTAAAGAAGTGGATTAAGAATTGTAGTTATTTTATTATGTCAAATATCTTGCTTAGAAGATTTGGAAAGTGATATAATTATTTATGATTGCATGTTTGAGGATTTGTCATTGTTTTACAGGTTGGTTAAGTCAAAATTATAGAGGAAACTCTGTCAAAATTTTATAAATTCATATAGGATCAAAATTATTAAAAAGAAAATATTGAAAGTCGAAGAAAATTCAATGTTGCCTTCGTGGTGGGTCCAACATCTAGTTGGCACCTGCCATCGGCGCACGTCACATTTCAGGTCCAGTAGGGTGATCTGGGACGAGTCGTGACAATCTATCTAACAGTTTTTTCTCTCATTTTCTGCGTTGAATTCATATTCCCAGATGCAAGGAGGAATTTGTTACCCAGTAGTACCAAATTTTTGTTGTAAAGGATAAGTTATGTTTTTTCTTCTACTGTTCGTTATTGTATTTTGTAATCGCGTTTTCATCTGGTGGTCCCTCAGGCTTTACGGATTGTACCTTAGAATCTTTTCTCTCTCTTTTGCTTTTAACTAGAATAATATTGATTCAAGGTTTGTAGTTGTGGTTGGTGTGATGATTGAGTAATTGAAAGCCTTTCTTCCAAATTGTGTTGCATCAAAGTATTCCCTTTGCTTGACTTTGATGTTCATTGCAATACAATACAATACAATACATTGCAAATGATAAAATTTCCAATTTTTGTTTGACTTAGATGTCCCCGCAATCCAATACATGGCATATTGAAGTTAAAATGTCATACATACCATGGTTTTCTTCGAACATGTCTCCAATGGTCCTTTCTTACGTAGTTTCCTCTGTGCCCCCTTTGATTTAACACACTTAGGGTCCAAGATCCTATCAAACGATATGATTTTTTCCACTTCAGTTTGATCCTTAGATCCTTTGGATTTATTATCGGAACTTGTTATCGCTCCCGAGATTTTTAGCATACTAATTTGAGTTTCCATCCATGTCATTAGATCTTGGGTCCATACCTCAAGAAATAATGTGGATTCATTTCCTGGTAATCCAAGATTTTCCATTACTGTTAATATCATATGAAAAATGGGATCATATTCAACGCAGTTGATTTCAAGTACATAGACAAATATTTTGGACAAAAGAGCATTATTTGGTATTCACCAAAAACAGTAAGTCTAAAAATTGATGTTTTCGATACATAGGAAAACTCACATAATCAGCCAACATCTTCAAGTCAATGTTGCAGACAACACAAATAATCAGCCAACATTTTTAAGCTGAAATGAAGATTATGATATCAAAAATAAAAATAAAAATAAATCGCATTCTTTTCAAAATCCAGGTTATAAAGAAGAAAGAGATAATATCTGTATGGAACTTGCCTAAATTTGAGGTGAAGAAGAAATGTTTTGGCCGCTGGTTTAGTGTGTGGAGGTGGCGGTGGAAGGAGTTGAAGAAGATGATCGTGTGGGTGCTTTAATCGCTGGTGGGAGATGGCTGTGGCGAGAGAAGACACGGAAGGAGGCGGGAGCTTTGCAAGAATTTATAAGGAACCTAAAAAGTAAAACTGCTAGAGCAATTTTTATCACAATAAATAAGAATTCAAAATCTCGCGATATATGGTTTTATGTCAAAGTGTAGGTTAAATTCTAAGTACAAGTAGAGTTTTCTAAAGGTGTCAAGACGGACGAACCGATCAGACCCTTGAAAATCGGTCCGGATCGATTCGGGACCACGGACTGACCCGTGCGGGTAGTTCACGGGTCAAGAAGTTGTGAACCGTGGATTTTGCGGGTTAAACTTTCGCGGGTCGCGGTTAACCTGCTGGCCAGTAAAAAAAAAAAAAGTTTTTATTAAATATAGTAATATTGAAAATCTCTCTTTTTCTGCAAACTCTAATACAACTTTTAAACCAAAATCTTATTTTTTTCTCCCTAATAACTAAAAAACGTAATGTTCTTTGATAATAGTAATTAGAAATATATTTAGCATTTAATTGTTATTTGTTTATGTTTTATTTAAATTTGCAAATTTAGAAGTAATTCATATAACATAAAATATAATTTTAAATTCTATGTAAATATTTTATGGTATAAATATGAATTTATCATTTTAATCATTTTGTATTTAGAAATTTGACAAAAAATTTGCTATAAATATGAAAAAATCTATATTTTTATTTATACGGGTCAAATCAGAATGAACCGCGACCCGCATGGGCCAGCGGGCGGGCCTGGGTTGTAGTTCAAAATTTTTGGGCTGGCCCGTAACCCGCAGGCCGCAGCGGACAGACTTTTTTTCAAGTGAGCCATTACCGGACTTTTATGTTGGCGGGCCGACCCGGACCGGACCTCCGGGATTGACATCTCTAGAGTTTTCCTTATTTTATTAGTGTCATGTTCTCCTAGGCATATGAGCTTTGCCCTCATGACCAATGGATAATGCTATTTCAACATACTACTAGCCACACAAGGTGCCACACAGTCCATCTCGTGATACGAAATAGTCAAAATATCGTGATATTTTGATATATCAGATTTGCCACTTAAAATTAAACCCTCGTTCAACAAAACCTCAATCATTCCTACCCAAATTCCCTCTACGCACCCATCCCTGACTGTTTCTCCTCTGTGCAAAAATCCCATCGACGACCCCTCCATTCACGCCTGCGAACTTTATCGGAATCATGGAGGACCCACGTTCGTCACTTACATTTTGCAGATCCGATTTGTCCAATTCATTATTTTCAGATTTTCAAATTTGCTCCTTTTTTCTTCTTGTTTCAAATCTTTTGCTTTATCCAATGAATTTACATGAGTGTGAACATCCTATTTTTTTTGGGGTAAATGACATAATATTGGCTTCTTATTTCCTGAAACTATTTGCAAATTTTTTCCTCAGAAGTTTATGCACCCAACCAATGGACAATATATATATATATATAACTGAACATGTGAAGAGACAGTTAAAAGTAAATGACATTGCTGGGATTCATCAATTTGACATCTCAAAAAACCATTGACGTGTAACCTGATTCCATTGACACGCAATTTGATTCCATTTTTTTTTATTATCTAAAATGCTCTAAAACAAAAGGGGATCCTTGAAAAAATAGGAAGAAAGGACCTTTGGAAGATATCTCGAAGAAATTGAACATAAATTATTTTCTACGTTGTTAAGTTGTACTTTGTTAGTGTAGTCTAATATAGAGATCATCTTGTAGGCGACTGTAAAACCAGCTCGAGGGAAGAGAACAACCCAGAATGATGTCGAATCAAGCATTGGCCATGGAATTCTTCAACCGACGGTCTCTTTCTCGCATCAAGCAGCAACTGACGGTAATCTACTTTTTTTAGGATGCTTTATTGCCATTTAAACTCTTTGTACATATGTTTATATAATTATATAATTATATTTTATTTATTTATTTTTTATTATTATTATTATTATTATTATTATTATTATTTTGCAGGGATACGGAGGACCCTTGCTATCAACTTGGGGGGTCAATTGAGATGATGGATTTAGTAGTTGGTAATGGCGAATTGGTGTTGTGATTCAATTAAAATGTACAAACTATGAACAAATTAGAAAACTTTGAAATGTTTAGATGGAATTGTGATGCTATTAGATCTCAATAAGTAGTGCAACATCAATGGAGAAACAATTAGACGACCAACTTTGCTCTATCCTTGCAAATCTTCATTTTCACAATGATCTTCACATCATTTTCAAAGTAGTCCATGCCATCGTTTTCGGTAAGCGAGATAAATCTTCATTCTCAGGTTCATCACACCGAACATTGGAACCCCCTATAATTGACTAGCCTTTGTCCCACTTGAAGTAGCCATAACAAACGCGAGCATTTTTTCCTAACATCTCGAAAACCCGAGACATGAAATCAACGAGTACTAGGATTATTCAATTCCCTTTTGAACATAAGCACACTAACGTAGGACATAGTATTAGGATCAACAACAAATTCTCACAGTTATTGCAAAAAAAAAAAAAATTACCTTGAGATTACACAAACAGAAAGCAACTTCTTAAGTTTATTCAATTCAATGGTATGGACACGATTTCAATTCAATGGGGAACTATTGATTTTCAAAGAACAACAGACTTTGCTAAATCCTCAATTCATGGGCACATACTAATTTTCAGAGAAGAACTACTGAATCTTTGGAGAACAACAATATATTATTCAATGGATGGATTAATAACATTTAACTAATTCTTCCAACAAAAATGCATTGGAAGAAATTAATTCGGCCTCATCTTGACACCTGGACTACGCAACATTCTACTAATTCAGAGGCTAATAATAATTTACAAATGGGTTTGCATTCAACAATTACTAAACCTACCTAAGCCCTAATAATACAAAATCTGAGATATATTGCAACAAAAATAAGAGGTTTAAAGAAACGCGTACAATACACAATCTTACCATTCCTGTTTGCAAAAAGAGCACCAACAACGAGGGTAATCTGTGAAGAGGAGTGACGAACAACAAGGAGAGAGCGCGGGAGCGTTTTTCCCAAAATCGTGTCCCATATCCGGAAACTAGGGTAGAATAGAAGATGAAATATTGCACAATTTTTTTGCACTAATTTCATGAGAAATTCTCTGGAGACATTGGAGAACGACACTACATGACGAATTTCCAACGATCTCGAACGGTTTGAACGTGTGGCACCTTGTGTGGCAAGTAGTATGTTCAAATAGCATTATCATTTTAATTGATGTTGTCAGCCACCTGAAAATAAAAGCGGGTCACAACATCAAATCATTTTTTCTTTCTTTTTTTTTTTGTTAATTTTCTTTTTATATTTTTTTGTCTCGATTATAATTATTCTGTCCTATTTGATACCAATTAAAATCTAAATTTTAATAAAAGTCACAGTCAACTATTAATCTCAACAATATATTTCATGAATCCCAACTCTTTTCAACCACACATCTCTTCAACTTTTATCAAAATTTGCTAAAAATCTAATTTTAATCACCACCAAATAGGGGCTCTATTTATTTTATCTTATATTTTTATATTTTTGTAATGTATTAAATTTTGTAAAAAATGAAATAGACCTTAAAATATAATACAAACTACTTCGAACGAGTACAACAATAAGTGGTATAATCCTAGTTATCGTTATTGAACTCATTGAATGCACCATAATCATGGTTTGGTGCGGTTTGAAACTGCAGTTTGTTAACGAATGAATTAATAAATTCCAATGCGAGATCAAAGACACATTCTTTAATTTTTCGAGTTGAAACTAACTTAATAATAGTATTCAGTTTCTAATTTTGTGCATTACTGTGAATTAGTAACTCAAATGTTACTGTTAATTGATACACCTCCAAATTATTCTTTCTACTCTTGTAGTCATTATTCTCATGGTGAAGAGTTGGTCGTTGGTTCCTTTTTACATTATATATTTAAAAGTAATTTATTTATGAATTTATTTTTTTAAATAATATTTACTAGCACTAGCAGTTAACAATAGAGGCAATAAATAAATTAAATGGTTTATGCTATGCATGGACAAAAATACCCTTCAGAATTTTAGAAGTTGACTGGTCAGACTCATATAGATAGTGAGTGGGTGTCTAATTTAACATAAAGGATGTTTTGAGCAAAAAAGTCATACGTTGGGGTGTTTTCAGCCTAAAATTGGAATGTTGGGATATTTTGCACAATGAATATCATATGTAGGGATGTTTTGTGTCAATTACCCTAATTGTTTGAATTAAAAATTAAAAAAAAATCATTAAAAGTAAAAACGCATTCTTTGAATTGTTCAAAGAGCGTGTTTATAAACGAAATAGTATTGTCAAACCGAGGGCAAAACCAAAACATAATTGTTTGAATTAAAAATAGAAAATATCAATTAAAAATAAACACTCTCTTTGAATTGTTCAATGGAGTTACCACATGAAATGAAATTTGACCGGGACAATATTTTAGAAGTAATTAAAAAGTAATAATGATAAATTAATATTAATTGAATAATCAATCTCGATTTAGTCAACATAAATAAGAACTAAAATAAATGTGAAATAAGTTTCAATAAATAAACTTATGGGTACTATTGAGGGGAAAAAAATAGAACGTGAAGATAAAATGATAAATTAAAAGTTTTCCATTTATCCACGATTTTAATATGTTGTAGATGTAAACGTTGATGTAGATTGTAAAAGTAGATGTAGATTCATTTATTTCCAAGTTGCTTTTATTGAAATTTATAGGCTTTCTTCACTAATGGTTAGTGTTAACCTAATTTTTTTATAAACCTAAAACTATTCCTACCTTATGTGCGGCTTTTATTCGAAAATTTCTTAGCAACCTCCTTGACCAATTTAACCACCACTTTCATACAAAATTATCCTTCAAATCAGCTTCTAAGGGAAGGGAGACCAACACTTATAAATCCACAAGACGAATCTTTCACAACCAATGTAAAATCCAATTACATCACAAATGAAGTATCAGATCATTTGGATTCCAAATCCCAAGAACATATCAAGTAAAAAAAAAAAAAGTTACGTATCTTCAAAATAAATCTAGTCTTACTTTCAAAAATATTTACTTATTGATCAATATAAATTATAACCTTGTTTGATAGAGATTAAAATCAGATGTTTAGTGATTTTTTATAAAAGTTGATGAAATACGTGGTTAAAAAGTTGTAGGATCCATACAAAATGCGGTTGTAATTAATTGACGACTTTGACTTTGATAAAAATATAATTTTTAATCAGAACCAAACATGCCCTATATATTTTAGAGCTTACGTAAGAGTGTATAATTACTTACGTATGAACTTTTTAAGCTCCGCCAAACATGCTCTATTCAAGAGTATAATACGAGAGAATATAGTTATTTATTTATAATGGTTTATTAATTCTGTCTGAATCAAATGTATGCCCAGTTGTTTGAAGGGAGCAAGATCAAATGGCTACGTCGAGGAGTGGAAGAATTTCACCACATGATTACAAGCTTTTGGCCATAGAATTTCACCACATGATTACAAGCTTTTGGCCATAGGATTAGTAATTCTTGCTATATTATCTCCATTATGTATTGATCAGAGATCCAATATTGAACCAGAAATTGAAGAAGAACCCATAAATTTTTCTTCCAGTTTACCTCTACTGCTTCTGCTTCTGATAATGGGCATTGCTTTTTCATGTTTCATGAAGTTTGGATTCATCAGGTTTGATCTGTTGGCCATTATTTCAATAGTGGCTTCAAATTATTTTTATTTGTTATGGTTAATCTTTACCTAATTAATTAGGTAAAGAAATTTGGTAATGGACCATTAAGAATACTATGGTTCATTTTTTGTCCTATAAATAGGACTCTCCTCTTCCATTGAATTCATCCCAAAATCACAAGTAGAAGAAGAAAACATTCATTGGTTTTTTCTCTTGTGATAATTTGTATTTTGTGAGAAAGAGTGTTTGGTGAGGTAGAGATATTTGTATTCCACATTTCTCATATTAGTGGAAATTTTGGAATCTCCCTCCGTGGACGTAGGCAATTTGCCGAACCACGTAAATCTTGTGTTGTTCTCTTTCGAATTCGAATTCGTTATTTCTATTTTTGCATTGGTCGAACCGTCGGTTAATTCGCTTCCGCACAACAATTGGTATCAGAGCCTTGACTCTCTTAAAATTCTAAGTATGCTCTGTGGTTGCAGCACTGACTGATCTTCCACATCAGAAAAGATTTTTTGAGAACAGGGATCTTGGTATATATTTTTTTTTGAGATTTTTTTTTGAAAAATGTCTAAAAATTCCTCGACTACACCAACGGAGACTGAGGATCCACCTCCAGCCATTTTAGAAGGATCTTCAAGGCCCACTGTGTCTTCAACAAGAACAGTGGTAACTAATGCAAAAATAGACGTGGAAAAATTTGATGGCACAAATAACTTTACTATGTGGCAATGTGAAGTTATGGATGCGCTATTTCAACAAGAGCTAGACATTGCTCTTGAAGAAGATAAGCCAGCTGACATGGATGATCTAGAATGGACAAGAATCAATCGGAGTGCCTGTGTGATCATCCGTTCGTGTCTCACCAGAGAGCAAAAGTTCCCATATATGATGGAAAAATCGGCAAGCAAATTATGGAAGGAGTTGGAGAAGCAGTTTATATCAAAAAGCTGCCAAAACAGACTCTATTTGAAGAAGAAGTTATTTCGCTTCCGATATCAACCTGGCACAACTATGTACAACCATATTACTGAGTTCAAGAAATTGGTAGCTGAGTTGATAAATCTTGAAGAATCTTTCAAGGATGAAGATAAGGCCATGTTGCTCTTGACTTCTCTTCCCGATGAATATGAACACCTTGTCACTACGATACTTCATGGAAAGGATGAAATTACTTTTGATGAAGTATGTGCTGCTTTGTACAACAATGAGATCCGAAAGAAGGATCAAAAGGAACATGGAAGTTCAGCAGGAGAAGCCTATACTATAAGAGGTCGTGCTCAAAGTCGTAATCCCGGGAGAAGGGGCAAATCTCGTTCGAAGGGCAAGCCTCCTAAAGATGAATGTGCCTTCTGTCATGAAAAAGGTCATTGGAAGAAGGATTGTCCAAAGCTGAAGAACAAAGACAAGGTTAAAGGTATTGCTGGAGCTACTTCAGAAGCCAATATAGCCAAGTGTGAAGATGATGAGTCAGAATTTGTTCTAGCTAGTACATCAAGTATATCTCACTCAGACGAATGGATTATGGATTCGGGTTGCACTTATCACATGTGTCCCAACAGGGAGTGGTTCTTCAAACTCGAAGAACTAAATGGTGGTGTTGTTTACCTCGGAAATGATGAGATCTTGCAAACAACAGGGATAGGTTCAATCCGTTTGAGATGTCATGATGGATCAACTAGAATTCTGACAGACGTAAGGTATGTACCAGATTTGAGTAAGAATCTCATCTCCGTGGGAGCCTTAGAATCTAAAGGCATGTTCGTGACTATACGAGATGGAGTTCTGAAAATTGCTAAAGGCGCACTCGTGGTAATGAAAGGCATAAGGAGAAATAATTTGTATTACTTCCAAGGTAATACAGTTATTGGATTGGCGGCTACAGCATCAGGAGAAGACGAAGATTCAGAAATCACAAAACTTTGGCACATGCGGTTGGGACATGCTGGTGAAAAAGCTATGCAAACTCTGGTGAAGCAAGGCCTATTGAAAGGAGCAAAAACATGCAAGATGGATTTTTGCAAACATTGTGTTTTGGGAAAACAGACAAAAGTAAAGTTTGGTACTGCAATCCATAATACAGAAGGTATTCTGGACTATGTTCACTCAGACGTGTGGGGACCTACAAGGACATCTTCCCTGGGAGGTATGCACTATTTCGTTACTTTTGTCGATGATTTTTCCATAAGAGTTTGGGTGTATCTGATGAAGACAAAAGATGAAGTATTAGATCGTTTTCTTATATGGAAGAAGATGATGGAGACGCAGACAGGCAGAAAAATCAAACGACTCAGATCAGACAATGGTGGAGAATACAAGAGTGATCCGTTTCTTAAAATCTGCCAAGATGAAGGTATTATGCGACACTTCACAGTCAGAAATACACCACAGCAGAATGGGGTGGCTGAACGCATGAATCAAACATTGCTGGAGAAGGTTCGATGTATGTTGTCTAATGCTGGATTGGACAAGAAATTTTGGGCTGAGGCAGTAATATATGCGAGTCATCTCATTAATCGTTTACCATCTGCTGCCATTGGAAATAAGACACCTATGGAGGTTTGGTATGGAAAACCTGCTACTGACTATGATTCTTTACATGTTTTTGGTTCCACTGCATTCTACCATGTAAAAGAATCTAAGTTGGATCCAAGAGCTAAGAAAGCACTGTTTATGGGGATCAGCTCTGGAGTAAAGGGATATCGCTTATGGTGTCTTGATATGAAGAAGATAATTCTTAGCAGGGATGTCACTTTTGATGAATCTGCTATGTTGAAAAAGGTGACCGAGGGTGCTCCGCAGCAGGTGGAGCAAGTTCCGCAACAGGTGGAGTTTGATGCAACTTTGATTGACCCAGCAGGTGAAACTCCAATAGCAGAGGAGTATGTTGAAGAACAACAAGAAGAGGAGGTTTCAACCCAAGAACCTCCATCGCAACCGAGATCAATTGCAGTTGATAGGCCACGAAGAGAAATTCGAAAACCTGCTCGATTTGTTGATATGGTGGCCTATGCACTTCCAATTGTAGATGATGATGTTCCTTCTACATACAAAGAAGCTGTCAGAAGTTCTGAAAATGATCAGTGGAAGGAAGCTATGGCAGATGAAATGCAGTCCCTTCAGAAGAACAAAACGTGGAAGCTAGCTCAACTTCCGAAAGATAAGAAGGCAATTGGGTGCAAATGGGTATTTACAAAGAAAGAAGGATTTCCTGACAAAAACGAGGTTCGCTTCAAGGCACGGTTGGTGGCTAAAGGCTACGCTCAGAAAGAAGGAATTGATTATAATGAAGTATTTTCTCCAGTTGTAAAACATTCTTCCATTCGTATTTTATTGGCCTTGGTAGTGCAGTTTGACTTGGAACTAGTTCAACTTGATGTGAAGACCGCCTTTCTGCACGGTGATTTGGAAGAGGAAATCTATATGACTCAGCCAGAAGGATTCAGGGTTGCTGGAAAAGAAAATTGGGTTTGTAAATTGAGCAAATCGCTATATGGACTTAAGCAGTCACCGAGGCAGTGGTATAAGCGATTTGACAAGTTTATGTTGGAGCAAAAGTACACACGAAGCAAGTTTGACCATTGTGTTTATTTTCACAAGCTAAAAGATGGATCTTTCATATATCTACTCTTGTATGTTGATGATATGCTGATTGCATCAAGGAGCCATGAAGAAATTGACAGATTGAAGGCTCAGCTAAACCAAGAGTTCGAGATGAAAGATCTCGGTGAGGCAAAAAAGATTCTTGGCATGGAGATAAGCAGAGAAAGAAACAGAGGTAAGCTTTGTCTGACTCAAAAGCAGTATTTGAAGAAAGTATTACAACGTTTTGGTCTAGACAATCAGTCAAAACCTGTAAGTACTCCACTTGCCCCTCATTTCAAGCTTAGCTCTACGATGTCTTCCAACACCGACGCGGAACGAGAATACATGTCAAAAGCTCCTTATGCAAATACAGTTGGAAGTTTGATGTATGCAATGGTGTGTACAAGACCTGACATTTCACATGCAGTTGGAGTGGTGAGTAGGTATATGCATAGTCCTGGTAAAGGACATTGGCAAGCTGTGAAATGGATTTTAAGGTATATTTTGAAAACCATTAATATTGGTTTAGTGTTTGAGCGGGATGATTCACTTGGTCATTGCGTAGTTGGATATGTTGATTCTGACTATGCTGGTGATTTGGATAAACGTCGATCAACGACTGGATATGTGTTTACTCTTGCAAAAGCTCCAGTCAGTTGGAAGTCCACTTTACAGTCTACAGTCGCTTTATCTACGACAGAAGCAGAATATATGGCAGTTACAGAGGCTGTTAAAGAGACAATTTGGCTGCAGGGGTTACTTGGTGAATTGGGAGTCGTTCAGAAACAAATCACTGTGTATTGTGATAGCCAGAGTGCTATTCATTTGGCAAAGAACCAAGTCTACCATGCACGGACGAAGCACATCGATGTTAGATATCATTTTGTGCGGGAAATTGTTGAAGAAGGGGAGATCCTACTTCAAAAGATTCTAACAGCTGAAAATCCTGCAGATATGTTGACCAAAGTGGTAACAGCGATCAAGTTCAATCATTGTTTGGACTTGATTAACATCCTGCGAATTTAAACACCTACGAGGTGTGTGGTGCCAACAGGCACAATTGGAGACATTCTTTCTCATTTTGTTTGGAAGCAGCTCATTTGAATCAAGATTGAAGCCAAGGTGGAGATTGTTGGCCATTATTTCAATAGTAGCTTCAAATTATTTTTATTTGTTATGGTTAATCTTTACCTAATTAATTAGGTAAAGAAATTTGGTAATGGACCATTAAGAATACTATGGTTCATTTTTTGTCCTATAAATAGAACTCTCCTCTTCCATTGAATTCATCCCAAAATCACAAGTAGAAGAAGAAAATATTCATTGGTTTTTTCTCTTGTGATAATTTGTAGTTTGTGAGAAAGAGTGTTTGGTGAGGTAGAGATATTTGTATTCCACATTTGTCATATTAGTGGAAATTTTGGAATCTCCCTCCGTGGACGTAGGCAATTTGCCGAACCACGTAAATCTTGTTTTGTTCTCTTTCTCTTTCGAATTCGTTATTTCTATTTTTGCATTGGTCGAACCGTCGGTTAATTCGCTTCCGCACAACATGATCCTTATTGGATTCATAGGGTTGGGGGTTCTTCAACCGGAATATTAATTGTGTTTAGCTGTTCTTGGTTTAGTCTTGAAGTGTAAAGCCTCTTAGTATGACGGTGTATCTCAATTGAATTCGACAATAAAATAAATAAAATTTTATTTAATTTGTGAACTATAGTCATATTTAACTCTTGGTTCATAGGATTCAAATGTTGAAAGAAATGTATATATCACTGTTTTAGGTGTTCTTGATTTAGTATTGAAGTGTAAAGCCTCTATATGTACGAACTCATCTTGGAATGCTGGGTATGTAGAACTGAACAGTATATATAATAATTATTGGGAGTTAGTTGAGTAAAATTTCACCATCAACAAAATCCTATCAAGTCCTTGTTGTTCAAAGCAGTCACACTGACACTCTAGGCATGTCAATGTTAGACAAAAAAAAACTGAGCATTGACCATCTTGGAGAAGAAAGAAATTATGTATTCTGAAATTATATGAAACAATTTAGATTATCTGTAATTTTTATCTGTGTTTCGAGCACAAATATAATAACTTTGTTAAATCCATCTATTTGGAATATCAAAAGACAGTTTAGACACAAGCTAAATATGCCTCTACCTTAATCTCTTGAGCAAGATTTACTGGCAACAAAAATTTAGACAAATGCTCAAATTAGTCCAATGGATGGATCTTCTCTTTGTAATCATATATGTTCAAGAGACAATTTTTTGAAAACTGTTGCAAATGGTGTTGAAGTGGGTCAACTTTGACCAATTATTTGGGTGAGTCTCGATATCCGTTGTGTCTGTATTAGGGGTCCAAATTATTGTACTCCTAACATAGACGACAGTGATGTATTTGGATTCATAAAACCATTCCGGATGAAAGAGAAATTGAAGAATAAAGTGTGAGATGTTTAAAAACTTGTTTGGAATAAGTGGAACTTTGTCCTACATAGGAAAAAATTAACTTGTTTATTGCCTTCAACTTGAACACTTGAGTTTAGGCCTAAAGGGGTATCAATAGTGTTTGAAGGAGGGAGGACTTAAGATACTATTGAGTTTAATACAAAGTCCATGCACGTGTGTTGCCACCAACTGGCACGAGCTTAGGTCGGAGGGCAATTTATGTATATTCCTTTATATTTTATTTTTGTTTGGAGAAAGTTAAAATAAATAAATTAGTTTTATTTACTTTTAATTTTGGAATTCCAAAATCAAGTTGACCGCTCAAGCGAAAATCGAGGGTTTTGATACTGTTAAAAATTACTCGAGCGCATTTCGAGCGATTCATGAAATCGCTGGAGCGGCGTCAAGTGTGATTCGAGGGGCATCTGGAATAGTGAGAAGTCATGAATGTTCAATTCAATTCCAAGATCTAGGGGCATGTCTTTCTGACCACAATACTTCGACATCTATTAATAGGACCCTTTAAGTTGTTTTTATTCATTCCATATCAAATAATCATTTCATATTCATTGCTTGCATTATTTTCAAATTTGCATAAAAAAAGTCCTTTTGTAAAGATTGCAAAACTTGTTTCGAGTTCGTTATTCTTGCCATTTGAAGTGCTTCTATTGCAAGAAGAAGATTGTTGCATTTTGAGAGACAATTGTCATATCATCGCGAGCACCAAGACGGGACGAGTTTGTCTTAAAGACATAGAGTTGAATTCTAACCTCGGCCTACCATTTGAAGTGTTTACTTCCTCATTATTTAAATTTTACTTTAGTGATTTTCAATTTCAAGTATTTATGTGGCTATTTATTGAATATAATTTTACAATACACCAACAATTTAAGAAAAATTTGTTGTTATATTGTATATTATTTATCATATTTCTTTCTCCTCTCCTAAGTCTCTTTTCTATAACAATTAAGTTGCTATTAACTTAATTTTTAAACTTCTATTTTTGTAAGAGAAATGGAAATCAATGGTACTACTGTTGGTAACCCTACAAATAGTACAACTAATATGGTTATACCGCTTGAAACTACTTTAGTACAACATGGAGAGAAATTAGAGAAATTTAGTTGTGTGAATCTTAAAAGATGGAAATGAAAAAAGTTGTTTTATTTCACCACCTTGAACCTAGCAAGGTTCCTTTCAGAAGATCCTCTTGCAGTAAAAGAAGGAGAGAATAGTCGAGAATCCATCATTGCATTTGAATGCATGAAAACATTCTGACTTCTTGTGCAAGAATTACATCTTGAATGGACTAGACAACATACTATACGGTGTTTATAGTGCTATGAAGTTGGGGAATGAACTTTGGGAATCCTTGGAGAAAAGTATAAAATGGAGGATATGGGTACAAAGAAATTTGCAGTCGGTAAATTTCTCAACTACAAAATGATAGACTCCAAAACGGTTATAAGTCAAGTCCAAGAATTGTAGATCTTCTACATGACATAAATGCTGAAAATATGACTTTGAATTAGTCATTCCAAGTTGCTATAATCATTGAGAAACTTCCCCCATTGTGGAGAGATTTCAAAAATTATCTCAAGAACAAACACAAGGAGATGAAAACAATAGAAAGACTGAAAGGAAAATTGGAATGCAATTTGGGCAAGCTACAACCAATATTGTGGAATCTATTTCAAGGATCAACAAGAAAAGAAAGCATTTGAATGATGCACGGAAGAAAGACAATAATAAGGATGCTAAAAAGAACCGCTATAACTGTGGTAAAGCAGGACATCGAGCAAATGAATGTCACAAGCTTAAGAAGAATGCACAAGAAAATCTGGTTGAAGGGCACATCCTATCTGAAGGGATACAAGAAATGGACTTGACGAGATTCGAAGCGTGAAAGACCAAATGATAAGATTCGAGATGCACGGAATTAACGCTGGAAAGTTCCGAACCCAGGTTGTGGATAGATGGTGGAATCTTAACCCAATATTCACAACTCGAAGACGACGATGAGGAATAAAGAACAAAGACTTTAGAAATGCTACAAGGATCTATCCAACTTCCTTGATAAATTTTTGATTTAAACGCCACTAATACTCTCGCGAATATTTGATTAGTTTGAGATGAACGCCACAAAAAATAATTCTTGATAAGTTCGAAGAAATATAGGAATTCACCTATATATTTTTTTTGAATCCTCAATAAATTGTTTAATCAAATCCAAAATTGTTCTATTACAATGAATGAAAAAGCATGTAAATAAGTAAAATTAACCTAACAACTAGCTAATGGGCTCAAAATAGAATTTTAATTAAACTAAAATAACAAAAATAGAAAAGGAAATAAAATTCGTGAATTTCTGACCCGCGATATTGTTACGGTCGTAAGATTGTGTTCACAGCCGTAAGTAGGATCCTGTCTAAGAGTTACGGCCGTGAAATGATAGATTACGGCCGTAAGTATTGTTTTGTTGAAATCGTCCATTTTTACTTGAGTGACTTATGGATGTAATTTTAAACAAAATATGATTTACGACCGTAAATATTGTGTTCACAGCTGTAATGGTCTGACTGCAACATTTTTGCTCTTTTCTCATTTGAGCTCCTATCCCGGATCATATCAGGACTAGTTTGCTGTTGTCTCTAAATGTAACAGTGTTGGAGATCCTAGAGAATGGGGGTAGATACTAGTGTTGCTCGCCACATCTGTGTGGACAAGACAATATTCTCAAACTACAAAGAAATCATTGAAGAAAACTATTTATGGGAAAGTATGGAAGTTCAAAGGTTGTAGAACAAGGAAAAGTAACTTTTAAAATAACTTTCAGCGAAGAGCTCGTCTTCAACAATATTCTACATGTACCAGACATTCGCAAGAATCTTGTATCCGGATCTCTACTTAGTAAAAATGATTTTAAGTAGGCGTGGACGTGGTTTCATATGGTTCTGGTTCCTAAGGAACCGAATCGAACCAAGAACCGATGATTCTTTCATTGGTTCTTTTTGCAAGAGAAAAATTAAACCGGAACTGAACCATTTAGTTCTTTTGGTTCTGGTTCTGATTTCCTAGACTAAAATTTTCAAACTTAAGCGAATAAGCCATGGTAAATTCCGGATGGTAAGATTCGTAAGACGGTAAGGTCATCAACCTTGATCAAAATGTGAATACAACACTCAAAATCCTTGACATCTAAATATTCACTCTCTTCCAGACAGTAACGTGTCTCCTATCCCCATGTATGTGCTTTTCTAAAAAAATTTCAATTTCTGCTCGTAACTCTCCACCTTTTTTGGAAACAGTCGCACAAGTCCAACAGATCCTTGAAAACAAGATAACAATTAATTGTAAGATGAATACTGAAAATTTATTGTTTGTTGATTCTTGAAGAACTGACGGCAGAAGGCTTGAAGCTGATTGACAAGACCAGTGAAAGAAAGATGATTTTTAATTTATGGTTTTTTGTTTATTACTTGTTTGCTTATAGTTTTTGTAATGTTGAATGAGTTAATAGTTGTTGGATAATTGATATTGACTAATGGACCGGATAACATGCATTAAGATTAAGAATTGATAATTTTTATTTTTATTTTTTTAAATTTATATTTAAAAAAAATTTAAAAATCGTGTTTTGTTCTGGTTTTGAACCAAGAACTGAAACCAGAACGAAACCAATGGTTCTTGATTTTTAGAACCAAAACCGTTTAAAATTTTGATAAAATCGGAACCAAACCGAACTGAACCACTGGTTCCGGTTCTTTTGCCCAGACCTAATTTAAAGTTAGTCTTTATTTCCGATAAATTTGTACTCACTAAGAATGAGATGTATGCTCGAAAGGGTTACCTTTTTATGAGATGCCCTTACTATTGTACCAAAATCGAGAAATAGTAAAATTTAAAATTTCGTTTATATGCTCGAGTCATATTGCTTATGGCACAATCAATTAGGACATGAAGATTTTATATTCATAAGTAAATTGACGAATTTAAATTTACTACCTTCATTGCAATTCAGTTCGATTCTAATCATAAATGAGAAATTTGTGTTGAGGCTAAGTTAGCCAAAATTCCTTTTCATTTTGTTAAAAGAAACACTATACCTTTGAAATTAATTCACGGTGATATATGTGACTTAAAGTTTGTGCAAACTAAAGGTGGTAAAAAGTATTTTATTACTTTCATTGATTATTGCACAAAATATAGTTATGTCTATTTACTAAATAGCAAAAATAAAGCTTTAGATGCTTTCAAACATTATAAAAATGAAATTAAGAAATCAACTAAACAAGTGAATAAGAATTATGCGTATTGATAGAACATAAAAACAGTGGAACTTAAAAAATATAATACATCTAAATGCAAAATTCAAAAGGTTTGGTGTCAACAATTGAGTGTCGATTCTTTGTGTCGGGACCTAGATAATTTCAACATTTTTTTGAAAAGATTTATCCTTACGAGTCTATCCACATATTATAATAACCAATCAATTTCTCGAAGATTGAATCTCAATAATGCCATTCCAAACAGTATCGTAGTTCGTAAAGGAAGCATCAATTTGTTGAAATTCTAAATTTCCCACTCTTCAGGATATCAAAAGTTTTAAATTTTTATTCAAATTCGATATACATCTCTCTTTAATTGAAAAACATAACTTATTCGATTGAAATAGAATCTTAGTATAGTAAAACTCAAATCATATACATACACCTTGTGAGAAACAAGATCTTAGAATTTATATCTACATCTTCTATCACTTCATCTGAATGATAGTTCGAATTCTGAAGTTATACTTTGTTTGTTAATGAAGTATATGCGACCTAAAGTATTATATTCAGCAAATTTTGAGGACAAAATTCTTTTAAGGGGGTTGATTGTAATGTCCCAAAAAATTATGACGTTCTTAATTACTCATGATTACGTAATAAAAGTATTTTTAGAATTTATTTAATTGTTATGGAAAAAGAAGGAAAAAATTGACTTGCTCATTACCTTCATCTTGGACACTTAGCTTTGGGCCCCAAGGGGTACCAGTAGTATTTGAAGGAGGGAGAACTTAAATCCTATTGGGTTTAGTCCAAAGCCCACATGAGCATGCCACCGTCCGACCTACTTGTACAGGCTCTGGTCGTAGGTCAATTTATGTTTATTTTTTTGAGAAAGTTGAAATAAATAAATTAGCTTTGTTTACTTATAATTTCGGAATTCCAAAAACCAAGCTGACCTCTCGAGCGTTTTGATACTGTTAGAAAATGCTCATAGGGAAAATGCATCAAGTTTTCATGAAATACCAATTTCTTCAACTACTTTAAGTTAAACTTTAACTTCACTAATATAACTTTATGGTTAAATCGATAACAAAACTCTAGTTTGATTGGAAAATTCAAGCATTCTTACAACAATATTGCAGCTAGTTACCACTAAATATTTGTAATTGCATTTAAACATCTGGACTCAGAGTTCCAAGTAAGTGGAAAATCCAATTACAAAATATAATGGACTATTTGTTTTTATAGAGAGCATGCAATGTGTGTTTTTGGATAGTGTCTTCCTGTCGAGTAAATTTATTTGTACTCATGATGTGATATTTTGAATTAAAATATTATTTATTGAGATATTGATTAAATCGTTAATTATATTGTCTTGAACTTGCATATGTCCATAGGTCAATTTCTAATTCGATCTAAAATTAATGTCCACGATTAGTAAATAATCGAGGACAATTTATTTTGATCGTGTCAATTTTATTAAAGTATATCTTTGATTTGGCTAATAAATTTGGGAGTACATTTGGAATGTATTGAACAAGAACATTAACTAGACAAATTTAATTTCACTTGAATGTCGTACATGAGATCTTAATCCTGATCAGATAATAGCAGTTTGAAGTTCTTTGAGGTATCAATGGGTGAGATCAATTACTGATCAATATCTCGGTACTTTGAGATTTAAAGTAAACTAACGAGGAGCATATGTTCATATTATGGAATCGGTCATATTTTAGGTATGATCATAACCTCACTGACAGTAAATCCTGGTTCAATAATTCGATTGTGAATGTTGAATTCTATGATGTGATACGATCACACGAATTGTCAGATAGAAGACGAGAGTTGAGAATTTATGAATATTCAAATAAGGGCATTTTGGTCATTTAACCTTATTCCGAATATTCAAGTTGATCAAAAGGGTAACATGTTAGAGCGGTAAGTCGAAGAGATAATTATTAATTATTGTTTTAGTAACTTCAATTATCCTTGAGTGCAATCTCGTTCTTTTAGTGGAATAAAACACGATTAATAAATTATTTTGACTAATCAAGAGTTGACTAGGTCAGATATAATTTATTAGAATTTAGTTTAATTGGGTCCGATTAGGTTCTCTTGGTGGCTTCACTATAACATGCATATACATGCTTACAACACGTATTAGGCTATACAGAAATGAGTCTGGAATCTAGTACTAGGATTGATAGGATTTTAGAGTATAAAGAGGTTATAAATAATTTCTTTAGACTGTTTTTCTTAACCTACCACTCTGGTAGGCAGAATCCCTGAACTTTTTATTTCTTCATTTTTGCTTCTTTCTTCTATGATTCCTTCAATTAAGCCATTGATCTTCCTCCTTCTACTCTAGCTCAACCATCATCCATTTTGTCAATTATTTGCTTCAATTCCTATGTTTTCTCGACTTTAAGATATTTCTGCAATATAAACAAATAATAACAAATCAATAGCAAATTTTCAAAAACGACAACAATAAATCCTACTTTTGTAATAGAAATAAGTGTATAAAATACACTATACACTTATCAAACATATTGACCAAGTGGGAGAATATTACAGTTTCTTCATATGGATGTGGCCAAATGCTTCAATTATCACATTTATGAGATGTTAAAGGTTAGATATCAAATGTTTCCTCATTGATTAGAATTAAAGCTTGGTAATTATTACACGTTCTTAATAGGAAGACATGTACAAATAGGTTAGCTTGGTCTCTAAGTTAAAACATCCCATCTTTCTTCTTCATATATCATCATACGAGGATGTTCTGAAGCTTAGAAGTTCCAAAATCGAGAGGAAACTCCATACCCAAAAACGAACGAGAAAGACAACAATTGTGTGAGGTAATCTTCGATCTATTTCTCCCCAATGATCTAAGTGATATTCAAGTCTTTATAATCACGTTAAATTGTATTAGATATTCAAACAGGAGATTGGCAAAAGCTAAAATAAGAGAAGGGAAAGAGCAAGAAACCAGGTGGGCATTGCAATGGAGAGAGAGAGAGAGAGAGAGAGAGAGAGAGAGAGAGAGAGAGAGAGAGAGAGAGAGAGAGAGAGAGAGAGAGAGAGAGAGATTAGACGTGCTTAAACATGTATATGCAGAGCAAAAATGATATATGCATAACCACCACATACTAATAGCCTTACTATCATCAATAAAAATAAAACAAATCCCCTTTAGTGTTATATAAACAAATTTACCAAACGGAGGCCATTATAATGTAGATCCATCCATTTTGTTTTTTCACATTTGTTTATTTGTTTCCAAGTCGTATTATGTATGCATATTCTTTGACATATTTTGTCGAACGCGTAATCTCCATTTTATCATGAATATGCATGTACTGATTGTTGTAAGAATATTATCAAGCTTCTTGGAAGATTGTCCAAACCTAACTAATGTAGTTTTCTACAATTGATTAGATGATACTTAATTTATTATGAATTAAAACTAAGTTTTTCTAATTTAGTAGTTTACTCATCGAAGGTAAAAGATAAAAGCCAACAACTTGCTATGTAGTACTTGTAGATCTCCACTTCTAGTCTTGTTTGTGAAGTTGTTAATGTTACTATGTTTCTTTTATCAGTCTACGGGTCATGCAACAATTAAATTTTGAAAATTCTAAATCTAGAAAAATTAAAATTTATTTTAACTTAATTGTTAAAAGATACTAGATAAACGATAGTCAGCATATACGATAACTAATTTTAACTATTCTGACTAGTTTGTGTAGGTTAAATCTGTGTTCGTGATTGCGAAGTTTAAAAAAATGAAGCAAACTAGAGCACTATAATGTGGTAAACCTTGGTAAACCTCGATGGAAAATGTCATGGGCTCATGACATTGGTTAAACAAACCACTAGTTAAATTGATAAAAAAAAAATACAATAGTATCCTTGTAATTTTACAAAATTAACAACGAACAATCAAAAGATCTAAGGACACTCCCTGGGTTTCTTCTACATTTGACTTGTTGATGAAGTGAAATTAGACACATCGATCTTGATTTTATCGCCACTTCCCTATTGTAATCGGCCACAACCACAACTTGGATTAAATAGGGATGACAACAGGGGGAGTTTAGGGTGGGGATGTCAATTCTCCATCCCATCCTGTTGGAGATTTACGATCTACATCCCCGCTTAAACGGGGACAAGATGAGGCAGGGATGCCCAAAATCCAAGCTTACATCCCCATTTGTTTTTAAAAAATTAGTTTTTAATCGAGTTATTTGGGCCTTAGGAATAAGTGAATTTGAAATTGAAAAGTTTGGACCAAATAGTTTTGACAATTATTAATTTTTTTTAGCTTCATTTATTTATTTTATTGAAATTGTTAATCGAGGACAGGGGGGACGGATATCGTGACGGGGATCACCATCCACACCCCCATCCTCGAATCGAGGACACTTTCTCTTCCCCATTCCCATATCTAGGATTAAGAATCGCTACTCTTAATTTCATGCCAAAAAACTCGATCAATTTATGGATTGTACACTCAGCGTACAATTGTTTTCTATTCTTCAATGAGTTGAAGAAAACATTAATTTTGAGAGTTTTCAATTAAGTGTGACGTTCTGCCTTGCTATAAGCAGTCAACTGGAAATGATGAAGAGAGTAATAAGTCGACGGTGAGCAGAGAATCCTCTCCAGTGAGAACATGAGAAATATTTTTTCAAAGCATTAATTATGTCCGCTCTTCATTACTCTGACTTATACTTCAAGTAAGTTATACGCAAGGAATTATTTTCTTACCTAAAAATTTGTTTGCATTAGACACGTTAAGAAGAAATATGGTAATAGTTCGAATATTTCATAGATTTGTTAATTTAACACAAGGAAAATAATATGTAATTAACCTAACCTTAGTATTACCTAATTACCTAATCTAAAAATATCTAGGATGGTAAAAAATCAATTAAACACGAGTTGTAATAAATATTGCAAGAAAGCATATTGTGTCATATGTGGAATGCAATATAATTTGACATATCCCAGATTTTGCATGGACTTACAATCCATAGTTCTTCAAAGAACTTATCATAGCATGTTCTGTACAGAACTTACCATAAACGATTCTACTCAGACTTTTCATACACAATTAATATCGGCTACGGTCAATACTTGTAACTTTCCTTTCTTTTCAGGATTTTCACCATTAAAAATAAAATAATGAATTAAGTAAGCCAAAATTTATACAAGGTAAAAATATTACATAATTTTTTTCCAAAAATCTTCCCTCTTGACGATATTTAATTACAGAATATATGCCACAAAAAATTTAATATCTTGAAGTGCAAGTGGGTATGGGGAAGTTGTCTGTTCCCCCTCAGTTAAGACTACTTTTTTAGTCAGCATAGACAACACATAGTTAATTAGCTTGATATGACCAAATAAGTGACCAATTCTCCATTGCTAATGCAGTCAATAAGACATTGTCCATTAAAAACACATAGGTCATTCACATGTTATCACCAACAGTTGTGACTACACAAACTGTCCAAAAAAAAATCTACCATTCTCCCTTTTAATATTATATATATAAGTAAAGTCAAAGGCATGAAATATGGGGACACTCTAAATACAAACATCCAAATAGTTAGTGATAAAAATTGTTATCCGTCAAATACTTAGGGACAAACGGTGGTAGAAGCAATTAATGTTCAACCTCATTGATCTTCTTTTCCTGCTTCTTTGCAAAAATTAGAAGCTGTTGGACAATTGAACTAATTATGAATTGGACCGGAATCAGCCCATTTTATCAATCCAGTTGAAGCAGCCCAAACTATGCCCTACATGAGCCCAATTCGGTGACTCGGTTCCTTGATCCATTATCTACCACCGCCTTATACAAACTGTTGATCTGTTTTGATTGATCCAGGCCGTCCATCTGTAAAGAAAAGGAAAAGGAAACCTTCTGAATATTCATTACTCTGATCCAGACTCTTCTCTCTCATAAAAGCCCTAATTTTCTCTCTGAAGGCGACTCTTCATCGCCTTATGTGTTCTTCGTGATTTCTTTACATTTCTACCAGAAAAGTACAGATTTAAGTTGAAATATCTTAGTGGTTGTGATTTGATACTGATTTGTGTTGATCAGTATACGTTTTTCTTTGAGTTTCGCAGATTTTTCTGTAACTCAGTTGGTTTCTTTGTGATTCTTTATACAAATCTAAAAGTTTCTGATAGTTTTGTATGTTTTGGGCTTTGATATATGTTTATGTAATTTTTACAGTTTCTGAAATAAAGTTTCATTGTTTCTTAGTGGTTATTCTTTGTTCTTGTACTTTATGATTTGATTCTGAGCCTTAAATCCTTACAGTGGTATCAGAGCCTTATGGTTCTTTGAAAAATCGGTGGATTTGACTCAGATCTGGTGGATCCAAAATTTTCTATTTTTTGGAATTTAGGGTTTCTGGAAACTGATTTGATTCTTCAAACGATTTTAGGGTTTCTGAATCGTTTTAAACTTTTAAGAAATTTTTTTATTTTTCTTAAGTTGTTTTTTCAAACCCTAATAGTATATCTTTTGATTTCTGAAAATTTTTATTCTAAATCTTTCAGATTCAAAATTATTTTTTCAAAAGGTTTTTTTTAAAAAAAAAAACCTCGTGGATTTTGTTCTTGTTGAAATCAATTTTAAATTAGGGTTTCTGAAATTTTTTTGTGTATCTGGATCTTATTTCTGAGTCTATATTTTCAGAGGATCTTGAGACTAAGAATATTCTTCTATAAAATATTCTGGTCACACAGAGATCCTACATTGATTCTTGGTGGTTGATTCTTCGTGGTGGATACTGGTGATATTCCTTTGTGGATTAATTCTTTGTGGTGAACAATTGTTTTTTGGTACTTTGTGGCCCTGGACTTCTGGGATTCTGACTCATTGTGGAAGCTGCTATAGCTTAATATAATTCTGCAATCAGGTGATATTATTCAATTACTGCAAACTTATACTGTAAATTTGTCTTTCAAATTTCCTGTCCTCTCCCAAATCTCTCCGTTGAAGCCTATAACTAGGACCCCTAACTTACCTTTGTCTAGGATTTCATTGAGAATCCGGGAATCTGAGGGAGTGTGGGAATATCTAGTATAGGTTGAGGGATATACTGGAAGGACAGTTTTTATCAGTATACTGCTTTGAACACTCTCTTGATTGAGTAATTAAATTGCTGAATTGTGATCACCTTGATTACTTGTTTGCTGAATACTGTGTTCTGAATATTAGCAAACTTTCTTGAATATAAATTCTTGACATTGTGATATTGTCTTACTTTGTGATTGTGACCTGCATTATTGTTTACTGGCTGATTATTTGTTCTTTGAACTACTAAAGCTCAATAACTTGAATTTTTTTTTTTTTTTTTTTTTTTTTAAAGTCTTGGTCATTATTTCAATGGCTACTGTTAAGGTAGATGTTGAAATATGGAACGGCAAAGAGGATTTCAACCTCAGGAGCCAAAAATTGCGAGCTTTACTACTTCAAATGAAATGTGCTAAGGCAATTTATAAATCTTGGCCCCTTGATACCCCTCAGGACAAACAACTTGAAATGGATGAAGCTGCATGGAGCACTTTATTTTTACACTTATCTGATAATGTTATTAGACAAGTAGGCAAGACTAAAACTACATCAGAATTATGGGATAGATTGGAAGAACTCTATGACACTGTGTCTTTTCCTGATAAATGTTTTCTTTGGAAACAATATTTCTCTTTTAAATTTGATCCATCTAAGGATGTAGAAGAGAACATGAGTAGGTTTACTAAGATCACTCAAAGTTTGTTAAACTGTGATGAAAAACTTACCGATGAACAAAAGGTTGTTTGTTTACTGAATGCTATGGGGGATAAGTTTAAAGATTTGATGAATGCTTTAGAATATGGGGGCAGAAGTTGACCACTGAAATAGTACATATATCCCTTAAGAATAAAGAGTTAGAGTTTAAACATAATCCTAAGGAAGCCTATAATGTGATAGGTACCTCTAGGAAGAAGAACTCTCCTAGGCTGAATAAGGCTGGAACAAATTTCAATAAAAATTGGAATGCCCTAGCAATAATAGGGATTGGAATAACAAGCCTGTAAAAGGAAATTTTCAAAATAAAGGCAACTTCAATAGGCCTAGAGACAATAACTTTAGGAGTCAGTATGGTTTCAGAAATCAAGATCATAATGCTAAAAATTATAATAATTTCAGAAACTAGAGCACCTTTAGATCTCAGGATAATAATGCTGGTACTTCTAATATAGATAAACCACCTAGAATTTGCTTTTATTGTGGCCAACCTGGACATCATATTAAATACTACTTTAAAAGAAAAAATGAACAGGGAATCAGTAATCAGACTGAGGCTGCAGTGCAAGATAATAATAATAATGGGGTGGTTTATGTCACTACTGAGTCAGATAATAAAAATGAATGGATTTTAGATTCTGGTTGCACTTTTCACATGTGTCCTGAAAAGGATATATTTACTGATTTCAGTAATGATTGTTTTGGTTCTGTGAAACTAGGCAATAATATTTCTTGTGATGTGAAAGGTATTGGAAATGTTTTGTTACAACTTGAAAATAACAAAACTCTTATTTTGAATAAAACCAGATATGTTCCTGATTTGAAAAGGAACTTGATTTCACTTGGAGTTTTAGATTCTGAATCTTTTGATATCAGAATACAAAATGGTTTTTTGAGTATTTTCAAAAATAAATGCTTGATCATGAATACTCCCAAAATTAATGGGATTTATATGTTGAATGCCTTGCATGTTTATGCTAAGTCTTTTAATGCTATGTCTGACTTGAATAAAACTGAATTATGGCATAAAAGATTAGGACACATAGGTCAAAAAGGACTCAAGCTACTTGAAACCAAAGGTGTATTTGGTAATGATGTGTTGCATAAACTTGACTTCTGTGAAAAATGTGTATTAGGCAAACAGAAAAGAAGTTCATTTGGTAAAGGTGTTCATAAATCTTCTTAAGTGCTTGAATATGTGCATGCTGATTTGTGGGGTCCTGCTCCTGTGGGTTTAATTTCAGGTTTCAGATATTTTCTTCTTATTGTAGATGACTTTTCTAGGAAAACCTGGGTGCATTTGTTAAAAACTAAGGATGCTACTGTGTCTGTTTTCAAAAACTGGATCACCTTAGTTCAAAATTTGAAAGGAAAAAGAGTCAAAACTATTAGAACTGATAATGGTTTAGAATTTTGTAATCAAGAGTTTGATTCTTTTTGTAGCACCTTAGGAATTCTTAGGCATAGGATTGTTGCCTACAGTCCACAGCAAAATGGGGTTGCTGAAAGAATGAATATGACACTTCTTGAAAGAACTAGGTGTCTCCTACTTGATTCAAATTTGCCTAAAATTTTTTAGGGTGAAGCAATCAAAACTGCATCCTATTTGATAAATCTTTCTCCCTGCAGTGCTATTGATTTTAAGATTCCAGATCAAATCTGGAATGGTTATCTTCCTGACTTTTCAAAATTAAAAGTTTTTGGTTGTGCTGCCTATACACACCATTCTGAAACTAAACTTGACTCCAGGTCTTTAAAATTTATTTTTCTTGGTTATGGAGAAGGAGTCAAGGGCTATAGGCTATGTGTCAGGGATCAGGGAGGTTACAGAGTCATTTTGAGTAGATCTGTAGTGTTTAATGAAAATGATTTTCCTTGTAAAAATGAAAAATTATCTGATCCTATTAAAGAAAAAGATTTTATTACATCTGAGCTGAGTACAGACCATTTATGTGATGAAAATGGCCTGCCCAATACTCAGTTTCAGGTGGAGCAACCCCCACAGTCTCCTAATATCATTCCTGAACCTGAACATGAACCTGCAGGCACTGAACCACAATCTGATGATATTCCTGAAATTGAAACTAATCTAGAAAATTATCAATTGGCTAGGGATAGACCTAGAAGAGAGATTAGACCTCCTCCTAGGTTTGAGGATCCTGATTTTGTATCTGCTTTTACATACTCTGATCCTATTTTACTTGAACCTCAATCCTTTGAAGAAGCCGTGTCTTCTAAGGATTCCAAACAATGGCTTGCAGTAATGCAAGATGAAATGGACTCACTTTTAAAGAATGGTACTTGGATTTTAGTCAATAGACCTGAAAATAAAAGGATAATTGACTGTAAATGGATTTTTAAACTGAAAGAAAGTGAATCTAAAGACATGAAACCTAGGTACAAGGCTAGACTTGTAGCAAATGGTTTTTCTCAAAAGGAGGGAATTGATTTTAATGAAATATTTTCACCTGTTGTTAAATACACTTCCATCAGAATTTTATTTGCTTTGGTTGCACAATTTGATTTAGAACTTGAGCAAATGGATGTGAAAACTGCTTTTCTTTATGGTTCTTTAGATGAAACCATTTATATGCATCAACCTAAAGGTTTTGAAAAAGGCAGAAATTCTGATTTAATCTGTTTGTTGAAAAAATCTTTGTATGGCTTAAAACAGGCTCCTAGGAAGTGGTATAAGAGATTTGATTCTTATATCCAAAGCCTGAATTTTCAGAAAAGTAAATATGATTCCTGTTTTTATTTTAAACTTGGTAAAACTGATTTCATTTACTTGCTTTTGTATGTGGATGATATGCTGATTGCTGGACCAAATATGCATGATATAAATGTTCTTAAAGATAAACTGCATTCTGAATTTGAAATGAAAGATATAGGAAATGCTAAAATAATACTTGGCATGGATATTTTAAGAAATAGACAATCTGGGAAATTGCTCTTAAATCAGAAACATTACATAGAAAAGATCTTAAACAGATTTTGCTTATCTGAATCCAAATCTGTATCTTTACCTTTGCCTGCACATTTTAAATTGTCTGTTGAACATTGTCCTAAGTCTGATGATGAGTTGCTTAGAATGAAAAATGTGCCATATTCAAATGCTGTTTGATCTGTCATGTATTTAATGGTCTGTACCAGACCTGATATAGCATTTGCAGTAAGTGTTTTAAGCAGGTTTATGAGCAATCCTGGTGAATTGCACTGGGAAGCTATGAAATGTCTTTTGAAATATTTGAAAGGTTCTGCTAGACTTAGTCTAATATTTTCTAAAACCAAAAATGATTTTAAACTTAAAGGTTTTGTTGATTCAGATTTTGCTGGAAATATTGATAACAGGAAATCAACATCCTCTTATTTCTTTACTTTAAACTCTTCCTGTATCAGCTAGAAATCCCAGCTTCAAAAACTTGTTGCCTTATCATCAACTGAGGCAGAATATATAGCTGCTACAGATGCTGTTAAGGAATGTTTGTGGTTAAAGGGTTTATTGTCTGAAATTAGTTGCATTTCTGATTCTGAAGTTGAAATATGTTCTGATAGCATGAGTGCATTACATCTGTGTAAAAATCCTGTCTTTCACAATATGTCAAAACATATTGATGTTAAATTCCATTTCATTAGGGACGTTATTGATAAAGGTATTGTGAAACTTGTTAAGATTCCAACTCAGGTTAATCCTGCAGATGCATGAACAAAGATAATTCCTATTAATAAGTTTAAAGATGCATTGAGTTTTTTAAATTTGGTTAAACTTTGATACTTGTTTGCTGTGTTTTTCAAGGAATGGAAACCAGTCCAATTGAGGTGGAGATTGTTGGACAATTGAACTAATTATGAATTGGACCGGAATCAGCCCATTTTATCAATCCAGTTGAAGCAGCCCAAACTATGCCCTACATGAGCCCAATTCGGTGACCCGGTTCCTTGATCCATTATCTACCACCGCCTTATACAAACCGTTGATCTGTTTTGATTGATCCAGGCCGTCCATCTGTAAAGAAAAGGAAAAGGAAACGTTCTGAATATTCATTACTTTGATCCAGACTCTTCTCTCTCATAAAAAGCCCTAATTTTCTCTCTGAAGGCGACTCTTCATCGCCTTATATGTTCTTCGTGATTTCTTTACATATCTACCAGAAAAATACAGATTTAAGTTGAAATATCTTAGTGGTTGTGATTTGATACTGATTTGTGTTGATCAGTATACGTTTTTCTTTGAGTTTCGCAGATTTTTCTGTAACTCAGTTGGTTTCTTTGTGATTCTTTATACAAATCTAAAAGTTTCTGGTAGTTTTGTATGTTTTGGGCTTTGATATATGTTTCTGTAATTTTTACAGTTTCTGAAATAAAGTTTCATTGTTTCTTCGTGGTTATTCTTTGTTCTTGTACTTTGTGATTTGATTCTAAGCCTTAAATCCTTACAGAAGCATCATCACTCTTTTTCCTCTTAGGATAGGTAGCAGATGGACCAACATAAGTTTCATCTGACTGACTTATACCCGTAGAAAACTGGTTGGCACTAGATGCATCATGTCTATGTACCTTAGAGCCTGCCAGTTCAACATCATCAACATTGTCCTTATCTTCAGTAGAAAGGCCAACGTCAGTTATCTGCTCTGAAACCCATGAGTACATTCTGCCCAACATGTTTTAATGTGTATTTGGTAGGGTTTTTGGAAGGTCTAAAAGTACTTTTACAATGCTTGAAGTACTTTTAGTAAGAATGACAAATGGACGTATTCCGGTGCCAATCCCCGTGCTCGCCTCGTAGAAGATTTACCATCCCCATCCCCACTCTCACCGTCACCATCTAAATAGGGACGGGATGGAGCGAGAATGCCTATAATCCCCGTTTACATCCCCATTTATTATATATATATATATATATATACCCATACATATACACTTTTGTACAATTTCCTTAGACGCTCCAACCTACAACCTATTGTCCCTAATGAGAACTTGTTTCCCAGCTGGGACGTACACATCTTCCAATACCAACGGTGCTTCTGGAGGTTGCTCCCTTCTTCTTTGCTTAAATCGACATTTTATGATTTCTCTAATGTTTGAGATGACTAGAAATCTGTACATCTTCTCTAGAAGTCAAAGGCACAAGTGTTGGGCATACAAACAAATTCCACATCGGTTGTAGATGAGAAAATAAACCACTATATAACTCAAACGAGTTACTCCATCTATTACCAATTGGTTTTGAGTTGAAACCTTATATGGCCTGGGGTTTGGGTTTGGATTTTGGCCTGGACAAATTGATATCCATGGTCCAAACAAGTGGTATCAGAGTCAGAAAGATTGTCTGGTGGATGTACGATTGAGTGGATGAACGAAATTCTCCGAACAATGGCAGATGAATCCGGATGATGAGCCCTCAAGACGAAAAATTCCTGTGATTTCTCACGAGATGGTAGTTTCACGGTAACATAGTGTCTACGGCTATGGTGGATTATTTTGATGAACAATAATCTTCTTGGGCATGATGAGATGTGGTAAGATTTATCTTGATGGAGGACTAGATGTGTCAGGTGTACCTCGTGAACCTTGTTTGAGGGAGGAATTGTTGGACATACAAACAAATTCCACATCGATTGTAAATAAGAAAATAAACCACCATATAACCCAAGTGAGTTACTCAACTCATTACCAATTGATTTTGGGATGGAATTTTACTTGGACCTGAGTTTGAGTTTGGGCTTGGGCCTAGACAAATTGATATCCATGGTCCCAACAACAAGGATAACATTCAATTCTCTATTTGTAAGAAGTAAATGAGAAAAGATGCCGAGAATACTTTGGAGGAAACAATGGAGTAAATCCTACGATGGAATCTCATCGCGATAAATCGGTGTACTAGTCTATTCACACAACCTACAAGCGACCCTCTTCCCATAAACTCACCACCCGTTATCTACAATAATTAGAACACCCAAATATATTTTCAAACTTTCGGCAATTTTTCACTGAACGCATCTATTTTTGAAATGATTACATCAACAAAATAGAAAAAAATTCCTAACTATATAAACAATAAAAGAATAAATTACCCTGTGGAATAAATGGTGATTTGTAGATTTCATCCATGAATATACCGTCAAGCTCAAAACTCGGATGGAGCAATAGAGAATGAAAGAGAGACACATATTAGCTTGGCTTATGATTTTTGAGGTAGGAATTGATTTGGAAAAAATGAATCCAATCTATTAACTCAATTTTTCCTTCCATTGATAAAGCATTGTTTAGAAGATTTACTGTTGATGTGGTGGCGATTTGGCAAGGAAGTTATTATTATTTGGAGTGATTTAACTTCGTTTAACAAACATGTTTTTCAACATATTTTTTTTTATACAATTCTTCAAAATACTTTTTAATCACATATTTTTCTCTCTCAATTTTTCAATCAAATATTTCACCTAAAAAACATAAAAAAATATGTTTTTAAGGCTCTGTTCTTTAAAATTTATAATTTCAAATTATAATAGATACAATTTCTCAAATCACTTTTTAATCACTAACAATCTCTCTCTTCAATTTTTGACCACACATGTTACCTAGAAAATCCAAATAAATTAAAATTATAATTTCAATTATCTTTTGACAAGCCGCCGAACGGTCGGTAAACAAAAACCTCTTAACAAACAAAGTTACCATTAGAGATGTCAAGATGGACGGGCCGATCAGACCCGTGAAAATAGCCTGAATCGACTCGGGATCACGGCCCACCTGTGACCCGTGCGGGTGGTTCACAGGTCAAGAAAATGTGAATCGCGGGTTTCCCAGGTCAAACCTTCGCGGTCGCGGTTAACCAGTTGATCCGTAAAAAAAAATGTTTTTATTAATTGTGGTAACATCGAAAATTTCTCTTCTTCTGCAAATTCTAATACAACTTTTAAATCAAAATCTTATTTTTAACTCCCTAATAGCTAAAAAAAAGTATTGTTCTTTGATAATAGTAATTAGAAATACATTTAGCATTTAATTGTTATTTGTTTATATTTTATTTAAATTTGTAAATTTAGAAGTAATTGATATAACATAGAATATAACTTTAAATTCTATGTAAATTTTTTATGGTATAAATATGAATTTATCATTTTAATTATCTTGTATTTAGAAATTTGACAAAAAATTGTCATAAATATGAAAAAGTCTATATTTTTATTCATACGGGTCAAATCAGAACGAACCGTGACCCGCATGGGCTCTATCCGGATGGACCAGCGGACAGGCCTGGGTTGTAGTTCGAAATTTGTGGGCTGACCCGGAACCGACTCATAACCCATAGCGAGCGGGTTTTTTTTCAAGCGGACTGTTACCGGACTTTTATGTTGGTTGGCCGATTCGATCCGAATCACTCGTATTGACACCTCTAATTATCATGTCATGATTTTGTTGTCCGCACGTGCATGTTTACTAACAAAAAAAAGTTGGGTGAGTGATGATGGAATGACCAAATTAATAGGACGCTTGATAAAGTGCAGTGAATACTCAATTTCGTAATAAACGTGTTATATAAACATATGTTTTCAATGATTTTTAATCACATATTTACCAAAGATGTGGAACTATACACAAATTTATAAGTGGCTAATTGGCTCTATTCTTTAAAATTGTGAAATTTATTTATCAATTGGTTTATTTATATTTTAAGGTAAAATGTGTGATTGAAAAATAGAGAGAGAAAACTTATGATTATAAAGTGATTTGTGAAAATGCGTCGTTTATAAATCTTTATATTTATTCTTTATTTCTTTAGATTAAATAAATGTCATTTTCCCGTCAAAATGCATTTACAATTTTTGAAAAAAAAAAACTAAACTAAACTAAAATAGAATAAAATAAAAATTCGTGTAGATTACTATCGTATTTAAAGTTGTTTTGATTAATGTAATTTTCATGTGAATTCGTGTAGAATAATGTTGTCTTTAAATTCGTATAGATAATATTAAGATTATAAAATCCCTTTTTTATAGAAATTTGAAAAAAAAATATTAAATACAAGAGATAAAAGCAAAAATTATGTGAATTTGCATTTTCAATAAAATTTATAATAACTCACAAAAATTATTGAAATCTACGGTCATTCTTTATTTAAATATATATAAATTGACATTTATTATTTAATAAGTTTGATTAGTTATGTTATTTTATAAACTTTAATAAATAATTATTGTAACAAAATATTATTATTTTATGTATTTTATATTTGTATTGATATTAATTGTGTAAAAATATTAAAATTTTATAAATATTTATCGAAATAAATATTACGAAAACTAAAAGAAAGTGCTTTGCATCGCACGGGATAATCATTAGTTAATTTATTTATAGTTATCAATTGTAGAAAAAAGATAGAGCCCAAAACATTCAAACCGCCCTATTTCTCTCACGCACATATAAACCCTTCTGTACCTTTCAGCCAAGGCGAAGCAAAACCTGAAACCCTTCTTACGTAAACCATTCCCTAATTGATATACATACACAAAATAGCTCACTGGTGTAGCGTGTTTGTAAAAGAGATTATAAATTATGTCAATTCGGTTCAAATTCCGGAGCTCGGTGAATTTCGAAACGTTGGACATTGATGGCCGGGATTCAATATCTGTTCACGAGCTGCGTTCTAAAATCCTTAGCGGCAAAACCCTAGGAGCTTCTCGGCATGATTTCGATCTTGTGTTTTTGGATGCGAATTCTGGTCAAGGTCCGATTCAAGAACTTTCTGTTTTCATTCGGTTCCCCACTCTGTTCCAGAAATTTGATATTTTGTGCGATTTTATGGATTTTTCCTTTTCTGGTTGTGTTTACACTTGTTTGATTTTTGGATCTTTTTTTTTTTTAAAATAATATATTGTTTGATTAATGCGTATGCTTCTTTTTTGGGGGAATTGGAATTGATTCAGAATACAAAGATGATGATATCCAAATTCCTAGCGGATCCAGGGTAATTGGTAAACGAGTTCCGGCCGGGACTGTGTCATCGGTTATGTGAGTTTCTTTCCTCTTATGATTTATTTGATTTTAACATTTTTTGCTCAATAATATTAGTATTTATTCCTATGTGTTGAGTGTGTATGCACTGTTGCCTGCGAAATTATGCGATCAACTATTTATTCCTGTAAATGTTGCTCTTTTGGAGACGTGAGATTCAGATGTAAAGATGAATTCAAGAAAAACAAAGACCCAGTCTATATTATTTGTGATAATCGAAGTCCCAGCACGAGGGTTTATAACTGTGTGTTGGATGTCTGCATTTTTTTTTTTGTACATGTTATTGCTAGTAAAAATGACAATTGGAAATTTCTTGTCGCTCCTTCCCAAAAAGTAGATTTTCCTGCCCCCACCCAAAACTTTAGGGGTCGTTCTCTTTGGGTTTCGATTTTGAATTTTGGTTTTTGGTTGTTTGTTTTGTAATTGCTGAAAACACGTTCTCTTTGTGATTTTGAAAAACTATTTTCAAAAATAGAAAACTGAAAAATGTGTTTACTTTGTAATTTTCTGATATATTTATTTTGTGATATTTTATATATAAAAAATGGTTGATTTGTTGAATTACATTAATTTTAATGTCAATAAATCAGTTAGTTCTCCATGTCAATAAATTCATCATTAATATTGTTTTAGCTAAAATATAAAATCCAACCCGTTACTAATAAAATCTTAAATGGATCTATATGTAATGACAAAATAACATAAGAAACTCAAGTGAAGGAAGTGTCTAACATTTAAAAAAAAAAAAACACTTGTCATGGATCTATATATAATGACAAAATAACATAAGAACTTTAAGTGAAGAAAGTGTCTCACATTTACAAAAAAAATAATAATAATAATATCTTAACATGGATCTATATATAATGGCAAAACAATATAAGAACTTCAAGTGAAGGAGGTGTCTTACATTTACCAAAAAAAAATCTTAACATGGATCTATATATAATAGTAAAATAATATAAGAACTTCAAGTGAAGAAAGTGTTTCACATTTACCAAAAAAAAAAAAAAAAATCCAAAACGCGTGTTTTGGTCCAAAATGCGCGTTTTGGACTTTTTAACACAAAATATCCAAAACGCAATAAACTCGTTTTGAGTTTCCTTTGTATTTTTTTTTTGTTTTGGAAAACGAATTTCTAAAAATGGGTAAAGGGAACGCGTTTTCGATATTTCCAAAAATCGAAAACTCAAAATGAGCTGAAAACAGCAAAGAGAACAAGGCTTTAGTTTCTGATCATCGGCATGCAAAAAGTATGGTTAAAATTGATATTTATTGAAGATATTATGTTGAATGATCATATAGAAAGTCAGCATGTATCCGTTAACTTGCATTAATTCCTATATTACTGGAGTTACGTGCTTTGGTTTGTCAATTGTTAAAAATGGAAATTTATTTCAGAAATCCAGCTAATAAATAAGTTTTGACTTCAAATGTTGTTTTGGATGATTTTGAAAGTTGGAGAATTAGTAGAACAGTATTTTTTTGTGCATACACATTTGGTGTAGAATTTGCAGATGTAACAGCCACTTCAAGTTATGCATCCTTAATAAAAGTCTTAATCTGCCAGGATTTGGGGTGTATTCATACTGTTTCTTCTAACTATGTTTCCTTTTAGAGTGATTACCGTTGAGAATAATGTGGGGCTTCTGCAGGATATAATGAGAAATCTGTTTTTTCTTCTTTAATGATAGATGCATCAGTATCATTTATAATTGTAAATGTAATAATTGATCTACTCCTTTCTATTTTTATTTATTTATTTTTTTCCCAATAAAATTCAGTCATGTGGAATATGTTTAAGATATATATCAACTCACGCAATTTCCCTGATAAATGTCTTGTTTACAGGGTACCTATCACAACCGTGAAGGATTTGGGAAAAAAGGACTCCTGCCAATTGATTCCAGCTGTAAACATGCATCTTTTTTCCCCCTTCATCCTTGATACTTTGTTTTATCTTATTTGCACCTCTTAAGAATTTGGAACATTTCTTAATATAAACAAATAAATGCATGATTCACATGAGGAATTTCTTGATATATTATCATCTAGATGGACCTGTTATATCCTTTCTCATCTTTCTCTCCGTCTGTGCCTCCCTTGTAATCTGGATTAGGCTTCTTTCTCTTCTTGGATACCACCCTCTCTGCTACCATTTTCCTCTGAAATTTAATTTTTTGTTCGGTGTTGTAACTTGTAAGCCTAAAACAGGTTTAGCGATCACTTACTGACTAGGAGCACAGACGCCTCCAGTGTCATTGTAATAGTGTCTAACATGTATCCTATAACAAGAAGTTGCCAAAATGTGTCTGATTCACGAGGTGGTGCGTCTCTCTTTATTTGGTTTTTTATGATATTATGCTGACACGCTGTCTGTGTTATTGGATAATCGGAGGGGGGGGGGGACAATTAAAAGGAATAAACTTTCCAGTACTTCACCTCTATGTCTCAAAAAAATATTGCAATTTGCAAGGTGCAGCCGTGCCAGAGTCGAGGAGATGATGGAGGATTTAGGAGGTAAGGTGCATGTTTGGAAAAGGGGCGCCGCGGGTCTTCCACAGGCAGTATGGGTGGAGTTTTGTCATGTATGACAGCGGCCATGCAAAAATGAAATTGGAAACCCTAGTCCAGATATTACTTACAAGGCGTTGTATTATTAACTGGCAAATATCTTTTATGTGAAAACTTCAGACTGCACTTTTGGACCTTAACTTTAGCTTATGTTTGGTAGAGATTGAAATCATATCTTTAGTAGATTTTGATTAAACTTGATGGAATGTGTGATTGAAAAGTTGTGGGACCTATGAAATGTGTGGTTAAAATTAGTAGTTGATTTTGATTCAGATTTTAATCAGATTTTTTAGAGCCCCCAAACAAGGGCTTAATTGCAAAATGACCCAGGCAATTTAACCCTAATGCATGATTCATGGGATTTTATCTCTTGTTGCAAGAGGGCCCATGGATTTAAAGACAAAAAATGTTCTACACTATAAGAATAAATAAAGTTTAAAAATATTTTTTTTATTATTCTCATCGACTGTCCTACTTCTCCTGAAAGCTCGTGGGTGGTATCTTGTGTCCATGGTCCATGTTGGTGCTTCCTAGGTATTTGCTTGCTTATACGTCGTTTTGCTAATTGTTATCTTGTAAATTGAAGGACATTTTGGTTTTTACAGAGTAAACCTGTGGATGAATTTTGTGACTTTGGTGCTGATTTCTGTTCTACTCCTGATGCAAACTTTCCTGACTTTGATAAGAATATCTTCAGGAGCAGTGAGAAGGAAGATATTATTGGTTTAAGGTACAGTGCATATTGCCTTTTATTACAAGTATATGAGCCTGTTTGATAATGTGAAAATTTTTGATTTTTGTGGTTCTTTTTTCTGGTTTTTTGATGGATGTGTAGTTTAAAAAAGTTTGAAAAGTCAAAATTGTGGGCTTGACTAAGAATGAATGGTTGAGATTGAATTAGAAAAGTTGAGGTGAAAATTTTCGTGTTACCAAACGGGCTCTATATATACAGAGACTTCGTGCTACTCAGTTTGTCTGTATATCAACTGTGGGGGTTTTTGTTTTACACGTGATGTTGACATCTGACAATCACCTATAACTGATGCGATAGATCAGTTTGATTGACACGATTTTCCATATATGTGATTTTCAACTTGATATATTGGACTCATAAATTAATTCAATGCTAATTTATTTCTTTTACGATAGATTAGTTTGATTGACATGATTTTCTATATATGTGAGGCAACAACTATAAGAACTTTTACTATCATAAGTACTACACAAATTGTTGTCTTTAACTGCAAAACATTTCCTTCTGTTCAATCTGGCAACCACCATATTTTTTTCCCTTGTTTTTTTTTTTTAATTGATGTTCAACAAACATACCTCCTCTATTGGGTTATTATTGTATTTTCTCTAGCATGTATTTAATTATGATTCCGCATTTTCCCCACTGGGGAGGAGAGTTGTGGCAATTTATGTTAGTTTTTGCATGAATAAACTTTCATGAGTGAAATATCATATTCAATGCTTGATATAGATGCCCTGTGCTATCCAGGTTAGGATGTCGAAAGCTTGAATCAAGTGATGTTAGTCAAGCACTCCCCAGAGGTTTGTTGTATTTTGGTTATTTTTTTTCCTAATATTTTCCACAAGTTTAAACTTATGACCTTTGAATCTCAGCTTCCAATCAGATCGCAAATGAGAGAAATGTCTTGCAGGAACCAAAAGTTGAAGAACAGATGAAATTGGCCAAGTATAACTTGTGACTTTCATTCTTTTTTACTCTTTATACAGAGATTATTCTTGCAAATCTGATGTATCTTTTTCTTTTTCGGGGGCTAAGGTTGTCTACCGCCAATTCTATAGCCTTGCAAAACACCAATTTTCCATTAGAAATGAAGTGCTCACTCTGCAACACTTTCTTCAAGGACGCTGTGATGATACCTTGTTGCCAGCATAGCTTTTGTGAGAAATGTGAGTCACTAGGATTTTGAGCAGTGTTGATCTATTAAAGAGCTACACATACACTACTTATATTGTAGTTTAAACTTTGAAGAAAATTGAGCAATTTCAAAAAAATACTCGATGTTTTCACATCTTCAGTATTTGTACAAACTATCTTTATCAGAGTTATTAGTTGCATCTGCTTAAATTTTTTATATACATATGTGGTGTTGTCAGGTATACGTCTAGCGCTTATTGAAAAGGGAAGATGCCCAAAATGCTTTTCCAGCAAATGCAAGATCGAAGATCTGCTGCCAAATTTATCTCTTCGTCAGGCAATTGAGCATTTCCTTGAATCTCAGATGCTAGATGCTGGTTTAGAGAATGCTATGGAGAAATATGCTCCAGGTGGAAATTTCTTTTTTTTTTTGTTTCCCTGAAAAATGTTGATACACACTAGACTTTAGAGAGAAGTCAAATCAGCATGGTACATCACTGTTTTTTTCTATTAATGCCAGATGGAGAATCTGGAATCCAAGTTAACAAAGATGGTTCTTGTGCTTTAACTGTGTTTCAATCGGAAGTGGAGTTGCCTCAGTCTTCTTCTGCAACTGGGATAGGATCCAATCAAATATTTTTGGAATCATACTATGAGCCAGAACTTCGGAGAAATACATTGTATAGGCGCTCTGATAATCATGTCAGTGTAGTAGGTGGAAATGGAGATTTGAGATCTGCTCTTCCATTGCAGAAAGCCAAACAAATAGATGCAGTAAGAGGTGGATATCCTCATCGTGCTAATACACAAAGAGGTTTTGAAGATTTTGTAGCTCCAGCTGATTTTCAGGGAGAAAATCAACCTTCTGATATTCCTCAAGTTCATATACACGATGAAGGTAATTGCAGTTCTATAATCTTCTAGATGTAGATTTTACCATGTTATGGAACTGGTTCAATCACTAAATCGTGCTACTGTTTTAATTTAAGTTCTGTTTTTGTTCATGGAGCGGGAGTCTTTATTTTAGTAGACAGAACAGTCAAATTAATGTACTTTTCTACTGTTAACATATTCGTTTCACAAATATCTGATATTAAAATACAGGATATGTTATACAATCATAGAATCAAGTTGAAGAATGTCATGTATGCAAGTGATGAAGGGAGGGGACTAAATTTTTTATGTTGTGCTTGATAAGTTAAAGGGTATAAAGAGAAAAATGAGAAAGTTAAGTTCAGCAGATTGTCTGAAGCAACTGACTAAGTTGTTATATGTAAGAGATGCATGAACGCTTAAAATTTTGAACTTTCTAAAAAGACTTTTCACTTCTGTTACTTTTTTCCAGAAGCTGTTTTTTAGTTCTTCCTTTTGTTTTAATTATATCACCATCTTCTTGATATGTGCTCAAAATTTACATTCCTTGCTGCAGCTGATTCTAACACTAAGAAAAGGGGGGGAGTCTGGCTTAAATCTAGAGGTGCAATCAAATGCTTTAATGGCTAATACTTGATGATGGAATAAAAATTACCATTTATTATGCATTCTACTGATTGAAATACGGTATTAATTTTCAGGCAGGGACATAAATGTTTTAGCTCATGGTGGTTACAAAAAGGTAACTTTACAATCAAGTTGTACAGATTCTTAGATACTTCTACTTTATATAAGCTTTTTAAAGTGTGAACCTAGACAGAATTTGCTGGTATTATAATCTATACATGTTCAATATCATAAATTAAACTTCTGTGCATCACTCAAAAACCCAAACCAGGGTTTTTTTGACCAAGTGAAAATGAAGTGTTCCTACATTATACTGAACTTTCTCTTCTCATACCTTTTCATTCACCTGCCCTTGGTAGTTTATGGAGCATTCTAGCAGTTGTGATTTACTGAACTCTACTGTGATTAGAAAATCTGTCAGATACAAATTGTGTCTTGCGTGCTGTAGGTCTTCACATAGGCCTGATTTTGGTTTTTAAGTTTTCTGAAAATAATTACATTGTTGAAATTCAGGGGGGACACAATTGTTACACATGTGGTTCTCCAGATCATCTCATGAGAGACTGCCCTCTTGCTTCCAATCTACATCCTTTTCAGTCAGGTACAAATAAATCTTTTCCACTTGACTCCTATATGCATTATGTAATATACATATTTTTAATTACTGCTATTATATTAGGAAATGAAGCATTTCATGGAGGTGTGCCAGGCTATCCACCTCCCTATTGGAATGGCTCTATGTTTCCTTTCAGGTCTTATGCAAATATGTATAGTAACCCTTCAGTGATGCCCCTCAACGTCTCCATGGTTCCGATGACACCTTTTGCGATTCCTCCATACATTTCTTCCATGGGTGTTGGCCTACATGGCCCTGGGTAAGTTCAATGTATTTTCATGTGGTACACTTGCCTTTTTCTCAAATTTACTGTTTGCAAGTTTTGAGATTAAGTGATAACTTGCAGGGGAAATATGGGAATCGGAGGTATGTGTCCTCCTGTAGGAAATAGATTTGAGAGGTTTCCATACTCCAACTTGGAGCTTCAGCATTTTGAACACAGAAAGAAACATTCAGATGAAAATCTGGGAAGGTAATTTTGATGATTTAACAGCAGCAAGGTTTAACAGGCATAGTTACTCTCGCTGCACATGCTCACAGAAACTGACAGGAAGGGGTGGGGGTGGGGGGTTGGGGGGAAGCCCATGAAACGTGTCAAAGGATAAAAGAGAAATTATGGAAAAACTTATTCTCTTATGGAGTAATTCAAGGATCATTTAATAGTTTACAATAGATATTCATATTTTGATTACATTGCTACTGTCAAAAGTCTGCTAGTTGCTTGATGGTAATTTGCTTTTCTGTAAGTACTTTGACTCATACAATATGTGCACATCACAAGTACACGAGAGAACTTAAGCTCTTAAAGTTTCAGTGTTGAGAATCTCACTGATGTTATCATTTTGACCTCTGTTGCAAGTCAAGCGACCATTTTGAAATTTAGACACGCAACTCATACACAGATTGTCTTTGTTATCTAGTCCTTTCTAATAGTATATTCATTGGCTGTCCGTGAAGGATTCCTGTGAACATATTCTGAAGTAGGCGGAGGAGGCTGTGAAATCTCCTGCAGTCATTAAAATTCATTGGGTGCTGGGGGTTGTCTACCTCAATTCTAACCTTATTATTATTATTATTATTATTATTATTATTTTTAAATTTGTTGTTTCAAAGGCTATCTTATGTTCTTTCATATGATATCGAGGTTTATATATCTGGTCATTGATTTCATCACTAACTAAAAAATAAAAAATAAAAACACTAGTCTTGATAAATCAAGCAATTGCAAGTCCCATATTCTCATGGTTTCTGCTTCATTCCTGTCTCTTTTAAGATTGTATTTGTGTACTGCTTGTTCTTGATAACTAGAATGTCATGGTTAACAAACTCTTTTCACTGAACTGAACAATCACTTCCATATACTGCTCGCTCCTTCTCTTCCACTCTATGGCCTATACCAATTCAGTCTGAATGCTACATGAAGAACTTAGTTTTCATTTTCTTTCCATTTTTGGATTGTTACAGTGTTATTGCAAATTGCTAATATAGATTTTGTGTACCAGAGACATACTTCGTGATGAAGACGATTCTCATGAATGCTGTAGGGATAATAAGCCAGATAAATCACATCAATATAAATCCCAGAAAGAGAAGGAACGTAGTTTGAGTCAATCTGAGGACAGCTTTACTCGAAGATCAAAGAGGAAAAATCAACATGACAAATATATGGATTCTGATATTTGTTATGTCGATGAAAGACTTGAGAAAAGCTCTCGCTCCTCCAATGCTTCTAGAGACAAGAAGCCGCATAATTTTGAGAGGTCAAATTCAGGCATCGAAGATATGTCCAAAAGCTCTGAAAGGTATAATGAAAGAAGGCAGAAAGATCATCATGGAGAGCCAAAGCATCACAAGAGGGTAGAGAGTGACAGTGATTCAAGTTTGGGTCGTTATCCATTAAAGGGAGATGGTATAAGAAGAGATGCATTTGATGCCAGAGGCTCACGTATTGATCGGAGGAGGGAAAGCAAAGAGATGGATTCTGGCCATGATTCAAGACATTCCCGACTCTTTGCAAAACATTCAAGACGTGAACAACATCATGACAAGTGTCATATGGTCCGTGGCTTCAATGACTGCAGAGATGAATATCATCACCACAAGCGGAAAAGAGTATTAAAACCGCATGACTTCTAAGGTAACATGTATTTGAAATTGCATCTTGTGGACTTTGGTGATCCATATGCTATCCTCAATAGGTAATTAGGTATTTTGTAATAACTTGTTTTAGTTGCAGATGTAGTTTAACAGGGTAAATAGCTTTTTTTATACTTAAAAGGTCCATCAACTTATTTCAATACATTTAGGATATCTAACAACCTCTGCTGGTTTTATTGGAGATAAATAAGATTGGTCCAGTTTGGACGGTAACATGTTTATAACCTTTATTTTTCTTAACTAACCTTCTTCCCTTCTTTAATGTGAGGTTTGGATGCTAGCAAAATTGAAATAGTGTTTGGAACCCTTTTTGTGCCACTCAATCATTCTTTTTGCTGAGGTGTTGAAGCTGATGAAGGTATGTTCTTTCAAAATCAGAAAAAAAGAAATATATATAAATAAATAAATAAATCCTCTATTATGGTACTGAATTGCAAATAAGTCCAACCCCTTTTTCTTCGGAAAATTTGTCTTAGATCTTTATGATTCTTTGTTCAATCTATAATCTATTTTCAACTAAATAAAATGAATGGAACCAAAAAAAACTTGTTAAAAAACTCTAGGTCCGTTTGGTAGCTAAGGTAGAATTTGAGTGAAAAAATGAATTCTGGGGAATTGAATTTCTTGGAACTTATTTTTTTGGGAATTGGAAGCTTAATGTGTTTGATTAGGTGAAAAAAGTGGGGAATTCTTCAAGTTTTGTATGCACAATTGAGCTATTTTAATAAAAAATAAAAAATATTATTTTTATTTTTCACACATTTGTACTTGTTAATTAATAATAATGTTAATTTCTGGAAGAAAAAAAAAGTCGATTAACAATAACAAGAATGGCCAGGCCAAGCCAAATGAGATAAAATGATTTTTCATGTAAGGTGGAAAACACTTTCTTACTAGGTGAGAAAGTGTTCCTTGATTACGTGGAAAATGCCATGTGAAACATGGGTGGGTGGAAAACGAATTCCATGACAAAAAAAACCTATCAAACACACCAAAAGCTATCCATTTTCCAACTTTCTAGGAAAATGTTGCCTATCAAACGGACTCTTACTAAAATAAAGTCAATTTATTTTTCCAACATAAAAATGAAATTTTGATAGTTAGCTTACTTTTCTTCTTCAATTATCTGTGTGTGTAGTCAACTCTTTGGTATAAAGCTTACTTTCTTCTTCAATTATTTGGAAATTGCATTGATTATTCACGTTGTTGCATTTTGGTGAGATTACCACGTTTTGTCTGTGACTTGCATCACCTTAATTATCTTCAAGTTTAAAGTGCATTATCCTCCTTGAAATATTAGTATTTCACGTAGTCGTGCTTTGCTAATATTATGTGTATTTTGTTGATCCGTCTTGTTTGTGCTTTTTCATTTTTGAAATTCTTTGTCTGTCTCGCTAGCACTCCAAAAGAAAACAGGGTGTTTTTTCTAGTATGTTATTACACACATTCACTGCAAATGGAGACGAACAATTTGTTCGGCCAGCATGAGCTTTATATAGTTTTACATTTCTTGGTTAGTTTAACCAACATGTCAGGCATGGACTTACCTTTTCACTCATTATAAGTTTCATGAAATTTCTTCTAATTATTGAGACATGTTTTATATTTCATCATATTTTCTGCTAATAAATATTCATATAATGCTCATGTTTTTCTTAGCTTGATAACTCTCCACCAAGTCGTTATATTCTTGACTTGCTCTTTTTTTCTTGCAACATTGTGCAAATAGTAGGAGGTTCTAACTATCTTCTTTTTTTAATCATCTTGTTAAACTAAGATTTTTTTTTTTTTTTCCTTTCCATATTGACATAATATGGATTCAATATATATATTATTTTTTAATTAATTTTCTATTCACTTTATTTTCCCATTTTCTCATAATTATTGCATAATCTTTTCTGGGGCCTTTTATTTAACTCTTGCTAATTTTATTTTACCAGTTCATATGAGCAACAATCTTTATGCGTCCGAGATAAAAACCGTTAAGCATTCATTTTCTAACCAATCCTGTACTATAGTTATGATAATAATTTGAAGAAACTTGGGCCGTTCTCTTTGTATTTCGATTTTGAATTTTGAGTTTTGGATTTTGTTTTGAATTTTGGATTTTGGTTATTTGTTTTGGGATTTCTGAAATCATGTTCTCTTTGTGATTTTGGAAAACTGTTTTCAAAAATAGAAAACTGAAAAATGCGTTTACTTTGTAATTTTTTGATATATTTATTTTGTGATATTTTATATATAAAAATTAATTGATTTGTTAAATTACATTAATTTTAATGTTAATAAATCAGTTAGTTCTCTATGTCAATAAATTCATCATTAATATTGTTTCATCTAAACAAAAATTTAACTTCATACCAACAAAATCTTGACATGGATCTATATATAATGACAAAATAATATAAGAACTTCAAGTGAAGGAAGTGTCTCACATTTACAAAAAAAAAAAAAGTAATAATAATAAATAAAAAATTACAAAAAAATAAATCTTAACATGGATCTATATAATTGCAAAATAATATAAGAACTTCAAGTGAAGGAAGTGTCTCACTTTTATAAAAAAAAATTTACAAAAAAAAAAAAAAAAAAAAAAAAAATCTTAAAATGAATCTATATATAATGATAAAATAACATAAAAATTTCACGTGAATGAAGTTTCTCACTTTTACAAAAATAAAAATAAAAATAAATTTAATTTTACAAAAAAAAATAAAAAAAATCTTAACATGGATCTATATATAATGACAAAATAACATAAGAACTTCAAGTGAAGGAAGTGCCTCACTTTTACAAAAAAAAAATAAAAATAAAAAATAAAAAAATCTTAACATAGATATATATATAATGACAAAATAACATAAAAACTTCAAGTGTAGGAAGTGTCTCATATTTAAAAATAATAATAATAATAATAAGTAAATAAATTATAAAAAAAAAAAAAAATCTTAACATGGATTTATATATAATGGCAAAATAATATAAGAACTTCAAGTGAAGGAAGTGTCTCACATAAAAAAAAAAAAAAAAATCCAAAACGCGTGTTTTGGTCGTTTTGGACTTTTTAATACAAAATATCCAAAACGTAATAAACTCGTTTCGAGTTTCCTTTGTATTTTTTTTTTTTTGTGTTTTGGAAAACGCGTTTCTAAAAATGGGCAAAGTGAACGCGTTTTCGATATTTTCAAAAATTGAAAACTCAAAACGGGTTCAAAACAGCAAAGAGAACGGGGCCTTAGATTTGCTTTTCAAAATTATGCCCCGTTTTGTGTGTTTAAAAAAAATTAATAAAAATTTTAGTCAAAGTCAATAATTAATTTAATCAAACATTTTAATCGCAAAAAAATAATCATTTTTTTTAAAAAATTTTTAAATCTGATTTTAGACACCAAATATTCTTTCTCGTGCTGGTGTTTATTACCTAGCTCAAACCATTTTGCCTATTGTTTATAGCCAAGATCGATCTGTCTGTTTAATATTACCACTTGTTCACTTTCTCTTTATTTTCAGAGACCTCTCCTCTTAACATCATTTTTACCTTCCCTATTTCTTGATATAGCTGATACCTGATGGTCGAATACAATTAATTAGTTCGAGTAGTAAGTTGGGTTCACAACTCTGAAGGGGGCAAGTTTTTCGGTTTAAATGTATGGTGGGTCAGGGCCGATGCAAGTTCGCTGAAGGTACATAATGATAGTCGTGCATTATCAACTTGCGTTAGTGCTTTAAAATTTGAAGTGAAGAATAATTGACTAGGGTAACGTGATGATCTAATGGAGATTTAAGATATTTAGATTTTGTCGACGTATGCTACATGCTCTTAAGTTGCTGACTAATTAAATTTTCGGGCAAACTAGAAGCTTTCTGCTGTCCACTCCTTTTGCTTTAGAAGTTCTCGTGAAATTCTGATTGAAAATCCCAATAAAGCTCGTTGTTTAGGTTCTTGGTAATATTGAAAATAATTTTGCTAGAATCACAATTTGGATAACAACCTCATTGACGATCCCTTCACATGTGGTGAGTGGAACCACTTTCATTTGAGTGGTCTCACCCTCACGTGATAGGATTGTTATCGAGGTGATTAACCTACATTGTGATTATAGCGTTGCTTGAAAAGAAAAAATATAACATTGAGACGCGAGACTCAATGTGAGGGTTGATGTACACTTTTATACTCGCCATTTGAAACTGTATGCAGCCATTTCTTTTTAATGATGTAATTGGGAGCTACCGAATATGGGGAAAAGTTTACTTGGAAATTGGGGGCTCCTGATTAAACTTAAGCATGTAGGAGGATGTAGCAGCGTAGGCAGCTGTTGTGGTGGTGGTGGTTTATGTGATGGCCGTTGGTGGCTGAAGGTGGTCAGTCAGAGCTGTTTGATCATGTGGCTGGCTTGGTTGTGTGGTTGCTAATGGTGGACGGGGTAGGGCATGTAGTAGAAGGTGGAAGACAAGGTAATGGATGAAGACGGCTCATTTTTAGAGCTTGTTCGATACAGTTGGTTTTTTATAAATTTTTCTTCAAATTTATTTTTAACAACACATTTTTATAGGTACTTTCAACTCTTTTTCACAACTTTTGAATCGTATAATTTTTCAAAAACTAAAAATTCCTTATAAACACTTTTTGATGCTAAACCACCTCTTAACAAGGAAAATTTGATATTCTAATGCATCACAGCGTTCTAAAAGAACGTGAGAAGAAAGAGGAGGAAAAATGGCTGGAATAGTAACAAAATTAAGTCTAAAAGGCAACAAAATTAAGTCTAAAAGGCCAGACGAGGTAAATAAGCTCAAAAATTAATATTAGTTCAAACTTTGTAGGGTTAATTTAATTAATAGTTAAATACTCACTGAAACTTTAAACTTGACTACTCGTTGAACAGTACAATGCAACGTGTCAGTTGTCAACTGCTCGTTACACTCCCTTTCTAGACATAGATGGTGAAGGCATGAGCCATACGTGCTAACGACGAGTGATGTGGCACAAATCAGAGAGCCCATTATTACATGTCATTTTTCTCACTCCAAATTAGCAGCCACGTAGGAAAATATGTTTCTAAAAAAACTCGTTTCATCACTCTTATCATTTATACGAATTCATATCCCCCAAATTAGAACCCTAAATCCCCAAGTCCGACTTGAACGCTTTCCTACCCTAATTTCGAATCATAATCCTCTAGAAAAATTCCCATGATGATGGTGTTGTCGACATTGATGAAGAGACTGTGTGGGAAGTTGCTACTACAAGGAATGCTTGGATGGAAAACAATCTAGGTAGGAGGTTCCTAGGATGCAATTTTTACCATTGTCCAGACACTTACTTTCAGTGGGCTGATCCTCGAGTCCATCCAAGATACAAGAGTGTCATCAATGGTCTACTGCAGAATTCTAATCGGAATCTCGAATTTGAGCAATTGCAAAGATGACTGTTGTACCATAGACTTTTTATTGTTGATGTCATGATGGGGGCATTTGAAATTCTTTAAAATGTTGAACTTTAACCTTAGAAGCTCCTAAAGACCTTTTCATGGGGGTTTGTAGAGGATGTTAATCGCGGAATGTGTCACAGTGAAGTAGGGTTGAGAGCTTGCTGTTTAAATGCGTTTGCATGAAGCCTCATCCATACCTTTGTTAGTTAGGTTGTGGTTTATTTTGCTAGTTTGGTGGTTTTTGGAAGCTACATATGCTGATCGTTAGGCGGTGCTTTATTTTACTAGGATGGTGGTTTTTGGAAGCTGCAGATTGTGTTGTGTTTGTTAGGTGGTGTTCAATAGTGATGTCCTTCAAGTTGTAATCTTATTTTTTTGGCTATTATTAAGTGTATGAATGTGCAAGTAGTGAATAATCATGCACACTGTTTGTTGTAGTTGAAATATTTTTGTCGTCCTCATTATTATGTGCTTATACAAACAAAAACAAAAGTAATGCAATATATAAATCCAGTAATGTATTCGTTTATAAACAAATTTTACTAATCATAGGTTAATGATGTATCCAAAAAAGCATCACTTGCAGGTGCACCTAAGATGTAAAGCCTAAGTTCCTTCTCCTAGGAGCAACTAAAGGCACGGAGTTCCTTGTAGTTCGTCTTCTTTTCTACCCCAGCCATCCTAATAGACTGTTCATCATTCTCCATAGCCTGCAAGTCATCCACCATATGGTCTACAAAAAAAGTTTTGGCTTCTGATCTTCAAGCACATCAGTTGAATGTACAACATATTATTTTGATCCATTGATGGTGTTAGAAGATGAGCCTCTGTTTGATAAACATGTTTTTTATAACACAATTCTTTAAATCACTTTTTAACAACATATATTTTTTCTCTCCACTTTTCAACCACACATTTTAACTCGAAAACATAAAAAACATATTTTTAAACACAAAAATTTTAACAAACAGATGTTCCTAATGTGTTTGGTTTTTAATCCAAAATAATTTATGGACCAAATTTATTGTTTTGAGGGTAAATGAAGTTGGCCCATTAGGGCATTAGTAAAAAGACCAAAAAGCAATTGAAGAAAATGTGAGTTTGCCAAAAAATAAAATAAAATAGTGAAGCAGTCGAGAGGTGTGAGTTGCTGCGTGAATAAGATAGAAAAGAGGTCCAGTCGTGAAAGAAGATAAAAGGTATCTGTTTGCCTGGCTTTGATGAAAGAGTGTGTGAGAGGAATAGTCGAAAATAAGAGAGAAGCTGACTTTGAACTTGTGAAGGAAAATGTGCAATAACTGAGACATAGAAAGAATAGTAAAAAGGAAGAAATGTGTTTGTTATTCTTTCTTTTTGTTGGGAGAAGTTGTGAGGGTGAGAAAAATTTGTAACGAGTGATTTTTTTCTCATTAATAAAAAAAAGTTCTCCCGTAATTGTCAGCAGTCAGATGAGCTACGTTAAATTCTTGTTTTTCTCTTTTGTCCAATTATTTTGCCTTTTTGCATTCAGCTGTTTGTTTGGTTGATTTGGGGTGGGGTGGGGTGGGGTGGGGTGGGGTGGGGTGGGGAAACTGATTTTTCCCTACAGTGGTGTCAGAGTTAAAGGTTCGAGCTTTGAGATTATTGCGAAGATGATGACGGGTTCCAAGTTTGAGGTGGGGCGATTTGACGGAAAGAATAATTTTAATATTTGGAAAAGTATAGTTAAAGATGCTCTAGTACAACAGGAACTTTACAAAGCTTTGTAGGGTAAGATGTCAGAAGGGATGGAAGATGTAGATTGGGAAGAACTGGAAGCGAAGACAGTCAGTACAATCAGATTGACTCTTGCACTCGAGGTAAAGTATAGTGTTTTGAATGAGAAATTTGCTTCTAAGATATGGAAAACGTTAGAAGATTTATATATGTCTAAGTCTCTAACTAATAGACTTTATTTGAAGAAACAATTATATGAGTTGAAAATGGATGATGATGTTGATGCTAGAGACCACTTGATTAAGTTTAATAAGTGTGATTGAGTTGTTGAATGTGAAAATTAAAATTGAGAATGAAGATAAGGCTATTATTTTATTGTCTTCCTTGCCCAAGTCATGTGAGACGTTGATGACCACATTGTTAGTTGGTAAATTTACTTTGACGGTGAACGAGATTTACTATGTTTTGCCTGTTGCTAAATATGATAGTCCAGTTAGTGATTGATTTTTGGATTCTGGATATTTTTATCATATGTGTCCAAATAGAGATTGATTTGATAATTATAAGCCATGTAATGAGAGTCATGTTTTTGTTGTTGATAATCAAAAACTCGAAATTAAGGGTTCAGGTACCGTAAAGGTGAAGATGTTTGATGGAGTGGTGAGAAGAATAACAGGTGTTTTGCATGTCTCAAGATTGAAGTGAAGTTTAATATCGTTGGGAGCATTGGACACGTTGGGTTATGAATTTCTACCAGAGGTGATGGGATAATTATGAAAAAAAATTATGTTCTAATAATTAGGGGTGAAAAAGTTGGTAATTTGTACAAGATAATAGGGAAGACAATTTTAGGTGGACCTTCCAAATTAGAGTCGCACCGAGGGGAGTCTTAACTAAAGTTTGTGAAGTGGCCAAGATGTGATCTATTGCCAATGACATGAAGGTTGAAAAAAGCAGTTCAAAGATGTCAAATCGAAATGTGGCGTTTCATGAATCTTTGAATACCATTCATGCTTATTAGAATTTTGGGTCAATGTGGAGATTGTTGAGTTTTTGACCCAAAATAATTTATGGACCAAATTTATTGTTTTGAGGGTAAGTGTAGTTAGCCCATTAGGGCATTAGTAAAAAGACCAAAAAGCAATTGAAGAAAATGTGTGTGCAAAAAATTAATATATATATATATATATATATATATATATAGTGAAGCAACCAAGAGATATGAGTTGGTGCGTGAATAAGAGAGAAAAGAGGTCCACCTGTGAAAGAAGATAAAAGGTATCTGTTTGCCCGGCTTTGATGAAAGAGTGTGTGAGAGGAATAGTAAAAAAGAAGAGAGAAGATGGCTTTGAACTTGTGAAGGAAAAGGCGCAGTAATTGAGAGAGAGAGAGAGAGAGAGAGAGAGAGTAAAAAGGAAGAAATGTCTTTGTTGTTCTTTTTTTTTTTTTTTGTTTGAAGAAGTTGTGAATGTGAAAAATATTGTAACCAGTGATTTATTTTTCTCATAAATAAAAAAAATGTTCTTCTGCCGTGATTGTCGATTTTCAGTTAAACCACGTTAAATTCTTATTTTTCTCTTTTGTCCAGTTATTTTGCGTTTTTCCATTCCGTTGCGTTTAATTGATTTGGAGTGTGAAAACTGATTTTTCCCAACATAATGTTGGCATATATCACAAGTCAGTCACATCATCTTCGGAGTTAGTAAACTCAACAGTGAGTTTTTTCTCTTCCCATGCCTCTTTGTCAGCTTCTGCAATGTTGTTTATATGCACGAAAGTTTATGTAAACAAACATCGACAGACGACACGAGTCCCACATCACCCTAGTGAATTTGAGATATAACGTGCTCCAATAGTAATGTACGAAGAATTTCGAAGTATTATTAAAAATATTGAAATTGTTACAAATTGTAATTTGATAAATAGAAGTGGACAACTCTTGTGAATGCAAAATTGCAAAATCCTCTAATTAACAATCTGCGTGTTTGAAGACGAGGGGTCAGGTGGCTTGATTTTTGGACTTCTGAATTTGTTGGAAAACTTGATTTGTTGAGAACTTGTTTGTTAGGGGCTTGAAACTTGAGACTTGGATTTGAACTTGGGATTTGGACTTGGGATTGGACTTGCTTTGATTTGAAGAAGACTTTGATCTTCTTGGAATTGATTTGAACTTGCTTGAAGTTTGTGAGAATTTTTGTACTTCACCTGCAATATAATTTCTCTTGCTTTTCTTATTGCTTTTTTTTTTTCCTTCCCTTCCATTCATGAACCAATGGTCCTATTTATAGAGAAAATTTGTAACCATCTTCATTATTTTATTTAAATAAATAAATGAAATGGTTAGGGTAAGGTAGGATGAGCTTCATCCATGGACTTTTGGTGGGGTTTATTTAAAAACTAATTGGACTGAAAAAATATGATCCAATCCAATTAATTATTTTTTTAATGTCTACAAATGCCCCCTCAAGATTTATTTATTTATTATGAAAATAAATAAATAGATTAATCTTGAATTTTGAAATTTGAATTTTAGTCTAAAATTTGATTAAAATTTGAAATCTCGATAGTAATTTTATACTATAGGGGTTGTTATGAATTTGAAATTGTGAAGAGAGTTTTTATGCTTGAAATTTGGGAATAAAAATCTTTGTTTGAGATTGAACCACATAAACTCAATCAATTTGTTTACACGAAAAATGCAGAGCCCAAACATTTGAGGTTTAAAAATTTGAATTTATTTAGAGTTTGATTTAATCTTGGACTCCATTAAAATTTATCCTTCTAATCAAAGAAAAGAGTTTCATCTCAACATGAACTTTGCATACTTTGTTAAACACATAGTTTAGAGTCCATACATAAAGTTAAAAACTCTATGCACCCTACGTTTACATCATGTTTTAAAAAAAAAAAAAGAAGAATCTGGAATTAAAGGGCCAAGATTTTGTGGTGAGACTTGAGAGATTCAAGAAAGCAAAAGAATATATTTGGCTTTGAATTGACTTTTGAATTTTGTGCAAATATCAAGAAAGCAATCAGAGGAGAAAAGAAAGATACCAATTCTGCCATTCGATTACCTTGAAGGTGCCCATTTTCTACGATTAAGAATGAAATTGTACAAATCATGCTTTTCTTGTTTCAATGTAATCCATATATACATGAACATCTATGTCTATTCATGAATATAATGTAGTGATTGGAAACATACAGGATCAAATACCTTCAATTTCTGTTCTTTTCTTTTTTCATTTTTTACTGCACAATACTAAACAAAATTGTAGTGATAACGAAATTATTAATTGATTTATGTGTTAATGCATAAACCAAGTGTTAAATTGTTTTCTGCGCTAGCACATGAAACCAAAATTTCATTGGTTTTTGCCATAAATTTTTTTTTTTTTTTTTTAAACACACACACAGATAGCTTAGGTTTTCATTTCAATGCATTGTTGATGACGTATGTACTTGTGCCAATGTGTTACCGTGTGTGTGTTTTATGCATGTATGTGTAAGTTTGTGCATGGAGAGTGTGTATGGGAGAGAGATGATTGGTTATGTGTTACAGATTTTTTTTTTTTTTTTGGGAACTCACACATCTATTTTTTTTATAGGATTATCGAAAGTGGACGAACAATTTGAAGGTTGAACTGTGTTTTCAACAATTTTTTTTTTCCTAAACATGTACTTTAAAAACTTGGTAAATCTTTGGAATGTATCTTTTTAGATACTTCCCGTTAAATTTACTTTTACGGGTTGAAAATTTGAAGATCTGAAAAATACGCGAAATGTATCCTTTTTAGATACTCCCCGACATAATTAACGGAAAGTATCTTTTTTAGATACTTCCTGGCATAATTAAATTTTCAGGATGGAAACTTTGAAGACCTGGAAAATATGCGAAATATATCTTTTTGGATATTCCCTGACATAAAAACTTTTCAGGATGAAAACTTGGAAGACCTGGAAAATATGCGGAATGCATCTTTTTTTTGGATACTCCCCAGCATAATTAAATTTTCTGGATGAAAACTTTGATTTTTATTTTTTTCCATATTCTATTGGTTGATTTTTTTATCAGGGATGGCAAAATCAAATTCTAAAGACAAGAAAAATTTGAAATTACGTGCAATTAAGGAATTTTATGATTATGTGCGAAAAAGTCAAATCATTTCCTTCCCCAAGGTTATCGTGAAGCTTCCAAACAACTTGACAAGAGACTTTAAGCTCACTATCCATAAGCCAATGACAAACTCATTCGTCCATGTAGTTCTTTTGCAGGGTATGTACATGCATATTCTCAGTGTTAGTCAGAGGAATTCAAATCGTACTAGACATCCTTGTTTGTACCCTCCTCCGCATCACTCTTCAGACACAACGTTCATTCCAAAAGCAGTCATTTCTGAGAGAATTTATCGAAGGGAGATCAGATGGGGAAGCACAATCCATTATCGTGGAGAGATTTCTTACTTGTCGAAGTTTTGGGAATGGCCTTTTGTATTCATAAACTTCTCGTCAAGAAAATTTTTTCTGAACTGGCTCATGCGGTTTACTCTGCCACTAAGGAATATTCTCGTCCCGATCGATTTATCGAGCTCTTTGTGAAGTTTGGTGCCTGGAGACCAACACTTTTGCAACTGCCAATGGAGAGATCAGCATTTCGCTTTAAGATATGCAAGTGATTATTGAACTTTTCATCAGAGGTGATTATTACAAGGAAGTAGTACCAAGTCTTTTGGAACTAACGAACTCCCTCCCAAAATCTTGTTCATATTTGTTTAAGGCATTTTCATTGATCGTTGACAAAAAGAAAAGTGATTGGGTACGCTATAGTACCTGGATTGATTTTTGGTTCAAAACTGATGATTGTGTTCCGAATCCAAGGAAAAGCAAGGCATTTAGGCAGGCTATGGAAGCAAACCCATCTTTGGGAGATCAGTCAGCAGCCACAGAAAAATTACAGAGACCTTTTTTCATAGAAAAATTACATGATATTCTGCACAGGGACATGGACTATTGGAATACTTCTTTATCTGTTGAAGAACAATAAGAGTTGGACATAGCAGCCTATCTTTCCCTTTGGCTCTGCCGTTTTATTTTTCCTTCCAGAGATGATTGTCTCAGGGTGGGAATGTTCGATGTAGCTTCCATAATGGCTACAAAATCAACTTACAGCTTGGTACCTCCCATCTTAGCTTGCATTTATAGAGGATTTACCGAGACAACAAATTACGTGATTGGCCATGACATTGGATCAGTCAAATATACATTTCTCGGACATTTTATGTATGCTTGGATTACAACTTATTTGATTCGGGGCATCTATGACAACGTTGACAAGAGCATTGGTCGTCCTATTATTCTAAGATATGTCGGGAATTTAAATGATTTCCAACATTGGGATGTTGATTCATTTGATTGTCGAGAACTTCTTCGCGAAAGAATGGACTCTAATGATTTTTCATGGAATCCGATTTATTTGCCTTGTGATGGTTTACGCACAAATAACAATGAGAGATCTATAGAGTTTTCAGAGTTTATGATGAGTATTCGACCAAGGTTTCTTTCTTACCGTCGTGGTAATAACTTATTTATTTTTGAAACTTACAATCCTCACAGATTTGTAAGACAACAAAGATTTAGCAAACGATTCCAAGCTCAACTAAACCAATGATGTTTACAGCCAATGCATTGACTCTCTACCATGCTTGGTTATGTTTGACACAGGTAGGGAGTGGATGCACATTTCATCTTCCGGGGCGCATTTATGATATACAACTTCAAGTTAATCCGTCATACAAAGCTTGGTGGGAGGATAAAGTATATCTTGGTCTAAACAAGATTAAAGTGTAAGATTTATTGTCTAGTGAAGATAATAATTTTGTACTTAGTAAATCTCCATCTGCCCCTGAGCAAACAGGAAGACATAATGCCAATGAGTTGGGACGCTTCTTGTGTAGATTCTCAAGTGACTCTTCAGAAAAGACTTTTGGATGTTCCAAATGAAAAAAGGTATTCAGAAAATTAAAATAATACATTCTCGCATGGATTACACTTCAACTTCACAGCATGTAGAGAAGGTACATGAGCCAATTACAATTTCAGAAAGCAGTACTCTATGGATCGAACACCTCGAGCACTTGATGCCACACTTCCTTTAGAAAGTAGTAGTTTTAGAGATCAGGTAAGATTTATTATTATTCTTTTTTTTTTTGAATGATAATTTGCATCTCATTTGTTGTTTCAAATTTGAACTTCAGATTTCCCTTTCTCAAATATTACGCGGAAGCGGACAATATGACCTAAAAATTCTCAAGTTGTGGAGAATCCAAATGAAGCTTGTTCTGAAACATTTAGACATGACTTGAGCATTCTAGATGTATCCTATGGAAATGAAAATTTGGATATATCGCCTCGAACACTTAATGCAAGTATACATCTTTATTTTAGTTCATTTAATGGTCTAAGAGATTGGTATTTAATTTCTTCAACTCTCCATTTGTCGCAGGATTTTCACAAGTTCCTGAAGGGATGTTTTATTCTACGACTCACAACATTTCAACAGATCGGCCTAATGAGAACCATGATGTGATTGATGCACTTGATGAAATTTATGACATCCATGATACGTATCAGCCTCCTTGCAAATACCCAGGCAATATTAATAACGGTATCATATCACCTAATCAAGATAATCTTAGTGATGAGGTGAATTCGAGCCTTTGCAAGTTAGCAGTTCAGTGATTGGAAAGGCTACTTCGACTTTCTAACATTTATTTGCATTACCAGCTCCATGTCAAAAGATAAATAATCGTGAGACGACACCAATTTGTCCTCCATCTCTGGTCCTCTACATAGATTTACTGATGAATCTTCTTCCTAATTGTTCAGGGGCGGATGGAGATTTACTAAGTACAAAATTATTATTTTCGCTGGACAATAAATCTTGCACTTTAATCTTGTTCAGACCAGGATATACTTTTTCCTCCCACCAAGTTTTGTATGATGGATCAACTTGAAGTTGTATATCATCAATGCGCCCCGAAAGATGAAATGTGCATCAACTCCCTACTTTTGTCAAAGATAACCAAGTATGATAGGGAGTCAATGCATTGGTTGTAAACATCATTGATTTTGGAGAGCCTGGAATCGTTTGTCTAAAGCCTTGTTGTCTTGAAAATCTCTGAGGACTGTAAGCTTCAAGAATAAACAAGTTATTACCACGACAGTAAGAAAGAAACCCTGTCGGATATTCATCATACACTCTGAAGACTCTATAGATCTCTCATTGTTATCTGTACATAAACCACCATGAGATAAATAAATCAGATTTCACAAAAAATCATTAGAGCCCATTCTTCTACGAAGGAGTTCTCGACAATCAAATGCATTAACCTCCCAATGTTGGAAATCATTTAAAGTCTCGGCATATCTTCAGATAATAGGATGATCAACACTCTTGTTAGGTCATAGATGCCTCGAACAAAATAAGTTGCAGCCCAAGCGTACAGAAAATGTCCGGGAAATGTATATTTGACTGATCCAAAGTCACGGAAAGTCACACAATTTGTTTTCTCGGTAAGTCCTCTATAAATGCAAGTTAAGGTGGGAGGTACCAAGCTGTAAGTTGATTTTGTAACCATTATGGAAGTTACTTTAAAAGTTCCTACCTTGAGACAATCATCTATAGAAGGAAAGATAAAACGATAGAGCTAAAGGGAAAGATAGGCTGCTATGTCCAATTATTCTTGTTCTTCAACATATAAAGAAGTATTCCAGTACTCCCTGTCCCTGTGCAGAATATCATGTAATTTTTCTATGAAAACAAGTATCTGTAATTTTTCTTTGGCTACTGACTGATCTCTTGAAGATGGGTTTGCCTCCATAGCCTGCCTAAACACCTTGCTTTTCCTTGAATTCAGAACACAATCATCAGTTTTGAACCAGAATCAATCCAATCGTTGTGGCAGACCTAACCACTCTTCTTTTTATCAACTATCAGTGAAAAGACCTTAAACAAATGTAAACAAGATTTGGGGAGGGAGTTCGTTAGTTCCAAAAGACTTAGTACTACCTCCTCGTAATAATCACCTCTGATGGAAAGTACAGTAATCTCTTGCATATCCCAGAGCGAAATGCTGATATCTCCATTCCCAGTTACAAAAGTGTTGGTCTCTGCGCACCAAATTTCACAAAGAACTCGATAAATAGAGTCCGGATGAGAATAGTCCTTAGTGGCAGAGTAAATCGTATGAGCCAGTTCAAGAAGATTTTTCTTGATGAAAAGCTTATGAATCCAAAGGTACCATTCCCAAAACTTCGACAAGTAAGAAATCTCTCCAGATAATGAACTGTACTTCCCCATCTGATCTCCCTTCGATCAATTCTCTCAGAAATGACTGTTTTTTGAATGAACGTTGTGTTTGAAGAGTGATGTGGATGAGGACACAAACAAGGGTGTCTAGTGCGATTTGAATTCCTCTGACTGACACTGAGAACACGCATGTTCATACCCTGCAAAAAAACTGCATGGACGAAGGGGTATGTCATGGGCTTATGGATGGTGTACTTATAGTCTCCTGTAAAGTTGTTTGGAAGCTTTATGGTAGCATTGGGGAAGTTAAGGATTTGACTTTTCCGCGTAGGATCATAAAATTCCTTAATTTCAGGTAATTTCAAATTTTTCTTGTTTTTGGAATTTGATTTTGCCATCCCTAAAAAAAAATCAGCCAGTAGAATATTAAAAATAAAAATCAAGAACAATTTCCTAAAAATTAATTATGTGGGGGAGTATCTAAAAAGATACATTTCGCATATTTTTCAGGTCTTCCAAGTTTTCATCCTAAAAAAATTATTATACCGGAGAGTATCCAAAAAGATACATTCTGCATATTTTTAGGTCTTCCAAGTTCCTATCCTGAAAATTAATTATGTAGGGGAGTGTAAAAAAAAAATACATTTCGCATATTTTTTCAGGCATTCATAGTTTCCATCCTGAAAATTTAATTATGCCAGAGAGCATCTACCTCATATTTTTCAGGTCTTCAAAGTCTCCAACCTGTAAAAGTAAATCTAATGGGGAGTATCTAAAAAGATACATTGTGAAGATTTATCAAATTTTCAAAGTACATGTTTAAAAAAAAAAAAAAAATTGTTCAAAACATTGTTCAACTTTCAAACTGTTCGTCCGCTTACGATGGTCCTGTAAAAAAAAAAAAAAAAAAATCTATAACACGTAAACAAGCATTTCTCTTACAAACATTCACACATTCACACGGAATCTCTCACATACACAACACACACATGCATAAATACATTGACACAACACATGCATAACACATCAACTCTCACTTCTCTCACAAAAAAAAAAAAAAAAAAAAAAAATGTTGTTTTTGTGTTGGTTTCTGCGGAACCAAATTGGAGTCCAAACTAGGACTCAATTTGGTTTCTGCCAGTTACTAAAAAAATAAAAAAATAATAATGGAGGTCGTTTAAAACCAATTAAATTGATTTTCACCATAAACTAATTGGTTTCTCGAAGCCAATTAAACTGGTTTCGATTAATACCAGTTAATTATTTTTTTTAAAAAAAGGGGGAAAAAGTTTACATTTTCTTGGCCAAATTTCAAAGTTCCGATCATTCCCCTCGTTGTCCTTTTCAAAAAATCAAAAAAAATTTGAAAAATTTATAATGTTTTCCACTTTCCTTTCTTTGTTCTTTAACTTTCTTGGAATCAAAAGTAAATTTTAACTTTGATTAGGTACAAAACTATTATGAAAATTTCAATCTCTAAGAAAACTAGTAAAATTGAAGTTATGAAATAACATCAAAATCAAAATACAAGATATAGTTAAAGTAGGAGAGATTGGGGAAGAGTTTGAATTTGAATTAAACTCCTTTTTTTATTATTAAAAAAAAAATGATATAAAAGTAATGTTCACGTTTTTTGCCAAAAAAAAAAAAAATGTCGGACTCCATGATTTTTTCTTTTTTAAATATAAATGTTGGATGTGATTTACATTCCAATTGAAATTTGGTGAAATTCAAATTCTTTTCACTACAAAAGGTATAGTTTAATATAACGTCATATTTATTTCTATTAATCTTAAACAAATTTTAAACTGAATTTAAAATTTCAAGATTTATCTATTTATTTATTTTCATAATAAATAAATAAATCTTGAGGGGACATTTGTAGACATTAAAAAAATATATATTTGGATTGGATCAATTTAATTTTGTTTTAATCCAATTAAGTCCATTAAACAAAGTCCACCTAAAATAAGACCATGGATGAGGCATATCCTACTCTTCAAAACCCTAACCATTTCATTCATTCATTTATTTAAATAATGGAGGTGGTTACAAATTTTCTCTATAAATAGGACCATTGGTTTATGGGGAAAAGGAAAAAAAAAACAATAAGAAAAGTAAGAGAAAATATATTGCAGGTGAAGAATACAGAAATTCTCTCAAGCTTCAAGTCAAGTCTAAATCCAAGAAAATCAAATTCTTCTTGAAATCAAGTCAAGTCCAAATTCAAGAAGATCAAAGTCTTCTTCAAATCAAGCAAGTTGAAATCAATTATAAGAAGATCAAAGTATTCTTCAAATCAAAGCAAGTCCAATCCGAAGTCCAAATTCAAGTCTCAAGTTCCAAGCGCCAAACAAACAAACTCTCAACAAATTAAGTTTTCCAACAAATTCAGAAGTTTAGGAATCAAGCCACGTGGTCCCTCGTCTTCAAACACGCAGATCGTTAATAAGAGGATTTTGCAATTTTGCATTCACAAGAGTTGTCCACTTCTATTTATCAAATTAAAATTTGTAACAATTTCAGTATTTTAATAATACTTCGAAATTCGTTGTACAAATTTCTTGGCATGCCCGGTGGGACACTCTTGCCTCTCATCTTCCGTTCTGCAAAACTTTCAAGCTTTAACAAATACATTAGACATGGAAAGCGAAAAAGTGAAGGAAACTGTGACCCTGCTTGAAGAAATACTTACTGAACTTTTCCATGTAACCAGAGCCCAAACAAAATTCGGGAAAACTCAACTAGTTACACCATTAAGGAAGCTCTCCAAAAAGGGTAAGATGAAAATCGCTTTCAAGAAGCAGGGCTCCCGTTCGTCATAAAAGAACTTGGTGAAAAGTCCTCGTTCTGGTTCTATCTCCAGTGGTAGGTCTGTGTCTAGATCGACTCATGCTACTTCTCCGCGAAAATGGGGAGACTATACTGCTTCTGAAGAATTAATCGAGTCGGTGATGGTAGCAGAAATTACAGCAGACATTGATGATTGAGTTCAACAAATGGCAGTTTCCATTGAAAAGTTGACAAAATATTTCATGCATCGACTGTTGCAAATTCATTTGAAAAAGACAACCCAGAAAATACAAACTCTTCCAAATTTAAAGATCCTGAAATTCAAGAGTACTTCCAGAAGCAAGATATGCACGACCGTACTATTGTGCAAAATGTATTTCGTGACACCACCCAACTCTCTGTTGGCTCCTTATCCATCCAACAACTTCAACATATGATCACGACACCATCCGTACTCAATACGGTGGCTCACTACAATCTTCATTGGTTTATGCCAAACCTAATAGTCGTCGAATCGACGAAATGAGAATGCCTCTTGGCTAACAACCACTAAAATTTCAGTGTTTTCATGGAAAGGGCAACCCGAAACAACATGTAGCTCATTTCATCGAAACATGTAACAATGCTGGCACATACAATGATACCATGGTGAAGCAGTTTGTACGCTCTCTCAGAGATACTGCATTTGAATGGTATACAGACTTGACGGCCAGGTTAATTGATAGTTTGGATCAGCTCGAACGTGAGTTCCTCACACGTTTCTATAGCACTAGACGGACCTTCAGCCTTCCAGAACTTGCTAGAACAAAGCGGAGTAGAGAGGAACCAGTTGTCGAATACATTGAACGCTGAAGAATTCTTGTCCTTAATTGCAAGGAATGTATCAGTGAAGTATCCTATATTGACATGAGTGTGCAAGGCATGCATTGGAGACTACTTTATAATCTCCAAGCAAATATGCCTCACTCTTTCGAAGAGTTGGCCACACGTGCTCATGATCTAGAAATTCAGATTACAAGTCATGGAAGTTACTTGCCAAGTGACTCGCGTGACAAAAAAGAAGTCAAGAAAGAAGTCAAGAAAGACAATAAGTCAGGTAAGTTTAAAGAGTCTCTGGCAATTTCCACTACTCCTACAAAAATCACTTTTCCAAAATCAAGTTCAAATTCAAACTCAAATCCAAATCCAAGGTAGGAGTTCAAATCTAAGAAGGTACAAACACAAAAGAAGGGTCTTCTAAGTTTGAAAGAACTTGAAGAAAAGGAGTATCCGTTCTCAGACTCTGAAGTTTCTGGAATTTTAGATCAACTACTTAAATAGCGGGTAATTGAACTTCCAATACCGAAGAGGCCAGACGAGGTTGATCAAGTTCATCATCCCAAATACTGTAGGTTCCACATAATAATTTGTCATCCAGTGGAGAGATGTTTCGTGCTGAAAGATCTTATTGTTCACTTGGACAAAGAAAATAAAATCAAACTCGAAACTGGTCAAAATCCAACAGCTGCTTGTTCGATTATTGTCTTTGGGTCATTCGATCCAATCCCTATTGCAAATAAAGAGCAGTTTGTCCCTATTGCATACGATATGGAAAAATTCTCGCCTGGGGTAACAGATTTTGGACCTCAACTTCCGAGAGGAGCAATTCCAGTAGAGTTCGAGGTAGACGGAGAAGTCACCATCACGTACATCTATCCAGAAATGGTTAAATCACATGCTCCCAATCGTCAAACATTTTACTCCCTCCGTCCCACAAAGATAGACTTATATTTTCACACAAGTTAAGAAAATATAATTAATATGTGTTGGAACTATGAATTTATCTACACTTTACGTAATATACCCCTACATAAATAATGAGTTGTTCATATTTATTGATAACGATGCATACTAAATAGAGGTATATTAGAAAATGAAGACATTAATAGACTTTCAAAAAGGAAAGGGGCCTATCTTTGTGGGACAAACCAAAAAGGAAAACAAGCCTATCTTTGTGGGACGGAGAAAATATGAAATTATGATAGATGATTTGGATATTTAGGATTTTGATTCAGAATCTGAAGATGAGATTGGTGATGGTTGGTCCACCTTCATAAGCAAGATGGAGAAATATCAAACATTAAACAAAACAAGTAAAAACCATCTTTTATGCCTCTTTCAGGATCAACACTGGGGGTATTGATTATGGCAGTTTCCCTTACTGAAGAAATGCCTTCAAAAGAGAGACATATGGCATGGACTTCTGTAAAAAAACGACATCGAAAAGCTCAACAGCTACCAAGTCTTGACACGCGTGATGAACAGTCAAGGCTAAGAAGGAGGCGAAGAAATAACAAGAAGAAGTCCAAAGCTAAGACAAGTTCAGCCACAAAATCAATAGCAGCTACGAAAACTACCTCAACTCCTAGACCTATAACCTTGAGAGAGTATTTTCCTCAGGGTTTCTTCGACAAAGAATGTTTCACCTCTAACGTCATTAGCTTGGGTGGAGAAAGTGAATCAAAGAGTGTTGCAGGAGAGAATTTGAAGACGAGGAAAGTTATCTCACGTCTCAATAATGTATCTTCAAACACAAGTTTATCTGAGGCTCTAAATCTACCTTTTGATGATCGGATGGCTTTGATCATGACATTGATTGATCCAGAAGCTTATCAAGGGAAAGTATTGGAACCAATTACTTCTGCAACTTACCAAGACTGTATGGCCACCATCACGTTCAATGACGATGACTTACAACTTGGATCTCGTTTGCATAACGGGCCGCTATATGTCTGCAGTTATATCCGGGAATACAAAACACATCTGATAATGATTGATTGTGGTTCTGCTATTAACATTATGCCAATCAAAATTATGAAGAAAATTGGAATAAAGGTTGGAGATATGTCCAAAAGTAATATCATGATTCAGGGATTCAATCAGAAAGGTCAAGGAGTCCCATTGGCATGATACGCTTGAAGCTACAAATTGCAGACCTAATTTCCTTAGCTCTCTTCCATGTCATTGATGCCAAAACATCTTATGAATTGCTTCTTGGACGTGTCTGACTGCATGAAACTGGAGTGGTACCCTCAACTTGGCATCAATGTTTTAAGTACAACCGAGATGGAGAAGTCAAATGCGTGGTAGCAGAGACCAATCCCTTCCTGAAAGAAGAAGCTTGCTTTGTAAACGCCAAGTTTTACCTTGAAGACGAAGTACTTCATTCGGCAGGGTTATCTGCAGCAGGGTTTGAAATGAAAAGTGCTAATGAGAAAGTCGTAGTTCCACAACATCAACTTATGACAGGTAAATCAAAACTTACTCGTGAAGGGTCCTTTAGAGGTAAACAGCCTGATGTGATCCAGATCCCGAATACAAGTTTTAAAGCAACAATGGATGAAAACACATTCTTGGCGACTAAAGAAGCAAGTTCCTTGTTGGGACCGAGCCAAAACGACGAGTGGATCAACCTCATTCAATGCGTCGAAGAAAATTGTGAAACTTCAATGTTACGGCCGTAACATATATTTACTCACGGCCGTAACCATCGCACTGCTTAAATTGATATTATAGGGAAAAAAAGGATTACGGCCGTAATGGCTAAGGTCCACGGCCGTAAAGGAGTCACTGCTCAAACACCGAAATTTGGGATTTTTTGACTTACACCCGTAAGAAAATATATCACGGCCGTAAATATGGTTCAGTAATAAGGTTACGGCCGTAAGGATAGTAGTCACGGCCGTAAAATCCTATACGCGTGAATTTTAGGGTTTATTTATTTCCTTATTTTTAGGTAGTTGTTTCCTTGTTTAATTAGAACTCTTAACCTAGATTTTGACCCTATTTATAGGGATGTAATTTTCATTATTCATTAGACAACTTTGATATTATAATTGAGAGGCTATTTTGCTTTCATATTCTTATTCTTCATTGAATAAAATCCGAACTTGCGAGTTAATCTTGTTTGTTCAAATCTTGGGTGAGATTTACTTTTATTGTGATCAAGAAGTCAGCATATCAATTGATTGTGTTGGTTGCTTGGTTCAATTAATTTGAATCAATCTCTAAATCGTGGTTCTTTGGCGTTCTTGGGTCGATTCCAATAATTTTTGGGTGGCGTTGCTACAATTGCTACGTGATTTGCATCATCTGGTATCAGAGCTTAGGCTCCAAAAATCAAGGTTATATCTTTATTTTGTTTTCTTGAGTTTTCTATCCAGCTTGATTTTTATGTTTATCATCGAGTCCCATAAAAATCATCCATATCTTGTTGAGTGTTTTGTTTTTCAGTTTTTTGCGTTCTTCTCGTTCTTAAGTTTGTTGAGTCTTTAATCCAGAAAATCGTTACAAAAAATTTCAAAAGTGTTTGTTTTGCTTAATTCTTATCTGAATTAAGTTCCGTTTGTTTTATCGTGATCGTTGTCGAATTTTCGAATTTATAAAAATATATATATATATATATATATTTTTTTATTTTATTTTATTTTATTTATTCCGAAAATTCACCCAAAATTTAAAAAAAAAAATATATATATTTCCATTCAAGAACCACTTTCTTGAATTTCCTTAAATCCTTGATAAATCTTTGCCTTCCAAGTCAAATTAAAATTCTTGATATTCTTTCCTTTCTAGTTAAAATTCAAGAATCACTTTCTTGGGATTTCTTTAATTCTTGACATTCTCTAAATTTCTTTCTTCCGTTTATTTTTCGAGCAAGAAAATAAATTCCTTCTTGCTAATTGGTGTCTAGATCATCTATTCTTGAGTTTTCTTGAATTTCCGCATAAGGGATGTATTATGATCCGGGTTGGTTGTTCCAAACTAGATGTTATGTGGGTCAGAAGGTGTGCAGTTTGGCAATTGATAGAGAGTGCTTCACTAATTTTGCTAATATCACCATGGTTGAAAAATTGGGATTATCTCTAATACCGCACAGTAGACCTTATTGTGTGACGTGGATGAGGGAATTTGGAGAGTTCCATGTAACCAAGCAAGTCCTGGTGACTATCACCCGTGGAAAATATATTGATGACGTATTTTGTGATGTAGTACCTTTAAAGTCTTGTCATATTTTGTTGGGAAAATCATGGAGTCGTATGAGGGAAGCAATATATTATAAGAGTATGCACATATACATGATTCTTACGAGAGGGAAAATATTCACACTGTATGGATTGACACTCGAGGAAGCACTAGAGGATTCGAGGAAGGTAAAAAAAAAGAGAGTGAGAGGAAAGTTGTAGTCGGATTGCAAGAGGAACCTCGAGATAGGGATGTTAAGGAGAAGGAGGGGAAGCTGAAACTAGAAACGGTTGATCAAATTCCAAAATTTGAAGTAGAAGATGAAGAATTGGGTAGTAAGGAGGTGAATGAACAAGAAAATAAAATTGTGGAAGAAGTAATTGTGGATGAAGGTGTCGTTGAAAATAAAATTGTGGAAGAAGTAGTTGAGACTAAAAGTGTAGAAGTAGTTGAAGAGACCCCAAATTTTGTGGTAGGGGATGAAAAGGTGGAGTTATGTGATCAAACTCCAAAATTTGATGGGGAAAAATTGGAAGTTGGGGTAGAACTTCAAAATTTGACCTTTGAATTGGTAGATCCACATTTGAATACATTTGAGGGAGTGCATGAAATTAGTGATAAAAATTTGGAGGTAGAAGATATGGTTGAATTTGAAAGTAAAAATTTTGAAAAGATGATTGAAGATGCAACAGATGAACGAGGTGAAGAGGAGGGCATCATGGTTCTTAAAGAGGAATTGGAGATCGTGGTTTATCATGAATACAAGGATCCATACCTTGTACCTCATGGAGCTAACATGTCCCTCCCCATTTTGTTTAAGTCTTTTTTGCAGGTTAATTATGTTTGGAAGTTTCAACCACACTATATATAGAAAAGGGAGTTCAAGCTCCATCTCTTCCATGTTTTCCAATCAAATGAGCATAATTTATTGAACTCATGGCATGGAAGCAGAAATTTTCCTTTTGATCCAGGCGGTGCACTGAAACATCATGAACCAAGCTATGATACGGGACGAATCATCCTAAAGAAGGAGGGAATGATGTGATCCAGATCCCGAATACAAGTTGTCAAGCAACAATGGATGAAAACACATTCTTGGCGACTAAAGAAGCAAGTTCCATGTTGGGGCCGAGCCAAAACGACGAGTGGATCAACCTCATTCAATGCGTCGAAGAAAATTGTGAAACTTCAATGTTACGGCCGTAACATATATTTACTTACGGCCGTAACCATCGCACTGCTTAAATTGATATTATAGGGAAAAAAAGGATTACGGCCGTAATGGCTAAGGTTCACGGCCGTAAAGGAGTCACTGCTCAAACACCGGAATTTGGAATTTTTTGACTTACGACCGTAAGAAAATATATCACGGCCGTAAATATGGTTCAGTAATAAGGTTACGGCCGTAAGGATAGTAGTCACGGCCGTAAAATCCTATACGCGTGAATTTTAGGGTTTATTTATTTCCTTATTTTTAGGTAGTTGTTTCCTTGTTTAATTAGAACTCTTAACCTAGATTTTGACCCTATTTATAGGGATGTAATTTTCATTATTCATTAGACAACTTTGATATTATAATTGAGAGGCTATTTTGCTTTCATATTCTTATTCTTCATTGAATAAAATCCGAACTTGCGAGTTAATCTTGTTTGTTCAAATCTTGGGTGAGATTTACTTTTATTGTGATCAAGAGGTCAGCATATCTATTGATTGCGTTGGTTGCTTGGTTCAATTAATTTGAATCAATCTCTAAATCGTGGTTCTTTGACGTTCTTGGGTCGATTCCAATAATTTGTGGGTGGCGTAGCTACAATTGCTACGTGGTTTGCATCACAGCCTCTGGCAACATCAAAAATTGTTGAGTTATCGAGGAAAGAATTAACTTTTTTGATACCTAACATTACAAAATTAGTTTATTTGGAAAACTCTTGTGAATGCAAAATTGTAAAATCCTCTGATTACCGATCTTCTTGTTTGAAGATGAGGAGCCACGTGACTTGATTCCCGAACTTATGAATTTGTTGGAAAACTTGATTTGTTGAGAGTTTGCTTGTTTGGCGCTTGAAACTTGAGACTTGGATTTGAACTTAGGATTTGAACTTGCTTTGATTTGAAGAAAACTTTGATCTTCTTGGATTGATTTGAACTTGCTTGATTTGAAGAATACTTTTTATCTTCTTGGATTTGTACTTGACTTGATTTGAAGAAGAATTTGATCTTCTTGGATTTAGTCTTGGCTTGAAGCTTGAGAGAATTTTTGTATTTTTCACCTGCAATATATTTTCTCTTGCTTTTCTTATTTTTTTCCCTTTTCCCCATGAATCAATAGTCCTATTTATAGAGAAGATTTGTAACCATCTCCATTATTTAAATAAATAAATAAAATGGTTAGAATTTTGAAAAATAGGATGGACTTCCTCCATGGGCTTTTGGTGGGCTTTATTTAAAAACTAATTGGACTAAAAAAAAAATGATCCAATCCAATTAATTAGTTTTTTAATGTCTACCAGTAGATGTCACTAGATGCGGGAACCACCGCCTAGGTAATCAAACACTCCCAAAGTTTGCAATTAGATTTCTAGTTTTTTAAAAGTATAAACGAGTTTCACTTAAAAAAAATTAAAACATAATTTCATTTTTCTAATTAATCCTACTATCCTATCCTATCCAATCCCCACCCCCACCCCCACCTCACCAGCACCAGCACCCATTCTCCTATTCCACCACACTATCTTAATTATTTTTGTGTAATCAAATTTCTTGTTCCAATATCTTTTTTTTTTTTTTTCCAGCAAAATTACAAGAATTTTTTAGGGATTTAGTTATTTTTAGCAAATTCTTGTTTCTATGTTCTTGTTATTGATTACATACACATAAATACTCACTGAAAGTAAATGATAGGGTATTTGACGGAAGCAATTAATATAATGAGATGAAAATGACTAACTCCGTAGGGAAAATATTGAAATGAGAATGCAAATGTCAAATTCGAAACAAAAGAAACAATTTACGCAATGAATACAAGCGATGGAGAACATTTTCTGCTAATTTATCCTAAAAATTATGCTTGACTCAAAATTTATATCCAAGATTTCCGAATTTTCTGATGTGGGACACCATCCTTTGGCCGAATTAGTCCTTTAATGCACTCTTAACCAAATGTGTTCGTTATGAATGATTGAGACATTTTGTGAATAAAAAATAGATATGTATCAAAATATCAATTTGAAGAAAATGGAACTCGTGCATGTTAAAAGAAATGGTGGTCCTATGGATTCTCTCTCTCTCGCAACTCAATTGCAAGACGCCATTATGGTTATGATTTGGCATGGAATGTATAAAAATGATTAGGCAAGTATATGAGAGGGCACATGTATAGTTCTCTCAAGAATTTGTTCGTATTATGAAAAGGTGGTGGCATGCGGATATTATGACTACTTGTTATCAACTTTTGGGATCTATAATTTCAGTGGGGTGGATTTGTATCCTATGCGCAATACAAAGTGAGTTCATGACAAAATTGAAACGCGTTTCTCTTCGATTCTTTGAATGACTAAGTCATTGTTTGATTTGGATTATATTAAATTAAAATGTCAAGTCAAAGTGAATAGTTAATTTTAATTGCAGATTTCATAAAATTCACAACTTTTCATCCACACATTTAATCAATTTTTATCAAAATCTTCTAAAATTCTGATTTTGATCTACACCAAATATGGGGCTAAATTACGAACACAAAAGAATTAGCGTGTATGTTTTTCCGATTGCTTTGAATGATAGGATCCCAAGATCTTTCAATGTATTCTTTAAGTAGTAGTTTATTTTCTAATTTGATATTGTCAAGCGTGGTAGAATAGTGTATGCCAAACGTGGAATGAAAAATGTGAAGTTAAAAGTTTTGACTCCATTTGAAATGTCATATTCATGGGATTATAAAACCCATTGACTTAGTGGAGATGAAGAATTAATAAAGATTACAAAGAAACCTTTTAAAAAATTGGAAAAGTTTGATTGCAGCCACCTTACAATGAACCATGGATGTAATATGTTTCTTGGTTGATTTCTTGTCTCCCATTACATTGAAATCTGGTAACCAAATGATTACTTCTTTTTGTAATTGCTCTTTTTAATGACATTAGTGCCCTCAAATGAGGGAAAGGGGATGGGTGTGGGATGTGATAACTTATCCAATGATCATTTTTTTTTTTTGGTCATGTCCTTAGAAAATGTATAGAATTTCGCGTGTGTATGCACATCACAATTGTTTGTTCCATTTTCGTTAATGTGAGACTATTTGGTCATTTCGTCTAGGGGGAACCCAAGAATTTAGTAACTTAATTCAGTGTATGCAAGATAGTGTAAAATTAGGGAATCGATCAAATAATAGATTGAAAATCTGGGGGGAAAAATGGGAGTGAAGTGGGTGCGACTACACCCACTAGAGCTACATGGTTTCGCCCCTAATTTCATCTAAGAGTATTTAGTGAATGATATAATAAGTTCGATGCTGAATTAACATATCATAGTCGATACAAGCTTTGAAGGTCAAATCTAAATATTACCTAATACGTGTTTTGCCCATATATATACAGATAACAAGCCAGACAAGGTAAGTAGGCAAAAAGGGCAAATCAGGAATTTCACATGAATGTAACAGAAACACAAACTAGTTGGGGAAGATTGTAATAATGGAATATATAAGGGGAAGTGTAGGAGGGTGAAGTGGGGAGTCCACAATTTCACCTATTAGTCGAATAACCGCACGCTTCAGACACCCCCTTATAACCTTGGCCTTGGTGGCCCCCTTATTTACAATAACTATATATTTAGATAGAGCACGCGTGTATATATATAGTTTGAAATTATTTAGGTTTTGGTGTGGATATGAATATGGAAATGTCGACACCACAATATGCTGCTGCGAATTCAGGATTATGGTTGAGCTAGAACGGACTTTACCTCTTTGACCGTTGATCCTCAACGGAGAAATATTATTTAATTAAAAAATATTAAAAATTCTACTAACATATATATGTTTTAAAACTTAATTTCATTTAATATGAAAATATAGTCCAACACAAACAAAAATAGTAGGAAAATAAATGATATAACCTTACTCTGTAGCTATAGGCTTTAGTGATGGCAATGGGTCGGGTTTGCCATACCCGTACCCTACCCACTAAATATTTACAACCTCCATACCCTACCCATATACCCATTTAAAAATTGCGGGTCGGGTGCGGGTTGGGTGCGGGTCGGAGGCGGGTTTGCTTCTATACCCATTTAAAACCCATTACTAATTATTTATTTTTTATTATTTTTTTAGACTATAAATAGGTTATAGGTGCTCCGAATTAATTTGAATCAATTAAATATTGTGCTTCACTTGAATTTGAGTTGAAAAAAGCTTGTTATATGTTGAAATTATACAAGCGAATTTGAACAATATTTTTAGACGTTAACAAAGTCAATAGTTTAAACATATTAAGATTTAGACGATAACAATGTCAATAGATATTTGGGTTCTATTTTTTATTTCATTTTTTATTTTTTTTTAAACAATCACTTTTGTTTTAAATTCTATAATTTTTAAAGGAAATTAATGGGTATGCGGGTCGGGTATGGGTATTGTAGTAAAACCCACACCCGACCCATACCCATGTCGAGTTTTAAAATTTACCTCCATACCCTACCCAGGAACCCATTTAGTCGGGTAATCCCTGCCCATTTATGTCGGGTCTCCATCGGGTATCGGGTTCGTGGGTATTATTGTCATCCCTAATAGGCTTAGACAACTGTATTCTTCGAGGTCTCATACTTTGAAAGCGTTGCAAAATTGTCTTATTCTCAATGAGTTTAAAATTCCTGAACTCTATGTAAATCACCAAACTGTCATTCAACCAATTGTATTCCAAAGCTTCAAATGGATTGGACGGATAGCATGGTAATGGATATTAGGCTACGTTTGACAACCTTAGGTGGCGTTCTGTTTGTATTTTATTTTGTATTTTCATTTTCGAAAATGTTTTGTGTTTTGTGTTTTCATTTTTGTTGTCAAATTTGCTGAAAACGCGTTTGGTTTGTCATTTCTGAAAACTGTTTTTGAAAATGAAAAGCTGGAAAACACGTTCTGTTTGAAATTTTGCAGAACACTATTTAAACTATTTTTAATTAATTTGCTTGCAGAATACTACTAACTCCAACTCAAATTTCCTTTCACAATACACTAAAAATATGGTTACATGCAACACACTAATGTGAGCATTAAGAGTCTATATTAACACAACTTGGTCAGGTTCGGGACTTGAGAAATCTCTACTTCTATTAAAATCCAGAAAATGCAAGTTCTTTCAAAACCACCAGAGTCCATTTATCATTGCATTTTTTGAAATATAACAACAAGAATTCTCATTTAATTTTTTTTTTTGTAATGTTGATATTGAATTCAATAAAACTTTATTTAAACTAAGTTCCAAGTTAGGATAATTCTAAAAAAAAAATCTTTATTTAGGCTTAGTTCCAAGCTAGGATAATTCTAAAAAAAATAATAAAAAAATAAAGACTTTATATTAAGCTTAGTTCTAAGTTAAGATAATTCAAAAAAAAATAATAATAATAATAAAATAAAATAAATCCCAAAACGCGTTTTCCGCGTTTTGGACATTTTTTGTCGAAATACACACAAAACGCCCAAAACGATGTTTCGGGCGTTTTCCGTTTTGTGTACAATTTTTTTTTTTTTTCGAAAATGGTAAAGAGAACGCATTTTTAGCGTTTTCGAAAATAAAAACAGAAAACGACCTCAAAACAGCAAAGAGAACAGGGGCTTAAGTTGTCCAAATGATTTTCCAACTTTTGCACTGTTTGATTGCCTAAGTTTTCCATAGAATTCATTTTCCAACTTGTCTCGAAATCCGGTATTTTCCTTAATTTGGAGGAATTCGTTTTTCAAGGGGGAGGAGATTTTATTTGCAATGATTTTTTTTTTTTTTTTACCATTTTCGTCATCTTTGATCCTTTTTATTGTTGTTATTGATTTTTTTAAAAAATTATTATTATTATTATTATTATTATTATTATTATTATTATTATTATTATTATTATTAAGTACAAATGTGTTAAAAAATAAAAAATTTATTATAATAGCTAAATTGTGCTTTATTTTCCATGAAAAATAATGTCAATCAAATAATAAAAGTTGAAAAATTCCCCATTTTTTTACCTAGAAAATTAAATTAATCAAACACATTACTAGACTTTTACATTTTTTAATATATAATAATAATAATAATAATAATAAATCTGAAAATCGGGTCGAATCCAGAACGAGCAGTCGAACGGGCTCACGCATAGCTGGATCACCCATGACAATATGTACACATACGGTGCATGTGCACAGGGAATATATTTTAAGCCTATTCTGCAGTGTATTTAATGAGGTTAACAATTAGCTTACGTGATACGATTCTATTTTTCACACATCACATCATCTTTAAGATCAACAAATACAACACTTCCACCAGAGGCGAAGCCAGGGGTGGCCAACTGGGCCCTGACCCACCCCCATTTTGGGAAAAAACTTCATCAGTCCTTTTTAAAAAAAAATTTAATGAAAGGTGGCCCAGTCCAATTTTTTGGGTTGGCTCCGCCCCTGACTTCCACATCATCTAATTATCATCTTCATTGTTAATATAAATATTTTTTTTATAAAGTAGTTGACGTCTGGGATCAGTAGGTGCAACAGGACATCCCAACTAGGTTGGCACGTCCTTAATTAGCACCCTCATCATCCGCCGACATCAACATAATATTATTAAAAGAAAAAGAAATATCCAGATAAAGTAACAAGGTAGAAGGCTAAGCAACGACAATAGGAGAATACATAAAACTAACTAAACCTATAATTACAAAGACCCACTGCCTCGCTACCAATAAAACTAAGACAACAGGTTGGAGGAGAGGCCCACCAGTTCGAAGTGCCATCCCTAGTTGCGAAACTCGCCAAGATGTCACCTTCTCTATATATATGTGAGACCCGAAAGTTCATCTTATCAATTAGTTGCAAACACCTATTCCACTATGCCTTGAGAAACCAGGGTATAATTTTGCTCCTAGTGATAAAAAGCTGCACAACATACATTGAGTCACTTTCCAGCCACAAGCAGTGCCAACATTTATCCCAACTAACTTCTACCGCATGAATAGCTGCCATGAGCTCAGCCTCGAAAGCAAATTTACATCCGATAGCAAGTGTGAAACAACCTTTGACGAAGGCCCTGCATGTACGGAACATACCCCCATAAACTGTGTTTCCTGGACTTCCCAAAGCTGCCCCATCTATATTAACCTTAATCCAACCCGGTAGAGTAGGCCACCAATGAACTTGTACGATGTTTGGTGCTTTAGGTGAGCGAAAATTCAAATTAAATTTACATAGAATTAGCATATCAGTTTGAGAATTACGCATGGTGCCTGAATGTAACTCATTGGCTTCCTTAATCGCCCTTACTACCCATAAAAGAGAAGCCCGAATAGAGACACCTCCTTCCTCAAAAATAGTCTTGTTTCGTGTCGTCCAGATAGTCCAAAATCCAGCAATTATTGATGCTCTCCAAATGGCATTAATCTGTCTACTACTATCCACTTTCCATGCCTTTGATATGAAATTAAGTACCATATCTGATCTATCAAGAGGATGGCCAAATGCTGAAGCAATGTAGTCCCAGATAACCCTGGAAAAGTTACAGTCAAGAAAAATATAGGGCATACTTTTGACTTGCTTTCTGCGCAAAACACACCGTGATGCCATAAATTCACCTTTGGAAAGAAGTTTGTCCTCTGTAGGCAACTTAATATGAAGAATGCGTCAAAGTAAAAAGGAACGAGCCAGAGTGATGCTAATACAATATTCGATCGTTTCCCAAGAGTTTACGACTACGATCACTTTGATTCAACACAATTGTTGTACGAGCACGATCATATATATTTCCGTCCTATTGATATGAAACACGTGGATGCTGGATTTAAGGAGCATTTTCCGCCCCATTATCTAAATAGCAGTTATTCCTATAATGGGAAGTTACTGGGCAGTTAATACTGATTGAGGAGGTTACATTTTTGGCCCCTATAAATACTTCATTACCACAAAGAAGAAATGTATGATTTTAAAGATTACAAAATTTATTCTGCAAAAATATTTTTCCATCCATACTAATTTCCACACCGGAGTTACAACGGGGGAGAAGACCCCGCATTTTTCTTTCAGGTCCAAAGGAAGCAATCATTTGAAGATTGATATTCCAGATTACATCAATTAACGCCGTCTGTGGGAAGAACTTTTTCTGTCTTTTTAAATTTAATAATGTCTCGAAGGAACACTCGTCGTAACCAAGGAAATCTGGAGCCCCCAGAATCATTAGCACCACCTCCAGACCCTCCTTATGTGACGCAAGAACAATTTCAAGCTTTGCAAGCACAAATTCAATTACTGGTGGATCGAGTTCAGGGGAACATTCAAGGAGAAAATGTGTTACATGGACAAAATGTGCAAAACATGATTCCAGAGGAAGATCAACATGATCAAGCAGCCAGCATTCAAACTTCTCAAGCGGCACAGTCGTCACAACAACCAAGTACTCAGGTGAACGATATATTATTGGAGGACAGACTCGAGGCTCTTGATCGTAAGTTAGATGAAGCTTTGTTAAAGAAGAAAACACCAAGGCCAGTGTTGATAAGTGAAGATCCTTTCACACCAGAGATTATGGCGATGCCACTCCCTGATTCATTCAAAAATCCTCGAATTGAAAAATATGACGGAACGACCGATCCCATCGATCACTTGCTTGTGTTTCAGGATTTGATGAGCCTACATGGAATTCCAGATGCAATAGCTTGTCCTGAGTTCCCTCCAACTCTGAGGAAGGAAGCCAGGGATTGGTATGATACATTACCTCCAAGGTCGATAAAATCGTTCTCTGATTTTGCCACCAAGTTCGCAGCCTTTTTTGCCAGTAGCTCACGACAGAAGAAGAGCACCATTAGCTTAATGCAAATCGTGTAGAACAAAGATGAATCACTGAGAGATTATGTTACACGATTCAATAGAGCTGCGTTGGGGGTGAAGAATCTACAAATGCCTTCAGTAATCACTGCAATGATTAATGGCTTGAGGAATCATGGATTTCAAACTTCTTTATCCAAAAGGGCACCGGGAAATATGACCAAACTTCTCCAAAGAAGTGAAAAGTACATCGAATGCTAGAAGACTCTAAATGTCACTAGAGGCTTCAAGGATCAAGGAACAGAAAGTTTGAAGAGAAAGAACGAAAAGGGGAAGAAGCACAAGGAGACCTATCCCAGAAAAAGAAGAGATTATCATTTCAAAGGAGTCCATGGTTCAAATGATTACACCCCGTTAAATGTGCCAAGAGCAAAGGTGCTAATGGAGATTAGGAGTCGTAAATATTTACAATGGCCACGACAGGTGACCACGCCTCAGCATTTGCGCGATAAGACCAAATATTGTGAATTTCACAAAGATCATGGACATCATACAGAGCATTGCAAGGTTTTAAAGGATGAAATCGAAAGACTGATTCGGAGGGGATCCTTAACCAAATATGTGTTGGATCATGATGCAAAAGGTAATGCTCCAGCACCCCCTGGTGAGGATCGAACACGAGCTGAGGTGATAAATGTTATCTCAGGTGGACCATCGTCAAGAGGAGATTCAAAAAATTCGCGCAAAGGATATGCTCGATCCATAGAGGTCAATGCAATTTCCACACGATCATTGTGTGAGGATAAAGTAACCTTCGGAGAAAAAGATAAACAAGGGGTGGCATATCCTCATGACGATGAATTGGTGATCGTAGGGGACATTGCAAATTATGATGTAAAGTGGGTTTTGGTCGACAATGGCAATGCAGCAAATGTTTTGATGTATGTGGTTTTCAAGGATTTAAATCTTCGAAACGATGATATGATACCGGTAACAACGCGGTTGCATGTGTTTGGAGGAGGAAAAGTGAGAGTCGAAGGGTCGATATGTCTGACCGTATGCTTGGGATCGTATCCTGCTACTATCGCCATCCGTGCGGAGTTTTTAATTGTTGATACGAAAATGGCTTATAACACAATTTACGGTCGCCCTTTGATACATGCTATCGAAGGGGCTGCCTCAACTTACTATCAGAAGAAGAAGTTCCCAACGATTAGAGGGATTGGAGAGATTAAGGGAAATCAGATGTACTCGAGAAGCTGTTATTTGGAAAGTATGGAGATTCACAGGTCGATAATGACAATCGATAAACCAGAGGGTACGATGATACCCCGCTTCAAATCAATCGATGAAGTATTCGAAAGGGAAATTGAGACAGATAAAAAAGTTCGCATCAGCAAATTGATATATGAAGCAGAAATCGAACAGATTTTAAATCTTGTTCGTGAAAAACGAAATGCTTTTGCATGGACAGTGGAAGAGATAGAAGGTATACCAAGAGACATTTCACAACATTTCTTGAATGTTGTCCCAGGATCGAAACCTATCAAACAGAAAAAGAGGCACTTCGCAGTTGAAAGACAGATGGTCGTGCAGGAGGAAGTAAGCAAATTGATCAAAGCAAAATTCATTAGAGAAGTCGAATATCCTCAATGGCTAGCTAATGTTGTGTTGGTCAAAAAATCGAATGGGAAATGACGGATGTGTATTGATTACACGGATTTGAATCGTGCTTGCCCAAAGAATTGCTACCCATTGCCTCGAATAGATGCCTTAGTGGATGCCAAAGCCGGAATGGAGAAAATGAGCTTTTTGGATGCATTCTCAGGTTATCATCAGATCAAAATCGCAAAAAATGATTAGGAAAAGACATCCTTCATAACTGATGCAGGTACATTTTGCTATACTTCCATGCCATTCGGTTTAAAGAATGCAGGTGCGACTCACCAACGCATGGTGAATAAAGTGCTTGAAAAGGAAATTGAAATTTGATCGAAGCCTACGTTGATGACATGGTCATTCATAGTGCGAAGAAGGGAACACATCTAGAAGATCTGCGGCACATCTTTGATATAGCCATTAATCGAAAATTGTGGTTCAATCCGGAAAAATGTGTATTTGGAACCAGTGGAGGCAAATTTTTGGGTTTCATGGTGTCACAAAGGGGAATCGAGGAAAATCCAGATAAAATCAAGGCAATTCTGGAAATGGAGAAACCTATAAATGTTAAGGATGTACAGTGTTTGACTGGAAGAATTGCTGCTCTTAACAGGTTTATGACGAGAGCCGTGGATTATTGGTCACCCTTTTTTCGAGCTATACGCAAGGGGGACTAACTTTGAGTGGAATGAAGAATGTGATGAAAGTTTGGAAAGTTTGAAGAAAATTTTACAAGTCCCACCTGTTCTAGTACGACCATTGGCTGGAGATCATCTGTTGTTGTATCTTGCAATCTTGGAACACGCTGTCAGTGCTGTCCTTATAAATAACGACATGGGAATCGAAAAACATGTATACTATGTTAGCCATATGATGAAATCAGCTGAAAAAAGATACTCTCTAGCTGAACAATTGGTTTTGGCTTTGGTAATGGCTACGCGTAAGTTGCTACCATATTTTCAGTCTCATTCGATAATTGTGATGACCAATCAGCCGTTGAAGCAAATATTACATCATCCAGAAACATCAGGTCGATTGACGAAATGGGGGGTAGAATTGGGAGAACAGGACATTGGTTTCAAGCCTCGTCCAACACTCAAAGCTCAAGTATTAGCAGAGTTTATTGCGGAATTGACCCCAAAAAGAAAAGATGATCAGATGATTCAACATTGGGAAGTGTATGTCGATGGGTCTTCAAATCAAAAAGGTGCAGGAGTGGTAATCCTACTTATATCTTCAGATGGATCGAAGTTCAAATATTCCATCTGATTGATGTTTGAAGCAACGAACAATGAGGCTGAATATGAAGCATTGATTTTGGGTCTGAAAATGGTTCACAAGATGGGAGCATCTTGTGTAGATGCCTACAGTGATTCCCAACTTATTGTGGTGCAGGTGAATGGAGAATTCGATATCAAAAGCAATCATATTTTGGAGTATGTGATGAAAGTTAGAGATTTACAAAGAGGATTTCAGCAATGCCGAATTGGGAAAATCCTAAGAGAATCAAATATGCATCCAGATCGTTTATCAAAGATCATTAATTGGGAATCACTGCCCTCGAGCGTAAATGTTCGAACCATAACAAAGCCCAGAATTTTAATGATTGATACAGGGGAGATTCACGAAGAATCATGGATGGATCGAATCAGGACTAATTTGCTTCACGGATGGATACCTAATGATCGTGGGGAAGCAAGAAAGCTGCAATTGCAAGCAACAAATTTTTGTTTGATCAATGAAGAGTTATACAAAAAAGGACTTTCAATGCCATATTTGAAGTGTCGCGGAAGAATTAGGGCATCGAATCCTTGAGGAAATACATTCTGGTGCTTGTGGGAATCATCTAGGTGGAAACATGTTGGGCTTCAAAATGCTTAGGCAAGGTTATTTCTAGCACACTTTAAAGAATGACGCTAAGGAGCTGGTTAAACGATATGAAATCTGTCAGAAGCATGGAAATTTGATTCACGTTCCAGCTGAAGTTCAGCATGCAATTTTTGGCATACGACCATTTTACCAATGGGGATTGGATATAGTGGGACCACTTCCCATATCGAAAGGATAGAGAAAATCTTTGTTAGTGGCAGTCGACTATTTTACTAAATGGGTCGAAGCAGAAGCTCTTGCTACTATTTCAGCTCGTAAAGTCCAAGCTTTCGTATGGAGACAAATAATATGTCGTTTTGGCATCCCGTAAGTGATCGTTTCAGATAATAGAAGGCAATTCGATAACAGAGAACTCAGAAGTTTTTGTGCTAGCTATCACATCGAATTGCGACTTTCTTCTGTGTCGCATCCTCAAACCAATGGGCAGGTGGAAGTCACGAATAGGAGCATTTTATGGGATTTGAAAATAAGGTTAGAAGGAAGAAGGAATGAATGGGCTAAAGAGTTTCCAAATGTGCTTTGGGCATATAATACGACCCCAAGAGAATCGACAAGGATGACCCCATTCAAAATGTGTTTTGGTTTGGAAGCTGTCATACCACAGGAAATCATAGTTCATTCTACTCGGATTACGGTGGATCCCATTGACTTTGGGTATCACAAATTTCAGGTAGATACTATCGATGAAGATAGAGAAAATGCTGAAAGAAGAATGCTTCGATTGAAAAGGAGGTCGCAGGCAGCGCATGAGAAAAGAATAAAAGTTAGAGGTTCCGATAAGAATGATTTTGTACTTCGATTTGCGGCTGCAGCGGGACATATCCAAACAAAATTGGGTGCAAAATGGAAAGGACCATTTCAAATTGATGAAGTTTTAGGCAATGGTGCATATCTACTAAAAACTAATGATGGTAACAGATTGGCTCGCCCATGGAATGTCAATCACTTGAAGTAGTTCAACAATTAGTGTTATCGAAGATATTATCTTCTTGAATTGTAATTTCTTATTGTGAAATGAAGCAATGTCTATTTCGGAAGAATACGATCATAAAGACCTTGTCACGAGCAAGGCATTACATCGTAATAAATACGATCATAAAGACCTTGTCACGAGCAAGGCATTACATCGTAATAAATACGATCATAAAGACCTTGTCACGAGTTAGGTATTATATCGTAATAAATACGATCATAAAGACCTTGTCATGAGCAAGACATTACATCGTTGGTAATACGATCTCAAATAGCTTGTCATGGAAAATCATAATATTGTTTATAAAGATCTTGCCATCGTACAATGCCATTAAAAAACGAAGAATTACAATAGTAAAAACAAAAAGTTTAATAATTCATTAAAGACGATCTTGCAATACATCAAAAGTTGTCACAAAATTCCTATAATCCTATTAAAAATTTTTATTCTGGGGGAGGAGATGAGTGAGAAGCATCGTTTTCATGCTCAAGTTCTTCTTCCAAAGCTTTAGCATCAGCAAAACTTTCGAATTCTGAAAGGTCGATTTCAAGGTGGTCTTGTTGGAGCCACCCCTTCACCTTTTTATATGCATGAATCATGGATTTTACTCCAAATTCTCCCACCACCTCATCGAACTCTGGAGATGTCTTGTAAGCTTCAACTGCATCATGACCGCAAAATTTGAGTTTTCCCTCGTATTCATCCTGCATTGAGGATATCAGTGTATCCTTCTCTTCCAATAGTTTATCCTTTTCAGCAAAAAGTTTCTTGATCTCAGCCATTTCTCGCTCTAGGCGAGAATTTGCATTAACGACCTCCGCGTAACTCTTGGAAGTCGAATCAAGGGAATCCAGCAAAGCGCGCTCCATGGTTAAAAACTGGAGAGTAAGATCGCAAACCTAGAGAGTAAGATCGAAAAAAAAAATAAAAAAATATGACATGCTTATCACTAACCCTTCTTATCTCAACTGAAAACGCTCGATGTATAGTTGCACCACTTTTCTTTTTCATGTCATCGAGCAACGAATGATCGAGTGCGTTTGCGATGGATTGAACGTCTTCATCAACACGAACGGTGGAACGAGACGAAGACTCTTGTCCCCCGATCTGGAGGTTGGAGATGGGTTGAAGTGGGGTAGGTGGACGATTTGGAGTTGGCACAGTGGTTACACGATCAGAGGGATCGTCAATTGAGGGATCATTTCTATCATTTGCTTTTCTCTTATGACTTTTTCCCTTAGCCTTCGCCTTCAGCAAAGCGTTAACCTTGTCGAAGTTGAAACTCATTTCGTCTGAAAACACAGGAAAGTTTATGTTAGCATCATTTCTTGTAATGATATCAATAAACGAAAGAGAATAGAAAAGTTTACCCTCTGGAAAATTTATATGATGTTCTATCAAGACATCATCAGTGAGAACATCTTTCATACGACGAGCGAGTTGATCGCATGCTTGGACCAGTAAAAAGGCCTCCTCTTCTTCCATAGAGAGAGTGACCGTATCGTTGAATGCTCCGAAATTTGGACGATTCCAAGAAGTAGGAAATGGAAAAGGTACATTTTTTCTTTTAACATAAAAGAACCTGATTTTCCAACTAGGTTGAGACGAGGACAGTGGGGAATTTTGAAGTCATTTTTGGTGTTAAAAACCACTAGACTGTTGTAGTCACGATGTGGTTTCAATTCTGTAAAAGATCGTAGAAGATTCAATGATGAATCGATGTTGTTTTTCAGGCAAACGATTAAGAAATAAACGAGAATCCTCCAAGAATTGGGGGCAAGTTGAGCAGGATTCAGATTGACAAAGCGAAGGAATTTTGTAAGAAGAGGATGAAGAGGGAATCTAAGTCCGCCCTTCATCGAATCTAGGTAAACGGTCACCTCACCGTCTTCTCCTCCCCCTATACATTCGTTATCTAATGGGGCTCGAAAAGAATGATCTGGAAAAAGAACGAAGGGATTTAGCGCTTCTACTAGTCGAAGATCGTTGTAACAGCTTTTGTAATCAGGGATGATTAGGTCCTCTTGAGGTTGATGATGAGATTGTGCTCGAGCCATAGAATGCTGTATTCGAGATGAAATAGGTAAATTATCAGAAATGGCATGATCAGGGGTAAAAGAATGAGATGAAGGTGGGCTCGATGCACGATGAAACATTTGGTTATAAGAAGGCGAAGAAGAAGATGAACTGTCATGAACCCTACTCAATGGCACAGATACCCTTCCCTCTTCTTCATCACTATCTAATATCATTATGAAATTCATTTTTGGAAAAGAAAGAGGCTGTAAATCCACTGGTAAATCACTTCCTACCCACTGATAAATTATTTTCTACCCACTGGTAAGTCATTCCCCACCCGAAGTGAAATACGGCCTTGACAAGATAAATCAAAGTTCAACCGAGGGAAGAAGGAAAAAGAGTCAATGAGAGAATACATTGTTGTAAAGAAAAGTTGCAGTTGAGAAATGGCAATTCACCGCTGGAGGTCTTCGCCGGGAAGATGAAGAAAGCAATGGGAGAGTTACAATAGCGCAAAGCAGCACAGTGAATAATTTTTAGGAAAACTGATACTTACATGGGTGTGTGTGCGTGTATATATATATATATATATATATATATGGGAATGACGTGTGATGTTCTAGGAGTTCTAAAACCCTAGATAAATCCCGCCTTTTTATGTTCAAAAGGACTGCTGAAGTGACGCGTCGCTTCTGGTAATGTGCCGTTTCAGTGTCTGACACAATATTTGAGATAAGGACATCAATGATATGAAAACATATGTAAATCAATTCACTATGCTCAATCCCAATTAAGAGATGAAGATCGTTCAAATGTGATAATCAAATGATTACGATCTCCCTTATAGGATATCTTAATCGTCTGAGGGGACTATTTATGCTAATACGATATTCGATCGTTTGCCAAGAGTTTACGACTACGATCACTTTGATTCGACACAATTGTTGTACGAGCACGATCATATATATTTCCGTCCTATTGATATGAAACACGTGGATGCTGGATTTAAGGAGCATTTTCCGCCCATTATCTAAATAGCAGTTATTCCTATAATGGGAAGTTATTGGGCAGTTAATACTGATTGAGGATGTTACATTTTTTACCCCTATAAATACTTCATTACTATCAAGAAGAAATGTATGATTTTAAAGATTACAAAATTTATTCTGCAAAATTATTTTTCCATCCTTACTAATTTCCACACCGAAGTTACAACGGGGGAGAAGACTCCGCATTTTTCTTTCAGGTTCAAAGGAAGCAATCATTTGAAGATTGATATTCCAGATTACATCACAGAGAATAGTGAAACTTACCTAATAGAGTTAACATAATTGTTCAAGTAGCAAAATTCTACTTCTAAAGACCTTTCAAAAAATTTTGTGTATTCAATTAAAACATTCAAAGTATCATTGACTCTTAAAGAATTTATAGAAATTTCAAGAAGAGAAATTAAAAAAAAAAAAAATTGTCTCTCATTCATCCCAAGATTTTGGTAGACATTGAAAAAAGATTTTTTAATATATATTTTTTGTTCTTTTAATGTTATTTTTTCTTCCTTTCTACGAACATTAAAGTGATGATTAATAATTTATATATTTTCTTCGACCTATTTTATTGTTTTGCTTTCATTTTCTTCATAACTTAGAAGTGTTGATGGGGATGGGAAGTTCTTCATAATCAACAACTTGCTTAGCTTTGCTATGTGGCCGAGTAAATTAAAGGTCAATCTCGAATAAGTTATTATAATCAATAAATTTTCAAATTGTTCATATAGCATTTCTGATGCTTAAATAAGGTATGAACTTTTTTAGTTAATTGTAGAGATTGATTTCGGTGTATTTCTTGATGTTAGATTATGCCTTTAATAAACCAAAAAAAAAAAAAAAAAAAAATTCTAGAGAGACGAGAGCAAGTTAGAGGATGGCGCTAAGACGCATTCCAAATTTTAAGGCCAGTAAGACTGCGTTTGATAGCGATGGTGAATTTTGGATGGAAAAAAATGAATTTCAGGGAATTGAATTCTAGGAAATTGAATTCCTGAGAATTGGAAGTTTAATGTGTTTGATTGGTTAAATCTTCTAGGTGGAAAAAGTAGAGAATTTTTTAACTTTTGTTGTTTGATTGACATTATTTTCCATGAAAAATAAAGTAAAATTTATCTATTTTAATAAAAAAAAATTATTTTTTCACACATTTGTACTTTATAATAATAATGTTAATTTTTAGAAAAAAATAAAAGTAATTAACAACAATAAAAATGATCAAACGTAACGAAAATGGTATAAGATTTTTCATGAAAAATAAAACCTCTTCCCCCCATTGGAAAACGAATTCATTCAAAATAAGGAAAATACCGAATTTCGAGGCAAGTGGAAAAATGAATTCCATGGAAAACTTAGGCAACCAAACAGCGCAAAATTGAAAAATCAGATGAAAAATCATATTTTTCATGGAATTCAATGTGTATCAAACGCACCCGAAAATCGAGCAGATTGTGAGTCACATTTAAAAATACCATTTACGTTTATGTAGATAAAATTTAGTAGTTAAGTTCCAACCCGAAATTTTTTTAAGTGATGTTGGGGCTCGACTCAACCTCATTTATGTTGTAAATATGTTGTTCAAATATAAATATATAATATGAAAAAGTGGAAGAACCAATTTTAAAAGGGTGAAAATCGGTATAATGTATGTTGTTCAATGTACAAGATTGTACATTACATTTGCCGTAAGTAAACTTAGTAGGTTTACTAGCGATCCAAGTGTTGAGTATTAGAAAGCAATTGGGAGAGTTCTTGATTATTTAAAGAGAACTAAAAACCTTGGACTCCAATATTCCAAATTCCCAGCTATTCTTGAAGGATATACCAATGCGAATTGGATATCAAGTGCTGGTGAAAATAAATCAACATCGGGATGGTTATTTACACTTGGAGTAGGTGCTGTTTCTTGGATATCAAAGAAACAAACAATGATTACGCATTTCACAATGGAATCCGAGTTTGTGGTATTAGCTGAAATTGGAAAAGAAGCAGAGTGGCTTAAAGATCATCTTTATGAAGTACCATTAGATACGAATAATGAGTCTTCGATATCTATACTATGCGATAGTCAAGTTACTCTTGCAAGGGCTTATAATGAAGTCTACAATGGTAAGTCTAGATATATGAGTTTTAGACATGATTACATAAGAAAATTAATAAAGAATGGAATAATTTCGGTTACTTATGTAAGATCAAGTGAAAATTTGGCCGATCCATTCACAAAACCACTTACCATAGAATTGGTAAGACAAACATTGAGTAGAATGGGGATAAAACTCCTATTATAAAATTCACCAATGACGGAAACCCTATATGTCATTACGAAATGAGTTATTCATGGATTCAAAGGGTAACAACAAGTCATTTGATAAGTGAATTATTGCAGCACTTAGAAAATAATTTAAAAGCTCTATCTTAAGGATGTAAAGTGCTGGGGTAACTGTTTTGAAAGGTTGAATAAATCTTAAATAAATTCAGTACTTAGTACAAATATCATTAAAAGTTACCAAGATACTGTAAGAATTTCTCCTATATGAACTTAGAAGTGGTGCCGCTTCAAGGAAAGTTGGAGTTACTTTCTGAAAAGTTCATGAATTTGGATGGGTGCAAGGCCTTTAACGCGCCAAAGTAAATATGTGTGGAACATATTGAGCAAGAATGTTCACGTGTGCGATATCGCCAGTAATATCATAAGGGATAACTTGTTCAAAGCCAAGGTTACTTGGTATCTCGATATTACTTTGCAATGTTAGCACTAATATAAGGTTCAAATCAAAAGATACATTATCTTATGCAGGATATCATTTGATGATTCTAAGTTGAGTTTTATATTTGAACAATTGGGGGATTGTTGTAAATATATTGTTCAAATATAAATATATAAGATGAAAAAGTGCAAGAAACCGATTTTAAAAGGGTGAAAATCGGTCTAAAAAGAGAAAAATTTAACAAAATCGGACGGACCAGACCGAACCGAACCGAACTGTAGGTCCGAACAAAATTATGAATCACGTGATCGCCTTGTTATAATATAGGCGATCGCGTGGGTGAGCGGTTTTTATTCTGCCTTTAAATTGAGGGCATCGCGCGATCGAGTGATTAAAAAATATGACCGTCGGCAGATTTTTTAAGAATTATGCATGCACCTTTTCATCAATTGTTGACACTCTTTCATGAAGAGTTGTGTGGATCACGAATTGGGGTGATGAAATTCTATAAATAGGCATAGAATTCTTGGTTCTAAACATTTGATCATCATACATTACATTGAAATTATCATCCCAAACTCTTGATCTTTTATACTTAGAATCTTTCAAATTTACTCTCATTGTTCCTATTCTCCAGGTTTTCAATTGTGTTATTTGATACTTGATTTGAGACTTGAAATCCGTTAAAGTAATTTGCTTGGAGACCCTTACGCACTCTCTTTACGAGATGGTGCAAATTTAGCTTTTAAGATAACATTCCTTGCGATTCAAGTCATCTTTATTCTTCTTCATTATTTTCTTCTTGATTCTTTGATTTTGGGTTTGTGTCTACCATGACAAGCGGATATTTCACTTTAAAAAATGAATTTTCTCAACAATTTATTTTTAGATCGTGTAATTTTAGCAGAAGAAAAATTAAGTTGAGAAAAAAGAGCAAAAGAAGATGAATGTTCTTATCTCGAAACTTGATGGGGTTAGGAGTAAATCAACCCCAAGTTGGCGCAGCAAACTACGAATAAAGAGAGGTGATTTTGGACAAAAACATGTACTTATTCCCTAATTTTATGGGATTTAGCCAACTATTAATGTAAAATTCTAGGACAAATGCTATCCTAGTGGACTTTAAAATGACCCCACAAATGTCCTATTACCTATCGTCGTCTTCCACGTGTAATTGCATGTCCCCAAGCGTGGGTGTCAAACGTGGGCCCTACATATGTCACGCCCTGGGATTAATTCTTAATTTGCTCTTCTAATTAATAATTAATTATAATCAATGTCTAATGCGCGTGCATGCTCTATGCACACTTGGTATGTACTAATGAAGGGTCAACGCTTTTATCTTAAGTCTTGGATACATGATGATTGTATCATATTACAGGTTGATATATATTATTAAATTAAACAAAACAAAAATAAGAATAAAATGCTATCCTTGGTGACTCAATTTACTATTCTAATTAATTGAAGAGATAATTGTTTGTTTAAAATAAAGAAGAATAATTAATTAGCCTCTATTTGGTAATTTTATTTATAAATTAAACAATCACGTAATAACATTTCATTGAACATTTTTTTGAAAATTCAGCAATTTAGGCTGATAAAAAATTTATCATTTTTTACTTTTCAAAAAAAGACCAACAAAATGTTGTCACGTCGTTATTTATAAACAACCGTTTATAAACGATTTATCAAACATAGGCTACGTAGGGAAGTTTGTCTACGAATAAAATCGATCTAGTTCGTGAGAAAATTTTAAAGTATACATATAATTTGGAATTAATTAATGTAAAATCTCATCTGATATGAGTGAAACAAAATAGATTTGATTCGAACAGATCAAAAACAATCTTGATTCATGAGTAAAGTAACGTTTCCATAATGAAAGAATGTCTATTTTTGTTGACAATACTAACCAAGAAAATTATACACTGTTCGGCGGCTGTTTTTTTGAAAAAAAAAATTGTTTATTTGACTTTTTTTTATTTTTTTAAGGTAAAATATTTGATTAAAAATTGAAGTGAAAAAACATGTGTAACTAAAAAGTGATTAAAAATTGTATAATTTATAAATTATAATCATTTCAAAAAAAAAAAACTTCCTAGCCGAACACACCGTAAGTTAAATTATTTTTGTTGACAATACTAACCAAGAGAATCACACTGTTCGGCGGCCTTTTTTTTTTTTTTTTTTAAGGGTAATTCAATTTATCTCAAGGTTTAGATCAATCTCAACTCAATTAACACACATTTATTGGAGAATGATGAGGTGTTCATGTGCTTTCAATGAGAGAATGTTATCTGGATTGAGATTTATCTCAACCTTGAGATACATAGCATTATTTTTTTTATAAAAATTTTGTTTATTTGACTTTTTTTTATTTTTTTAAGGTAAAATGTTTGATTAAAAATTGAAGAAAGAAAATGTGTGGTTAAAAGTAGTTTGAGAAATTATGTAATTTAATTGTAATCATTTCAAAAAAAAACTTTCTAGCCGAACAAGTTAAAAATTTTGTTCATTGTAATTTAATTTTCAAGAGGTGTACACAACTTGCACTAGCACTAGCAAGAGAGTCAAGAATGTACGACCTGCCAAACAAAAAGTGATTTGATCCAACTTATGTATAGGAGTGAAAGCTAGAATGCACTCAATGTTCATTGAGTTTGATCGTCTTGCCTAATATCTCGATCGGGAATGCCCAAGTGAATGTTTGGTTTTGTTGAAAATGAGATTATATAAGCGCATAGTACTTTTAAGTTTCATAAAATATGTTGATAAATGTGATTTTTTTTATTAATTAATTATTTTCCGAATCAATCATGCTACACGGATAGGGCACTCCATGTAGCATCTTTTCAGTGAGACGTCATGTTTGGAAGGGCTAGGTCCATAACTCATTTCTCATTATTTTCAAGTGTGGAAATTACACCTAGACCTATTTTTTAGGAATCAGTTTCAAATATAAGATCAAACCTAAATAATTTCAAACATCAGTTCATTATTATAAATTTTAGAAATTATTAAATTAAACTATCTAAACCCTATTTCAGCATATCCCTTAGACCCTCACGCCTCTCACTTCCATTAGTCCATATCTCAAGCCGCCACCAACGCTTCTCTTCATGCCACTGCACCACCGCGATGACACCCCTAACGCTATCCAAAGTCTGGTCCCAATCTAGTGTCACTGCGTGTAGTGGAAGTTGTAAGCCCAACTTCAGCAACACCATCTCTTCCATTTGTGTTCATAACTCCACGCCTCCTCCATTGTCTTGCGGTCGAGGCGGTCATTGTCACGCCTCCCTCGCAGCAGCACCAACTTATGGTGGTTGATCAGAATTGGTGGTGGTAGATCTGTGGTGGCTGATCTGTGATGATGAACCTTTGATGTTGGGTCGCTTCCATTTATGTTCATAACTCCACGCCACCAACACTATCTTGTCGCCGAGGCGGTCATTGTTGTGCCTCCCTCGCAGCAGCACCTAATGGTGGTTGATCCGAATTGGTGGTGTTAGATCTGTGGTGACTAATCTGCAACGATGGACCTATGATGGTGGGGTGGGTGCAGGCGGGTGCGGTGCGGTGCAAGCGAGTGTGGCAGTGACAGGAGGGAGTGGGAATCTTGTAGTGGTGGAGGTCATGGTGGCAAAGGCGACGGTGATAGTCGTGGTGGTGGTGTTGAGATGTTAGTAGCGGTAGTGGCAGCTACATGTATATGTTATGACCTTGACATATTTGAGGGGTAGGGCTATGTTGTAGGTTGTGAATGTAGTTCACGGTGGTGGTTTGTTGATGGTTCATTTGAAGTGATGGTGACTGCTACGATGAGATGGCGGTAGCGATAGAGGACAATTGTGACCTCATTAGCATTCTTGTTTTTTATATTGATTGGGGCGGTTGTGATGGTGATGGCGTTGAAACTATGGTGGTGGTGACGGCTATAACCTTGAGTTATCTATAATTTTTTTTTTGTGACCTTAAAAATGGCGGTGAGATGTTGGCGGTGGCTGCATGTGGTGATTGTCTGATGTTTTGACATAATAATATGATAAATGTGACTTAAAAAATGTGTGACCTAATAATTGATAAGTTGTGACCTAAAAATCAAATAATTGTAACCTAAATTTGGTAATTGGTATTTAAAAGATTTGTAACCTAAAATAAGTTAGTGACCTTAAAAATTTGACTTGTGACCTGAAATAAATTTGTGACCTAAAAATATTAGGCCCAGTTCTTTTTACTGTTTTGAGGCTATTTTGAATTTTCAATTTTCGAAAATACCCAAAACGCGTTCACTTACGTATTTTGAAAAACAAATTTTAGAAAAAAAAAAAATTACAAACAAAACCCAAAACGAGATTTTTTCGTTTTGGACGTTTTATGTTAAAAATACAGGACCGTGTTTTGGTGAATGAGGCATTCAATCCTCATTGAATGTGGATGAATGAGGATTCAATGCTCATTGAATCCTCATTTCACTCAATAAATTTATGATTTTTGAAAAAAATTATTTTATCATAGAATACTAATATATAAATATCTTTTTAATCTTTCCTTATAATCTTGTCGATTTATAAGTTATTCTTTAAACTTTTAATTGCCTTCGAATATTACTTATTTTTATTTTTAAATTTATGTATTGTTATGGAAATTTCTTTGACAAAATTAATTCAAAAGTAAACAAAATATGGTTCCAAGGGATTTATAAATAATGGTTTATCTTATTTCATGAATCATATTAAAGCATTTCCCTCATATTTCTACCATCCTTGTACAGTTGAGGTTTCAATGTGGATTCTAATTTTTTGTTATATCAATTATTTAATTCAATTGTAAATTGAGTTGCCCCATTTTTAATTTCTTAATTAAAGCCTTTTTTATTACTTAATTTCTTAATTAAAGTTGACTATACAATAATATCGTAATTTTATTTTAAATAATTCCCTCCATTTTGAAAATTATTTTTTTCTTTTCATTCTCTTTTATTTATTTATTCAATTCTCGAATTATTTCTATTTAATGCAGAAGTCGTAATTTGATGCAAGTCAAACATGTTAAATGGCACAAGTCAGATATGAGATAGCTACGCCGATGTGGGTATTTCAGGGTACACGCTTCATTGCATTAAAATATTTTGTCTTTTGAATTAACTTTTTTTGTATAATTGACGAATTGTGCTTATTTTGCTCGTTGACAGTGAGCACGATATTGTTACAATTGAACTACTATCCAATAAATAAACTAATATATATTGATTGGTTTAGATTTCAAATTTTGTTAGTTGCTAGATTAACAAAATGTTTGTTGAATAGCCTACTTACTGATTTATTGATATTAAAATTAATGTAATTTAATAAATAAATCATTTTTTTACATATAAAATATCACAAAATAATTATACCAGAAAATTACAAAGTAAACGCATTTTTTCAATTTTAGTATTTTTGAAAACAGTTTTCCAAAATCACAAAGAGAACACGTTTTCAGCAATCTCAAAACAAACAACTAAAACAGATAACTCAAAACAAAATCTAAAATTCAAAACTCAAAATCCGAATACAAAGAGAGAACGACCCCTTAGTCTTTTGAGACTTAAGATTATACAATGTTGTGACCTTAAAATATCTATTTATTAAAATATTTTTATTTCTTTAATTAAATTAATTAATTCTAATTAAAATAGAAGTCTGGCCTTATTATTGAAATTTGTATTTTAAAACACTTCATATATATGAATTTTTCCCAAGTCCATTTTACCAAACGTGTGACACGAGGTTGATACTCATTGATGACTTCCAATGACGTGTTCGAATTGGGATTAGATTAACATTTATTATGTTAGAATCGAAATAAATATATAAAATTAAGGAAACCCGGGTGATACCAAAAAAAGGTAGTTGGGGAAGTGGCTGCTAAAAGCTATAAAAGGAGGCACATTTACCTCTTCCAATCCCTCAACAAATCTCTCTTACACAAACACACTCTCTCTAAAACTTCTTGATCTTTGCTTCAATTTCATATTCAAATAATGGGTGAGTTATATCAAGTTTTGTTTCATAATGGCAATGGATTCTCTAATGTGCATTGTGAACCCATAAATCAGAAGGAAAGTAATGGTGTCCAGAAAGAGGATTCTTGGTTTGAAGAAGAACTTGATGCTGATCTCAAATGGTCTTTTGCTTTGAATAGGTATTTAATTAATTTTATGCAAAAAAAAAAAAAAAAAGGATCATCTTCATCATCATCATCATCATCATCATCATCTGGTGTGTATCTATCTGATCACTCTTCATGCATGTGCTGATGTGCATGTACTTTATCACATCTCCCTCTCTCTTTTTCAGAGTTCTGCACAGAGGAACCAGTGAGTACCAGGACATAGCCCTTCTGGACACAAAACGATTTGGAAAGGTAAATAGTGACAAATTAATTTTTTGGAAAGATAATGTTATTTATTTGACTAGGAAGAAAAGTGTATTAAATTGGTTTTTGTATAAGTTAATGTTGTGATTAATTGCACGCATTCATGCAGGTGTTGGTGATTGATGGGAAGATGCAAAGTGCAGAAGTTGACGAATTTATTTATCATGAATATTTGATCCATCCTGCTCTCTTATGTCACCATAAGTAAGTAGCGTGTCACTATTCTTTAGAACTTGTTTGGTTTACATTAAGATTTTCTTCTACCACAGTTTCAAACATCCATTAAAAGTCAAGCTCACAATATTTAACTTTTCAACTGAATTTCAATTATCCATTCTCCAAAAAATCACTATTCATTTAATTTTTTTTTTTAAACAATATCAAACACTCTTAATTTCCATTGGTTTGATCCGGTAGAATTTGACCGACGATAAAATAAAATACAGTAACACGGAGTATTAATTAATGAAATTGAATCCAACTTTCAATGATTATTTATATATGAACCAATAATCATATCTTGCTCATTCTTTGAGACTTTCTTATAATAACCTAAGTCCGCTCCTTAGCCGATAACTCATAAGTACTATCAGCTTTGAGAGAGCAAGTACCCATCTTACCTTTTACGAATTTCTAAGACATGCCTAGGAATTGAATCCAAGACCACTGTCTTATGATATAACAACTTGAGCACAGAGACCTCGGTCTTTATAATTCTTCTCGCAAACAATCTAATCTATAGAATAATTACGTGGTGCAAATTAAAGAATGATTGATATATTTTATCATAGGTTTAAGAGCATAATCTAATTTGAATTTGCAGCCCCAAAACTATGTTTATAATGGGAGGTGGTGAGGGCTCTGCTGCAAGAGAAGCACTCAGGCACAAATCTCTGGACAAAGTGGTCATGTGTGATATTGATCAGGTATTTGTGTATATATATATATATATGAGTTCGTTTTTTATTAAATATCAGATTTTTATCAAATCAAAGACAATAAATTATTAGAACCATATATTTTATGGGTCCCACAACTTTTTAACCACACATCTCATCAACAAAAATTCGCTAAAAATCTGTTTTTAAACTCTATCAAATAGGGATTGACCTCACATCTCGTCATATTTTATATATCAAAATTCGCTAAAAACATATTGTTTAATCGTGTTTAGTACTACTATGTACGATGAAAATGGTTCGTACTAATAAAATAAAAATTATTTTTGATGCAATATGATTGATGTTTATATTACTTGATGATGCAGGAAGTGGTTGATTTTTGCAGAAAGCATCTTACAGCAAATCACGAGGCTTTTCGTAATGTCAAACTTAATTTAGTGATCAACGATGCCAAGTAAGGATTAATCTTCTTTTCCTTTATAACTACTTTTAAGTTAGACTACTTTTTTCGACTTGTTTGATAAGATGGATTAGACCATAGTGTCGAGTCTCGTCTTATTGCTAATTGAGTATTAATTTATGTTTGAAGAGCTGAATTGGAGGAAAGGGATGAAAAGTTTGATATAATAGTGGGAGATTTAGCAGACCCAGTTGAAGGAGGGCCATGCTATCAACTATACACAAAATCTTTCTATGAAAATATTCTCAAGCCTAAACTCAATGACAATGGCATCTTTGTTACTCAGGTAGATTATTCTTTAGTAATTTTGTGCACATCATTTTCACACACTGATGGTGAATATTTCATGTTTGGTACGCTCGACTAGACAATAAATGTAAGTCTGAGAATATTTAATTTGTAGGCTGGACCAGCAGGGGTGTTTACTCATAAGGAGGTCTTCTCTTCAATATACAACACAATTAAACAAGTTTTCAAGTGTAAGTATTTCTCTGAAAATTTCATCTAAAAACTTGGAATGGAAAAACCCCTTTATTTAGCCTTGTTCTTTGACGCAATCATTACTAATTTATAAATCGCACAATTTTTCAAGTCACTTTTTAACTACGTATTTTTTCTCTCTCCACTTTTTAACCACACATTTTACCTTAAAAACATAAATAAATAAATCAATTTATAATTACTACAGCGTTACCGAAAAGAGCCTTAATGCTAATTATAGATTTGTATGTATATTCAGATGTTCTTGCATACACAGCTCATGTGCCATCATTTGCTGATACATGGGGTTGGGTTATTGTAAGTATAAATATATAAATCTAAATGCATTTTAGATTTTAATATTTAAATGAAGGTAAAATAATATGTTCTTGGCGAATCTAGGCTTCTGATCAACCACTCTGCATCGAAGCTGAAAAATTGGATAACAAAATTGCAGAAAGAATTGATGGAGAATTGCTGTATTTAAATGGAGCAGTGTTCGTCTCTTCCACCATTCTGAACAAGACCATTACCAAAACGTAAGACATCAATTTATCGGTCATCTTTCTGATATGAAGTAATTAACTTTAAGTCTGCCAATTTCAAATCACCATTGCGGATTTTTCTTTCAAGTCAGGAGTGAAGACATTAGTAGATCAAACATTTAACTATCGAGTCATGTTGAAAACTGCGTACCAAACATAACATTTCTATAATTCGACATTCTTTTGCTTTCTTGTAACTCAGAACACCATTTTTTTTTTTTTTTTTTACATTTTTCAGGTTGAAGAATGAGACACATGTCTACACAGAGGAAAATGCAAGGTTCATCCATGGCCAAGGTGTTGCATACAGGATTTAAGGTTGTCTTAGTGCCGGCTGGGGAATAAAACCTTAACAATTTAGAAGCTACTGGCTTTTAGACAGTATATACGCTAGGCTTCTTGTGGTGGTTGTAGGATTCTAGCTAGCTCTATTTTACTGTTTATGTAATGCTGAAAATTATGAAGCATTCCTCCATCAAGCTTTCGATTATACATGTTGGATCCCTTTTCTCCTTCAATTATATTTTGTCCAAAAACAAAATCGTGCGATTGATTAACATTGACCAACGTAGAATGCGTGGTTGATATTAGATTCTCTAAATTTAATGTTCGGGTTTAGCAGTAAACAACCTTTTTCGACTGTAGCTGAAGGATCTTTATGAACTTATTACACATGAATCAAAATCAAACAGTTGAAAGAACACGTAGAAGTTTGGTCGTAGCTGTTGGATAAAATTCAATAATGTGAGGCCAAACATGTATAAAATAAAATGTGTGGTGCTATCTTAAGGATTTAGTCAATAAAGTGATCCACTAAAGATTATTCAAGACTAATGGGTATTAAGTGTCGTGAGATTAAAGTGTAGAGACGGATTCAATGTTTTAAATTGATAAGGGGCAAATTTAATAACATTGAAACACGATAGCTGCCCTACAGCTATTTATACAGGTCATGGTCCCCAATTGAGAGTGGCTTTTCATAATTCTCTGCATCCTCGTCAACAGAGAAGAAACATAAGGAGAAAACCACGAATCAGTTGGAAGACCATAACCCCGTTCGATCAAACACAATAATGGATTCAGGTACGCTTCCGCTTCAGTTTCGATCTTGATAATTACAGCATGATGTTTGTGGATTTTAGATGAATAATCATCTATATTAAATTTAATTTTAATAAGTGGTATCAGAGCCAACATCGCGTTGAATTATCAGATCAATTTCGAACGAATATATGTGAAACTTGATTATGTGCGTATGTATATGAAAAACCAAGTTCTGATTTCAAAAGTAATAGATTCAGCCAAATCGTGTTTCCTCTGTATGTACATATGCACATAAGTCTCTGGCTTCAAAATTACACACATAGCAAATTCGAAAATATACATACACTGATTCAGCGAGATTGAAAAATTGGGAAATATGGATTCTTTTTTTTTTTTTTTTTTTGGATTCTGCCGTTCTCTGTGTATGAACTGTATATGCGAAAAATCTTGGTTTACAAATTGATTTTCAGTTCTGGTTTTTTGTGTATTTCGAATTGGGATTGTTGTTTGTTGTGTATGGTGTTTGTTGATGATGAAACGAAGGTCGGAGATGGAGGTAGCCGCGCGCTGCATCGCCGGAATGCAGCTTGCGCTCGCGCGATGGTGAGCAGCGACGCAGTTCTTGGTCGCAGTCGTTCACATCGTCGCGCGCAGCGACGCAATTTTTGGGTGCAGCGCCGTTGATGGCGCTGCAGGCGGTATGCGGTGCCGGCGAAGGCGCCGCGTTCTTGGGGTTGGCACGCAGCGGCTAGGGTTTGGTTGCAAACCCTAGATTTTTCAATTTTTAGGCCCAGGGACCTCAATCGAAAATTTGAAGTGCTGAAGGGCCTGGTTGCAAATTCACGAAATTGCTTTTATTTCACATCAGGTCCTCCTGATTTGTTTTAATAATTAACAAAACTCTAAACCTTTGAAATCTTTTAAGTTGGCCCTTCATACTTCTTAATTTACAAAATCATCCCATAAAGTTAAGAAATCATTTAAGTTGGGTTCTAAGAATTCTGAATTTTACGATTCAGTCCCTAAAGTTTCTGATTTTAATTAATTGGCAGCTAAAGTTTGGAAAAATTGCAATTTAGTCCTTCAAGTTTAAAAATATTTCATAATTGGCCAATCAAGTTTAATTAAATTGCAATTTAACCATCCAACTTAATGATTACTTAATCCTAAAGTATTGAATTTCATAATTCAAATCCTAAAGCCTTAAATATATGCAAAACAGTTAATTCAAGTTCAAATTTTGGTATGAAAGACTCTTTTGAGAAATATAATATTTCGAAGTGAATTAATTGAAGCAACATGTTGCCAAAGCAACCTTTCTTGTGAAAATTAATTAACTTAGAATATTAGAAGGTTTTGTGTGTGTGTTGTTCATGCGGATATTGATCGGCCCAAAGGAAGGTCAATGTTTGACTGGAATTTCACATGCACCTGTGGTTATCACGTGACGATTATTTGGTTTAACGTGTGATCAATAAATCGGTCCAAAGAAAGGTTATTGGTTGACATGTCTTATTGCCAGTGTTTGATTACTACATCGAGAGTACCACTTACAAGTTAATATTTCTGTCCAAAGACTAAATATTGATGTTGTGCTGGGTATCTTGTGATGGGCCTTACCATTATTTGAAATTATTATTCGCATAATAAAGTACTAATGTAAGCTATTTCCGTCTTCTTCTCTATACATTTAATTCATCTGCTACCACAATATTTGCAAATCTTAATTCAATTCCCATGCTTGATGGGTCAAACTTCAACGATTGGAAAGAGAACGCACTAATTGTTCTCGGCTGCATGGATCTTGACCTTGCTCTCAAGGTTGAGCAACCGGCTTCTCTTACGGATGCAAGTTCACCTGATGACAGGAGGAACTTTGAGAAGTGGGAACGCTTAAATCGCATGAGTCTAATGATCATTAAGTGCGGCATTCTGGAAGCCTTTAGGAGCGCAGTATCTGAAGAGGTAACTAATGCCAAGCAATTCCTTGCCGAACTTGAAAAGCGTTTTGCTAAAAACGATAAGGCTGAAACAAGCACGCTTCTGCAAAGCTTGATTTCAATGAAGTATAGAGGCAAGGGGAACATAAGGGAGTACATCATGAAGATGTCTCATACTGCTTCAAAACTTAAGGCACTAAAGCTCGACTTGTCTGATGACTTGCTCGTGCATTTAGTATTAATTTCGCTTCCTGCACATTTTAGTCAGTTTAAGGTCAGTTACAACTGTCAAAGGGAGAAATGAACTCTAAATGAGCTCATTTCATATTGTGTGCAAGAGGAAGAAAGGTTGAAGCAGGATAGAACTGAAATTGCTAACTTGGCAAGTACCTCTAAGGATAAGGGCAAGAAAAGAAAAACAGAATATGAAGCTGCTAAGGGTCCAGATCAAAAGAAGCCATATAAAGACAAAGAGGATTGTTTCTTTTGCCTGAAACCTGGACATTTAAAGAAGGATTGTAATAAATATAACGCTTGGCGTGCAAAGAAAGGTATATTTCTTAATTTGGTCTGTTCTGAGGTTAATTTAGCTTCAGTACCTAGAAACACTTGGTATTTAGATTCTGGTGCTACTACTCACATAAGTGTTTCTATGCAAGGTTGCCTGTTCTGCCGAAAGCCAAATGATGCTGAAAGATTCATCTTTGTGGGCGATGGAAAATCGGTGGAAGTTAAAGCAATAGGCACTTTTAGGTTATTATTGGGAACTGGTTTTTATTTGGATTTGAAAGACACTTTTGTTGTGCCGTCATTTAGACGGAATTTGGTTTCTATTTCCTTATTGGACAAATCTGGATATTATTGTTCTTTTGAAAATTGTCAGTTTAGTCTTTCTTTAAATTCAAATATTGTTGGTACTGGTTCATTATGTTCATACGATAACCTATATTTGCTTGATACTATTGCATCTTATAATGAAACCTTGCATGTGGAATCACGTGGCACTAAGCAAAAATTAAATAAAGAAAATTCGGCAAAACTATGGCACAAGCGCTTAAGTCACATCTCAAAAACTAGAGTTGAACGACTTGTGTCAGATGGCATTTTGGATTCCCTCGACTTTACGGACTTTGATGTTTGTATTGATTGTATCAAGGGAAAACAGACCAAAAACAAAAGGTTAGGTGCTACTAGAACTTCGGACGTCTTAGAATTGATACACACAGATATTTGTGGACCATTCCCTATGGCTTCCTGGAACGGTCAACAATACTTTATATCATTCATAGACGATTACTCACGTTATGGGCATCTATATCTTATTCATGAAAAGTCTGAGTCACTGGACATGTTCAAAGCTTTCAAAGCTGAAGTTGAGAATCAACTCAACAAGAAAATTAAAAGTGTTAGATCTGATCGTGGTGGTGAGTACTACGGCAGATATGACGGTTCAGGTGAACAACGTCCAGGACCATTTGCTAAATTCCTAGAGGATTGTGGAATCGTCCCACAGTACACCATGCCGGGTTCTCCTAGCATGAATGGTGTAGCTGAAAGACGAAATAGGACTCTTAAGGATATGGTAAGGAGTATGATTAGTCATTCTACTTTACCAAAATCACTCTGGGGAGAAGCATTAAAGACTGCAGCTTATATTCTGAATAGAGTACCAACTAAAACTGCTGCTAAAACACCTTATGAGCTTTGGACAGGCAGAAAGCCCAGTCTAAAGCATTTCCACATTTGGGGATGTCCAGCTGAGGCAAGGCCTTATAGGCCGCATGAAGATAAATTGGACTCCAAAACTGTTAGTAGCTACTTTATTGGTTATTCTGAGCGATCAAGGGGCTACAAATTTTATAATCCCACACTTAAATCAATTTTTGAAACGGGAACTGCAACATTTTTTGAGGATGTTGAGTTTGGGGGGAGAAATAAGGTTAGAGACATTATCTTTGAGGAAGAAGCTGAGGAATGATCGATTTCGATTCCTACTGTTACTTTTGACAATGTGCAGGTTTCTATACCTGTCATTGATCAAGAAGTATATCTGGAAACTCAGCATGATAATGTTGAAGAAACTCCCATCCAAAATCCAGAAGTACAAACTCAACAACCTCAACAAACAATACCGTTAAGGAGATCCACTCGAGAAGGGAAAAAAATGTTATTCCGGATAATTTAAATAGTATTTTTCCAAGAACATAAGGAAATAATGGAATGGTGGAAGATGGTCAAATCAATTCCATCAGGCCATGCAGGGTTCTAACTCTCAGAAGTGGATTGATGTCGTAAATAAGGAGTATAAGCATATGTAAGACAATAAAGTTTGGGATCTTGTCCCATTACCAGAAGGTGCAAAGCCCATTGCTCTTAAATAGATTTTTAAACCAAGAGGGATTCGAAAGGTAATGTGGAAAGATATAAAGTTCGTCTTGTATCTAAATGCTTTACATAGAATGATGGCATTGATTATAAAGAGACTTTCCCTTTGGTTTCTACGAAAGACTCTTTCAGGAAAGTTAGGTTGTTGCACATTTTGACCTCGAGTTACATCAAATGGATACTAAGGTGGCGTTTCTCAATGGCGACATTGATGGGACGATCTATATGGTGCAATCAGTAAACTTTGTGTCAGTTGACCCAAAGCAAATGGTTTGCAAATTAAAGAAATCCATTTGTGTGTTCAAGCCAGCTTCCCATTAAGGGTAATACAAATTTCATCAAACAATTATCTCATTTGGTCTTGAGATTGATGTTGTTGATGATTGTATGTATTACAAGTTCAGTGGGAGTAAGTGTATTTTCCTGATTTTGTATGTTGACAACATATTGCTTTCCACCAATGATATATGCACGTCACATAAAATTATGAGATTTTTTGTCAAGGAATTTTGAGATTAAAAATCTTGGTGACGTCTCTTTTGTATTAGGAATTCAGATACACCGGGATTGCTCTCGGAGTATTATTGTATTGTCACAAAAGAGCTATATCGATAAAGTACTTAAGAGGTTTGGCATGCAAGAAAGTAAATCAGGGGACACCCCTATCGCTAAGGGAGAAGAATTTAGTCTCAACTAATGCCCGAAAAGTTATCTTGAAGTTAAGGAAATGCAAAAGATTCCCTATGCATCAGCAGTTGGGAGTCTGATGTATGCTCAAGTTTGTACACGTCCAGACATAGCGTTCATTATTGGAATGCTAGGCAGATATTTAAGTAACCCTGGGATGGATCATTGGAAAGCAGCAAAGAGGGTTATGAGGTACTTGAAGAGAACAAGAGATTGCATGCTTACATACAGCATATCGGATCAGTTAGAGATCGTAGGATACTCCGATTCTGATTTTGCGGGATGCCAAGATAGTAGAAGATCCACATCAGGCTACATATATCTGCTAGCTGGAGGAGCCATTTCCTGAAGGAGTGCTAAGCAGACACTCGTAGCTTCTTCCACTATGACAGCAGAATTTCTAGCTTGTTATGAGGCATCTAATCATGGGATATGACTGCGAAATTTTGTCACGGGCTGCACATTTTGAATGGAATTGAAAGACCATTAAAGTTATATTGTGACAATAACTCTGCAGTGCTATATTCCAATAACAACAGGAGTTCAACTAAGTCAAAACACATTGACATTAAGTTCCTGGTTGTGAAGGAAATGGTACAGAGTAGACAGATTTCCATAGAGCATATTGGGACAAACTCCATGATTGCGGATCCGCTTACTAAGGAATTAGCGCCCAATGTCTTTCACGAGCACACTGCTCATATGGGTGTAATATTTCTTGAGGATATCATGATTTAGTGGGAGTTTGTATTTTGGTTGCTTTATGTTTTGGTTTTGGACACATTTGTGTATTTGGATAATTTTCTGTACAGAAATAAAGTATTTAGTTCATTCTACTCTGTTACATTATGTTTGGTATTGATCTCACCTAAGGAATAAAGTCTGACCAATTGAAAATAGGCATGTTTGGATCACATAACATGTAATTTTCATACTACACTCTCATGATTGATCTATGTCATTTGGTTGTATTGGTATACGTGACCATTGATTGATTTAGTTACGATTAATGTAACGAAAGTCGTTTTGATCCTATATTGATATGATTGATAGACGAGATTGTTTGGAAATACCCTTAATAATGATAGCAAATTTTTGAGCTCATAAGGTTGTACACATTTGTAAGGATACATGTATGGCCCAACGAGAGATTGTTGGATAAAATTCAATAATGTGGGGCCAAACATGTATAAAATAAAATGTGTGCTGCTATCTTAAGGATTTAGTCAATAAAGTGATCCACTAAAGATTATTCAGGACTAATGGGTATTAAGTGTCGTGAGATTAAAGTGTAGAGACGGATTCAATGTTTTAAATTGATGAGGGGTCAATTTAATAACATTGAAACACGATAGCTGCCCTACAGCTATTTATACAGGTCATGGTCCCCAATTGAGCTTGACTTTTCATAATTCTCTGCATCCCCGTCAACAGAGAAGAAACATAAGGAGAAAACCACGAATCAGTTGGAAGGCCATAACCCCGTTCTATCAAACACAATAATGGATTCAGGTACGCTTCCGCTTCAGTTTCAATCTTGATAATTACAGCATGATGTTTGTGAATTTTAGATGAACAATCATCTATATTAAATTTAATTTTAACAGTAGCCTCAAAGGTTTGGTGATTAAATCAAGAACCTAACCTCCCATTGAGCAATCCTCGAAATGGTTATCACTCAAATCCACAGGACACAAAAGAATGATTACAGTAACAAAGAAATCTCAAGATCTACAAGAATCCAACCTATTTCTATCCTACCGATATTTATTGTTAATGGAATCAGCGCATAAATTATATATCTCTAATGATTACAACACAATAACGAGAAGCCCTTCACAAAGAAAACCCTAGTCCAAGTCTCGAATACACTGGTGAATGAAGATACTCTAGGATAGAAGTTAAGCCATCCAAATCTAACGGTTTTATCGTATCCACGTGGCAACCATCCAGGCTCCTCCATATCTACATCTACATCTACAATTTACAATATTCTACATTCTATATTATTATAGTTTTTCAATTATCTAGCATTAAATTAATTTATTATCTATCAATTTGTACTTTTAATTTATTTTATATAATTATTCTTATTATTGTTATATTCATTCATTTATATAGAGTGTGTGTGTGTGTGCGCGCGCATTAAAAGTCTGGATATGGGGAAACTTTTGATTTCCTATTTTATCCTTATATATTTAATTATATACCTAATATACCCTTATCCCTTTATTTAGTAAAATTAAATAAGAATTTATTTTATAAAAATTTACAATTCTATAATATAATTTCACATTATTATAACTTTTCAATTATCTAGCATTGATTTAATTTATTATCTAGCAATTTATATTTTTAATCCATTTTTATAAAATTATTTTTATTATTGTTATATTTTTTCATTTATTTAGTATTAAGAAAAGAAGAAAAATTATGTCGTCATTTAATAAATATTATCATAACTACAAAACATGTTTATTGATAACTTTTTCAATATTTTACCACATTGTAATTCAATACTTATGTTTTTACAATTCTTAAAATTGAATCATTGCAACCTTAAGTCAACTAAAATTTGTATGATTAATTATATTTAATAATTAAAAAAAAATATCTATAAATTTTCTAATGATAAATTGGTACTAGAAGTTTAAGTTCTTAGTTTATCTAACTTATTTTTTAATCATTGTCTCAATAACTCATTTAAACATAGACGTATCAATTTTTTCAATACGAGATTTTGAAAATATTATAGTTGAATTAAGAAACCTGACAACAGAAATAATATAGACTGGATTAAAATAATCAACATGATCAATAATTTGTAGATTATGAGTTGAATTAAAATGATTGCATTTTAAAACCACTATCTTTTTGATAATCAAAATAATAAATAAAGTGAGTTCTTTATTTGGACACTAATATGATTGCATTTTAATGAAAAAAAAAATATATTTTTTACTCAAGCGCAATAAGAGGTAAGTTATTGGAACATATTTATAGATAAATATGTATTCAATCTTAACTTATATAATGAACGTAATTAAATGAAAAAGAGAACATCTGAATGGTTCAAATCTGACTATAAAAGAATTCATTTTAATGACCGAAACATAGTTTCAACATCTTCTCGAACTTTCGTTTGCTATAGGAATTTTGTTTTAGAAATTTCCCGTCTAACAAAAAGTTATTTGGGGAAAAAAATGAAAAGGCCTATTATAAATATACTCACAAGTTAATAAATAAATAAGTAAATGAGTATTTTTTTCATATAAATAACTATTTTTATTAAAGTTAAAATTACTCAATTAGACACAATCATAAAAGTTAAAAAAATTCTACGTAATACGATTTAGTAATAGTATTTCTAATCTACCTTAATACTATCTATTATAAATAATAAAGTATTAATTATAATACTTTATGATCAATGACTTATAATCATATATGTATAAATCGATAATTTAATGACTTTCATTTTATACTTTATTACATCGAAGCTACAAAATATAAATTATTTTATCGTGTACATAAGACGTGCATAGCCTGTGGAAAAAACTAGTAAAATCAAAAGCATGTTTCTAAGAGACAACCCAAGTTCTTAACCCGACTTTGCAGCACATCAATTTCCACATTCTCCACCTTGCTGTATCATTTAGTACACTATTAGTGAATTTAAGTTCCTTCTATTCATTTTGCTCTAAGGCACCTGCAAGAAAACAAAACAAAGAATTAGTATGGAAAAAAAGGAGATTAAATTCAAACACTTAGTTTAATTTTATATTTAGTAATTTCATACAATCTTTATATCTGGTAATGGGGAACACTTTTGTTCCCAAATCTGCAAGATTTGAGGTAGTAGGGAATTCACTAAATCATTTTCTACTAGGTTCCTTGTGAAGTGAAAGCTAACATCTACATATTTGGTCCTGTCGTGAAATATATGGTTTTTAGTTAAATGAATAACACTTTGATTATCAGAGTAAAGTATTATATTATCATTAATAAATCTGGTTCATGGTAATCCCCTAATCCACAACCCTTCCTTTAAAGATTTGCATACAGAAATGTACTCGTCCTATGTTGTTGAATAAAAATCTCCAACTTATATAGGAATTACACAAGGTATAAACATAAGATGATGTGCTTCTCCTTTTATTTAAGTCTCTAACAAAGTTAGAATCACAATATCCTTTTAAAATAATATTTTCCTTACTCTTAGAATATAAATAATAAACCTATTGATTTAGTGGCAGAGATATACCTGAACATGCCTTTTAAAGATTCATAATAAAGTTCTTTAGGATTAGACATAAACCCGCTCAGCAAACTAACTGAGTATGCCAAATCAAGTTTAGTACAGACTGTAAGAAACATAACAGACCAAGTGGCATTAGCATAAGATACTCTAGACATTCTATCAAATTTATCCTTAGTTTTAGGAGATTATTCTAAAGATAATTTTAAATGAGTTGATAAAGGTAAAGTGCAAGGTTTAGCATTCTTCATACAAAATCTATCTAAAATCTTTTCTATATGATGTTTGATGAAGTGATACCATGCTATTTATTCTATCTATTTCAGTTGTCACACCTAAAATTCATCTAGCTGGACCAAGGTCCTTCATAACAAATTTTGATTTAAGCTTTTGTTTGAGATCATTTATTTTATATATATAATGACAAGCAATAAGCATATCATCAACATATAAAAACAAATAAAAATTAGGACCTCCAATTTTATCACAAAGGAGACAAGAATCATAGCTACATTTAGAGTACCTGAGTGTTTTCATATAAGATTCAAATCTTTTATACCATTGTCTAGGAGCCTACAACTGAAGCCAATAGAATTCTAATAGCTGTGCATTTACAACAACTGAAAAAATTTCATTATAATCTATACTTTCCTTTTGAGATAATCCTTTACAACAAGTTGTGTCTCCTATCATTTTTATTAGAGTCACCTACCTTTATTTTATAAACTCATTTACAATCTATAACTCTCTGATTTTTATCTCTATTTACTAAAATCTAGGTTCTATTTTTATACAAAGAGTTTATCTCTTCTTGCATTGCTGTAAAGCCAATTTCTAAAGTAAGAACAAGTAATATCCTCTTCATGAGTAACAGGCTCATCATGCATATTATCAAAAATAGTAAACTAAGTAATAAATTTATCATTTACATATCTGGTAGAAGGTCTTATCTGTCTTCTTACACTATCTCAAGCAAGTTGAGTATCAATTTCGAGATTCAGTTGTGTATCTTGATTGTCATCTACTCTTAGATCATTTTGTTTAGTAACATGTTGTTGCTACACCTCAATAGGAGCATCTAGATTATTCATTCAGTATATCCATATCCAAAAAAAAAAAAATTAATGGATATTGGTTCTAACTGTCTTTGATTTGATGTGCATAGGCTCTACACCAAAAGACTTTAAGAAAGAAGTAATTAGGGTATTACCGGACCATAGAAACTCAAGAGTTTTAAAATTAATGGCCTTGAAGGCTTCTATTAATCAAATAAGTAGTTGTTTTAAGAGCTTCTTCCTAAAAGAGTTTTGGGAAAACTAAACTCAACAACATGCACCTCACTTTGTTTAATAATATGTTCATTATCTCAATAGTGTTATTCTACTGTAGAGTATAGGTATCAGCAATGTTCTAAAATGTATAATGCGTTGCGATGCGTCAAGGTCGAGAATCAAGAATCACAAGTTTAGGCGTGCCAATGCGAAGAATAAGCGTCATAATGCGTTTCGTATTTTTAATATTATTTTAATTACTTTAAGATATTAAATATATTTTAATATAAAAAAATTAGATTTTTTACAATTTATATATATATAAAAAAATCGGATCAGGCGGCGCCTAGGCGAGATTAGGTGCGCTTAGGCGGTCAAAAAAAATGTTGACCGTATTTTTACGCGCATACCACTTATTCGACGCGTTTTGGCCACGCATCGCGCCTAGGCGGCGCATTTTCGTGCATTTTAGAACACTGGGTATCAGTCATATACCCCATGATGCCATTTTCTCTACATAAGTTCTCAAACTTGAATTACAAAACTGAAGTCCATTATATGTTTTTGAAACTTTAATCCTTTTATTAGTTTGATTTTTTATTAAAATCTTCCAATTCCTAAAGTTCTGAAATGTTTCATATCTAATCTTTAGCAAAAAAAGGTCCAATTTTTTCTAAAATAGTCATCCATTATCAAAAGATAATACTAGAAGCCATAGGCGGTAGAAAATGTTTCTGGTCCTAGAGATCATCATGAAGGTATTCAAGTATTGTCTTTGATTTATGAATACCAGTTTGAAAATGGAGCTTAGTTTGTTTTCTCAAAACATGATCTTCAATAAAAATTGTTTATTTAACTAGGATAGTACCCAAATCTCCTGCATCTTTTAAGTATTGAAGATATTTGAAACTTATATGTCTTGATGCAGTGGAGTCATTAGTAGAGGTAGTAGTTACAAACACTCCTCCAGTTGGCTCATCAATAATATTATTAGCATTTCTTTCTTTTTTCATGTCATTCTGTCTTTTGAAATAATCTTTAATGTAGTGACAAGATTTACTGCAATGGTAGCATTTTTTATTCTTCTTGTTCTTAGGTTTTGACTTATAGAAGTCTTTATTTCAAAATTTTAACCCTTTTGAAGTTGCTAATCACAACATTATTGTTTCTGGTATATATGAGTTAAAAACACATTTAGACTCAGTCATTAAAACCTTGAGAATTAGCTTTAGTTTCAATTCTCAATTCTAGGTCCTTAGTTCTTGGGGATGAAGTTATGATGTCTAAGGTAAAGCTTTCTTAGCCATATTCAAGCACATATGCAATACAGTTCTGATCATCAGAAATTCCTTCATCACAATTTGCTAAATCTTGTATTATTTTATTAAATCTATCCAAATTAGCTTCAAGATCCTGTGCAGAGTCAAGTTTGAACACAAAAAATTATTTTAGAAGAAAATATTTATTAGGCAAGGTTTTTCCAAGGTATAATTCCTCTAGTTTATTTTGAAGTTCAGTTGTAGTAGTGGTTCTCCTATATTTCTTAACACATTATCATATAGCTGAAATCTAGGTTTCGGATGATGATTCAAGTGCTTCTTTCAGGACGCTCCAGCGATCCATCCAAGTCCTTTACAAATCTTAGCATATCTGGAATTGATTCGTTCAAACTCCCACAACACTCCAAAAATCCTCAGAGAATTTACCCTAAACAATTCAACTAGTACCAACGCTTTGATACAATTGAAGTATTTTTATCAACTTAGTATACATATATCAAATTAAAATAGTAGAAAGAATACAGAGAATTTTAGTCGAAGCCCCGGAGGTTCGATGATTGAATCAAATAACTAATCCCCCGTTGAGCAATCATCCAAAGGATTATCACTCAAATCCACCAGGCACGAAAGAATAATTACAGTGGCAAAGAGATCTCAAGATCTACCATAATCCAACCTATTTCTATACTGCCCCTATTTGATTTTCATTATATCAAAATCACAGTGTTCTCTCTTCTTTTCAACCACACATAATCAATAAAATAATATTATACAAAAATTCAAAAAATATTCTCTACATTTTAACCACACATTCTCCTCAAAACCACTATTCAAAACTACAAAAAAAATAAAAAATTAAACAACATCAAACACATCCTTAAAATACTAGTAGTAAGCACCTGTATTGCACATCTTATGTATAAGATGACTGAAATGCGTAATATTTTTGAAGTATTAATACTATTTTTAAAAGTAGTTGAGGTATTAAATATTATTAAAAGAAAAAACTTAAATTGTTAAAAAATATATATATGAATAATTTTTTTAATTAAATTATGTATATAATGTGAAAATTTTGAATAAACCGAAATGTAATATTTTCATTATAATAACACTTTTTTGTACAAAATATTTTATGTCAACTTCTCATTATTTTTCTTATTTTTATTTTCTGATTTGATCAAGACTTTAATAATTTGTATTGAAGTTTCACGAGAAAGTGTTGTATATAGTTGGCAAGGAGAGAATGCATGTTAACGAATGTATATTCAAACAGTAAGCATTATTTATTCTTAAGTCTTGTTAATAATCATTGCAAAGTATAGACATATTGAAAATTGTTTATCTTGAATTTGATATTGTAGTGACCAAGAATTTTCTTTGACTTATTTAAATATTATTTAAAACGTGTCGCTATGACTTTACCTATTTATTTTAAACACAATTTCGTCTAACCAATTTAAGTTAAAGTTTAAATTATTTAAATTTATCGTAGTTCAATTTCAATTTTTGGAATTCAAATTATTTTAAATCCAAAATATTTTATCTCCAATTTAAATTCATTCTCAAATTTTTATTCATTTTAATCCCAAAATTTTCTCCCCAACTTCCATTTTCATATTCAGCACATTTCTTTTCCCTTTCCCATGATCACTCTTCAATCCATCTTAATCAACTTCAATCCCATAATTACATTCACACAATTTTTCCTTTCCCATCATCATCATCATCACCCCAAATTCTCAGAAATTTCTCCCAATCAGAAATCTGTCCTAATTTCCATTTTCAGCTCCAAAATCATTCCCCTGCTTGCCGAAGCTGATCACTCATCAATCCCATAATTCCTTCCCAGTTCCCTCAATCTTTCCCCTCACTCTAGCCTACCCTTTTGAAGACGACCAGTGTACAAAACCACCACCAAATTCATCCATCAGAACCAAGCCTCACAATCACGCAATGTTACTACTGCCATAGCCGAGACTCCAAAACCAGTATGCAACAATCATCATCACTACCTTCTCGATTGGACACCACCACAATTCTCTCTATACACAATTGGAATCCTCATCATCATCATCCTCACAACCAAGCACCAACTCAACCTTTCTCAACTTCATTCACCATCCAGCCTGCACGACCAAAGACGTGATCTGAACCACCATCAAGCACCATCACCGCCTCTACAAACATCAATCCACCACCATCAACTACAAATCTGCAAACCACCTATATCATTTTCATCATCACTAAACCACCACCACGACCCTTCCACCAGTACCAAACCAACCCAATTTATCAACCATCGCCTATACCTGCAACCAATATCCATTGAACCACCAACTTCGTCCCCTGCATCCAAAACCGAAACAGCCATCACCACCAATTTACAAACCACCATGTACAATCAAACCATCAGAGTCAGTTAACTGAACCTTCAAAAAACCGTCCACAACCGGCGAACCTAACCACTGCCAACCGCCTACAACCACAGTCCAACCATCAATGCCAAATCTCAATCTCATCACGCCACCAACATCCATCATCACCGGCATCATCGCAACCCTACCACCATCAACCACTGCCACTGCCCAACTCGAGAATCAAACCCAGAAACAAATCAAAACCCAAATAATAGATGAACCCAGTTAATTACCTCAACCACCACCGGATTTCGCAGCTAAGACCGAACTCCAAATCGCGATTTAAGCTTCGGCCTCGCACGAAATCAGCCCCCAAAACCCAGCCTTTTTGTACACCCGCCCCTTGTCGCCGTCCACCGCTACCTGCCGGCGACGTTGCGCCGGCGAAACCGCCGGCTGGAGACCGGCACAGCCACAGCATGGTGTCGCGACCCCTACCTTTCTCTGTCTTCGCCTTCGTTCACTCTCTCTCTCTAAGCATTCTGATATAAGAAAAATAAAGAAAGAAAAAGGTTTTTAAATTATTTGTAACTTTTCAGAATTTGCAAATTAGTCCTCAAGTTTGAAAATGTTTTATTTCAGTCCTTTCAGCTTTAAATCTTTTAATTTCAGCTCCTTAAGTTTTAAGTAATTTTAATCAGCCACTCTATTTTTTTAAAATCAATTATTTCAGCCCTATAGTTTAATATTCGTTTTGATTTTCAACCCAACTTTCAAAGTATTCATTTTAGTCCTCAACTTTCAAAAGTATTCATTTTAATCCATCACCTTTCAAAAATATTCATTTTAGTCACTCAACTTTCAAATCATCAATTTCAGTCCCCAAATTGTAAGTTATCATTTTTAAACTATAAATTTCAAAAGACTAATGTAACTTATGGGCTAGACGAAGCGTACGGAGATTTAAAGGATTTAAGTCGTTTCCCGCTCAACTTTGCACTCGTCGAATTTAAGGTAGACTCGCCCCCACTAATTGATTTATATTATAATTGCATGTATTATGTGGATTTGTGTGATTTTATGCTTAATTGCATGAGAAAAGAATATCTCTTTTGAGATAAAGAATTTATGTTATGCTGGGCATAACTTATCTGCTAGCCAAGAAAAGAAAAGAATGTGTTCATTTGCGTTCACTATGTGATGCCTATGAATAAGAAAAGAATGTCACTACATTATTTGCATAATTACTTGTTCAATTATCTTGTAGATTAATTATTGGCGATGAGTCTACTGAGTATTTCATTTTGAAATGCTTAACCCGTTATTTTAACAATTTTTGCAGATTTCGGAGACGGTGGCAAGTGATGGGCAAAGACGACAAATTACAAATTGATATTTTATTTAAAAGTCGTGAACTTTGAAATAATTATTTCATTTTATCAAGAATTGTCATTTTTATAAATTTGTATGAATTTACTTATTCCATTTGAATTATCGCTAAACTTTTATTCAATAAATGCGATATTTAATATTTATTCATTTTCCGCAACAAATTTTATTCAAGAATTTAGAAAAGTGACGTTCCCGCGCTCCTCGGAACTCGGGGCGTTACAGGATGGTATCAGAGCGGGTCTACGTTTCTGTAGACTTACAAAATTTCTTTTTTTTTTCAAAATAAGAAAATAATTTTTTCTAAAAATAATAGAAATAAAGTTTTCACGACTTTTTGCCATTGCCATCATTTTTCCGCCGACTCCGAAGGTAACGAAGTTTAGTATGTTTACTTTATTGATTTATTTCGGATACTTGAGAATAAATGTTTTGAGAATTTGACGAGAAAAGAAAAGAAAAGACGAGAAAGAATTAGAAAACTGGTATCCGAAATAATGAGAAAGAAATGAGTTTTGGAGCATAACGGGAAATTTTTTTGAAAGAAAAGAAAGAAAACGAGTGTTGAGCATAATGGGAATAATATGATTTAAGAATGATTTCAAAATAATTTTTGTCCTCGAACTTAGAAATGATGAACCCTAGCTGGACTTTGCATAATTGATTTTAGGCATGGCACCATTTACGAGAAGTCAACAGAAAGGATTAGATAATATTTTCGAAATATCTGTCGTTTAGATTAAACGAGAAATAGCAAGTCAGTTTTATGAAGTTGTAATGAGAAGTTGAGATTATAAGTGATATGATTTTATCGAGACTTTTATGAGAAGAATTATGAAATTAGAGGTTTAAAGATTTGGTTCATAGTTATTGGGAATTATGTAATGGATAATTGTGTTGAGTAAGTGAATTATTCCTCTATTTTGAGAGAAATTTATTATGTAGTTTGGTCTTGTGATTAAATTTTGGGAATATGATTTTTGGCATATATTCATAAGTATGAGTAGTCATTTGAGCCAATTAATGAATTGAAGGAAGCGATATTGTGACATTGAAAAATATGATTTGAAATTGTTATGTTGAGGAATGATGAATTGATTTTCCGGGATATTCTTGATGATATTGAAGTTTGTTGGAAATATTGTCGATATATAAATCGTTGTGGTCAAATGTAGAGTTATTTGTTATTGTTGGATATGAAGTATACCTACGGGTTGGATAGGTCCAAATTACAATGGAGACTCTGCCTAGAATTTTATCATTTGGAAGTAAGAGCATAATATGGTATGCAACCACTAAGGGAATTGAGGTTAGAATTGCAAGTTCATTTACACCTTAAGCGAGATTTAGTAAATGATAAGTTATATTTTGAAAGATGAGTAAAGACAAGTATTATGTCGTTATTAGGAAGAATCTAAATTATTCTTGGGAATGAATTGATTACTAGTAAGGAATGATCATTGATATTGGAGAATATTATAAATTATGAGGATAGGAGATAATATTGTTGATTTATTTTGGAATTTGATCGGGAAGATATGTTAAAGATAAGCTGATGATATTATGTTGATTTGTGAATAATATGTTATTGGGTATACTACATAGAGAGAATATTCAGGTAATTTCTATCGTTTTAATTATTTGGGTGATATTTAGTGATAAGAAGTTTTAGAGATGACAAATTATTATGGTTTGATATGTTTTTAAAGAAATAGTACAGATTTATTGAAATTGGAGAGAATTTTTGTAACGGGCTTACAGAGATTAGTGAAGAGACGTGATGTCATTTGGGTTATTGAATAATGACTTAAGTAGTCAGCAAATATTTCTTTATACATATTTTAGAGGCTATGTTGAGAGCTTGCATTTTAGACCTTTGTGATAGCTAGAAAAACCATTTACTGTTTTGTTGAATTTACATGTAATATGATTATTGGGAATAGTCAGTTATCATGAATGAGAGGTATTGGAAGTATTTTATAGTGAAAAATTGGGAACAAGTGATTGAACGTTTGGGATTATATGAGATAATGATGATGGTCATAAGGTCATTTGAATACAAAAGGTATAATAGATGATGGTAAGGAATAATGTGATAATGAAAACTGAAAGTGATAATGTATTGAGATTATGAAATAAGTCGACCATCCATGAATAAGTTATGCTGTATTTGGTTCTAAGTGAAAATTCAAAGAATAATGAATCTCAGTCATGGAAAATAAATCAGGATCTCCTCGTAATGTGAATGATTCACTGATGTACATTAAGTTTTCAATATTGATGAAAGAAACTTTATCAGGTCCTAGATTTGTACAAGTATTGATGAAGTAATGCATTTGGTCAGAGAAAGGCTTATGATTTATCACATCTTGAAATTTTGGAGATTTTTAATGATGGTATCTTGTTTAGAAAATAAGAAATGAAATTTTATGTAATTGTTCTTGTGGAAAGAATTTGTGGAAAATAGGGATAAGACTTCACAGTGATGACTTATTTTGGAATAGTGTGCAGAAAGAGTGATATATGGTAGAATCCAAGGTTTATTAGTCTGAGAGATTGATATATAATCTTAGTGAGCAGATTGACGTATAAGTTTCACGTGATATGTATGATGGTATTTATATTGAAATCTTAGAGAGATTGATATGAATATTTGAGGTCATATGATACGATGATAATTGACAGGTTACATGATTTCTACGAGATATGGTGATTAGAAAATTGATAAATGTTATGGTTATCCCGTGAAGAATCGTGTGAATATTGAGTTAATTGATCTTATTTTTGATGGATTATTGAATTATGGTGAAATATTACATATGATTGGGAATTTTCATTTTGAGTCATAATATATGGGTTTATTTAAAGTTTTGGTGATGCGGTTTCGATTAATTATTATCGGTTGTACATTTGAGGTGAGTAAAGTATTTTGCTACGAAAATAGGAAATCGGAGAAGATCATTTGTGTGACTTTTACTGAGATCGTATCTTTAGGTTAAGCAAACTTGATGAGAAATCCTATATGATTCACAGAAGTCTTATTCAATGGTGATAGACTTAATCAGAGTATTGTTCATAGTGTGACATGAATTGAAGTTTTGGGAGAACGGGAAAAAAATTGAATCTTGAACTCCAGATTGAGAAATTAGTGAGGTTTCTTAAGTTTGAGAATATCATATATGATCCTTATGATGCTACTTTAAGTTAGTATCTTAGCCCTCAGTTAGAATGAGCATGTGATACCGAGTACTTGATGCATGATTTAAAAGTATGGATTAAAGGATTTAAGTTTGAATTCTCCGATTTTGAAAAGGAAATTTCAGTCGAACTTATAAATGCTACCAAGTTTGGGTTTTGTACTCAATATTTTGGAATTGATATCGCGCTTATATATTTTGGATCATAAGGATTTGTTCTTGATCAATCTTCTTGATTTTTAGGTTAAGCATTTGGATCAATGAATATTTTGTGGTTTAGATATTATTATAGATCCTATAAAAGGTACCTTTCGCTTTGACAAGAAAGGGAATTTAAGATCTCATTTTATCGGATCATTTGTAATATTGGAGAAAGTAGGTAATGTGGCTTATTGTTTGACTTCGCCACCAGAACTTGCAGCTGTTTACAAAGTCTTTCATGTTTACCTACTGAGAAAGTATGTTTATGATTCAAATCATATGGTGAATTATTAGTTTATTGCAGTCCGGAAAGATTTGACTTATGAAGAGGCACCTATGTGCATAGTAGAGAGAAAAGTCCATATCTTAAGAAACAAAGAGTTTCCATTAATCAAAGTCCAATGGGGTAGACAAGGTAGTGTTGAAACTACTTGAGAAAAAAAAGAAGTCTGGTTTAATAACCAGATATATATTTAAATCAAGAAAGTTTAAAATTTCGAGGACGAAATTATTTTAAGTGGAGAAGGTTGTAGCGACCGAGAAATCTTCAAACTTAAAAGACCTGTTTTACCAAACTTGTCGCTACGACTCTCCAACATTAACAATTATTATTCAAAACCAGCGCTCTCGTCTAGTCATATTAGTTATTTTAAGATTTTAAGAAAAGAAATTTAAATTCGTTTAAATCTTTAAGTCCAAATTTCGACTTTAAACTTGTCTGAATTTCATCCTTCATTTTTAAAGTTCAATGGGGAAGACCTGGTCGTGATGAAGCTACCTGGTTCAAGAAAGAAGAAATTTTGATCAAGTATCCAATTATTTTAAATTAAAAAAATTTTAAATTTCGAGGACGAAATTATTTTAAGGTGGTAGGATTGTAGTGACCAAGAATTTTCTTTGACTTATTTAAATATTATTTAAAACGTGTCGCTATGACTTTACCTATTTATTTTAAACACAATTTCGTCTAACCAATTTAAGTTAAAGTTTAAATTATTTAAATTTATCGTAGTTCAATTTCAATTTTTGGAATTCAAATTATTTTAAATCCAAAATATTTTATCTCCAATTTAAATTCATTCTCAAATTTTTATTCATTTTAATCCCAAAATTTCCTCCCCAACTTCCATTTTCATATTCAGCACATTTCTTTTCCCTTTCCCATGATCACTCTTCAATCCATCTTAATCAACTTCAATCCCATAATTACATTCACACAATTTTTCCTTTCCCATCATCATCATCATCACCCCAAATTCTCAGAAATTTCTCCCAATCAGAAATCTGTCCTAATTTCCATTTTCAGCTCCAAAATCATTCCCCTGCTTGCCGAAGCTGATCACTCATCAATCCCATAATTCCTTCCCAGTTCCCTCAATCTTTCCCCTCACTCTAGCCTACCCTTTTGAAGACGACCAGTGTACAAAACCACCACCAAATTCATCCATCAGAACCAAGCCTCACAATCACGCAATGTTACTACTGCCATAGCCGAGACTCCAAAACCAGTATGCAACAATCATCATCACTACCTTCTCGATTGGACACCACCACAATTCTCTCTATACACAATTGGAATCCTCATCATCATCATCCTCACAACCAAGCACCAACTCAACCTTTCTCAACTTCATTCACCATCCAGCCTGCACGACCAAAGACATGATCTGAACCACCATCAAGCACCATCACCGCCTCTACAAACATCAATCCACCACCATCAACTACAAATCTGCAAACCACCTATATCATTTTCATCATCACTAAACCACCACCACGACCCTTCCACCAGTACCAAACCAACCCAATTTATCAACCATCGCCTATACCTGCAACCAATATCCATTGAACCACCAACTTCGTCCCCTGCATCCAAAACCGAAACAGCCATCACCACCAATTTACAAACCACCATGTACAATCAAACCATCAGAGTCAGTTAACTGAACCTTCAAAAAACCGTCCACAACCGGCGAACCCAACCACTGCCAACCGCCTACAACCACAGTCCAACCATCAATGCCAAATCTCAATCTCATCACGCCACCAACATCCATCATCACCGGCATCATCGCAACCCTACCACCATCAACCACTGCCACTGCCCAACTCGAGAATCAAACCCAGAAACAAATCAAAACCCAAATAATAGATGAACCCAGTTAATTACCTCAACCACCACCGGATTTCGCAGCTAAGATCGAACTCCAAATCGCGATTTAAGCTTCGGCCTCGCACGAAATCAGCCCCCAAAACCCAGCCTTTTTGTACACCCGCCCCTTGTCGCCGTCCGCCGCTACCTGCCGGCAACGTTGCGCCGGCGAAACCGCCGGCTGGAGACCGGCACAGCCACAACATGGTGTCGCGACCCCTACCTTTCTCTGTCTTCGCCTTCGTTCACTCTCTCTCTCTAAGCATTCTGATATAAGAAAAATAAAGAAAGAAAAAGGTTTTTAAATTATTTGTAACTTTTCAGAATTTGCAAATTAGTCCTCAAGTTTGAAAATGTTTTATTTCAGTCCTTTCAGCTTTAAATCTTTTAATTTCAGCTCCTTAAGTTTTAAGTAATTTTAATCAGCCACTCTATTTTTTTAAAATCAATTATTTCAGCCCTATAGTTTAATATTCGTTTTGATTTTCAACCCAACTTTCAAAGTATTCATTTTAGTCCTCAACTTTCAAAAGTATTCATTTTAATCCATCACCTTTCAAAAATATTCATTTTAGTCACTCAACTTTCAAATCATCAATTTCAGTCCCCAAATTGTAAGTTATCATTTTTAAACTATAAATTTCAAAAGACTAATGTAACTTATGGGCTAGACGAAGCGTACGGAGATTTAAAGGATTTAAGTCGTTTCCCGCTCAACTTTGCACTCGTCGAATTTAAGGTAGACTCGCCCCCACTAATTGATTTATATTATAATTGCATGTATTATGTGGATTTGTGTGATTTTATGCTTAATTGCATGAGAAAGGAATATCTCTTTTGAGATAAAGAATTTATGTTATGCTGGGCATAACTTATCTGCTAGCCAAGAAAAGAAAAGAATGTGTTCATTTGCGTTCACTATGTGATGCCTATGAATAAGAAAAGAATGTCACTACATTATTTGCATAATTACTTGTTCAATTATCTTGTAGATTAATTATTGGCGATGAGTCTACTGAGTATTTCATTTTGAAATGCTTAACCCGTTATTTTAACAATTTTTGCAGATTTCGGAGACGGTGGCAAGTGATGGGCAAAGACGGCAAATTACAAATTGATATTTTATTTAAAAGTCGTGAACTTTGAAATAATTATTTCATTTTATCAAGAATTGTCATTTTTATAAATTTGTATGAATTTACTTATTCCATTTGAATTATCGCTAAACTTTTATTCAATAAATGCGATATTTAATATTTATTCATTTTCCGCAACAAAGTTTATTCAAGAATTTAGAAAAGTGACGTTCCCTCGCTCCTCGGAACTCGGGGCGTTACAGATATAATATATGATAAGTGTATTTTATACACTTATTTATATATCTAAATTAGGATTATTTATTGTCGTTTTGGAATAAAGTCTACATAATTATTTGTTATTTGTTTACATCGCAGAATATATCCCAGAATCACGTGAATTGTGCAATTGAGTGAAATAAAGACAAAAGTCTAGGTTTTCTTCTCTTCTATATATACTTCCTCTCGTGCACGAATTCAAGGGGTTTTTTTTTTTTTTTTTTGAGACTACGAACAAGAAGATGGAGAGGTACAAATGAGGCACCTTAGACTCTACTTTCAAGAGGTATCAATCAAGGAAACAAGACGAGAATTGAAGATTATCAACTGAAATTGAATCTTGGTGCAAGAATTCTATTATTTTGTTAATTAGATAAACTCGACATGCCTATATTTTACTCTTTCTGCGCTTTTAATTATTTTTGTGATGAGTAGTTAAATATTTAGTTGGGATATTCGATGTAGCATCAGTTTTACATTAATAATTCTATGACGTGAGTTTTACGTATAATTTGCATTTGTTGATTTTATCTTTGTGATTAATGCATGAATGAATTGATCACTTGCTCACTATATCATGAGTGTTTTCATAATTCGAGAGGTGAGTTAACACTTAGATCTAGGGATAAAATCCGGTAATTGGACGAACAATAGAGATATACGGTCATTATTATTACCGATCGATACATGAATTTTTGTGTTCCACGCACTTAGTCATTAATGCCGCTGTTCGTTAACATGGTCGAATAACTAGGTGGATTTGATTAAAACCTGAGAGGAGAATTTTATATGCAAACGTGAATTCGATCGAGCACATAGATAGGAGTGAAACCCGATTATTGGAATTAATAATATTGACTAATGTGAACTCGATGTCTGAATGTGAACTCGAATGTCCAGACATCCTCAAACATCACTTAAGAAAATTCTAAGTTCGTAGTATTGTTTTTAATTTGGTTTTGTTAGTTTTAGTTTAGTAGTTTAATTCAATTCAAAACTTCACAAATCAAATCAATTTTCTCGTTCCGATTAATGTAATTAGTCTAGAACATAAGTTTACTCAATCCTCGTGGGATCAATATCCGGACTCTAAGTTCACGTTATTACTCGTGTGAACCTTACACTTGCGGGATTATAAAAATCGTAGACAAGTTTTTGACGCCGTTGCCAGGGATTGTAGTTTAAATTTATTTCTAGATTACTTTCACTAATTCGAACTTTAATCGAATTTTTATTTTATTTTTATTTGTTACTTTTGATTAACCACTATGATTCTAAATCCTCTTATATTTGGTTTTCTTTCAAGGTATACCATTGGCTTTGAATGAACAGTTTAATCACGTCGAAACTCATAGTGTTTGGGGAATATTTGAAATGCCAACAACAAGCAATAGACACGTCAGATGCAACTCACATTCCCTTTGATGAGTATGTACCGGACGATTGAGATGAGGACATCGCTCTTGTGGGAGATAGTCCTCCACTATGGAGTGAAAGGATAAATAAAAAGTACTATAAAAAACTAGACAATTTGGATGAAGATGATATGCTTGTGGGAGATGCCATGTATTGGAATAACTTTCAAAAGTGGGGGTATGATCCACTCATGAAGATTCATAGGAAGGACTCGCCAAAGCCCATGAATTTTGACAATGAACCTACGATTGAATCCATAGATGAGTCATGTGTTGAAGAAACACTTGAAGTGGATGAAAAATCAATCACAATGGAGCTAAACGGAGATGTGGACATCAATGAGGAAGAAATCAAATTACATGATTTTGACCTTGTTGATTGTCAAGACATTGATTTTGTTATTAAACCCGATAAGGAGGTGGAAGTCTTCATAGTTGAGTTCGAAGTGGATGAGAAGGACAGGCTCTATAACATGGAGAGAGGAAAATTCGAGTCTTGGAGATCAAATGAGGAGTGGAACAAAGCAAAAAGAAAAAAGATGAACAAGGCATCTAAAGCCTTCTTTAGGTAAATGGAGCTTTTATTGGGAGGCAACCCAATTTCTTTCCCTTTTATTTATTATGTTTTCTTTATTGCTTTACTAGTAGTTTTAGGATTTTATCCCTTAGTTGTTTATTTCCATGTTTGAGTTATCAATTAGCATGACATTTTTGCACCATGTTGGTTAGTTGATAAAGGCATGATCCGAGTTGAGTTTGTACATCTTGATTATCATCAATTGCCAGCCTAAAACATGAAGTCATAATTGGATGAACATAGAGTTTAAGTTACAACATCATTCCATGAAAATCTTGATCTTCATTGCATGCTTGAATTACAAGTTTTACATCATGAACACAAGCATAACAAGTTTGTTTGAGACATGAATATGATTTAGGTGGTTAAGTGCATGATCACAAGATTGTTTGGGGATGAAAATCGAGTTTGAAATTCAACAAGTAAAAATTTTCAAGTTGCAGCCGGAGTACTACGCGGCCACGACGTAACATAGTACGTGGTCGCGCGTCTGACAATTAAAACTTGTGTTTCTAAAGTTTTGTATTGCACAGCCAACAACCTCTCTACTGAGTGGCCGCGCAGGTATTCTGGAAGGAAATCCAGCAGTTTTTAATAGATAACACATGTTGCTCAAATTTCAAAACTTCAACGACGACTTCTTTCCCCAAAAATCACCTTAGCTTTTTTAAACCCCCTACACTACATATATTCACATGGAATTGAGAATCATTCAAAGGTGCACAACATACAATTTCTCTCAAAATGTATGATTTTTCTCTATTCACATGATAAAATTGCAAATTTTAAAGATTTTCATATTTTTGTGGATTTTTCATTGTGTACATTATTGAAGCATGGGTTAGGCTACATATTAGTAAATGTGTTGTTGCTTAATTAGGTGAGGATTTCTGGATAATTTCAAGCTCCCAAATCTATGTTTCTCATTGATTTTCATTCATGCATATCAAGTGCTTGATAAAATGCCACAGTGGGTGTTTCTTCATGTTTTTGCAAAGTTCTTTGAATGATTACCTTGATTACATGTTCTACGTCATTTGCGTATCATTCATTCACGGCTTGCATTGATTTGAGGCTAAAAACTGAAATGGAGATGTTAGGCACTAAATTACACTCACTGCAAGGCCACTGCAAGCACATGGCCTGAAGTTCAGTAACAGTTCCTAACTTTGCCACATTTTTTCACAACCCTATTGAACTCTAAATGGGGTGAATTTTTTATATGTTGTAGACCAAGTTATATACTTTGATATGCCCTTGACATGTCTAGGAAAAGTTTCACTTTTTCAAGGCAATGTTAGGGTCTGAACATCAGTGGTCGACCATTTGTCAAAATTTTCAGAATTCTTTTAAGTCCTAGTTTGGGGGTGTTTAAGTTCTTTTGCTTTAGTTCTTATGAAATATTTATGCGTGCTAATGTTATTTATTTCTCTTTTGCATGGAACGTCATTTGAAAACACCTCAAACCAAACTTGAGAAGCGAAAGAAAGCGTTGAATCATCCATGGAACATCAAGTGAACCTTCAAGGAATGAGACAAGCTCTCCAAACCCGGGAAGTACTTGAAACCTATTCTTTAATTTGAGCTTAATTATTATATATTTTCCAAATACATTGAGGGCAATATATATTTCTAGTTTGGGGGTGGAAATCTCATTCTTTTGCATTCATTCGATTGTTATTTCATTATTTTGCATTTATTTAAGTAGTTGGGATATATTTCTATCACCAAAAAAAAAAAAAAAAAAATGAAAAAACAGAAATATTTTGTTGCTTTGTTTATTGTCTAGGACATAGTTTGGATCAATTCTATGCTTAGTTTGAATAATGGACAACATGAAAACTTGATTTTATTGAATAATTATCCATGTTAGATTTCCATATTCTTGGGCACCTAGCCTTTGCCAAATAATTACTTGTGTAGGAGTGTGTTTGATATTGGCATGGTACATTTATGCAAATTAAACTTAGGAATGGTTTTAAAATCCTAAAATTTAGATCTTTAGACATTTCGACCCAAATTTAGAACCTAACCACTCAAGAAGCAGTTTGGAGGTGGAAAGGTTAGTACATGTATGTGTTAATGGGTTGAGGGTCTGTGATTCTTAGTTTTGTACTCTTGGTTAAAAAGGTTTGCTCAACGGGTATAAGCTAACCAGCATAAAAACAGAAAAATGCTGAAGGTCTTATTCTACTCTTCAAATGCATTTTTGACTCAAGTAAGTAAACTTTAAGGGTCTTTCAAACTTGGTACCCTAAACTCAACTGAGTTGGGAGCTATCAGCCCAAAGCTCGTTATAGGGGTCAATTAGAAAGCAAGTAAGGAAATTGGACTTACACATAAGACAATCATACATCTTTAACTTTTCTTTGTCGCTTTGTGACTCGAACAATTAAGTTTGAGGGGTCTTTCAAACCTGGTGCCCTAAAGTCATCTGACTTAGGGATTTCTTACCAAAAACTTGATATGCATGCTTGTATCTAATTCTGACTATCTTGTGTGAAAAAAATATACATGATTAGATGCCATAATAGAGGGAACATAGGATTTAAGAGAAAAGCTGAAAGTTCTGATAATTCATGAGTGATGTAAGGAAATCAATATGAAATCATAGTTCAATCACATGGGATTCGGGCTTGATTTTGCATATAAGTCACATGATGTTAAATATATTCTTGCACAAGTTTGCGTTTGACTTTGGCTATTCACCTACACACGCGCGCGCGCGCGTGCGTGAAAGTCTAACATTGGATAATTGGAAGTATTTTAATTGTGTTGATCAAAGTCTTTTCTAATGTATGATATTGATTTCGACTTTTGAGGCATGTGGTAGACAAGTGACAATAGACAAAAAAATAATTTTTAGTTGCTTATATGTATTTTATAGTGCAGTTTTACTTTGTTCGAGAGTGAACAATGATTCTAGTTTTGGGGATATTTGATAAGTGTATTTTATTCACTTATTCATATATCTAAATTAGGATTATTTATTGCCATTTTGGAATAAAGTCTACATAATTGTTTGTTATTTGTTTACATTGCTGAATATATCCCAGAATCACGTGAATTGTGCAATTGAGTGAAATAAAGACAAGTTGAATGATAAATGGAGCTAAAATGGACATATGGATGATGAAGTTGTCAACCAGAACATACAAGAGGTGCAAAGTGCTTGAAATCAAAGTTGGAGTGCGTAATTGAAGATGGATTGGAGTTGAAAGAAAGATTTGAAGAGATTTGAAAGTATGGAGACTGATTTGCAACAATTGGAAGTTGAATGACCTGAGGGAAGTCAAAGATCGGGGACCTATTGATACAGCTCTGAAAGATGAAAACCCGCTGGAGCATTTAGACAGGGCGTCCACTAGATGCACAAGGCATGGCCGCGCGACTAAAGCGAAATAAGTAGAACTACATTTGGGATTACTGTGCGGCCACCAGAAGTTACACTGTGCAACTGTGCAGCTTTCCGGCCCAACACAAAATCAGGCCCATGCGCGATTTCTTGTGCCAAAAGTCTAGGTTTTCTCTTATATATATACTTCCTCTCGTACACGAATTCAAGGGAGGTTTTTTTTTTGGAGACTACGAACAAGAAGAGAGAGAGGGACAAAGGAGGCACCTTGGAATCTACTTTCAAGAGGTATCAATCAAGGAAACACGACGAGAATTGAAGATTATCAACTGGAATCGAATCTCGGTGCAAGAATTCTATTCTTTTGTTAATTAGATAAACTCGACATGCCTATATTTTACTCTTTCTGCTCTTTTAATTATTTTGAGATGAGTGGTTAAATATTTAGTTGGGATATTCGACGTAGCATTAGTTTTACATTATTAATTTTATGACTTGAGTTTTACGTATAATTTGCATGTGTTGATTTTATCTTTGTGTTTAATGCATAAATTAATTGATCACTTGTTCACAATATCATAAATGTTTTCATAATTCGAGAGGTGAGTTAACACTTAGATCTAGGGATAAAAATCTGGTAATTTGACGAACGATAGAGATATACGTTCGTTATTATTGCGATCGCTACATGAATTCTTATGTTCCATGCACTTAGTCATTACGGTTAGTTGTTCGTTAACACGGTCGACTAACTATATAGAGTTGATTTAAACCCGAAAGGGGAATTTCATATGCAAACGTGAATTCGATCAAGCACATAGATAGGAGTAAAACCCGATTATTGGAATTAATAGTATTGACTAATATGAACTTGAATGTCCCGACATCCTCAAACATCACTTAAGAAAAATCCTAAGTTCGTAGTGTTTTTAATTTGGTTTTGTTAGTTTTAGTTCAGTAGTTTAATTCAATTCAAAACTTTACATATCCAATCAATTTTCTTGTTCCAGTTAGGTATGTCAACGAGCCGAGCCTTTGGCTCGGCCAAAAAATTGAGGCTCGGCTCGAGCTTCATCGAGCCGAGCCGAGCCGGCCCGTTTTTTTCCTCTTTTTTTTTTTTATTTATTTACGGCGAATGAATATGTATTATATTTGTAATTATTTAAATGAATTATACACAATAAATGTAGTTAAAATATCAAACATAAGATTTAATAAAAATGTAAACGTAGATTTCGCAAAATCTATCTATACTAAAATTAAATTACTAGTTGTTTTTTATATATTCAATAAAGGTTACAAGTTACAACCCTCCTCCTTTTTTCGGGCTTGGGACCGGCTATGATCAACATAGGCGGAGTTAAAAATTGTACACGAATAAAAAATTTCATGTACAATTTTTTTAAAAATATAATAATTTAAATTACACAAAATGATTTTTAAAAACTTACAATTTCTTCTATCTTAAATATTGCTCCAAGCCCTCAGCCATGATGCTATCAACTTTATCTTGAAGTCGTAAATTTGCACATTCTCAATCCTTCAAGCATATAAGAGCTTCTAATACGTCTTCCTTCAGTCTTGATCGTTCGTCTGACAAAATCCTACCACTTAAACTAAATGCAGCCTCTGATGCCACGGTGGACACCGGAGGTGTTAGTAAATCACGTGCAATTTTTGTTACAACTGGATATTGCCTTTCATTACACCTCCACCAAGTTAAAACATCAAAATTCTCTAATTCTTGTGGTGTTAAAACACTGTGAACGTCCACACACATGTACCTAGCTAATTCAGATGGAATTTCAACGTTTGTACCACCTATCGATCTAGATGTGTTTTCACTGGAACTAATTGAGGGAGCACTTGCATTTGTGTTAATAAAGTCCCATAAAGAATTAGAATGCATTAGAGTACTTTGGGAAACATTAGTTTGGGAACTAGAACTACATTGATCTTTTTTTCAGTATAATAATTGTACATTTCACATAATAAAGCTTCCACATTAACATGTGATAATTCTATATTTAAATTTTGTGAAATTCCCCTTATAATAGCCTTAGTGCCCATTAAATTTAATCGAGGATCCATCACCGATGCTAAAACAAATAAAGAAGGTAATTCTTCCCAATATTTGCAAAATTTTAACTCCATGGAATTGACTACAACATTAAAAATTGGAAAATTTCTATATTGATTGAATGTTTATGCAATATGAAAAAAGTGCTGTAAAACAAGTGTAGATGTTGGGTAGTAAATGTTAGCCCAATAGTAAACTAACCAAGAGGGGGGTGAATTGGTTTGTAAAACTTTTTCGATAAATAATCTCAAACTTAAAAATCAATGGGTACAAGTATGAGCACTTAGTGATGTAAGTAACTTAACTATCAATGTAGTGTGCTATAAATGTGTAAACTTAATTGATAAAGCAAGTATAGCACTTAGATATAGTGTTGCACAATATAAATTGATAGAATAAAGTAAGTGTAATGTAAGTAAGTAAAAGGGATAAGAGAATGCAAACGCGATTTATGGAGGTTCAATCAACCAACGTGATCTACGTCCCCCGTTACCGAGCTTTCTGTCACGAGCAAGGCCAAATCCACTATATTGGTAACTTACAACAAGGAGTACCAAATTCTTAGGCGACTTACAACAAGGAGCACCTATCCTTAACCAACAATCGAGTTTTCACAAGGCTCTCGAAATCACAAGATAAAATGAATTGAATTTACAATTGAGATAACTCTCTTGACAAATGATATACTCAAATTAAGTACCGAGAGAGTTAGGCTAACACTTCAATAGATAGCAATGAATTAAGCTCGAGTGTTAGAGAAAAACTTTGATGCAAATGATAATGAAAAATTCAATGCAATCAAACAAAGTTTTTCAAATAATCTCTTGTTAAAATATTGAATCAAATTAAGTACCAAGAGATGCCACACTTGAATAATTAACAATAAGTTGAGCTCAAAGTGTTTTGGCAATGGAACTTTGATGAATCAAATGATAATGAAAAATGTAGCACAAATAATCAAAGTTCCTTAATTGGAATTTCTCTCTTTTAAAAGATTAAAACAAGTTTAGAACAAAGAGAGACTTACACTTCAATTCCAATGTGGTGTGAAGATGTTGAAGAAGTTTAAACAATATAAAACCAAGAATCTTCACAAAACTTTCTTCCAAAAACTTTGATGAATTTTCATAAAATAAAGTTGGATCAATCAAAGTATTCTAATAAAGATAGATAAATATAAATCAAGTAAGAACAATGAATTTTTCACAAGAAAGTTTCTCTAAAATCTTTTCTATGTTGTTGAAAATGAATGCAAAGAGAGAAGGCTATTTATAGAGCAAATTTTGCACATACTGTCTTTTGCGGTCGACCTATCCTGCCATGCGGTCGACCTCAATATAGCCGTTGCGAGAAAATAGCCGGTGGAGTTCAAAAATAGACAGTGCGGTCGACCTAAAAAAAATTGCGGTCGACCTGAAAAATCAGGATTTCAAGATTTTAATTTTTCAAGGTTTTCTGATCAAAGTTGATTTTGAAAAAGATATTTTGATGGTTTTAAAAATGTTACTTGAGCTTTATGAAGTGCATTGCCAACTATTGATGCATTAACCTTACATAAGATTGAAAAGCAATTTGTAAATGATCAATTCTTTGTAGGCTTCATTGCTTGGTCTTCATACTTTCCGACTTGAAATTTGATCTCGAATATCTTCGATTCTTTCTTGATCTTCTTTGCATCTCATGTGCTTGATCACATAGTTTTGATTTGAACATTGAATGCTTTAAATTATATGAACCACACTTGTTAGCAACACAATATATTCTTGTTTGTTATGATCAAAACAATAAGGTCAAGTTGACCATAGGTCAACAGTAAACACCACTGCATGCATTTGTGGCATCATAAAAGGCTTTTAAAAATCTTTTTACATAGAATACAATTTCCCATTCCCACTCTTCTAAATTATTGTCAGATCCATACGTATGTCTACCATTATAATACATTGAAATAATTTTATCATAATTTTCACATGAGTGTAACATAAGGTATGTAGAGTTCCATCTATGTGATACATCCGTAGCAAATGAATGTTCTTCTAAACTATACTCCGCACACAAACTATTAAATGCTTGTTTTCTTGATGGTGATACATTTATGAAATTTATTGCTTGTCTAATTTTATCTAAGGATTTTTCAATATGTTTTAAACCACTTTTAACAATTAAGTTGATAATGTGACAAACACAACGTTGGTGAAAAAATAAACTATCAAATGCAGGGTTAAAATCAGAAATAAATTTATCAATAACAACCTTATTAACGCTAGCATTATCAAAAGTAAAACTACGAATCATATCTTGCATACTGAATTCTTGTATAATCCCTTTTAAAACTAAATGTATGTTAGAGGCATTATGAGGATATTCTACTAATCTAAATGCAATAATTTTTTTGTGTAAAATCCAAAGATTATCAATGTAATGAGCTGTAGCAGCAATATAACCTTTTTTGTTACCACCAGTCCATAAATCAGATGTAAATGAAATAACAGTCTCATATGTTTTTAAAGCTTTAATGGTAATTTCTTTCCTTTTGTTATATAATTTTACGGTGTCTGCACGAAGTGTATTTCTACAGTAAGGAGTATACCTGGGTTGAAGATAATTCTGCACAAGTCGGGTGAAGTGAACAGAGTCAATTAAGGAAAGGGGCATCTCAACGGCCGCCACATATGCAGCCATACCTTCGCGAAATCTTTCTTGCGAATACACAAATGTTGAAAGAGTAGTAGTACCAGAAGGTCCAGAACCACCAAAAACAAGCTGGGACTGTGTTGGGTCACCAACCGGTTTCGCTTTGCACGCCCTTGCTATGTGCCGATTCAAATGTGACGTGCTTGATCCGGGCTTCCAGCTCATTTTCTTACCACAGTAATTGCAGCACGCTTTCCATATATCAACTCCATTTTCAACACCAACTTTTTTCCTTGTCATATGTTGCCAGCAATCCGATGACTCTTTTTTAACTCGTTTGATTTCAACAATTTCCTCCTCTTAGATATCATCCAAGTCAATGGGAGCATTTTCGGAGATATCGATATGAGAGAGAGTACTAGAACTACCCCTGAATTGGTTAACTTCATCGTTGTTAAACTCCATACGTATCAGTATTGTAGTGTAGAATGTAGTTAGTTTCAAATTTGAAAGTTGAAACTTGAAACCGAGAGAAATATTATCACAATAATTGAAGAATATAGAGAAATAGAGAATTGAATAGAAATTATAGCAAACAAATGAATATTATGACGAAATGAAAAAACTTGTAAGTGAATTGTGAATTAACAAACAAAATACAACCTACTTATAGAAAAAAAAAACGTGGGAAAACAAAAAAAAAATTCAAATTTCCAATTTCAAATTTTCAAAAAAAAAATCTGCATATTTCAAATCAGATCAAAAATTAGATAAAAAATGTAGCAACCTGTGTTCCAGGTAGCTACTGTAGCTGCCTGCAAATTTGCAGGCAGCAGCAGCAGACACGGGCCAGAATTACGGGCCAAATTGGCCCGCCACACGGGCCGGCCCGTGTGGCTCGGCGGGCCACACGAGCCGGCCCCGGCTCGAGCCCAGTGAGCATTTTTGGGCTCGGCCCGAGCTTCGGCTCGATCCTACGAGCCTCGAGCCGAGCCGAGCCAAGCTTAGCCCGAGCTTTTAACGAGCCGAGCCCGAGCTACCCGAGCCGACGAGCCGTTTTGACACGCCTAGTTCCAATTAAGGTAATTAGTTTAGAACATAAGTTTACTCAATCTTTGTGGGATCAATATCCGGACTCTAAGTTCACTTTATTAGACCCGTACACTTGCGGGATTATAAAAATCGCAGACAATATACTCCATCATTTACTGGAATTAATAGGATACGTGAAAGAAAAACTTATTTCTGGATAGATTATATGTCTTTTGAAATCACAATAAATCATTCTTATCTCATTGCAAAGATCCTTAGATGAGTCAAGATTCCTTAAGAGTATCATTGGATAATTTATTTTAATGATTAACTTATTTGGTGAGATACCATTTGGAAACAATGTATTTAGGAGCTCCTTTCGGTAAAATTAGTTTATATCATCTATTGCTTCTTCGAAACTGACAAAATTCTACACTTTATACACGAAATAACTCAATTAGTTTGTCATTGAAGTAGTCAACATACTCGTATTTTGTTGAAAAAAAATTATTTGTGCCACACAATCAGAAGGAATTGCATATAATAATATTAAACTATATTATACATTATATATTTTAAGGTAATAAGTTAATGTAATGAACTATTTATTAATATTATTAATTTATAATGATGATATTGTGTAAGGATTTAGAGTATCTCATTGTTATGTATTTATTTAGTATGGAAGCCAATAAAACACTACGTTTAAAATGTCATATGCAGATTAATTCAAAAATTAATTTATATTAATATAGAATTGTATTAGTAATTATATTACATGTAAGTGTGAATTAAAATTTATAAAATATTTGTCATGTAACCTATGAAAATTAAAGTCATGGATTAATGAAGTTGTAACTTTTTAGATTGAAGGTAATGTTACATTTATAATATATTAGTATATAGCGCGTGCGATAGACGTGATATTGTAACGATATTATGATATTTTTATTCAAGTATATATGTTTTTGAAATTAAATAACAATTGTCCAAATTTCACTACATGTTTTACCTAAAACATATTCAAAATATTGATTTAAACAATCTTAATATTGGACTCAATTTACCCTAAACATTATTCAATTTCTTAGTACGCAATACCCTTATCAATAATATCATCATATTTCTTCTAATTACTGGTTGTTGACTTCTTTAGATTTTGTATCTCCAGAAATGAATTCTTAGGCTACCTTATTCAAAGAAACTAAAATTGGGAGAATATCTTCTTCTATGTTTGTATATAATTCATAATCAATCCATTGCTACAGTGGAAAAAAAAATGATAAACATTATTTGACAATTTGTCTAGATTTTAGAATCAAGATGAAAAAATTAATTGTAATCTGGCGTAAAAAATGCTTATCATGCATATGAAGTTAGAACTCAGAATAATATTTGATCATAAATGTCTAAGAAAAACTGAGATGTATCTAATATAGGTCACCTGTTAAGGTATGATTATTTGAGAAACAAAAGGTATTATATTTAAATAGAATAATGTTTGATCAAAAAAATTGTACAGAAATTGGTGTCTTCAAATTTCTGGCTCAATAAATTGATTCATAGTACTGTGAATCCGAAAGTATCACACACATTTCTTTAAATTGATAGAACCACCACAAACCATCATCTCAAATTTTACTACAACCTAATAAGATGTGTTCATCGATTTGATGTAACAAAAACAATAACATGCCTTCATGATTTTTTTCATCGTTTGACATAGTAAACACGTTATAATAAAATGGGTTCAAAAACATGGTAAAGGAGTCGAAGTGAACAAAATACAATATATATTTATAGAATATTAACTTATGTTTTCGCATACCTTGTGACATTTTTATAAATTGTAAAAATTAAAATTTCCCTTTAAAATTCGAATTCAAGATAAAAATATATACATATAAACCAACTTAAAACATAAACAAATGATCTTCTCAAGAAATTTGCACTTCGAAATTTCAACGTTTAATACAATAAAAAGTTAAATTGATTGGAAAACAAAACTTAAGTAATTCTTCACACAATTAGTATTTTAGAAAGAAAAAAAATTACATGCATTATACTTCAATAATTAACTTTCCGAACAAAGAAGTGATTTTTTAAAGCACTCTGTTTTTATAGGTATGGTGAGAATATAATCAGCGTCAAATTAATATTTGATAAAGAAACTTAAAATTGGAATATGACTAATTGAGAATAAAATGTTTAATGTAGAAGATGTAAATGATTTTCTAATTTTTTTTAATTGTAAAAAAAGAAAAAGAAATCAAGGAATACACATTTTTTTCTTTCTCTTTCATATTAGTTGAAAGATGTTTATGAACTTTAAATTATCTGAGAGTTATTAGTTTTATTTAAAAGATTTTTAATGAGAAAATGAAAAGTTTAGATTGTAAATATATGAAAAATATTTTTTTTATCGACAATGCGATAATAAAATAAAATAAAATGTTAAAAAATTTGTACATTACATAAAATTAACGGTAAATATGATATTATTAAAATGTTTGAGGGTAAAATAATAGTAATAAAAGTTTATCCCTTTAATACTTTTTAATAGTTTTTTTTTTTTTTTTTTTGAAATAAATTATTATCTGCATGTAAAAAAATTAATTCAAAAAGTACACATTTTTTTTTCATATTAATTGAAGGACGTATTAGAAACTATAAATTATATGAAAGTTATTGATTTTATTTAAAATATTTTTAGTAAGAAAGTGAACAGTTTAGATTGTAAATATATGAAAAATATTTTTGTTGACAATACGAAAAAAAAAATATTAAAAAATGTACATTAAGGGTGAATATGAAATTATTAAAAAGATGTGAGGGTAAAACAGTCCAAAAAAGTTTATCTCATTAAGCGATTTTTAAAAGTAGTATAGATTAGAGGTGGCAATGGGCCGAGCCGAGCCAGCTCGACCCATAGCTCGGAATGCTCGGCTCGTCAAACGGACGAGCCGAGCAACGAGCTCGGGTCAAACAAGCCGAGCTTAGGCTCGGCTCGTTTAACCCAGGCCAAGCTCGGCTTGGCCCATGAGCCGCGAGCTCGGCTCGTTTAGCTCGTGTTTTTTTTTTTTTTAACCCCTCTTACCGTTTTTTTTATTAAAAAAAAAAAAAAAACTCCTCTTGTCTTACCGTCATAAGTTTATTTAGTCGACAATCTAATCGATAGCTAAAATATTTGAAATCTTGAATACTAATAAGTATAAATATAAGTATAATATTAATAACTAATAAGTAATAAGCTATGTATTAAATAAATTATTAATAATTTAATAAGTAACATTTTTTTTTACACGAGCCGGCGAGCCGTTCGGCTCGCCGGCTCGTTGAGCTCGAGCTCGTGGCTTGTGCCAACGAGCCGCTCGTTGAACCACGAGAGCTCGGCTCGTGGTTCAATTACATTGTTTGGCTCGCCCACGAGCTCGTCCGTTTGACGAGCCGAGCCGACGAGGGGCTCGGCCCATTTGCCACCTCTAGTATATATATAGATATATTGTAAACTATGGAATTTGAGTGAAGAATCCAACTTTTGAGATTTTGGATATTATATTTTGATTACTATATTAATATTTTATAATCATAATAATATTTATTAAATGAAGAAATAAAAATTTTTCTTAAAAATTTAAAGAAAAAACTATAATAATAAATAAGTACAAAACTTGAAAAATATTAAGAAGTGGATCCAAATAATAAAATGACAAAAGAAAGGTAAATGTGAATTAAAATTTTTGAAATATTTTTTTTTTACTGTAACATATCTACTATACTATACTTACTATATATTAAAAGTGAGGATTAGGGATAAACTTTTGATTTTCTATTTTACCTTTATATATTTAGGTATATGTCCAAAATATCCTTACCCCTAAATTAATAACATTAAATATTAATTTATTATTTTAATATTATTATATAATTTCATAATATTTATTTAGTATTTAGTTAATTTATTATATTATCTAACAATTTATTATATTACAATATAACAATTTATAATTTTGTAATATAATTTCATATTATTACATTTTTTTTCATTTATTTAGTATTAAGAAAAGAAAAAAATTACTTCATCATTTAAAAAATATTATTACTACTATAATATCTTAATATATTACTTAAAATATATTACCCATTTGTGATGAGTGAAAAACTTGTGATTTCTTATTTTACACTTATATATTTAACTATATACTCAATATACTCTTACTTTCTTATTTAATAAAATTAAACATTAATTTATTATCTAAAAATTATAACGTTATAACATAACTTCATATTCGTATACTTTCTCGTTTATTTAATATAAATTCATTTATTATCTAACAATTTACAATTTTACAATATTATTTTATATCATCATCTTAATATTTTTATACCTTTTTCTTTCATTTATTTACCATTAAGATTATGAAAAGAAAAAAATTACTTCGTCATTTAATAATTATTATTATGAAAATATGACTATAATACATAAATATTAATATTTAAAAATATTAGATACACAATTTTAAAAAACGAATTGTCTACTCAAATTTCATTGTTTATACTATGTACATTATGAATGTAATAACCACATGGACTTCAATTCATAAGGTTACAATTTCATTAATTCATGATTTTTATTTTCATAGGCTACATGAGAAAAATATTTTAATATTTTTAATTCACATTTACCTCTTTTATCTTTTTATTATTTGGAGTGTTCTTCTCAATAATTTTTAAAGTTTTGGGCTAATTTATTATTAGAGTTTTTGTTTTAGATTTTTAAGAAAATCATTTTATAATTTTACTTCGTTATTTATTAATTATTATCATGATTGCAAAATATTAATATAAAAATCAAAATATTACATTCAAAATTTCTAAAATTGAATTGTTCTATTCAAATTCCATAGTTCAGAATGTGTACATTTTGAATCTAATATCCAAAATGTTACAATTTCAAATTCGTGACATATTTTCAAAGATTCGTGACATATTTTCAAAGGTCACATGAAAAAAAAAATTACAAATTTTAATTCACATTTACATACAACACAATTACATTATTTTAATGTAAATTAATTTTTGAATTAAGGTGTTTATGACGTTTTACACGTACTATTTCATTGATTTTTATATTCAATAATTACACGACGATTAGAATGAATGTCTTAAACTCTTACCAATACCATCATTATTAATTAATAACATAATTCATTGCGTTAATTTTTTGTCGAATAATATGCAAGTTATATAATTTCATATTATTGCATGTAACTTCTTTTGATTTTACGATACAACATGAAATTATTTCAACAAAAAATGAGTACATTGACTATCTCAATAACAAACTAATTGAATTATTTCTCAAAGAAAATGAAGATCTTGGTGATATAAATCAATTTTATCAAGATTGACTATTTCAAAGACAAACTAATTGAATTATTTCTCAAAGAAAGTGAAGATTTTGATGATATAAATCAATTTTATCAAGATGAGATCATAACTATACCATAAAAGTTATTCTTGAAAAGAAATTGTCTTCATATGCTCTTAAAGAATATGGACAATGATCATTGCAATGAATCAAAAGTGATTTATCGTAATTTAAAGAGACATGTAATCCATGTCAAAATAATCATTGGACAATCTGATGAAAAACAAATTTTTCTTCCGCATATTCCATTGATCCTAGCAAATGATGAATTATATCATTCAAATGATAGATGAACAATTTTCAGTAAGTTTTCATTTTGCAATTACAATTAACAAAGCCCAAAGATAAAAATATTACATATTATTGGAATATAACTACCTGAATATGTATTATCACATGGGAAACTATCACGGATTTTCAATACAAACAATAAGAATATTGATAGAAGCTGAAAATAAAAATAAGAGAAGTTGTAAAACGTTTACAAAAATATTGTATGAAAAAAGTGTTACTGTAATAAAGACTTTACATTTCAATTTATTTAACATTTTCATATTATATACATAATTTCATAAAAATAAAATTTAGTCATATATATTCTTTTTAACAATTTTAATTATTCATTTAACAATATCAATTACATCAACTACTTTAAAAAATAATATGAATATTTCAAAAACGTTATGCATATCATTTATCTTATACACAAGACGTACAACGCACATGTTTACTACTAGTGAAATAAGAGTCACGGATTAATTAAATTGTAGTATTTTGAATTGAAGTTCACGTAAATGATTATTATATTCATAATATAGTACATATATAATATAATTTATGAAATTTGAGTAGACGATTTAATTTTTAAAATTTTGTGTGTAAAATTTTAAATATTATATTAATATATTTATATTTTAATAATATTTATTAAAGGACAAATTAGTTTTTCTTCTTTTTTTAATACTAAATAAATAAAAAAGTTTAATAATGTGAGAATAATAATATGAAATTTTATTACAACATTGTAAAATGTTGATAGTAATTTAATTTAATACCAAATAAATTATTGAAATAGTATAATAATATAAAATTATATTATAACAATGTAATTCTTAATAATAAATTAATTAATGTAATAAATTATGTAATGTTATTAAATAGGGGTAAGGGTATATTAAGTGTATAGCTAAATATATAGGGGTAAAATAAGTATTCAAAAGATTCTCCATCATCTATCCTTTTTAGATATGTATATATATATGTATGTGTATGTATGTATGTATGTATTATAATGTAATAAAATTGTAATAATGTAATGTAATAATTGTAATTGGAAAGTAATTGGAAAGTAATAGATGTAGGTTTTTTGTTCATGGAATCAGCACAGAAACTATATATCACTAATGTTTACAACACAGTATCCATCCATAAGCTCCTCACAGAGAAGTAGTAGAAATGGAAGTGTGATTCATCTACCCAGAAAATAGGACCCAAGATTATACAAAGAGAGAAAATCCTTCTCCAAGTCTCGAATACAGTAGAGAATGAAGAGACTCAGGGATACAAGTCAAGCCATCCAAATCCAACGGCTTTACCATATCCACGTGGCAACCATCCAGGTTCCTCCATATAAGTTCAAAAGCGTGTTCCAAGAGACAATCCAAGTTTTTAACACGACTTTGCTGAACATCAATTTTTATAGAACAAACATGAAAATAACAATTGCAGAGAAGGAATAATCATATAATCACTAGAGAGAAGAATAAATTTGAAAATCGAGGCATGTGTATTATACATTGTCCTTAAGAGAGCTTTGTTCTTAGAGATGGCAAAAAAATTCGATACGACCAGTTGATCCGACCTAATTTGATTCCAAAAAATCTCGATCCGTGGATCAATGGATAGAATTTGGATCAAGGGTGATCCGATTCGACCCGATCCGATCCGCGATCCGAATTTTTTTTAAAAAAATTAAAAAAAATGTAAAAAAAATTAATTATTAAATATAAAATATATAATCTTTTATTGAACTTGATATAAAATCATTAATTTTCTACGTATGTAATGTTTTGTTGTATGAATTAAATATTATATTAATTATTTTATAAATTATGTATTGATTTGTTTATTGTTAACGAAAATATATAACGAAAATTTTTTAATGTTTGTTCCGATCCGAACTCGACACGATCCAAGATTTTTACTATTTGATCCGATCCGAAATTTCTTGGAGCGAATTTGAATCGGCACTGATCCGCCTCGATTCGCTCCATTGCCATCACTATTTGCTCCATCATCTTAAATACTCGAGGTTTCATTGTGCGAAACCAAAAGAAAACAGACAGGAAATGGAAATTTCGAGAAGATATGTGTTCGCATATTGTACTTTTAAGTTTTAAATGATATAATTCAACAACGATAATACGACTAACAAATTTAAATAGTTCATGGCCCCTCTTTCCAGAATTAAATCGACTCAACACACATGAAAATAATAAGGAAATAAACACTCGGGACATCTAACCGGGAAAAAATAGCGAAAAAGAACATTCAACAAAAGATTTTTGTATAATTCAGGCACCCAATAACAGGAAAATCTCAACTGCAGTAGACTTCATAGAGGAATAAAAAAACATAACCAAACAAAAGCGATAAATAACCAGCAGCAAACCCAATGAAGATTAATCAATAATCTTCTTCTGAGGCTAGATTTTATACACAGCACAAACAAAGGTGACTGCAAATCTGTTTACATTCAAGAAGCAGTGCTCCAAGTCTTTCTCTTGTTCAGCATTTCTATAGCTGCATGACAAAAATGCTCAGCAGCATCACCTGTTATTCACATAAGCAGGCAGGCAACGAATAATTTGTTAGAGAACATAAATTTTAAGTAGCTTAAAGGGGCAAAAAAGGATATCACGTTGCTTTACTTCATATTCTGGGAATATCAACTTAATTGATATTAATAAGAAACAATATAAGATGTTGTCTTACTCATTACAAAGTAGAAAAGCAAAAATACACATTCAAGGTTGTTTGAATGATATCCAAAACATTATTCAGATTGTTCGCTTTGAAATCGAACCTAATATCACAAATTTGTGATAAGAAGTTTGTTTAAGAGATACAATATCAGTTATAGCACCACAAGTGTATCTTTCAGCATCATGATGTTCGAGAAAGTACGACTCCAAATTAATCTGCAGGGTACATATATATTTTAATAGTTTATAACGAAAAAAAAAAAAAAAGCACTTACTGAGTTGAAAGATAAATCATTTGCTGGTCTTAGCTGACACTGTTCTTGAGTCCTCAAGACGAACTTCTTGAGGAAGGAGCTCGTATCCAATATGCAGCTCTTCAAACATTTTCTTCAGTTCGAGGGCTAGATCAGTTCTGCGTCTGCTTTTCTCTCCATAATCTTGAAAGTTGATAGTATGATTAAAAAAGACAGCCATCTTAATCTTGTTCACATTTTCAATCTCCTTCACAATTACATTGTGGTTGGGATGCCAGTGTTGCGGATTTTTCTCTAAATACCTGAGCATTAAGAATGAAATAAGAAAAATGCTTAGTGCAAGTTTGGCAAAGCTTATAATTGATTATAACCTGGTGAAACATCGTGTTTAATAACACATTCCATATGACCCACAATTTTTATCTACTTTTAATTACACATTTGTTAGGACCCACTACTTATAAGGACTTAAAAGCGTAGTCAAGCAATTTGCAGGTCACTGTAGAGGAAAAGGACTTGGCTTAATTTCATGAAGATTGTTCTAACCTTTTTGTTGTGTTTATAATGACAGAACTCACAGAATATTACTCCTTGTTTACCTTAGGCATGAATCCATAAAGGCAATTTCACAACATTTCATATTTGTAATATGAAAATGATCAAGTACCAACCGTTGGCACTTGTTATGGGGCCAACGAAGACACATGCAGTGGGCCCCCATAACAAGTGCCAACAAGCTGTGGGGGCCACTGCATGTTTTCTCCGTTGGCCCCATAACAGGTGTCAACGGTTGGCACTTAAAAAGGACTCATTTGTAATATTGGGTAATTTATCAACTTTTACTGTGAGCAATAGTGTTTTTGTGATCCTGGAGTATTGAGAGGATATTCTAACAGGTCTGAATTATGACATGTTTGGTACGAACATTAAATGTACATAAATGGATATAACAGAGTTCCCAGGAGGAATGTTTTCATGCAATGCTAACAATTTAATTACTGTATTTGTGGCTCAGTAGCTCCACAACGTTTCGTTTCATTTCATGCTCCTGCCTATTATCTCGATATACCAATGAAGATGTACAGTGTAATGAAGGTATGAAATACTTATTCACGAGTAAGGCAAGCTCTTCTATTGTAATTTATGGTTTTCTTTGGATATACGGATTATTCGGGAGAGAGATCGAGCTTCAAGAAATAGTGAATGGCAACACTAGCAGGCGGGCATAGAACTATCTTGATGAATGTGAACTCCATTATCAAACAAACAAATAGGTATATGATTTTTTGAATTAGATTAATAAAGGTAAAAGACCTTCTACAACACACAAGATATTAACTCTCTTCTTTAATCCTATCAAGTGTGGTCCAATCAAATATACCAAATATGCCAATAGAGATCAAAGAGATGACCTAGCATGTATTACAAAATGATCATCTCATCTAAAAAGATTAATTTTTTTAACAGGAAAGCAGTTTATTAGTTTATATTTGTAGACGCTTCCAGCATGTATACGACAATCAAAATGATTTTTTGTTCAGCTTTAATTAATGAATGCACCAACACTAAATCATCTTACTAAATATTCAGAAATTTCTGGCCACAAAGTGTTCAATGATTGGGCAAAATAGATAGAAATTTGTATTAAGAGAATATTACAATTCACATCACTTTGTTAACATAAGAATTCTCTAAAGCAAAGCATATCTCGTTGGACCATTCATATGCAAAATCATAAAAAAGTCGATAGTAATTTACATGACAAATTACTCATAAAGAAAATACTCAAATAGTGATTTATTAGAATAATCAGTTTTTTAGATAAATTTCTTGAGTTCAAATGCATGTGGAACTGGTAGATACCAATTAGTTAGGGAAGGGGTATTATGGGAATAAAATGTATGAGTGATTTCCTATAAATGGGGGATTGGGGAATAAGTTAGATATCGAGAAGTTGAGAAGAAAAGTGGGAGAGAATAAGGTCTCTCGAATGCCTTGATTGTTATTTCCTTTTATCAAATAAATCATTTCCTATACACAATTCATCTAACAAATATTATCCTAACTACCATACAAATCTTCAGTTATCATTCCTATTGTATTCAATTTCTGTGGACAGATTCTACAAATTCAGCCATCATCCTTGTATATTCGGCAACATCAGCAGCAACTTCCAGCAATACCAGGTGCAGCAAATTAGGTTCCTATCAGGAACATAATAACCATTCAAACTCATATTTATTGCCTATAACTATTTTGACCAATTAAGGACAGTGGTATTAGACCATAAGTTTCAAGATTTCAACACTAACCCTCAAACTCAAAGTAAAAAGGCACCAAGTCCCAAAGATTTCTTTAAATTGCTTCATATTGCTCCCTCGCCTAATCTCCAACTTATGCTCAAGTGACCTGGTTGTACCCTCAATAACCCAAAAGTTAAAAGGAGGGTGTCATAATTTTTCTTCAGATAAAATAGCAAATTCCCCCCAAACCAGAAGCTGCAATTTCTACCTGATCTCTAATCCAAAGCTACTACTACTAGTTTAAGACGTATAGAGGATAATTGCAAATCGGTTGGAAATTAAGAAACACTTGAACAGCAAAATAGCACAACTCATTATTTTTTGCTAAGATTTTGGGCTGCAGCTCGGCCACTTGGTTGTAAAAGGTGACAAAGGGCAAACGGTGCCCTTAATATGTTCACGTCTTGCAGGCGCGGCTCATATTTCAGCCAAAGATTTGGCAAGGGATCAATTTGCAATATACGGGTTTAAGTGCTTTTGCACAACCTCAGCAGGACAAATGCAAAACCTTCAGAAAAAGGAAGAGAAAGTAAGAAACTTACTTCTTTATTTTTTCTTTCAGAGCACCTATTTTCTCAAGTGGTGTCTTGAAATCAATACAGAACTCCAGTGAATCACCCATATCCGGGCTTCTGTAGAAATTGCTGATAGGTTTGGTCGCCAAAACAGAATTTGGATAGTATATTTTCTCATTATCAAATCTTAGAAAGACTGTTGTCAAGATATTCATCTCTTCCACAATCATCTGCACACAACAAACAGAATTTAGGAAAAGACTATAAACAAGAAAGTACAATCCAACCTATAAAAAATACCTGAACACCATCAATAACACAACGATCGCCCACATCGAAAGGATGCATAACAAATACAAATATAATAGCTTCAAAAACAGTCTTGCAGCTGTTCCCAAAAATAAATACCGCCAGAACAAGCTGAGATGAGAGAAAGACGAGCACTTTGGTTGTCGCTATTCCAGTCAAGAGAAGCCACACTATTATTATAACAAGGAGTAGGATTACTGTAACTAGCTTGTTCAATTGCTTTATAGCAGTTTTGGTATCATTAAGAGCATGTGCTAGAGCTTTGCGGCCTTTGTAAACTTTCACCTGCATAGATAAGAGATATTAGAAGGTTGTAGAAGAGTTCTGCCCCCACTCAGAGAAATTACCAACGGGTGAATTGCTTGATTATATGAATTACGTATTTAGGACCATCATATGGCAAAAGAAATTGATACACCAAAAAAAAATTATTTGTACAAAGAATGATGATAATAGCAGGTTGGTTGATAGTTATTGGAAATGACGCTAATGACTTTAACATAAAATTTTATCTGGCAATCATGCATGACGTAAGGCTTAAGGTTTTTATGGAAATGGTTTTCAAATATAATGCAGCAGAATTGTTTGCAAATAAAAGAGAGATTGAAAAGGCAACCTAATAAGTAAAAAGTTAAGAGTTGGTGTTTTGGGGGGGGGGGGGGGGGGGGGTGTCAAATAGCCTCTGTACTTTTGGTATAATATTTGTTTAACTAACAAAAGTTACTTTTCAAAGTCGAACTTTAGTTTTCACCAAACATATCGTAGGAACCAAAAGTACTACCCACTTATCCATAACTCATTTTCTAAAAAAAAATCTTCGAGTAAAAATGAAAAATGAAACCCTAACTGAGTCGTAGTATTAATTTTATTTTTTTTACATCCATTAGTACCATTCTAAGATTATTCTGTCTTAAGGTAGTATACTATGTCTCTGAGATCAGTTCACTAGGAATGTGATGAGAATTGGAACAGGTCTCACATACCACCCATTCTGTCAAAGCTTTCCGGTTAATCTGTCCAGTATCAGCCGTGTCAATCATTGGGAACACAAAGTCCACCTCTTCTTTAATCATGAATCCCCTCAAGTCGATTTCATCAATGTAGCTGCCCAACAAAAGTAACTTATTATATAGCCCCTGTATGGTTGGAATTAAAATCAGATTTTTAGCAGATTTTAATAAAAATTAATGAAACGTGTGGTTAAAAAGTTGTGGATACTATGAAATGTGTAGTTAAAATTAATTGTTGGCTTTGATTTTGAGAAAAAACTAAATTTTAATTTCTTTCAAACGGGGTGATAATTGTGAAAGAGGTGGGAATATAAAATAGACATCAAGAACATGTTTGGTAGGAGTAGACAGTAGAAAAGACAAGATTTTCGGCCTCTCGTTCTTTCTTAATTTGTCCAATACCCTGCATTCCATCTTACCAAGCGTCTCATGACAGTTTAATAAGTAAAAGCATTTGCTCACTTGCAACTAGGCTGAGCTACATTCCTGAAGATGTGATATGCAGCAGCAATTGCTTCCTCTTCATTAGTAATCTCCTTATCTATCTGTTCATTACCTCTGTCAAAGACAGTTTCATCGATTGCACTTGAAAGAGTGGTGAGACCCGAATTAGATATCGCATCAATTAACATCTTCATGGTCCAAGCAGAAACTTTTTCTTGCTTCATCTGATGGAGTTTGTTGATATCAATCATCTCTTTCTCCTTCTTTTCCTTGCCTTCCTTCCCCTTCTTTGTCACGGGAAAACTGAATTGACTTGCATTACTGTTTGTTTTCCCCAACATCTGAGCTGACTCCATGACTGGTGGGCCAGATAGGGTGAATAGAACGTACTGGTGGAAGATAGATTCTTGAATCCTATCAAAGAAGGAGTTGACATGAAATGAAGATGCCAAAATCTTTAGCAGTAAAGTCTTCAAGAGCCACAAGAACGCACCAATGAGTAACGAAGCAATAGTCCAGGTAATGTAATCCAAAATTTTGGTGGTCAGACGGGTTCGCTCAACCCCTTCTTGAAATAGCAAAACCCAAGTGAAAAGAACCAAACTCAACCAGATACAGACCCGAACGCTCTTCTTCAGGCCATAAACGAAATACAGGACCTTCTTCTTCAGTAAATAGTTGAGCTCAATCAACAAAACAATAAAATGAATTAACCATTTAGTAACCAACATGCCACTAAAGGTAACCAAAACAAGCACACACCATTTCCAAAATCTCAAACCCCAAAGGCTCCAATGTTGAAACTCATCAACAGTTAAGCTAGCAATTAAACACCCAACAACGCAGAGAAACAATAACCATTCAACCAAAACCTTAGCTTTCACTTTCCTGTACTTCAACTTCTTTCTACTGTTCACTCTATTATATATCTCCTCATCTTCATCCACTCCTCTGATACCACCAGGTGATGACATCAAGGGTGTCTTAGGTGTTATTGACAATGTCCTAATATTTTGCTTTGTACTAATACTGTTAACATCAATTTTATTAATAGGCGAGCCCCGAGTACTTGATATTGCATGTTCTTGACCTGATGATCCATTTTCTTCAAACATCCTATTATCAAGGGGTACAGATTGTTCACCAAATCTTGATTTTGGTTTCGAGTAAACTGACCTTGAAAACGATTTTCGTCTAGTAAGTGTCTCAGTTGGGATTTTCGGAGGCCTGTTTGCACTGGGACTGAACCCCACATCTGGTGAAGAGCAACTCATCGGCCCCGCATTATGAGCATTGTAAGGCGAATCATGCGATATCCTATGAGGTGAATCTGCTGAAAGTTTAGACTTATGACCCTTAGAAGCATCTAAATTTGGTAATTTTGAATCTTTTTCATTGATGTTAATAACGACATCACTGGGTGCTTTCTTGTTCTCCGTCATGCTTATATCTCCACCAGTTTTTTCAGCTTTACCATTTGTATCCATCCAAATCTATCAAAACAAACAGAAAGCAAAACAATATTACGCTCCCAGTCACTCATCAGATTAAGTCTGAAAAACTGGAAAAGAAATTTAATTCTTTTTTCCAGGGAAGTAATTTAAAAAAAAAAAATGAACTTTCAATATCTTTTTTTTTTTTTTTTGAAAACTAAGAAGGTCAAATTGATGTAATCAAAGCCATTTATCCTTCTTTGTGAAATGACTTCTTCTACGAGAGATAGCTTTAGCAGCAAAATGGAACATAAATTTTCGCGCCAAACAAATTTTTTTTATTTTTTTATTTTTTTTATTTTACTTATTTCTACATTTTAAATAAAAAGGTAATAAATCTAGGGTATTACCAGAAAAAGAGTCGCTAGTGGCTGCAAAATGTGAATCTGAAGAATATAGAATCAAACTGCCATATACCAGTACCAGTTTGCGACTCGAAATGATTCTAAAACCGAATATTCATATTCAAACTAAAAAAGATGAAGCTTTATCCAGATTCAACTTAGATTTAGAGCCCAGCTTTTTATCACTCCCGAATGTGGGTGCGTGTGTGGAAGGGTATAGGGGCCGCAGCAGCAAAGGGTGCAAAGCCGGAATGAAATTTCTACGAGGAGAGAGACAATAATAAGAATGAGAAAAGGAGAAAGTATTTGAATATGACACGTGCTCACTTCTAGAGTAGGACATCTTAGGCTACGTTTGAGTGTTAACATTTTTAAGGAAAATGTCACACCAATGAATTTATTTTTCACTTTTTTGTGTTTGATTATTATATTTAACCTAAAAAATATTTTCTAACTAAAATTACATTAAGCACAAACAAGCTTATTTTTTAAGAATATCTTTTCTCACCATTTTGCTAAAAAAAATTTTCTCACAAAATTGGAAAATATTTTTTTCTACATTTGCAATCAAACACACTCTTAGTTCATGTTTGGATACACGTATATCAGCTTATAACTTATAATCATTTAAGCCAATGTTCTTTAACGCAATCATTAAAATATACTTTATAAATCAATTTATAAATAACAAAATTTTCCAAGCAATTTTTTAATCTCGTACATTTTCTCTCTACACATTTCACATAAAAAATATAAGTAAACAAATTTTTAATTGCTACACTATTACCAAATAGAGCCTTAGATCCTTACACTCCATTTAGCTGTTTGAAATATGTTTATAAATAAAATATTTGTTGTTTTCGAGATAAAATAAATGGTTGAAAAGATGTTCAAAAATGTGTGTGCGCTAATAAAGTGATATTGAAAATTGTAATTGATTATAGCCATTGTTTATAATTGGTTACGGAAAGGTAAAAAAGCATGTGCTTGGTAACTTATTTATTAATAAATTTATCAGTAATAAAATATTTCAAAATATTTTTTAATTACATACATTTTTTTAAATCGTTTTTCAACCACATATTTTACCTAAAAAATATAAAAAAAATATTTGTAAACAAAAAGTACAATTGCCGAGCAACTTTAACGCAATCATTATTATAATTTTTAAATAATATATTTTCACAAACCACTATAAATACATTTTCGCTTTTCACTTTTTATCATATATTTTACCTCAAAAATATAAATAAATTAATTTATAATTGTTATAATATTACCAAACATAGCATAAGTAGTTAAGAAAAACAAATTGTGGATCTCAATAGAATTTTTGTTATAAAATATTATTAAGCATTATCAATCAAACAAGCACCACTTGAATTAAGGTTGTGTTAGATTGAAAATATGGAAAATAAATGGTAAAAAAATATTTTTTAAGAATTGATTTGTCTGAAAATTATTTTCCTGGAAAATGTCAATTGAAAGTGTTTGATTAGATTAATTTTTCAGGTGAAAAAGTGGAAGATTTTCCTAATTTTGTTGTTTGATTGACATTATTCTTCATGACAAATAAATCAAAATTTAACTATTTTAATAAAAAAAATTAATTTTTCATTCATTTGTACTTGATAATAATAATGTTAATTTCTGAAGAAAAAAAGAACATAAGTCAATTAACAACAAAAAAATGATCAAACCTGACGCAAAAGAATTTTCTACCTTATGTGGAAAATGTTTTCTCAGCAAATATGTAAGAAAATATTTTCAAAACAAATGAAGTAGTTGTGCTTTAAATTGTTGTACCTAAGAAAACATTTTTCAAGACAAATTTTTCCAATCAAACACCAACCAAATGCAAAAGGTGAAAAATATTTTTCATAATTTGACATTTTTCAGGCAAATCAAGCTGTACCAAACACAACCTAAATGCTATTCAGGTCACCGTCACCCGATTTTGAGTGAAGATGCGTTCTGATCATCTTCAGTTTGGTGCAATCAAGTCGTGGCTAACGAAATATTCTAACCAAAATTTTATTGTTTATACTTTATATATATATGTATGTAAAGTATAAACAAAAAATTTTTGGTTAGAATATTATACCAATTTATGACTAATATTCTAACCAAAAAAAATTTGTTTATACTTTTTATATATATACACACACACACATGCATATTAAGATGGATGATGTGGAAATTTATGGTAGTCAATTAGTCATAAATTGGTATATTTTTATATTACCGGAGCGTTCGGTAAGAGGATTTTTTTATTTTTTATTTTTATGATTACAATTTTTCATTCTATTTTTTAACGACACATATATTCTATCTCTAATTTTCAACCACACATTTTACCTTAAAAAAATAAAAAAGTCAAATAAACCAAAAAAATTAGAGCTTAAAGCCGCCGAACGGAGCGTACATTAATTAAATTTATGGAGTCCAGGATGATTAGATTTTTTAAGCATGTCGAAGTTGAGTGACTTGATAGCTTCACATAGATGATGATTGACTTAGATTCAACTTTGCTCAACATTGGATGAACCAGAGGGGATCAATGCCCACCCGTCACTTGATGGGTGAGCATTCGTTGTCAGGTGGGACCCACTGAAAATTCCCCGATAGGGGGGCCGCTATGTGCCTCCTGGACGTACTATATAATTTCCGTTGGATGAACACCTAGATTCAACTTTGCTTCAACGTTGGATGAACAGCAATGCATTCTATCCTTTATATTTTAATTTATATCTAAAATAACACTTCAATTCTTCGTTCAATTTTCCATTTTGTAAATTTTTGTAACTTTTAAAAAATATTTGTTAGTGTAAATTTAAAATATTTTTCATGACAATATGAATCTTGAAACAAGAAACACATCTTAAATATGTGCTAAAATATTTTTTATTGTACAAGTGAGAGAAGATTTTGACAAAGAAGATAATTTTTTAAATAAACAATAAAATTAAAAATATATAAAAATCAAAGGTCAATTTTTTCATCCCACATATTTTAAGGAAAAATAACTTCATATATCTTGAAGAAAACATAAGTATACAAACACGAGTATATACACCATAAAGTTGCTTTCTTGATGATATATCCTAGAGATGACAAAAAAATTCGATTTAATCCATCGAATCCAAGATCTGATTCGAAAAAATCTCGATTCGTGAATTGACGGATCGAATTTGGACCTAGGGTGATTCGATTAGCGATCCGATTTTTTTTAAATCGAAAATATATAACCTTTTATTGGATTCGGTATAGAATCTCTAATTCTCTATATATGTATTGTTTTGTTGTATGAAATTATGAATTTGAGATTATATTAATTGTTTTATGAATTATGTATTGACGTATTTGTCGTAAATGAAAAAAGATAACAAAAATTTCTTAATGTTTATTTTGATATGATCCGATCCGAACTTGACTCGAAATTTTTACTGTTTAATCCAATCTGAAATCTCGCGGGACGGATTTGGATCGACACCGATTCGCCCCGTTGCCATCACTTCAAAAGTAGCCCCTGTTTTGATGTTCATTTTAAAGAGAAATTGATTTTTAAATAGTGATTTTTTTAAAATATGTGATTGAAAAGTAGAAAAAAATTATTTACGTGCATAATATTTATTGTTTGAATATGTATATAAAAATGAGTATGAGAAAAAAAAAAAAGGACTTTAGGAATCTAAAGGCTAAATAAAAATATAATTGGGAACAATCTTTCCAAATTTAGGACTAAATTAAAATTTATGGTACACCCATTTTTTCCCTCTTTTTTTTTTTTTTTTTTTGGAGAATCAAATCAAATTTATGGTACACATTTGAAGCTTCCATTGTGCTAAGCAATAGATAAATACCATCTTTTTTTTGTGAACCAAATAGATGAATATCATCTAACTCTGACAATTTAATTCTTGTTTGACTCTCTTTAAATTAAAATTCTTTATTTCTCATACTCATGTTAATCACACATTCACATTATAAAATATTTTGTACGTATTTTTTTTCCTATCTAACTTATGATCATTGAGATTTGATTAGGGAGTGAAAAATGAGGTGAAATTCCAATTCTATACATTCTAAAGAATTTCAATTCCTTGAATTCTAGAAAAATGTGACCTAATTCCATAGAAAATAGTGACCAAATTCCATAGAAAATAAAAGTGTATTTGATTAAAATATGAAAATTTTTAGTGAAAAATGTATTTTTCATGAAATTTCAATGACTATCAAACACACCCTAAGCAAAATATATTATTTCAATTTCCAACCCAATCTAAAACTAGGTTTAAGAAAGAATTTACCACCAAAGAGTGCATCCCCAAGTCCCATTGCAATTAGTCAAATGAACAATAAAAAGTCAAGGGGTTGTTTAACTACTCAATTTTCTAAGTTTTTAATATAGAATTCTGAATTCTAGTTCTATGTCCACGTTGATTTTATCCTGAAATATAAGTTTATTTAGCTTATCATAAGTCATTATGGAATAATATTTAGTAAGTAATATTTGATATTGTTTGAAGATGGATTAAAAAATTTAAAGTAAAAAACATTATTTGGGTGCCTATGCGTCCAATTATTTAAATTTTAATAACAATTAAGTATTTTTATACAGAAACGTACCTTCTTTTTTTTTCCCAACAATGTCAAGAGTTGCATGAATTAGCGATCAATGAATGAGATAACTTAATCTCGTATGCTCAAAATGACAAATTCGATGATCCTCACAGCGATAATTATGTCATCATACAAGACTTTCAAAGTAAGGAAATTTAGATGAAATAATTGTAATATATCACATAAATTAAAGATACAAATACTAAACTAGATCGTGTATTTATTTCTCTAATACAATTTTCACTTATAAAAACCTCGCCAATAGTAATTTTGAAATAAGATTTTGGAATGTGGGTCGCGTCAGTGACGGATCTATCACATGGCGAGCTACCGTGCTTACCCGTATTTGATCCGTCGGGGAAAAAAACTAGTTACACTGTGTTTGTTAAAAGTTTTTTTTATTATTATTTATTTAAAAACATGTTTTTTAAGTAAAATGTATTATTGAAAAGTGGAAAGAAAAAATATGTATGGTAAAAATTGATTTGAGGAATTATATTTAAAAAAATGTGTTTGCCAAACAGAGGCTTAGGTGGCGTTCTGTTTGTATTTTATTTTGTATTTTCATTTTGGAAAATGTTTTGTATTTCCTGTTTTTATTTTTATTTTCAATGTTGCTGAAAACGTGTTCTGTTTGTCATTTCTGAAAACTGTTTTTGAAAATGAAAAGCTGGAAAACACGTTCTGTTTGAAATTTTGCAGAATACAACTTATACTATTTTCAATGAATTTGCTTCTGAATTATATTAAACAATCTATATTGTTTAACTTTTTTTTGGACCAAATAATAATGTCATTAATGTTCAACTCCAAAAAAATATTATAAGAAATTAATAACATAATATTCAAGTCCAAATTACTTCCATAATACATGTAACTCTAATTACTCATACAGAGTTTGATTAAACAAAATAAATTTAAAAGTCATCTTGACCTTGTGGAGTAATCAGTCCACATTTGATTCAGGCACATTTCTAGGATTAATCATAAGTCTTGCCTGCTACAATTCTCATGTGGTACATTTCTAGAATTTTAGTAGATTTTTGTGCATTTTGATAAATTTCATTTAACTTGGTTTGTTTTCTTGTATTTTGGTACATTCGCACACTGGTACGATTTGCGCATTTTGGTCGATATCATGCATTTTGTATATTTTGGTGAATTCTGGTATATATAGTGTATTTTAGTACATTTTGAAGCATTTTTTAACATTTCACACATCTTGTTTAGCACAGTACAATTGACATTGTTTTCGTAAATTTTAGAGCTATTTGCGCATTTTGGTAAATTTCTTGGGCACAATTTGAAACATCTCACAATTTGGTACATATCGCGCTTTTGGTATTAGATTAGGCATCTTGGTGAAATTTTGCTCTTTTTTGGTAGATTTAGCTTTGTTTAGTAGAGTTTTGCGTGTTTGGTACATTTCGATTCCATGCAGTTTGGTGCATTTTTTGAAATATAATAATAAGAATTCTCATTTAATTTTTTTTTGTAATGTTGATATTGAATTTAATAAAACTTTATTTAAGCTTAGTTCCAAGTTAGAATAATTCTCAAAAAAAAATAAAATTAATCTTTATTTAGGCTTAGTTCCAAACTAGGATAATTCTAAAAAAATAATAAAAAAATAAAAACTTTATATTAAGCTTAGTTCTAAGTTAAGATAATTCTATAAATAAAAAAAAAAAAAAAATCCCAAAACGCGTTTTCCGCGTTTTGGACATTTTTTGTCGAAATACACACAAAACGCCCAAAACGATGTTTCGGGCGTTTTCCGTTTTGTGTACAATTTTTTTTTTTGTTTTCCAAAATGCGTTTTCGAAAATGGTAAAGAGAACGCGTTTTTAGCGTTTTCGAAAATAAAAACAGAAAACGACCTCAAAACAGCAAACAGAACAGGGGCTTAGATTTTTTGACATTTTTTATACCAAAACTTGAAAAATACAGTTATTTGACATATATCCATCCTAGAAGATTTTTTTTTTTTTTTTTTTTTTACCAATATTCATCATAACTGAACAAAATTTTTGGATCCATCCTCGGTCACACTCGCATTTGCTCAAATTTGTTGACTCCATTTACAAAACCTCATGAACGTGATCATAATTAGGCACACCTTTAAATGACTCAAAATCAATTTTACCATTCAACTAATATTTCACTCGCATCATTATGGGTGGACAAAATAATCAAATTAAATCAGAACCAAACAAAATCAATCGATTTGATTCGGTTCTACATCGAAAAAATAATGATTTTGTTCTTAGAATCAAGAATCAAACTCAAATTTTTTTTTATATATAATAATATATATATTTTTACAAATCAGTGGATATTCATCTCACTAAAAAATTCACATCTGAAATTATAAATGTGAAATGTATAAAAATGTTATTTACCACATATTTTACCGTGGAGAAAGATTTTAAGTCATAAATCTAAATTATAACTCTAATTCATTTCGCTTCTTTTCAATTATAAACACACATTCATACTGCTTTACTTGCACTCCCATAACACAGCAATCGTTGCACTTCTTAGTCACCATCGACGGCGTTGATGTTTATTTTTTAAAATTTATGTATATATAAACATCCAATTCGTCAATTCTCAGGAGTTAACCAAAACTCAAGTTGAAAATTTCATCCCTAACTCACATGACGTCACGGTAGAATGGGCAAAGTTAGACCTTCATCGTAACATGTAACTATAAGTCTAAACGACATTTATGTTCGATTCTCTAAGTTTTGACGAGTCGGCGAGTTTCCTTTAGACGTATTTTTTCTTCTTTGATTTAGAATAACATGTTACTTTTTCTAAACTTTTATTTTGTTAACTAAAAATTTCATTTTCTATTTAGTAATGATGTAGATGAATTCTAATGAAGAAGTGGTTATAAGCAAGTTTTAATTTGCATTTATTATTTAAAAACTCAAGTAATGGTCCCAGAACCAAATCAAACCAACCCAAACAAGACCAAACCAGAATTGAGCAGTTTGATTCCGATTTGGTTCCATATCTTCAAAAAAACTAATTGGTTCCAATAGTGTTAAAAAAAGATCGATTCATGGTTTGGTTTGTGACGTAGGACGGAAGCAAGCAATGAATTTCAAACAAAATCTTTAAAACATAAAATTTGAAATCCGCCAAGAAAATTGAGAGAAATCTCAAGAATTTTAATAATCAATGAATGAATAAAAAAACAATGAATTAACCCCATATTTATAGGGTCATAGAACGAAGAAACGTGTTCTAAATTAACTAGGAAAGCATAAAACATATTCTAGATTAACTAAATAAAATAAAGAAACATATTCTAAATCATCTAGGAAAACATAAAACATTTTCTAGATCAAATAAAATAAAAAGAATTCAAGATAAACTAAATAACAAAAATAAAACTAAAATATTAAAACACTGTTTTCGCTGCCTAAACGATCTCGAATGTACAAAATCTATTGTATATCAAGGCAAAGCAGTGTGCTGCACCCGTCTCGTCGAGCTACCCAAAATAGACATATTATGGGCCCAAAACAGAGGTCGAACGTCAAATTTGGAAATTTCAGCTACGTTCATTTTCGGTCTAATTTTGTCTCGATTCTGTCCTAAATTAGACTCTTCCACCTCCAAATAACTCGACCCCAAGGTACAATTTGAACTCAAAAATTTCCAAGCTATTAGCCACGGCGACGTCTTGCTCCTTTGAATTTAAATTTTTCAAACCCAAGGATTAGCGCTTTAATAAATTGGCCAATTGAAATATGTGGTTTCGTGAATAAATCATCATCATTATCGGGTTGTTCCTTTAAGACATAATAGGTAACATGTTTAGCATGTAAGCAAGCCACCGAAATTGTTTCCACGATTTTTAACTTTTCAATTTTATCCTTCAAAGCACAATCTTCTATTTCTTCAATGATGTATTCTTTGCTTTCATCCTCATAAATAAAATTCACTTTTTTCTCTTGAATGTTCATCCTGTCACTAGCGAACACATCTCCCGTCTCATTACAAGTGAATCCCTCTTTTTCCTCAAATTCGAACCACTCAGTTGATTCTTCTTAGGTTTGGAATGGGTCAACCAAGCGGGCTTGAGTTGGGTCAACAAAAATCTAAGTTTCAGCGGGATAGCAAAATGTGCTTCATCTAAGAAAACATCTTCACTTACAGAGATGATTTCTTTTGGTTCAACTTTATTCATGCATTCTTTATCTTCTAAATACTTTTCTTCTAAGGAAATACCTCCATCTTCATAGATAACTTCTTCTGATTCTTGGAAGTTAGTATGAGTATCAAGTTCGTAAAGATCGATAGTGAATTCTTGTACAACTTGATAAGACGGCTGAAATTCCTGATTTTGAATGCAAAATTGTTGTACATTGTTTAGAGGAAGAAAACGTTTAATCATTAATTTCTTCATTCGTTGCCAAGTTCTAATTTTATTTTTGTCTTGTTGGATATGGTCTGTCTACAGTCCATCCCACCAAATTGGTGCACATCCTTTGAGTCTATAGTTTACTTATATGACTTTTCGATGCTCCTTGATTTTCCAGTAGTCAAAGAACCTTTCAACTTCTTCTAGTCAATCAAAAAATTTTCAACTCTCAAGTTTCCAGCGAAGTAGGGAATATTTGCCTTAATACGATACTCCTCGCTATAATGCACATCCCTAGCCACCCTAGGGTTGCGCCCTCCTCCAGGATGGCCAAGGGAAACTCTCTCAACTCCATCTCGGTTGGCAGGGGTAGGAGCGTTAACAACGGGTGCGTTAGGATTGGGTTGATGCCCCAACAGTTGTTATAGCATGCCCTCCAACCTCTCCAGCGTTTGCCGCCGCTCGTCAATTGCTGTCCATATATCTGCATCACATTTCCTACGACCAACGTCACGAGGGACTCTTTCGGCTTCGTTGTTGGCCATTGAATAAGGCAAATCCTCGCTCTGATATCACTTGACGCAGGACGGAAGCAAGAAATTTCAAATGAAATCCCTAAAAGATAAAACTTGAAATCTACCAAGAAGATTTAGAGAAATCTCAAGAATTTTATTAATCAATGAATGAATAAAAAATAATGAATTAATCATCTATTTTTAGGGTCATAAAACGAAGAAACGTGTTCAAAATTAACTAGGAAAACAAAAAACATATTCTAGATTAACTAAATAAAATAAAGAAATATATTCTAAATCATCTAGAAAAATATAAAACATTTTCTAGATCAAATAAAATAAAAAGAATTTAAGATAAACTAAATAACACTAAAATACTGTTTTCGTTGCCTAAACGATCTCGAATGTCCAAAATCTATCGTATATTACAGCAAAGTAGTGAGTTGCACTCGTCTCGTCGAGCTACCCCAAATAGACCTATTATGGGTCCGAAATAGAGGTCGGACGTCAAAATTTCAAATTTCAGTTACGTCCCTTTTCGGTCTAATTTTATCTCGATTATGTCCTACATCAATTTGGTTCTTCTGAAATCAAAATCAAACCAAACAATGTCCATCCCTATGCAACATGCGTGATTTCCTAGAAGCTTGAGTGCTATCCTAAAAGTTGTAGACTCATATATTTATTAGAAAATAAAATACAACACAAAAGTAATGTGATGACCACCATTAATGAAACCTCATCAGTGTGATAATAACATGATACTTTAGCGGAAAATTTGCACTTTCAGTCCTCACCCTTTTCTTAATGTAACAAATATATCATCAACTTTTTCAAAAACTAATTCATTCTCAACATTTCACAGACTGTAATTTATAATTTGTAATCATTAAAAAAAAAAAAAAGGATTTCCGAACGCACAATTTGTAGCAAAACTCGTCATTTCGTTTATTTTGACTATTGAGTGATGGATCTGCTGAATAACCAAAAATAAAAGACAGCAATAAATCTAGATAATCCACCCACCCATCAAAATCTATCTCCACCAGTTAGTAAACCTCCAAGCTAATGATTCTTATTAATCAATTTGTTTTTTCTTTTTTTATTTTTTTTATTTTCCATAACAAAAATATGAAAATGCTCGTATCATTTAAGGTGAATAGATGAATAAAATATTATTTTTGAGGTAAAAAAAAAAAAAAACTAAATACTACTAAATGCTTGGCTTTAGAGTACATACATTTGCGGTGGCAGAGCAGGATGATAATAAAAAAATTGGACTTTTTTTTTTTTTTTTTTTGTTACAACTTTTAAGTTTTACCTTATACCTATAATTTTAAATTCAAAAAACGTTATGATCATATAATTATTATTATTATTTTACAACTTTTATCTTGTACCTACAAAGTTTAATTCAAAAAACATATGATGAGCTTATAATCAATTTCTTTAAAAGTATTTGCTTCAATGAACATAATATTGTACAATAAACATATGTAAAAATATAGATGATCTTTAAATTTTTCAATTTGAATTCTTAGTCTGGAATTATAATGTATTAGAATGGTGCAATAATAATTTTTACACCATTTTATTTTCATTAAACTTGTACAAAGTAAACATACTCACGATAATCCAAACTCCAATTTGTATAATTTAAGCAAATTAATTCACAAGAATTTATATCTACCCAAATTATCATAACAACAAATTAAAAGCCACATTATCACATTATATACTCGAAGAATAAAAATTAATAACACTAAAAAAGAGGATTATTATAAAATAAAAAATAAGATTAAAAAAAAATCAAAGAATTGAGTGGGGGCAGGCTCCCACTTGGTCCGCCGTTTTGTCAAACAAAGCTAATTAGTAGTATTATAGTAGTATTACATTAATAGACAATGTTAGTATCTAGAAATTATAAAAGGAAAAAGAAATCAATCCATTTTGTACTATATTCAGCTAGTGTTTGATTGCGGGCGGGCGGGCATGGTTTAGGATTGGTAAGGTCTGGTAGGTGTTGACGTAAGTGGTTGAATGAGCTTATTTGGGGAAGATTGTTTGGTGTAGAAATCGAACGATCGCTAATAATTAAAAGGATTTGGACGATGTGTGAGGAACAACAACCTTCCCACAATGGGATGTTTATTTATGAAGATTACAATGAAAACGAAATGCCTCCAAGGAGCACAATCACATTGAATTGCAAAGTAATTGAAAGTTACAAGAAAAAACTCAAAAGAAATGAAATTACATATTCTCTGTTTTTGAGAGTGATTGATCAGATCCTTGCTTCTATGTTCTCTTTTCTCTTTTGTACTTCTTTGATAGTTTTTCTCCTAGCATCACCTGAAAATCGCTCGTCGCCCTGCAACTACCCACTTTCTCTATATTGGATGACTTGTTAAGAAATTGTCATATTAATTGCCGCCATTACTCTCATTACTCAACTATTTGTAACCGAAATTCTTGGATCGTGGGGATGTGATAAAATTGCCCATCAATTATTTAATAACTACCATTTTAAATGATAATGAGGCGTCCCACTCACCCAGATCTTTGGCATCTTCCAGGCTTGGGCGATACTGGTCCTTCGCCCAATAAATTTGCTTTGGGCCTTCGCTTAACAAATCCGTCTTAGCCCTACACATGCATTCATTTTGGATCCACTATTTGGGCTTCTTAAATGGACATCATTACTATGTGTCAACAATTACCCCCCAATAAAGCCAAATTAATATCGATTTTTAATCTTGTGCCATATTCATCTTCTACATTTTTCCTGCGATTCTTGGAGTCCAAAGTGGTGAAAGATTTCCAATTATACCTTTTGTTTGGCAACGACCTTCCATATCCACAAAAGGTACATCACAACGTTACATTAATTCAGCCATGTATATATTGCCCATTGAAGAATCCTGAGCTTTTGGTATTCCGACTTTTCCTCTTCCCAAGATTTGACTATTTGATTTTGGCTGTTACGCATGTATATGGCCATCTAAATTCCATCTCCTCGCCCTTTGTCCTTCTATAATGTTATGCCTTCGTTGCATGCTTAATGTCTCCATCCTTATTCCTCATTATCCAGATATGCTATCAGTATTCATCATCACGCAAATGATTAATTTATACCCAATAGAATAAGTATTTCCCTTCTTAATAGAAATATTTTCTTTCCTAAATCATTTAGACCTTTCTCAACTTTTCCATCTGCCTTGATGTTTTCTTTGGTATGGGAGATATAGGAAACATTTTTTCAGTCAATGAATGTTTTCTCAACACCCTTTCCATTTTTGATCTTCAGTGGGGGGCTCTTGATGTGAAACAATGGTTTGCTGAGAGTGCTTGTTAGGCCATTTGCCTATCCTTACAGCGATGCATTTAGGAAGGCGACCAAGGCCAATTTATTCATATTCTATGGTGATTGATGGGAAAATAATAATGGTCTGCTTCTAATTATAGCTCGTAGGACATTTGTGCTTGTACTTTTCGATTTGTAATGAATTTTTGATAATAAAAGATTTTATTTGAATGTAATTCGCTCTACTTTTATTTGAGTATAATCGTTCAACTCTCTTTACTCATTTTGAATACAATGATATTTTCATTGTGCGCCTAATATCTTGATTCTATTTGTGCACAGTATTTTCTTCTATCTGTTCACTTTCCTAGATGGAAGGAACATTCTCCTTTAAATATTTTTCATTAATGAACCTTACGTGCCTTGTATTATCTAAATCTTCTAAGTGATATGCTCCATTAGGTAACACATTTTTCACCCTATCTGGTCCTTCCCAAATAAGCGACCATTTTCCATACTTTGGATCTTTACTATCTAAAGGGAGTATTGTCTTCCAAACTAAGTCACTCGAACTAAAAGACTTGGCTACGACCTTTTTATTATAATATCCAGCCATTTTCCACTTTTGAACTTGCAATCTATCTAGGACATTCAACTTTAGCTCTAATTGATTGCACATCAATCTCCATAGGCAACATTGCCTCTTGTCCATAAGTAAGTTGAAAGGTGTTACTTTAGTGATTGAGCTTGGAGACGTTCTATAAGCCTACAATGCTTTATTCAAACATTCATGCCAACTTTTGGCATTTTTGTCTATCATTTTTCTTATAATATTTTTCAAAATCTTATTGGAAGATTCCGCCTGCCCATTGGATTGGGCGTAATAGGGTGTCACCAATTTAACTCCAAGTTCACTCAAGAACTCCTTCACTTGATCTCCATTTAAAGAAGTTCCGTGATCCATCAATAAAGTTTGTGGTATCCCAAATCTATAAATAATGTGATCACGAATAAATTATATGATATTCTTCTAAGAGATCTCCTTTAAAGGTATTGCTTCTACCTAGTTAGAGAAGAAATCTGTTGTAACTATTATAAACGTGTGTTACTTGGACGATGGGGGATATATTTTCCCTATCAGATCTATCGTCCAACCTTTAAATGGTCAATGCTTAATAATGGGTGTCATTTCTCTTGCTGGCACTATTTGAATTTGACCATGTTTTTTACATGCTAGACAGCTTTTGGAATATTGAACGCACAATTCTCCCATCTTAGGTCAAAAGTATCCGCTCCTAATAATCAACAATCTCATTCTTTGACCAGCTTGATGAACTATATATTCCTTCATGAACTTCAGCCATGATTGTTCTGGCCTCTTGAAAACTTACACATTTTAGTATACCATCTGAGCGTTTCTTGTATAACTCATCATCTATTAGCACATAATTTAATAAGTGTAGCTTCATTTTCTTATTACTCTCTTTGTCAGGTTTTTTTAAAAAACTTTTTATTTCTTCCCTCCAATCCACTACATCTCCAATTTTGGAATGAATATCCATCCTTCTCGCCCTCTGTTGTACTACGGGAAATATTACTCCATATTCACAAGTGGATTCCAAATTTAACACCTATTAATAGCCCGAAGCTATTTGGGCTAATTCGTTTGCTAAGTCGTTATACATCCTGTTAACATATTGAAGTTCCACTTGATCAAATTGTTCCAACAATTCTTGGACGATTTCATATTGGCTTATGATAGAATCACTTTGGCACTTAAAATCGTCAATCAATTGATAAATTACTAATTGCATATCACTCCTAATAATTACATTCTTTATTCACAACTCTATTAACAACTCTAAGCCTACAATCAATGCTTTGTACTCAGATTGATTATAAGTACATATTCTATCCAAAGTGAAAGCAAACTTGTAATAAACCCCTAATGGATTTATTAACATTATTCCTATCCCTGCACCTCCAACAATTTTTGATCCGTCAAAGTATAGAAACCAAGATTTTAATTCAAACGAGTCGACTTCTAGCTCGATTTCTTTAGGTACATCGAGGCATGGATGATCGGCCAAAAAATTAGCCAATGCTTGATTTTTAACAACCTTTTGGGGCATATATTGTATTTCAAATTCCGATAGTTCCAACATCCAAAGACCAATTATTTGGTGTAAAATAGGGCGAGAAAAAATGTACTTAACTAAATTTACTTTAGAAACTAAGTAGACAGTTACATGCCATAAATTAGCCCTTAGTTTTGTACATGTAAAATACAATGCAAGACATAACTTTTCAATAGCAGAATAATTACATTCACATTTTGTTACTGTCTACTAAGGTAATAAATCACCCTCTCTTCACCAAATTAATCTTCTTGTGCAACCATCCCAGCTATTGATTCTTGCTCAACCGACATGTATACTTTCATTGGCCGTCCTTGTATAGGTGAAACTAGCATTGGTGGACTTGATAGATATGTCTTCAGGCTATCAAAAGTCTTTTGATGTTCCTCCTTTTAGAAGAATTCATCTTAATTTTTTCAATTTTAAAAGAGGCGAAAAAACTTCCGTTCACATTGTGATTAGAGATAAAATGTCTTAAAAACTTTACTTGGTTTAAAAACCTTTGCAATTCTTTCTTGTTACCCGATGGTTTGGCCTCTAAAATGGCCTTTGCTTTAATTTTATTAAGTTCAATTCCTCTTTCGTGTACTAAAAAACCAAAGGAAATTTCCAACATTAACACTAAATGCACATTTAAAAGGGTTTAATTTCAGTTTGTATTGCCTCAGTTGCTCAAATGAGCGTTTTAATTGTTCAAAATGGCCTTCTTCTTTAAAACATTTGACCACTAGTAATCTACATAGACTTCAACAAAGTCGTCTATCATGTCATGAAAAAATTAAGTTCATTACCTTTTGATAAGTGGCCCTTGCATTTTTCAGGCTGAAAGACATAACTACCTATTTATAACATCCTAAGGATCCAGGGCATCTAAAGGCAGATTTGTATACATCTTCTTCAACTATATAAATTTGATTTTATCCTGAGTACCCGTCTATAAAAGAGTACATTACATGTCCAGCTGTTGAATCTACTAATAAATCTATGGTAGGCATTAGATATTATCTTTGGGCATTGCTAAATTTAAATTTCTAAAATCTATACACACCCTAATACTACCATTCGTTTTTAACACATGCATGATATTAGATAGCCACTTTACATACCTGGTTATTCTAATAAAACATTCCTTTAACAATCGCTCTGTCTCTTTCTTTACTTAAGGTAATACGTTAAGGGCAAAATGCCTAGGAGGTTGTTTATGAGGTTTAAAATTTGGTTTAGTTGATAATCTATGTTCTACCAAACTTTTATCTAAATCAGGCATGTGTTCATATTCCCTAGCAAAACAATCTTTGTATTCTTTTAACAAAGTAATTAATTTATCACTTACCTCATGGCTAAGCGATTAACTAACAAATGTTGTGCTATCTTCCCATTCGTCGCCAATTCTTACCTTTATCAAAGAATCTTGTGCTTGAGCGTGCCCAGGTTTTGCAATCCCCATTACTTGATCATCCAGGTTTTTTGTAGACATTACCTCCTCTAAGCAATCCACATTGTTGTCTTCTCGGTCAATATTCTACTCCAACTCGAACATTGCTAATTTGTTCTTTAAGGTTGTCAATGTTGCTTCTTCCTTTCTTTTCTCTTTACATTCCTTATTGAAGACCATTAATTTTTCTTTGAAGGCTTGAATCTTGTTCATGTCACCTGGTTGCTGACAACTCATTAGAGTTCTTTGATGGTCCTTTTTGCCAAATACTGGCTCTTCAAGGGCACTATATTTGGTCTCATTTGATTGAACATTTTAGTAAGTGTGTCCACTGAACATGGCTATTCCCTGCGTGCTATGATCTGAGTCTCTTCTTCATCTTGAACTACTTTGACAGGTTCATAATTTCCTTCATACATAAACCTTTTCACTGAGCTCGCTTCTTTGAAAAAGGGCCTATGATCTGCTTGCACTACCTCTGCTTCATCTTTATCATTCCAGAAAATCAGGCATTGATGGAGCGATGAAGATATGCAGCGACTTCCATGAATCCAAACCCTTCCTAACAACACGTTATAACTAGTAGGGACCATCTATGACAAAAAAGACTGTTGTCCAAATAGTGGTACCCACTATTATATCTAGTGGCATCACTCTTTTGACTGAAGTGGCTCCTCCATTGAAACTTTTGAGAATGACTTCTATTGGGATCATGTTGCTTTCTGTCTTTGCAAACTTTCTCATCATCCTGGATAGAATATTGTTTATGGATGCACCGTCGTCAATAAGTACCTTGGAAACCGGAATGCCATTGACTAAAGCCTTCACATATAATGACCTTAGATGCTTAGTTAAATTCACTGTAGGTCTCCTAAAGATAACCTTTTCACCTGAATCAATTTCCACTTCTTGTTTATCTTCTATTAAATCGACTTCTTGTGTCAAATCAATCTGCAGGATTTCATTTGGAATTTCTATATTCTGGACTTCCTTCTTATCTTCCTCTATCGCTTCCTCTTCAACTATCCAGCCTGTAGGGGGCAGTATCCTTAGAGGTGACCTACACTTCTCAGAGTGAGGTACCCTCACCTTTCTTTTGGGCGTCTCATATAATATGTAGTAATCAAAAGAACGCCAGACGGTTTACCCCACAAATCCACCTCACGAACACCTTCCTGATATAGTTGTTTCAATGAGTTATTGTATGAAACTCCCCTTTTTCTTATCTCTACTTCTAAGTCAGTTTCCTCTTCAATATTAATCATACCACCGTATTCTTCTCCATCATATACCTCTTGGGATTTTGGCCTTTTTCATATTCTAGCATGCACGCTTACTCCTCATTATCTTACCTTTCCTCTTCTTCATTTTCTTTACTTTTGAATTCATTGGCTAGTAAATAATTGTTAGCCATGATAGGAGGTAGAGTACCAAATTGAATAGTGAGAGGGTCTCCCTGGATCCTCTTCATCTTCATCCTTTTTACCACGTTCGAATATTGACTTTCCAGAAGAACTTCCCGGTGCTACTTCCATTGATTCACCCATACTGGCCTCTTTGTCATCTCTAAGAACATTTTTGTAGTCACTTTGAGTAAATTTGGCATTTCAGGGCATAATGTCACTTGCTATTTTTTCATCATCCGTCCATAGTTCATTTGGAAACTTTGTTGTGTCCTGGTCATTTCATTAAAGGGAACAACCTTTCATGCATTGTACTAGAATGAATGTCAAATATTTGGTTGACAAGGTTGTGGTCTGAATGTTCGACCATTGTTCATTGGTCTGAACTACTTCTCGAAAGGTGGTTTCCCATATAACGGCGTGCTTCGAATTATAATGGGTTGGAAACTTGGAACAATACTTGGACGATGATGATGTCCCCATGTTCCAGACTTTTCAGCATTCTCATATACTTCTCTCTTACATCTTGCACACAAGATTTCTTCTCATTTTCCCTTAAAACGTTCAAAAACACTAGGATAGCGTTCAACATCTTCATCTCCATCATCTACTACCAGCTTGAATTTTGACAACCCACTCTTAAAATCAGTTGTCACCATATTCACCCCGAGTGGCTATGGGAAAGGATTTTCATCTACTTCCATCTTCTATCTAGCTCAAAAGGTACACCCTGATTCAATTGCATCTTATAATACATAATGAAAAACCAAGCAATTATTAGTCATATGAGACCATGCATTGTGCCATTTACAATATTTTTTACCCTTGATTTGTTCAGGGTTTGGCAATTTATGTTTATCACTCAATTTTATTTGCTCGTCTTTATATAGCTTATCAAATATCATATCAAATTCGATCACATCAAAGGAAAACACCATAGCCTTTTTATTTTCATCTCTAATATGCTCATTTTGGACCATCGTTTCCGATTTGGCCATTAAAGGACAAGCATATGCATCTCCCTTAACTAAACCGGCCAAATATACTTAGGTTTGATCATAATATTCAGCTGTATGAATATCAAAATTTGGGTCTCTATAATAACTCCCTTTACTAGAATTTTTCGTTTGCTCTTCTTCTCTTATTAAACGTTCATACAAGATTACGTTAGCACTTAACTAAAAAAGATCAGGAAACTCTCTGTCCTGAAATTTCTTTTTTAGGTCAAAGCTTAGACAACTTTGGGCAATTTCAACAAACTCCTTTTCGTGCAAAGTTACATAACACTTACTCCTAGGTGTTTTAAACCTTTGAAGGAACACTTCTGCCCATTCGTTGAGGATTTCACATAAATTCACCAAATCGCCCAAAGTAACTTCAGATTTAGTTTTATAAAACTGGGAATGGAATAATTGTTCCAATTGTTGCCACGTCTGAACTGAATTTACTAGCAAGTTGATGAACCACGAAAAATCTACTCATGTTAATGAACTAGGGAATAACCTTATTTTATGATAGTCAGTTACTTCACCACATTGCAACGTGAATCGTCCTATATGTTCCATGGTAGAGACTTCTCCTAAACTAGTAAATAATGTAAATTCAGGTACCTTTTACCCTCTAGGCCATTGGTATGCTTGACCTACCCAATCAAGATATGGCTTCATATAGGTCGCATCCCAAAAGCCATTTGGTCTTGTACTATTTCGGTGATTTGATTCCTCAGCAGAACGTTAGGATCATATGGTACGCCTATATGTTGATTTACTGGTGGTATCACTTGAGGTCTAACATTTGGCCCTCGATTTGTAGCAAAATCACCATTATTTAAGCCATTATTACCATTAAGTTGTGCATTTTCCCCATCATTAACACGCGTGACTATTCTGTCCGTTATTCTGAACATTATCTTTTGCATTTGGGCTACCTTCAAGTTTGACATTTCATTACCAATATCCAAGTTTTCCATTTCACTACCCCCCCCCCCCCCGATTTAAAGTAGATGGACCAAAATGTGGTTTTATTCCCTGTTTTGGACTTAAAACTGGAGAATTATGCCCATAATCATTTTGGCTTGAAAGTGATGTCCTATATTTGACATAGTTGGTTGACATATCTGGCCCACTAACTTGTTTATGGTTTCATTTAAAGTATTTAGTTGTTTGGCCATGTTGTCATAATGTGCATTTCCACTTAGGGTAAACATTTTCGTATTATGAATATTTTGTAAATTTATTTGTTCAACAACATTGTATGTGAGTTCATCAAGCAACGCGCGCATGGTTCGCGAACTCAACTCTGTCATTGGCTCATAACGATTTTGATTATGTCCCTCTATTCCTAGAGTACTTTGCCGCTCCTCATATAATTTGATTACAGACTGGACCATTATTTGGCTTGCTCACTCCTTATTAGAGTTCTTATGAGTCATAATTCTTCATTTTTGTATCTTCGAACACCAAAGTTGTCCCACTGGGCATGTCAAATTGTTTCGCTCAAAAATCGAACTACCGATAACGATTTAAAGGATTCAAACGATGTGTAATGAACAACGACCTTTCGAGACAAAGTCCCAATAAGGGCTGCTTATTTATGAAGATTACAACGAAAATGTACAACACTAAATTGCAAAGCAATTGAAAGTTACAAGAAAAAATTTAAAAGAAATGAAATGAAATATTCTTTGTTTTGAGAGTGGTTGATCGGATCCTTGCTTATATGTTCTCTTTTCTCTTTTATACTCATTTGATAGTTTTTCTCCCAGAACCACCTGAAACCCGCGAACATAAGTTTTTCTATATTTTTATTTTTTATTTATTGTTTTGTTTATTTAAAGAGATGCAAATCCATCAATTAATGGTCAAAAGGGAGAAATAAAGGATTTTGATATAAAATTGAAAGATTGAGAATGAATAATAATAATAAAGTAATTTATTACATTTAATAAAAGTAGGGGCAGATCCACCCCAGAAAAATGTGGTGGCCAGTCTATATATATATATATATATATATATATATATATATATATATATATATATTTTACTTAGTCCTAGTTTATTAGCACTTAAAATTTAGATTTTAATCAAATTCAAAGTTAACATGTAATCTCAACTATATATTTTATGGGATCCACAACTTTTCAACCACACATCTCATTAACTTTTATCAAAATCTACAAAAAATTTAGTTTTTATCAATACCAAACATGGGTTTAAAGAGTTTTCGAATGAATTCTTCAAAATAGGCTGGGGTCATGGTCGAGTAAGGCCCCTTTGAATCCGCCCTTGAACACGAGTTGATGACGAAATATGCAAATAACAAAAGTTAATGATGAAATATGCAATATCTCTTATTTAACCCTATATTTCGTTGTTGTTGTTTATTATTATTTTTTTTTAATAAAAACAGGACCTGTCCCTTAACACGAGTTGATGACGAAATATGCAATATCCCTTATTTAAGACGATATTTCGTAATTTTTTTATTATAAAAATTGAATGTGATATTTTTGAGGTAAATATATGGTTGAAAAGTGATTTAGGAAGATGTACATTGTTAAAAAGTGATATAGGGAAATGCAATGTTTATAAATAAGTTTACCAAACTAAGGTTAAGTACATGTTTGGTGAGGATAGTTTTTGGGGAATTTCGAATTTTTAAAAGAATATATAATTGAAAAGTGATTGAAAAATGTTAAAATAGTAGTTCTCGTAGAAATGTTTGGTTAAAAATGAATTTGAGGAAAAAATGAAAAAAAAAAAAAACATTCACACACCCAGTGCTCTAAAAAGCGTAAAGTGTGACGAAGTGGAGAGATCGAACTTCAAGCTTAAGCGCGCATAAACGCGAAAAAGTCTAGCTATGTATGAGCGAAGCACGGTTAAAGCGTGAAGCGTAACGAAGCGTGAAGTTCAAGCTTCAAGTTTAAGCGCGCTTAAGAATAAACGTAAGTGATCTTTTTAGAATAGAGATACACACGTGGGAGCAAACAAGGCAGTCTCTGCTTGGTAAAAGTTTTTTTTTTACACAACAAAGAATGTAATATTTTTAAAGTAAAATACGTGATTGAAAATAATTTAGAAAAATATGTACAATTAAAAAATAGTTGAAAAATATGTTATTTATAAATTTATTCATAAACAATTTACCAAAGGAGACTAAATGATCCATTGACCCAAGAAAAAGAATAAGACAATCTATCCATATTTTAAAACGTTTTTACCTCTTTGTTTGACAAGTCAACCTGCAAATTAAAATATTAGGGTGTGTTTGATTGATTATAGAAAATAGAAAGGAAATTATTTTCTTTTTCTAACTAGATTTTCCAACCTCCAACCATGAAAAAATTTGTCAAGAAAATTAGTCCAAAACATGATTGTACCTAAAAAAATAATTTGCATGACAAATCTTTGTATCAAAAATATAAAAAAGAATAAACTTCTCTGATTTGACGTATTTTCCTGAAAATACGTAAAATCAAACACACCCAATAAAAAGCTACTTTAACCAACATTTGATGTTAGAGATAAGCCCAAGTTTAAATTAAAATATTGATAAGAAAGCTACTTTAGCCAACATTTTGATCATTTTTTATTTTTATGAAAAAGTGACTCAATAATTCATTGCCAACCCGTTTTTAAAGTCTATAGTTGATTTACATTTTTGATCCCCACTTGTCCCTTTTAAGTGCTACATTATTTGGAATTTATTTGAAATTTTAAGTCCCCTTGATAGAAATTTCTTCTTTATAAATAAAGAATATAATATTTTCGAAATAAAATATGTATTTAAAAAGTAATTTTAAAAAATGTGTTTAGTTAAACAATAGTTTTAAAAAATATTTTATTTAAAATTGTTGGAATATTTTGTATATAGTGACGCCAAAAAAATATAATAAGTTATATGAAATTCGTGCCGACAAATGGACGGAGTAACGACAAGGAAATAAGAAAAAGAAAAGAGACAAAGTCGAGGCAAATGTTGAACACTTAAGTAGAATTTGCCCTTCAACGGTACCAACGATTTATGGCAATCGGCTCCCAAGATACAATAACTCCCAATTGTATTTGTAGTACTCCAAAACACAAGAACAACAAGCTAAGATTATGATTTTTGTACTCCAAAAAATGAAAATGAAAGAAAATCAAAAGTTATGCAATAAAATGCAAAAAATTTGTTCAAAGAAGAGGAGAGAATGATATTGTGATGACATATCATTGGTGTGAGTAATAGGACATCCCAAAGTTCCTATTTATAGATGATGAAGGGTTGTGTACAGAGTGGTATGGAACCAAACAATGCATCTGTGCCTAGTTGGAACTCGTCAGGCTAATGGATAAGCTTGTAAGATTTATATATGCCCAATTTTAATTTAAGTTAGAACCAATAATTAATTCCAATCACCTATTTTATAAAATTCATAACTTTTCAATCATATATTTCATTAACTTTGCCCTTGTCTATATCAATTTTTTTTTCAAAATTTATTTTTAACTATATTCACACTATTCCCTTGTTTAACCCCATTATAATTTAACACATTTTTCCCTCTCTCTTCATTTCAGCCACACATTTTTCAATACATTGTTCCCTCTCCTAATTTTTAACCACACATTTTTGAAAAAATCAGTATTCTAAAATGCATTTCCCCAAAAAAATCCCATTTTAATGGGGACCAAAGAAGGGCTATAAAATATTTTGCACGTATTCTCAAAATTTTCTCTACTTTTCAACCACACATTTTTCAAAAAAATAACTATTCAAAACATTAATTTCTTTTTAAATGACGATGAAAATAGAGAAGACAAAAAAAAATTCAACTCCCTTTAAAACCTGATGAGACCCTGACCCGAATGGAATGAAAGGAACCCGCACTTCTGACCTTTGGTGCCACTCCCCAAACAATTATTTGGGAAAAAATATAAACAAACTACAAAAATAAAATAAAAAACTAAACAGGAGTGGGCGATGTCAAGGGTGGGCAAAAAAATCGTAACCGATATGAAGGAACTAGAACGAACCGAAAAAATTGGAACTGTATGGTTTTAAAAAAATAAAATAGGAAATCGGTTTTGGAAACGATAATCGATTGGTTTTCGGTTCGGTTCGGTTCTCAGTTCCACTTTTAGAACTGAAAAATTGAAGTTAGAACCGGTCTTTGATCCATTTTTTTTATGGTCTTAATTGATTGTTCTAAAACTAAAAATCAAAAGAATTTGTAAATTTTTTTGGTAAAGTGAAAATGATTAATTTCTTTTTATGAAGGTTGTTACGTCTCTATCTCATTGTAACCTTTAACTTCACATTTGGACTGAAATTCTTAATAAATGAAAATCGAACGAGACTAACTTATTAATAAGCGAATATAAAAATATTAATAATAATGCATCTCACAAGTTTGCTATATTGCCATGTTCGAAAAACATTCTAGGCCTTGTTTCCTATTTTGGTCTATGAATATCTTCTATTTCATGGAGAATCCTATACTTTTTTCGGGGTGAAAGGATTTTCGAAATCCTTGATCTTGGTATATTTGGTAAAATTTTATATCAGGTTATTAGCTCACTTTCCAAGGTTTGATACTCCTCGATAAGGCTCCTGAAAAATAATTATTATTGTAGAACCGAATGGTTTCATTCTGGTTTGGTTCTTACGATTCAATGAAACTGAATGATTCCATTTTATAAGAACCGAAAAAGTATGGTTCAGTTCCGATTATTGAGATACTCGAACCGAACCACCAAACGCCCGCCCTTAGGCGATGTTTGGGTAGGATAATTTTTCACAGACGATGGTACCTACCCCTTTGTCATTCCTATATCAAACATGAAATTTATCAAATCGGGTAAGATCTTGAAGGGGCTATGTTTATTATGTGGACATAGTTTTTTTTTTTTTTTTTTTTTTTTTAAATTATATGAAATATCATTTTCTATTCACTTGCATTGATTTCACTTGTTTTACTCTATCACTATTTGATTTATACAAAAATCAGATTTTTAACGAATTTTGATAAAAGTGAATGAAATGTGCGATTGAAGAGTTGTTAAATCAATGCAATGCATTATTAAAATTAACTGTTGATTTTTAGTTGAATTATAATTAATTTTTTATAGCTGGACGAACCATAAGCTTCATAATTTGGAGTTGCCCATATGTGAATGGCCGGGTGAAATTTTGAACTAGATCAGATTATCTGATTAAAGCTACATAAAATATTTCGTGAAAATTTCAACCACACCTACTTTAAATATTTACAATTCAAATATCAAGTTTTTAAGTTTTTTATACACAATTAAGTCCTAATTCATTTTAAAAATATTAATTAACAATATTATTAAAATTAGAGTAAATAGTCAAATAAGGACATATCCTTTTAGAACGCTTCCTATTAAGGACCTATCTTCTTTTTTAGCAACATCTTACTCTGAATCATCTTTCTTTATCCGATAAGGACCTCCGTCCACTCCCGTTAATGTTTTTTCATTTGTGCAACATATGAAACACCTTTTTGAAAAAAATTAAGGCCTATACTTTATATATTTAGTTAATGAAGGACCTATTGTTTTAAGTATCAAATAATATAAGGACCTATCTTTTCAAAGTTTTGCGTTATAATTTACTTTTATAATATCCCATCAAATTTCAAAATTAGTTAACCGTTCCCCGACAATGGCGCAAAAATTTTGATGCATGTCGCGACGCACCAATAAATAAATTTCCTCATTCACTATTACTAAGAATGTAGTAATGGAAGCAATGGTCGAACCCACGAGAAATAGTGAACTAAAATAGTTGCTCGATCAATTAGAATAGAATGAGGGGTTTTGTTGTTTGAATTGCTTAAATGTAAACAATGCATAAAAAGAACAAATAATTATATAAAAGAATTGAAATGGTAATCAATATTGTTCTCGGGTTCGATTATGCCCTCAATTAATGTTATACCTTCCAATGCAATGTATTTCTATTCCTAATTCAATTTATCAATCTTAGGTAATCAATAAGGTCCGATTATCTAAATTCTTCCTTATGTAAATTAAATCCAAAATAAGCTCTTTGATTAAATTCTAACCAATGGGTAACTCTAAACAAGCTCTTAGAATTTAACGCAAGGCTAGTGTGAAGCGAGAAGAGTCAGATTGAATCGGGTTACTAATTTCATAAGCTTGAATTAATAAACCCAAGTCGAATTATTGATAAACCTGTACGAGATTTATTTGCTACTAAAATAAAGATTCAATGACAATTACTGATCAAAGATCTGAACCTAGCACATACATGAATTCAGAGATTCAACAATTTAATTGGCCAAATCAAATTTATAAATCAACTAAATTCAATAAAACATTCAAAACTCAATAATTCGATAATTGAAATAAGGAAATAGATGCACATTGCTAGTTTCTAGGAAGGAAATAACATAATTGAATAACACAACCTTCCATTTGAATAAGATAGGGAATTTGACCTAGCATGGTTGTGGTAGATTCTTCAAGTTGATTCATGGCTTCACTTTGTTATTGATGCTCTTCTCCTTCAAAATCTCCCAAGAATGCTCTATATTTTTTCCCTAGTTTTTCTACAACCTTTTTGTGGTGAATTTTCTCCAACCTCCAAAATTGTGCCCTAAAGATCCCAAGAAGATATTCCAAAGATAGACTCCTAAACCAGTAAGGAAAGTACTCTGCGGGGAAGTTAAGGCCGTAACTTTGTCATTTTCGGCCGTAAATGGGTTACTGAAAATTTTAAGAATTTGAAAGTTACGGCCGTAACTTTGTCATTTACGGCCGTAAGTGAACATCTGCTAATCAGCGCCTATGCTTGATATTTTGATCGTAACTTTCTTTCCTAATGTCCGATTGTGGTAATTCAAAGTGCGCTGGAAAGAAGACTCAAATATCTACAATTATTTAAGATATTTCCAAATTCGAACTTATTCTATAGAAAAATTTAGCTTCAATATCTGACTAAAATTATGGATCACAATCCTTGCTGGTTTTTGATTTCCAACTTAACCCCAAACTTTCTTTGACCATAATTCTTTCCTCTAATCTTCTTCCCACATGTCATTATTGATTTGGAGCCCTTTGAACATGTCCTTGAAGTTTTGTTAGGTTTGATTTGTAGATCTTGCTGTCAAGCTTGCCATGATTCATCATTTTGGTCGGTTTTTTTTCTTTTTGCTCTTTGTGATCCTACCTAACACAAAACATGAAAATGCATTAAACACTACTTAAATAGGATCAAACCAATAACAAAATAGGATAAAAAGGGAACTAAATAAGTACTAATAAAGCACTTATCAAATCCCCCCACACAACCATTGTTCGTCCTCGAACAATGATGTTAAAGAAAAGAAACATAACTCAAACAAAAAGACAGACCTACAATTCGGAAAGTCAAGGTTACAGCCCACTTTTCTTTAGCATGAAAATTCAATTGCATAATTAGAGCGTGTTAGTTTTGCAAAATCCAATATCCTCTGAACAAAAATGAAAATCAATACCCCTGGCCCTATTCATTACCTAGCGTAGCTTGTATCCTCCTACCTCTCGTGAGTTCTCTCTTAACCTCTATCAATGATTTACTACATAGGTGTTAGTTTTGACCAATTCAAAAGTACAAAATATAGACCAAGCAATTCAAACCACTCATAGGTATATGTAATGGGAGTTAACACCCTCACTAGATATTTCTCTCTTCGCACAAAGTGTATAGGGTGAGAATTTTCACTCAACTCACTGCATGGAGAATTCATTAACATAGACTACTCAGATGTCATAATCGGAGCCAACAATAACACAAGTGCAAAGTAAAGGTCTTTATTTGGTTGTAACGGGGCTTTGAGTCAGGTAGGATAAAAGGAAAATATTTAGGCTAAGTTGGGAGGAGAGTTTACAAGCCGAATTGGTTCAACACGATCATTTCTTCCTCCACCTTTCAATTCGATTTTCCATGATTTCCTACTACCCAATCATTTCAACACTTAATCCTTGTTGTGTACTTGAGGGTTTATTTTCTCTACTGGGGTATTTTCTTGATTAGATTCCTTGACAAATTTATCTTTGTTTGGCCAATTGAGTGTTTGACTTTCTCAACTAGTAATTTTCTTGACTAAATCTTTCTTTTCCTTGCTTTTCTCTCTGATGATTTTTTTTTCCAAATAAGTTCACTGCAACTTGTTTCCTTTGACCACATTACCACCTAATCCTTAATTAGCACAAAATGAAGTCGACAATATTTTTGAAGCTTAGCTTGTCACATACTTCTCAACCAATACAAGCTTGTGAAGTTCCTTTCTTGTGGGTTCAAGATATAAGAAGCATGAAAGAGCGGGTATCCGTGACTTGTAGTGTGGCACCAAAATTTCAAAAGAAAGGCTAAGACTCAAAGGGGTTTCTATTGGTACATGTGTCATGGTAGGCCATTTTAAAAGGTCAAATTTGGTTTAACCTAATGCCTTTACTATATTTTGCACTTGAGCTAAGAAGCTACAACGACATGCACAAAAGAGCACATCCAAGAACAAACCAACCATGATACACATCAAAGCAATAAGAGCTTAATATAAAGAGTAAAAGTAGCTCATAGGCTCAAAAGCTCACAAATTATGGTTTATATGTATTCCTCCAATCAAATTATGAGTATAGGTCATTGCTCAGTCTTGGTTCCAAACTCACAATCCAGTGGACAAGGATAGAATGAAGTTACTCAGGGGTGTTATTTTATCATATATGTTGACCACAAAATCCAGATGGACCTTGGACCAACACGTCTCAGCTCCTCCCTCTTGAACACGTGGACTTCCTGCGCACTGTGACAAACAATCAGTTTGCAAAGGGGGCCGAGGTGGCCCCCGTTTGCACTCCAATGCCTAAGTCAGTACTCATTTTGGGCAAATATAAATATATTGGGTGCGGGAGATATAAGTGTGTAAAAGAGAGAAAAGGGAGTGAGAGAAGTATATTGTTAAGAGTGAGAAAATGCTAACCCCTTTCTTGGAGACAACGGGGCTTTATTTATAGAGGGACTTTTTGCCTTGGATCACGACACGTGGCATACTTTACACTTGTCATCACCCTAGCTCATGGAGGTGACAACCTTGCTTTTCAACCGTAATCATTGCTACATTTTGTAGGGTATGGGCGTCTGTCACGTCGTGGTAAAGGCAGTGTCCCATCACTGACTCCATCTCTCTTCTGGTCAGCGCCGTAAAGTGCCCCGGCTGGGCTTTAAAGCACATCAGCTAGGTATTAACCAGGTCGGTTTAAAGAGGTATGCTCGGCATACCACCTCGGCATTCTTCCCAGGTGATACTTCAGGCCTTGAGCTGTAGGCCGTGGTCCGTTGGGCCACTATTGGGCCTTCGCTGGTGGATCACTGCACCTTTCTTTGGGCCCGGATTCAATACTAGTCCCTCAAATTCGAAGGGACCATTCATGGTCGTGTAGGATTTGCCGTGATTTCACAGCATTAACTTTTCTAGGGAGTTAATAACAACATTCCTTAGGTAAGGTTCGGATCCGTATCATAGCCGATCTTCTGCCTCGGATTTTCTCTCCCTAGTGGCCAGGATCATACCAGCGCATTTCCTAGGTGGCGCATTCAATTCAGAGGAGCTATCAGTATTTATTTCAAAGGAATATATATATATATAATGGGAGGGGAGGGCAGCATTTCGCAGCGCGTGGCATTCACTGTGGTAGCTGAACAGTTTTGGCCCTCCTTTTGACGGCTGGCGCTTTGGTTAGCCCGTTTTCCAAGAAACATGTGTTACCCACATTAATCACGCGGCTCACGAAACTCAAGGAATCTAGACCGTTAGGATGCCTATAAATCCTTCTTCATTTTACCACTTCACCTTTTACCATTTTTTTTCATAATCTTTGTATCAATACTTTCGCGAAAGCTTGCGCCGTTTCTCTCTTCCTTGCGATTTTCATGCCTTTTCTTCAAGGGTAAATACTACACAGCATCCACCCTCAGCGTTTCGCAGTTTTTCTTGGCGAGCTCTTCATCCCAAGTGCACTGTGTCAAGCATTCGCCTTTTGAAGGTAAATCTCTTGATCCCTGTATATGCAAGACTTTCTTATTTTTAATTTCTCATTGTGGGTTGAGAATTTTGTTTTTGAACTTTGTTTTTCTTTTGTTGAGTCTGACTCTCTTTTAAAACAAAAAGAAAAAATGGAAAGAGTTGGGGGAACGGGTTCTCAGGAAATGTTAGCGATGGCGGTTCCCGTCAGAGGTTTCTGTCCCATCTCTTTATCGGTTTTTAGCTCCCGTTTCTTTAGGGAGCAGGTTAAGAGGAGAAATAGGAAAACCAGTGGCATAATTTATTTGAGTGATTCTGACAGCGAAGAAGAAAAACATCAGAACTACATGGCTCATCTGTCATCCGAGGAGGAATCCGCGCTAAGAGAACTCCGAAGCAAACGAGAAAGGGATTTGGGAAGAGAAAAGGCGGCGAGCTCCTCTTCAGGTCACTAGGACCTCGGCTTGATTGTTAGGGCACCGTTTAGGGCGCATAGGGAAGAGTTGGGTTTGACTGCGAAGGAGATTGCTCAGGTAGAGGATTGGGTTGACCAGGTCAACAAAGTTTCGGGCTACCATGTTGATCCCGATCCAAACCCAGAGTCATGGGAAAGCAGTGAGGTTGCTACTGAAATCCGAAGGATCGATTTGGCCGCGGCTTCGGCAAAATTCAGGTTGCCAAAAGGGGTCCATTTGGTGCACCCTACCCCTTCCTGCCGACCTTGCAGCCCTTCCCCAGGCCAGGCGGCTATATGCTGCGACGCCCTTTCTTGTGGGATGAGGCTTCCCCTGCATCCCTTCTTTAGGGCATTGCTTAGGAGCTATAACTTGTGCCCCTACCAGCTGGCCCCCAATTTCTGGACTCAGGCTGTGGGGACTTGGTTGGTGTGGCAAGAGGTCAACCCTGATCATCCCATCTCACTGCACATCATTCACACTCTCTACACTTTAAAGAAATCGGTTAGGAGGGAGAGAGACGTGAGATCGGATGTCAAAGACTGGTATTATTTGTCCCCCAGAGGCTCTTATACTCCCTTTATTACCGGTCACCCCACCTCGATAAAGAACTGGAGGAACCAGTGGTTCTGGGTTGCTGGGGAGTGACAGAATTCCCCTGTGGACCCTAGTCCAGAAATTACAGTTCCCCGGACTCTTTCCATACCTAGTGAGTCTTGTATTTACTTTAGGGTCTTTAAGTGTTATGCGTCTCTTGCTCTTTTATCCATATTCACTTCTCTTGACTGCTTCTTAACATATCACCGGCTTATGGCAGGGGACACTTTCGCTCACCTCCTCCCCGATACAGACCTAGAGGCAGTGAAGCGTTTGTTTGCTTACAAGGGCACTTTCCAAGGGGTTGCTGTTGTGAAGCACGGTCTTATGCGAGCCATGGGTAAGTTCGCTTCCTTCTTACTGTTTCATCCTACGCCTCTTTTTTCTTCTTCCTTATTTTCCTTTCTTTCTTTCCAGGTTCTAAGGATTTTCCGAAGATCTCTCTGAAGGGTCTCATGGCTACTAAGATTCCCCCTGCACTCCGCCATGGCAGTGAAGTGGAAAGGAAGCAGAAGGCGGTATTGACCAACCTGCAAGTCGGGGTGGCAAAGGAGGTCTCCGAGGCGTCTACAGCCCAACTTCAGGGCCATCTTCCAGCCCTGATGCCACCACCTACTCTGCTGCCTGTGGGACCTCAGAAGCCTAACAAAGAAAAGGAGGCCGAACCTAAGGGAGTCCTTCCAAAGGGGAAAGGAAAAAGGTCTGACCGGGGCGGATCTAAGAGAGACAAGGAGGCTAAGGATGCCTTAGTGCCTCCTCCTCCGTTCGAGGACACATCTGAACATGACCCTGAGGAGGAGCCCGCCCCTCTGAAGAGACTCAAAAGAGGTAAGGGCAAGGAATCCACTTCCGCGCCTCCACCATCAATGATTGAGGAACTGGAGGACGAGCCATCTGTGTCCATCCCAGGCTTGACTTATGAAGTGACACCAGAGGGGGCAGAAGAGCTTAAGACTATCAAAACCAGCCTCCTCCCCAGGGATGTCACTTTCAGCCCTTCCTTGTTCGAGTCCCCCGGTTCGCCTCCAGCCAGGGCGGCCTTAATTACTGAACAGTTTTGGACAGAAGGCTGGGCCGCCTTTTCCTCCAGTGCTACTACATCTTGGAAGTTGCTCGCTGCCAAGGCTATGAACGCCAGAGCTCTGGCCCTCATTGACGAGGTAGAGTCATCCGTGGAGGTAGCTCAACGGGACAAGAGGGATGCTGAGACTGCTCTCCGCCACGCTGATAATATGCTGAAGGAGATTAATGATTTGAAGTCCCAGCTGGCCCTAGCCCGGAAGTCTTCCTCCGAGGAGAGAGCAAATGCCAAGCGGCTCCAGGAGGATAATGATAGGTTGAAACATGACCTCCTGGCCTCTGAGTCTGATGTGGCAACATTGTGCAAAAAACTGGATGACTCTAACCGTGCACAGTCCATCGCCTCTGAGGCTCTGACCGCCGCCAATGCAGCCAAGTCCAGGTTGGAAGCCGAGGTGGCAGTAGCAAACGAAGAATTGGGGAGGGAGCGAGAGGCTAAGGCAAAGGCGGAGGAGGACCTTACCTCTCTGGAGAAGCACATGCAAACGAGGATCACTGAAGTCCTGGATAAGACCGTTGCGACACGGGTGGAGAATGCTCTAAATACTAGAGTGTCGGAGGCTGTCCAGAACTTCAAAGATACCTTTGAAGAGACCCCTGAGTACGAGGCCATGCAACGGGTTTTTGGGAACTTAGGGGCTAGGATGGCTTTAGGGGATGTGAAGGAAGCCTTCCCAACTTTGGATCTATCCTCCATTGAAGCATTCTACCCCGAGCCTCAAGATGCTCGTGCAGATCCTCTTGATGCATCCAGCAAGGGCTCTCCAGAAGGCATCCCTCCACAATGATCCCTTCCTATTTTTTCCTTGTTGTTAGCTAGTATGTTCGTTTTTGTTTTCTTCTTCTTTGTAAGTGCCCAGACACCTAATATTGTGAGTGTAGCCTTTATTTGATTTGTAAATGCCTCATTTTTATGAATGGAATGGTCTATTTATATCTCAGCGTAGCAACGTTTCTAACTGTTTAAGCATGAATATTTCCAAGTGCGAATGTTTCATAATTGTGTGATGGTATGTGGGACATTGTAAGTGTCTGTCTGTAAATGTCTCGATTTGTAAAATGCACTTGATTTAGAGCACCTCGGACAAGGATAGCCTAGTTCGGCTGGAGGGGCTCCTGTGCCTTTCCTCCTCGACCATTAGTCCAAGGCAATATCTAAAACTTTGGTCATGGATAGAAGTCCAATGGACCCTCACTGGGCCTTGTCCAATGTGCCATATTTTGAGCGTGCTAGTCCCTCAAATCCAATGTGGTCATTCATGAGCGGATCGAATTTGTCATCACTTCGCAGCAATAATTCTATTCAAGTTTAATCATTTGCTATACCCCTAGATCCGACACAGTCGATGTACCTATGTTTGCTAATTAGATATGATCTTGACCAACCTTTGAGCGATTTTACCTTTAAAACTCTATGGCACCTACACTTGCAAATTTGTATAAAACTTTTGTTAATGTCGCAGTGTAAATTCACCGGAGTCCCTTGTTTTTAACAAAGTTTATGCCCGGAGGAGGTGTGTGGTATTTGCGACCAAAATAACATAAACGTTTGTCTTTTAGGCTTATTCACATAGCACTTGGTATATATACGTCTTGTAAACGCTTTGTCCGGATGTATGTGTAAAGGTGTCAACAATTTTGCGGAGACGTTTTAACACTTCGCCCAAGAGAGCGCTCCGTATGTATGAACTAACTTAACGCACCAAGGATTTTGGTTTATGTGACAACATTTGGTTATATTTGAATGATTCCAAACATATTGCGCGGTGAATGACGGTGAACGAGTGCAGCACCTTAGATTTGAGTGGTTCGAAGCATTTATTGTATTAAAACTCCCAATCCTTACGTGGTGATCGTAGTTTAGCCTTACGATAGTCCCTTGTCCTTAACAATTTTTATGCATAGTGTGGACGTATGGCGTCATGACCAAAATAATTTTAGAATGTGCGTTTATCCATTATGGTTGTCTAATAGAGATTGGCGTAATTTTTAACGCAGCTCGCCCACGATTTTTTGAAATAATATGATAATGTTGCAATCATAGAGGAATTTAGTTTTATTGAAAATAACGGCGAAGGTGGTCCGTGTTCCAAGGATTACATAGAGGTACTCCAGACAAGTCCTCAATTATGTATGTTCCGGGTACCACCTCGGCAACGACCTTGTAAGGGCCTTCCCAGTTAGGACCCAGAGTCCCTACTCCTGGCTCCTGTGTTGAAGGAAGAACCTTTTTGAGGACCAAGTCCCCAATATTAAAGCGTCGGCTCTTCACCCTTTTGTTGTAGTATCGAGCCATCTTTTTCTGGTATTTGGCCATTACCTCTTGGGAATCATTCCGCTTTTCCATGAGGAAGTCTAAACCGGCCCTTTGCGCTTCCTCGTTCCTAACTTCGTCATAATGAATTTGACGAAGCGTAGGGATTCCGATTTCGACGGGGCATACCGCCTCGGCTCCGTAAGCCAGCGAGAAGGGTGTTTCACCAGTAGCGGTGTGCGAGGTGGTTCGAAGCGCCCATAACACTTGTGGTAGCTCGTCTACCCACGCGCCCTTTCTGAATTCCAACTTCCTTTTCAGGGTATTTTTTATGGTCTTGTTCACCGCTTCGACCTGCCCGTTGGCTTGTGGGTGATGTGGAGATGAGAATAGCTTCCTGATTCCCAAATCGTCACACAACTCATCCACGCTTCTGTTTTTGAACTGTTTTGCATTGTCACTAACCAGGGAATGTGGTATTTCGAACCGGCATATGATATTTTTCCAAATGAACTTGGTGGTGTTGGCCTCGGTGATCCTCATCAAAGGTTCCGCTTTGACCCACTTGGTGAAGTAGTCAATTGCTACTATCGCAAAGCAATTGTTACCAGCTCCTCTGGGCATAGGACCAATAATATCAATCCCCCACTTTGCAAAGGGCCAAGGGCTAGTCACCACAGTTAACTCGTGATGCGGCTGATGTGGTATGGCCGCGTGTCTTTGGCATTTATCACATTTCCGCACAAAGTCATGGGAATCTTTTCGCATTGTAAGCCAAAAATATCCCTATTTGAGGGCTTTCCGAGCTAGCGATAAAGCCCCGGCATGGTTGCCGCAGATGCCCTCATGGATTTCTCTCATCACATACTGCCCTTCCTCTCGCCCCACACATCTCAGCAAAGGAGAGGTATAACTCCGCTTATAAAGTAAGTCGTCCAAGAGCACGAAGTTCACAGAGTATTTCTGCAATTTTCGAGCTTCTTCGGGTTCGTTCGGAGCTGTCTGATGCTTTAAATAGGCGATTAGGGGGTTCATCCAGGATCCCTCTTCTTCAATCGCCAGGATCTCCGGTCCCGACTCAATGGAAAAGGTCATCATGTGCTCTACAGGGATCAGATTGTGGAGCTCCGAATCGCTGCTGCTTGCTAGTTTGGCCAGAGCATCAACGTTGGAATTTTCTGTTCTGGGGATGTGCTGTAACTCCATTTTTCCGAAGTGCATAGCTAAATCTTTTACCTTCTTCAAGTAAGCGACCATAGAAGGTTCTTTGGTAGAAAATTGCCCATTGAAGTGGCTTACAACAAGCTGCGAATCGCTGTTCGCCACCACGGACTTAATCTTCAACGCTTTTGCAAGTCTTAGCCCAGCTAATAACGCCTCGTATTCAGCAACATTGTTGGAGGCTTTGAATCCAAAGCGGATTGCACTGTGTAATTTAAACCCTTCTGGGCTTACTAGCAATATTCCTGCGCCGGATCGTCCATCAGCCGAGGACCCGTCAACGAACAATTTCCACTCCTGTCCATCATGTTCGCTGTCCTCGGTGCTATCTACCATTTCGACCTCAGGTGGATGGGTGAATTCATCTATGAAGTCTGCCAACGCCTGACCCTTTACGGCGGTCCGAGGCGTATAATGCAAGAAAACTGGCTGATTTCTATCGCCCATTTCAGTAACCTCCCAGAAACTTCTGGTTTTTGCAACACTTTCTGATGTGATCCAGACCACGGATACAAGCCCGCACAAAGATCTGTTGAAGATCAAAGGAGGACCGATGACTCGATTGCAAGCAAAGAGGGCCAAGGAAGCAATGGACAAGTTAGTTCAAGAAACAATGGCCAAAACAATGTTCGTGTCATCGAAAAAAGCAAGTTTCATGTTGGGGCCGAGCCAAAACGACGAGTGGATCAACCTCATCCAAGCCGTCGAAGAAGATTGCCAAAATTCGAGAATTACGGCCGTAATTCAAAAATCCTCACGGTCGTAATCAACCTTCTGCTTAAAACGGAATTTTGAAGAAATTGCAGTTTACGGCCGTAAAGATTATATCACGGCCGTAATGGAGTTGCTGCTTAAAAATTGAAGTTTGGACGTTTTGGACTTACGGCCGTAAGTCATATGTCACGGCCGTAAGAGTGAGTCAGAAACAAGTTTACGGCCGTAAGGAAAGTAGTCACGGCCGTAAACATGTATACGCGGAATTTTAGGTTATTTTTATTTCCTTATTTTTAGGTAATTGTTTCCTTATTTAATTAGAACTCTTTAACCTAGTTTTGACCCTATATATAGGGATGTAATTTTCATTATTCACAGACAACTTTGATATATTAATTGAGAGGCAAATTGCTTTCACATTCTTATTCTTTATTGAATAAAATCCGAACTTGCGAGTTAATTCTTGTTTGTTCAAATCTTGGGTGAGATTTATCTTCTTTGTGATCAAGAGGTCAACATATCAATTGATTGTGTTGGTTGCTTGATTCAATTAATTTGAATCAATCTCTAAATCGTGGTTCTTGGCGTTCTTGGGTCGATTCCAATAATTTGTGGGTTGCGTAGCTACAATTGCTACGTGGTTTGCATCATCTGGTATCAGAGCTTAGGCTCCAAAAATCAAGGTTATATCTTGTTTTTGTTTTCTTGAGTTTCTTATTCTTGTTCTTCGTGTTCTTCCAGCTTTGAGTCTTTAATCCAGAAAAGTGTCACAAAAAATTCAATAGTCGTTATTTCCTTCGTTTGTTATCCAAATTAAATTTCATTTGTTGCGTCTTTCTCGTAGTTGAATTTTCGAGAAATTAAAAAAAAAAAAAAAAAAAAACGAAAATTCTCAGTTCAATTAAAATATTTGATATTTGATTTCAAGAATTATTTTCTTGAAACAATCCTAGTTTCCATAAAAAGTGTCAAGTTCTATATAAAGTCAAATTTAATTCTCTAAAGGTCTTCTTTGAGTTTTCCAACAAATTCATTACTTCTCACTTATATTCGATTTGAAGCAATCGAGTTTAAACTTGTTTGAGTTCGGATTCGTTCTTTGAAGCAATCGGGGTGAAAGCTATTGAGTGGAAAAAGGCAGAGAGGTGAGATCAATAGAGGGTAAAAGCCTAATTTGAGTGATACACGAGCGAAATACACGTGAGGCATATAATCATTAGTGTTAGGATGTCTGAACAATCTTCTACTGCAAAAAACAACGATCGAGCCAACATGACGGAAGAGATGGTACAACGTTTTGAGCGGTTGTTTGGGGATGTGTTAGGTAGGTTAGAAAGGCTTGAACAACCTCGGGAAGTGCCTAATGTCCGTAGGCAAGGTGGGCAAGGTCGTAGAGTAGAGGGGGTCGATGAGAATGAAGAAGGTAGTGATTTTGACGATGGGGCAATTGTGGATAGAGTAGTTAGGCATGGAAGAAGGGATAGAGATCTTGGTGGCGATAGAATGGATGGTAGTATGAACAACATCAAGATGACAATTCCGTCATTCAAAGGAAGGAGTGATCCGGAAGCATACTTAGAATGGGAGAAGAAGATGGAATTAATTTTTAATTGCTACACTTATTCGGAAGAGAAAAAGGTTAAAGTAGCTGTACTTGAATTCTCCGATTACGCTATTACTTGGTGGGATCAATTGGTGACTTCTAGGAGAAGGAATCGCGAGAGACCCGTTAGTACTTGGGATGAATTAAAGGCTATCGTGAGAAAGAGGTTCGTTCCTAGTCATTACCATCGGGAGCTTCATAAAAAATTACAAAGTCTATACCAAGGATCAAAGAGTGTGGAGGATTATCACAAGGAGATGGAGTTGTTGATGATTAGAGCTAATGTAGAAGAGGATAGGGAGGCTACGATGGCTCAGTTTTTGAATGGGATGAATAAGGATATAGCTAATGTGGTTGAACTACAACATTACTTGGAGATGGAGGATATGTTGCACATGGCTATAAAGGTTGAGAAGCAATTGAAGAAGAAGGGGACAACAAGGTATCAATCGGGTACTAATTCTTCTTGGAAGCCGAAGTGGGAAGGTAAAGGAGAAGGGACTGTTTCTAAAGGAAAGTTTGAAGCATCAAAAGGGAAGTTTGAGGCACCAAAAGGGAAGGAGGAACAAGCTAATAAATTCGTACCTAAAGGGGAACCTCAACCATCTAGGAGTAGAGACATTCAATGCTTCAAATGTTTGGGGAGAGGACATGTGGCGTCTCAATGTCCTAATAGGCGAGTGGTACTGTTGCGAAAGGATGGAACTATGGAGAGTGATAGTGAGGAAGAGGATTATAGCGATATGCCAGCGTTGGAGGAAATATGTGAGGATGAAGATGTGTTATCCGGGGAGCATGGCGAGTTATTAGTGGCAAGGCGAGCTCTTAGTGCCCAAATCCACACGGATGATTTGGAACAACAACGGGAGAACATATTTCATACTCGATGTCGCATTAATAACAAGGTATGTAGTATGATTATTGATGGCGGTAGTTGCACTAACGTCGCTAGTACTATACTTGTTGAAAAATTAGGATTACCTTTGTTAAAACATCCTAAACCTTATAGGCTTCAATGGTTAAATGATAGTGGAGAAATTAAGGTGAATAGGAGGGTGTTGGTGAATTTTTCTATTGGTAGCTATGTGGATGAAGTTATGTGTGATGTGGTACCTATGCATGCCGGGCACATTTTGTTGGGTAGACCTTGGCAGTATGATAGGAAGGTCACGCATGATGGGTATAAAAATAGGTATAGCTTTACCAAAGGGGGAAAAACCATTACACTTGCACCATTGACACCGTCACAAGTGTATGAAGATCAAATAAAACTGAAAAATGATGAAGAAAAAAGAGTAAAGGAAAATGAGAGAAAGAGAGTTGAGGCCACGACCTCAGAAAAAGGAGAGGAAAAGAGAGTTGGAGCCACGACTCCAGAAAAAGGAGAGGCGAGAGAAAAAAAAGAGTGTTGGGGTACATACCTCAGAAAATGGAGAGGGAGCGAAGAGCGCCAGAAAAGAAAGAAAAATGAGTTTCTACGCAAAAAGGAGTGAAGTCAAGAAAGCATTTATGGAAAAACGACCAATGGTCCTTTTATTGTACAAGGATTCATTCCTTGCCTTGGATGAAACTAACAAATCCCTCCCTAGTTTGGCTATTTCTTTATTGCAGGAATTTGACGATGTATTTTCGGAGGATATACCTAGTGGGTTGCCACCCATTCGTGGTATTGAGCATCAAATTGATTTTATACCTGGAGCAGTCATTCCAAACCGTCCAGCTTATAGGAGCAATCCCGAGGAGACGAAGGAGCTTCAAAAGCAAGTTGAGGAATTAATGAGTAAGGGGTACATAAGGGAGAGCATGAGCCCATGTGCCGTACCCGTGTTACTTGTGCCGAAGAAGGACGGAACGTGGAGGATGTGTGTTGATTGTAGGGCCATCAACAACATAACGGTAAAGTATCGTCATCCTATTCTTAGGTTAGATGATATGTTGGATGAATTGCATGGCTCTAGCATATTTAGTAAAATTGACCTTAAGAGTGGTTATCATCAAATTCGAATGAAAGAAGGAGATGAGTGGAAAACTGCTTTTAAAACTAAGTATGGCTTGTATGAATGGTTAGTAATGCCTTTTGGACTTACTAATGCACCTAGCACATTTATGCGTTTAATGAATCATGTTTTACGTGCATTTATAGGTAAATTCGTTGTAGTTTACTTCGATGATATCTTGATATATAGTAAAACTTTGAATGAGCATGTGGAGCATGTTAGGTGTGTGCTTGTGGTTTTAAGACAAGAGCAACTTTTTGCTAACTTTAAAAAGTGTGATTTTTGCATGGAAAAAGTTGTATTTCTTGGTTATGTGGTTAGTGCTAGAGGGATAGAAGTAGATGAAGAGAAAATCAAAGCTATTAAAGAGTGGCCAACACCTAAAAGCATAACTGAGGTTAGGAGTTTTCATGGCTTGGCTAGTTTTTATAGGCGCTTTGTTAAAAATTTTAGCACGATTGCCACACCACTCACAGAAATTGTCAAAAAAAGTGTAGGATTTAAGTGGGGAGTAGAACAGGAGCATGCATTTGAAACAATCAAAAATATGTTGTGTAAAGCACCGATTTTATCACTTCCTAACTTTGACAAGGCTTTTGAGATTGAATGTGATGCCTCAGGGCTAGGCATTGGAGCTGTTTTAATGCAGGATCAAAGGCCAATCGCCTATTTTAGTGAAAAACTAAAAGGGGCTGCACTTAATTATCCCACATATGACAAGGAGTTATACTCACTTGTGCGCGCTTTGGAAACATGGCAACATTACTTGTGGCCACGGGAGTTCGTGATACACACCGATCATGAGTCCTTGAAGCATTTGAGGGGTCAAGCTAAACTGAGTAAGAGACATGCAAGGTGGGTAGAGTTCATCGAAACATTTCCCTATGTCATCCGGTACAAACAAGGTAAGGAAAATGTGGTGGCTGACGCATTGTCTCGAAGGTATGTTCTTTTAAATTCTTTGCATTCGAAATTGCTTGGATTTGAATACATTAAGGACATGTATGCTAATGACCTGGACTTTTCTAATATTTATGAGTCTTGTGGTAAAGGGGCTGTGGATAGGTTCTTTAAACATGATGATTATTTATTTCGAGAAAATAAATTGTGTGTCCCTAGGTGTTCAATGAGGGAGTTACTTGTGAGAGAGGCCCATAGTGGAGGTTTAATGGGTCATTTTGGGGTTAAAAAGACCATTGAAATCCTAAGTGAACATTTCTATTGGCCTAAAATGAAAATTGATGTGGTTCGGGTTTGTAATAGATGCATTACTTGTAAAAAGGCTAAATCTAGGATTAAACCCCATGGATTATATATGCCTTTACCCGTCCCTAGTGAACCTTGGGTCGATATCTCTATGGATTTTGTTTTGGGATTGCCTAGGACTAAGAAGGGTCGAGATTCGATTTTTGTGGTAGTAGATCGCTTTAGTAAAATGGCACATTTCATACCATGCCACAAAACTGACGATGCTACAAACATAGCTGAAATTTTCTTTAGGGAAGTCGTGCGCTTACATGGAGTGCCTAAAAGTATTGTCTCGGATAGGGATGTTAAATTCCTTAGTCATTTTTGGAGAGTCTTGTGGAATAAATTAGGAACAAAATTGCTTTTTTCTACAACTTGTCACCCACAGACCGATGGACAGACCGAGGTAGTAAATAGGACAATGATTCAATTATTGCGCACCATAATCAATAAAAATTTGAAAAATTGGGAAGAGTGTTTGCCATTTATTGAATTTGCATATAATAGGGCTATACATTCTACTACTTCGTGTTCACCATTTGAAATTGTTTATGGTTTTAATCCGCTAACACCATTGGATTTAATTCCTTTACCTGTGAATGAACGTAGTAGTTTAGATGGCAAGAAAAAAGCTGAGATGGTTAAAGCACTCCACGACAAGGTGAGGTTGGTGATTGAAAAGAAAAATGAACATTATGCTTCGCAGGCTAACAAAGGAAGAAAGGACATCATTTTTGAACCTGGTGATTGGGTTTGGTTACATTTGAGGAAGGAGCGGTTTCCAGAACAACGCAAGTCAAAGTTACAACCGCGAGGGGATGGTCCGTTCCAAGTGATTGAAAGGATCAACAACAATGCCTATAAATTAGACCTTCCTGGTGAGTATAATGTTTCGGCTTCATTTAATGTTTCTGATCTATCTCCGTTTGATGCAGGAACAGATTCGAGGTCGAATCCTTTCGAAGAGGGAGGGGATGATGTGATCCAGACCACGGATACAAGCCCGCACAAAGATCCGTTGAAGATCAAAGGAGGACCGATGACTCGATTGCAAGCAAAGAGGGCCAAGGAAGCAATGGACAAGTTAGTTCAAGAAACAATGGCCAAAACAATGTTCGTGTCATCGAAAGAAGCAAGTTTCATGTTGGGGCCGAGCCAAAACGACGAGTGGATCAACCTCATCCAAGCCGTCGAAGAAGATTGCCAAAATTCGAGAATTACGGCCGTAATTCAAAAATCCTCACGGTCGTAATCAACCTTCTGCTTAAAACGGAATTTTGAAGAAATTGCAGTTTACGGCCGTAAAGATTATATCACGGCCGTAATGGAGTTGCTGCTTAAAAATTGAAGTTTGGACGTTTTGGACTTGCGGCCGTAAGTCATATGTCACGGCCGTAAGAGTGAGTCAGAAACAAGTTTAGGGCCGTAAGGAAAGTAGTCACGGCCGTAAACATGTATACGCGGAATTTTAGGTTATTTTTATTTCCTTATTTTTAGGTAATTGTTTCCTTATTTAATTAGAACTCTTTAACCTAGTTTTGACCCTATATATAGGGATGTAATTTTCATTATTCACAGACAACTTTGATATATTAATTGAGAGGCAAATTGCTTTCACATTCTTATTCTTTATTGAATAAAATCCGAACTTGCGAGTTAATTCTTGTTTGTTCAAATCTTGGGTGAGATTTATCTTCTTTGTGATCAAGAGGTCAACATATCAATTGATTGTGTTGGTTGCTTGATTCAATTAATTTGAATCAATCTCTAAATCGTGGTTCTTGGCGTTCTTGGGTCGATTCCAATAATTTGTGGGTTGCGTAGCTACAATTGCTACGTGGTTTGCATCACTTGCCTCATGGGAAAATTGGTGAGCACTTGTATGGAGTGTGAATGAAAGTAGGGACGAAGCTTACGAGAGGCTGTGATCAACGAGAGAGCAAGTTTTTCCATATCTGGGTAGCGCGTCTCGGCATCCAGCATGGCTTTGCTTACATAATAAACTGGCAACTGGTTCCCATCCTCCTCTCCGATTAACACTGAGCTAACAGCCTCTTTGGATACAGCCAAATATAGGTAGAGAGGCTCGCCAGATTTTGGTTTTGATAGCAATGGGGGACGGCCTAAAGAAGCTTTCAGGTCGACAAACGCCTGCTCGCATTCTGGTGTCCATTGAAATCGTTTTCCTCCCTTCAGGACCTTGAAAAATGGCAAGCATTTGTCCGTGGATTTTGATACGAACCGGTTCAAGGCCGCAATTCTCCCCGTTAAGCTTTGCACTTCTTTTGGGTTTCGAGGCGACTGCATGTTTAGCAAAGCATTAATTTTGTCCGGATTGGCTTCGATTCCCCTCTTATGCACCATGAATCCGAGGAATTTCCCAGATGCTACCCCGAAAGCTACTTCGCTGGATTGAGTTTCATCCTATATTTTCTCAAAACATCAAACACTTCTGACAAATGGTGGATATGATCCGCAGCGACCATGCTTTTTGACTAGCATGTTATCAACGTATACCTCCATAGTGTTCCCCAATTGTTTCGAGAACATGCGGTTTACCAGCCTCTGATAGGTAGCTCCCGCATTCTTCAAGCTAAATGGCATAGCTTGGTAGTAATAGAGTCCCCTATCTGTGATAAATGAAGTATGCTCTTCATCCGATTCGAACATGGGGATTTGATTGTACCCGGAATATGCATCCATGAAGCTTAGCAACTCGTGTCCTGCTGTGGAATCAACCAGCTGATCGATCCGGGGCAATGGAAAGCTGTCTTTGGGACATGCCTGGTTCAAGTTGGAAAAATCAATGCACACCCTCAATTTTCCATTGTGTTTTGGTACTAAAACAGGATTTGATATCCACTTCGGATATCGGGACTCTCTTATGAAGCCATTTTTCAATAGCTTTGCGACCTCGTCTTTCAAGGCCTCATACTTGTCCGAACTCATGGGCCTTCTCTTTTGCCTGTGCCCAGGACTTCAGGGATCCAGCTGGAGCCTGTGACAGGCCTCCTTAGGATCAATCCCAATCATGTCTCCATGTTTCCATGGGAATACATCGAGGTTTTGAAGTAGGAAGTCTTTCAATTGACTCTTGTATTCTGTTGGCGAGTCCAGTCCGATCTGTAATTCTTTGATTTGATCAAGTGGGTCTACGCCGAAGCATTCCAACTTTTCGGCCGGGGTGGGGCAATTGTCACCTGCCATCCTGGGGTCTAGATCAGCTAAATCCTCTTCTAGGGTCATCGTGACATCCTTATCTTCAGATGGCCCTTCACCCAATCTTTCAGGGTCTGGGGCAGCCTCGGCCATAGCTACATCACTGATCATGTTCAGGCTTCGATCCTGAAACTTCCGGATCGCATTTGTGTAACAAGCCCGGGATTCTGTTTGGCTTCCCCTTACGGTTGCAACTCCATGCTTCGTGGGGAACTTCATGCAAATGTATTTGGTATGCGTTACAGCCCCCAAGTCAATAAGGCCAGGCCTTCCAATTGAACCATGGTAGGAGGAGATTTTGTCAACTACCAAAAATTCCATAGGAATTCTGGAGAGGGTCGGTGATTGCCCTACTTCAGTCATAAGTGTTATGGATCCTCTAGGGGTTATGCTATCCCCCGTGAAACCGTATATTGGATCAGGGACTGGAATGAGTGGGGTGCTGATCCCCATCTTATCAAAAGTTACCCCGTATATCACATTTACCGAGGCACCGTCATCCACCATCATTCGTGATAGCCCATTCCGAGCCACCACCACTCTGATAACCAATGCGTCGTTGTGTGGGAAGTGCACTCCAACGGCATCGTCTTCTGTGAATGTGATAGGTTTCGTCTGAGGAATCCCAACATGATGGGAATGGACATGATAGTTCACGTTGGCGGGCTTCTTGGCCTCTCTTATATACCTCTTTTGGGAGTTGTTTGTGCTCCCACCTGGGTAGGGGCCTCCCATTATTGTGTCGATTTCACGAATGGGGAGGTCAGCCACAGGCATAGGTGGTTCCCGTGTATCTTTAGCTTGTGTCGAGGCAGTATCTTGACCCTTATTCCTGTCTCTTTGACGATTGTCAATCCTTTCTTTGGTTGAATTCTTCCACTGGGCTCTCCTATCAGCTCGGTTGAACTTCTGGCCACCAGATTCTTGAGTTCTCCCTGTGTCGGGGGGGAAGTCGCCTCCCCTTCTCCCCTGCGCCTTTTGTTCAGCTAACATATGGATTTCCCTACAATCCTCTGTTGCGTGACCTAATATCTGTGGTAGTCTCAGTAAGCCCCAATCATGGGCTGTTTCCAGCTTCGGCTGCTTTCCACTCTCCCTTGTACCGTGGGAGGATTTGAGAAGGGGTGTTAGAGTGCAAGTGAGGGATAGCTTCCGTGATTTCTGCTGAAAAGCTAGATCCTGTCCTCGGGAATGGACGAGGCGCACCACCTCGATTACTGCCGACCCTATCCTTATTTCCACCCTTTTTGAGGTCCGTTTCATTGGAGTACCCAAGGTTGTATCTCCCTTGGGGGTGATTATCTCTGGCCCTAGCCATTTCCTCCGATATAATCTCTTCCTTCATCAGGTCTACCAGGGTATTGTAATCCCTCTGTTTCCTGCTCCGGACATCCCTCCAAAACATGCTGGTCATATCTAGCCCTCCTTTTAAGGCGGAAAACATCTCCGCTTCTGTGATATTTTCGCAGATATGCATTTCTTCAGTAAATCTAGCTAGGTAACTTTTCAGAGATTCGTCCCTTCCTTGTCTCAGATCCTGAAGGCGTTGGAGGGGGAGTTGGCCAGGCCTCGAAGAAAAAAAACCATTCTTAAAAGCAGTTTTCATATCCCTCCAACTGTGGATGCTGCCCGGAGGGAGTTTTTTATACCATCGTATGGCACTCCCCTCAAGGGTTAAAGCGAAAGCTTTACATTTCAGTGCCGGGGTCGCCCCGGCAATTTTCATGCTGGCGCGGTAATTTAACAGGTGATCATCAGGGTCACCTCGGCCAGAGTATTTTGCTATTTCAGGCATCTCAAAGTCATGGGGAACGGGGCATCTATGGAGGCCCTCTGTGAAGGGACTTACTTCGTCATCCAACTCGTATGACGGCAGCTCGCTGTTCTCGTCGTGACCGGAATACTCCGGGTCACGTTATTGGCCATAGGGCGGCGGAGCGTGCTCCTGCCTTTGTGGTGGTGGAACGTGGCCGTAGTTTGGCCTTTCATGGCTCTGTAATTCATTACGAGGATTAGTCCGAACTGCTTCGACTCTTCTTTCTTGCCTATTCCTAGGCTCATGTACTGATGCCATCCTTTCTCCCCCCATACCTTATTGGTCCCTGTACATTTGATCCTGCGACAAGGCTTCTTCAACGCGTCGCTCGCGCCTATTTCTAGGCTCTGGTGCATTATGCTGACCTGGGTCCATTTGTTCCCGTCGTTGTCCACTGAATAACCCTCCTATTCGGCTGAAAACACTGCCGGATTTTGCGGGAGAAGCCTCCCTTCGTCTAGCTGGGAGTGGGTTTTGTTCCCCATGCGTTTCATGTTCTGAGTCTCTCTCGTAGAAGGGCTCGGATTCCACTTCGACGTATGCCTGCGGGTCCTGATAATAATAAGATACAGTGGCCGCCTCGGATGGTGAATAATGTGGCTGTGAGTATTGCTGTGGCATCACGGGTTCGTTCACAGCATACCCTCTGGCCATAAAGGCATTCATTGCAGCAGTCTGTTCTATTTGCTGCCTATGCATCTCCAGCATTTGGGCCGCCATACGTGTCATGTCTCGCATCATGCGGCGATTTCGGTGCCGGTGAGGTGGATTAGGTTGTGCCACTTCCTCGTTGGCATTTTCATGGATTTCTTGAGGAACTTCGTCCTCGCTGTGTCGGCCACTTCTTCCCCTACGGGGGTTAACATCACCGTCACTTTCATTCATGTTTCAGAAGAGTTTCTGGTCTTAGATTGCTTTTCAAGGATAGATAGACCTTTGTCTCGCTGTTTCAAGCCCTTTTCAAGGTTGTTAAACTTATGTTTCAAAGTTCTTTACCTTTTTCAAGGTTATCCAGCTTATCTCTCAAAGCTCCTACCTTTTTCAAGGCCAACCAGCTTATCTTTCAAAGCTCCTACCTTTTCCAAGGCCAACCAGCTTATCTTTCAAAGCTCCTACCTTTTTCAAGGTCAACCAGCTTATCTTTCAAAGCTCCTACCTTTTTCAAGGCCAACCTTTCTATGTGTGGCTTTTTACCATATGTTTTCGTGGTTAGCAGTATGACTTCCCACAGACGGCGCCAAAATGTTGACCAAAAAATCAGGATGGACCTTGGACCAACACGTCTCAGCTCCTCCCTTTTGAACACGTGGACTTCCTGCGCACTGTGACAAACAATCAGTTTGCAAAGGGGGCCGAGGTGGCCCCCGTTTGCTCTCCGATGCCTAAGTCAGTACTCATTTTGGGAAAATATAAATATATTGGGTGCGGGAGATATAAGTGTGTAAAAGAGAGAAAAGGGAGTGAGAGAAGTATATTTTTAAGAGTGAGAAAATGCTAACCCCTTTCTTGGAGACAACGGGGATTTATTTATAGAGGGACTTTTTGCCTTGGATCACGACACGTGGCATACTTTACACTTGTCATCACCCTAGCTCATGGAGGTGACAACCTTGCTTTTCAACCGTAATCATTGCTACATTTTGTAGGGTATGGGCGCCTGTCACGTCGTGGTAAAGGCAGTGTCCCATCACTGACTCCATCTCTCTTCTGGTCAGCGCCGTAAAGTGCCCCGGCTGGGCTTTAAAGCACATCGGCTAAGTATTAACCAGATCGGTTTAAAGAGGTATGCTCGGCATACCACCTCGGCATTCTTCCCAGGTGATACTTCAGACCTTGAGCTGTGGGCCGTGGTCCGTTGGGCCACTATTGGGCCTTCGCTGGTGGATCACTGCACCTTTCTTTGGGCCCGGATTCAACAATATCAATTTTGGTTTGACTCAATTAGGTTGTAGAAATTTTTCAATTTGTCCCCATTTTCAAACTAATTCAGAAATTATTGGAAAACTCATCTCTATGTGCTCATTCTTTGTCCAATTATGCAATTTAAGAGTTGGTGATTCAAAAATTATAATAAGTGGGCTATTTCCTATTAAACAAATTGTGGGTCTGAACACACAAAAGCTAACTAACACAATCAAAACTAAATAAGTAAAACAGAAAGAACCATAGCAAAAGACAAAGGACAAATCAACCCCCCCCCCCCCCCACACTTGAATTCTACATTGCACTCAATGTGGAACTTGACAATATCAAACAAAAGAGGGGATGTGAATGAAATTAGAAGAAGGAGATGGGATTTTAAAATTGCTCAAAACTTACGGCCGTGAAGGAATTAACTTACGGCCGTAAGTGTTAAGATGGATCAAGAATTGATTGAATTAGTTATGGCTGTGAAAGATAATATGGTTGCATCCGTAACTCGAGTTTTGACAGAAATCATGATAAATGGATTACGACAGTGAAAGAGAAAGTTACGACTATAACCCAACTTCTGTCCCCCCCCCCTTTTAACTATACAGGAAAAGAAATAAAATAAACTAATGACATAAAATAAAAATAAAATAAAATAATTGAGAGATTAAAGAAACTCCCCTCTCAGGTTGCCTCCCGAGCAGCGCTTTTGTTTACTGTCGTTGGCTTGACGGGTTGCTTCCTCCTTCAACCGGGATCAACAGGTTTCCCAAAGCTCAATTTCTTCTTCATGTTCTTCATTAGGGCCTGCAAAACAGGGGGAAGAAGCTCCTCATTAGAAATTGGTGGTGTGATGTAAGAGATGTTACCCGATTGTTGTAACTTTGAACAATCATTAAACACTGCAACAGTTTCCTATATTGGAGATCAATCTCATCAATAGAATGAACAAGGTCAGCACCTTCCATGGAATCATAAATATTGAATTGAACTATTTCATTATCAAATTCCATGGTGAGGGTACCATCATGCACATCAATTTTCATCCTAGATGTTTTTAGAAATGGCATTCCTAAAAGAATTGGTATAGAATTAGAAGATTTTTCTTCGCCCATATTAAGTACATAGAAATCAGAAGAAAAAACCAATACATTTACTTGAACCAAAACATCTTCTAAAACTCCCTCGGGGTACACATTAGATCTATCAGCAAGTTGCAAAATCATATCTGTTTATTTTAATAGACCAATATTCAAAGATGAATAAAAAAAATTGGGCATGATGTTTATGGAAGCTCCTAGATCTAACATTGCTTTCTCAATTCTCACCTTACCTATTTTACAAGGAATAGTGAACATACCTGGGTCCTTGCATTTAGGAGGCAATTTTCTCTGAAGGGCAGTTGAAACGTTTTCCCCCATACTTACCATCTCATTCCCCTTCAATTTTCACTTATTGGTGCACTGATCTTTCAAGAATTTTGCGTAGCACGGGATTTGCTTGATTGCATCTTCCGAACATCTCCAACATTTCCTTTTCCTTGCTCTCCTTACTTGTCTTCTCTAACTTCCTAGGAAAAGAGGGTAGAGTAGATTTAGCATTTAAAGTAAAGTCAGTTTTTGCCTGCGGGTTTTGTGAAGTGGCTTCCTCCCTCTCAATTTCCTTCTCTTCTCCTTCTTCATTTACTGGGACTTGCTTTTGCGACCCTTCAATCTCTTTTCCACTTCACAGGGTTATGGCACTCACGTTCCTCAGATTAACTTCAGGTTAAGATGCTAATATGCCTCCAAATTGGGCCTCCAATCTGTTGATGGCTGTAGCCATTTGACCCATCTGGTTCTCCAAATTTTGAATGCTGGACTTGGCGTCATGTTGAAATTGAAGTGTGTTAGAAGCCAAAGTTTTAACCAAGTCTTCAAGGGAGATACCTGAGTTTTGGGGTCTTTGCTCTTCCCCTGAGATTGAAAATTCCCTTATTGCTGAAATTTCCCTTGAGGTTTGTTAGAGACAAAACCCGGGGGCTTGTTATTTCCATAGCTCAGATTCCCTTCAATCTCTTTTTTACTTCGCAGGTTTATGGCACTCGCGTTCCTCGGATTAACTTCAGGTTGAGATGGTAATTTGCCTCCAGATTGGGCCTCTAATCTGTTGATGGCTGTAGCCATTTGACCCATCTGGTTCTCCAGATTTTGAATGCTGGACTTGGTGTACTATTGAAATTGAAGTGTGTTAGAAGCCAAAGTTTTAACCATGTCTTCAAGGGAGATACCTGAGTTTTGAATTCTTTGCTGATACTGCCAAAGCTTTCCTCTTGCAACACCGAACAAGTATCCATTGGATGTCCAAAATTCACACATATCCCCCATGATTTGATTTGTTGTGCATTTCCTACAGCAAGTTGTTTAAGGAGATTTGTTAGTTCAAACAATTGACTTTTAATATTGGAACTACTTACCTCATTCATGTGGCGAACTTGCATATCCCTATTTCAATTGAACTGCTGAGTGTTCTCGGCCATATTGGAGATTAAAGCCCGTGCTTGTTCCGGTGTCTTGTCCATCAGTGCACCTCCACTTGCGGCATCTATCATGCTTCTATCCATCGGTGCCAAACCTTCATAAAAATACTGCACCAAGAGTTACTCACTGATCTGATGATGGGGGTAGCTCAAGATGAGCTTCTTGAAGCGCTCCCAAAACACATATAATGATTCGCCATTGTGTTGGTGTACCCAGCAGATTTCCTTTCGGATCGTCCTAGCTTTCGATGCAAGAAAGTACGTTCCTAGGAATAGCCTCTTCATGTTGTTCCAGGTGGTGAGTGATCCAAATGGTAGACAATATAACAAGTCAGTAGCAGCATCCTTTAGCGAGAAGGGAAAGGCTTTGTTCCTCGGTAATACCCGTTGGCCTCATACTATCACAAACCACATGGAACTCCTTGAGATGTCTATACGGGTCCTCACAGGGATGTCCTCGGAAAGTCGGAAACAGGTGAATGAGTCCATATTTGAGCTCAAAAGTTTTTCCCTCATCCACCGTGGGAAAAGTAATGCATAGTGGCTGCTGAGCGACAACCGGAGTTGTCAACTGTTTAAGAGTTTTGTTGTTGATGCTATTGGCTGCCATTTGCTGTTGTACTTCCCTTCGTCACTGTCGAAATGTTCTCTAGATCTCTGGGTCAAAATCAAAATATTCAAAATTAGTCGATTGAGTTCTACGCATATAAGTACAAAAGTAGAAACACAATTTTTTGTTTTGGTTAAAAATTATAGAAATAAAGTGAAAAGAAAATAAATAAAGTAAAACGTTGAAAAAAAAATTCTAATTAATTAAACACTAAATTGGTTAACCGTTCCCCGTCAATGGTACCAAAAATTTGATGCATGTCGCGACGCACCAATAAATAAATTTCCTCGTTCACTATTACTAAAAATGTAGTAATGGAAGCAAGGGTCGATCCCACGAGGAATAGTGAACTAAAATAGTTGCTCGACCAATTAGAATAGAATGGGGGGTTTTCTTGTTTGAATTGCTTAAATGTAAACAATGCATAAAAAGAACAAATAATTATATAAAAGAATTAAAATGGTAATCAATCTTGTTCTCGGGTTCGGTTATGTCCTCAATTAATGTTATACCTTCCTATGCAACGTACTTCTATTCCTAATTCAATTTATCAATCTTAGGTAATCAATAAGCTCTGATTATCTAAATTCTTCTTTATGTAAATTAAATCCAAAACAAGCTCTTTGATTCAATTCTAACCGATGGGTAACTCTAAACAAGTTCTTAGAATTTAATGCAAGGCTAGTGTGAAGCGAGAAGAGTCAGATTAAATCGGGTTACTAATTTCATAAGCTTGAATTAATAAACCCAAGTCGAATTATTGATAAACCTGCACGAGATTTATTTGCTACTAAAGTAAAGATTCAATGACAATTACGGATCAAATATCTGAACCTAGCAAATACATGAATTCAGAGATTCAACAATTTAATTGGCCAAATCAAATTTATAAATCAACTAAATTCAATAAAACATTCAAAACTCAATAATTCGACAATTGAAATAAGGCAATAGATGCACATTACTAGTTTCTAGGAAGGAAATAACATAATTGAATAACACAACCTCCCATTTGAACAAGATAGAGAATTTAGCCTAGCATGATTGTGATAGATTCTTCAAATTAATTCATGGCTTCAATTTGTTATTGATGCTCTTCTCCTTCAAAATCTCCCAAGAATGTTTTATACTTTTGCCCTCGTTTTCCACACTCTTTTTGTCGTGAATTTTCTCTTTTTAAGCCTCCAAAATCCTGTCCTAAAGATTCCAAGAAAATATGCCAAAGATAGACTCTTAAACCAGTAAGGAAAGTACTCTGCGGGAAAGTTACGGCCGCAACTTTGTCATTTACGGCGGTAATTGAACATCTGCTAATTAGCACCTATGCTTGATGTTTTGGTCATAAATTTTTCTCCCGATATTTGATTGTGGTGATTCAAAGTGATTTGGAAATAAGACTCAAATATATACATTTCTTTATGAAATATCTCTTCCCAAATTCGAACTTATTTTATAGAAAAATTGAGCTTCAATCTCTGACAAAAATTATGGATCACAATCCTTGCAAGTTTTTGATTTCCAACTTAACCTTAAACCTTCTTTTACCATAATTTTTGCCTCTAATCTTCTTGTCACACGCCATTATTGATTTGGAGCCCTTTGAACATGTCCTTGAAGTTTTGTTAGGTTTGATTTGTAGATCTTGCTGTCGAACTTTCCATGATTCATCATTTTGGTTGTTTTTCTTTTCTTTTTGTTCTTTGTGATCCTACCTGACACAAAACATGAAAATGTATTAAACACTACTTAAATAGGATCAAACCAATAAAAAAGGTATAACAAGTGAACAAAATAAGTGCTAATAAAGCACTTATCAGTACCTATCCCCGAAACCATGCCCCGCTTATCCCACCTACCCACCCACTCCACTTCAAGCCTAATTTACCAGGGCATTTCCATTTTCCAAACACAGCAGCCTTCGTCGTACTTGATGTTGCGGAGACCAGTAGCTAGGAAGCAGCTGCAGTAGTGGGGGTAAAATGGTAACTATCTTTCTCTCTTTACTTTACTTCTTGGGAAAATGGCTAGGACATGACGGGGGTGGTGATGGTGATGTGGCGACTGGGGGTGGTTTTTTTTTTTGTGGCGGTGACTCCGCTTTTCAACCGTGGTTTGGTAGCACTAAGTCTGTGTCACAACTCCAAACAATTCTATAGCAAAACCAATCTCAACACAACAAAATTGAACTCAAATAAGCTGGGCAGTGAAGACCCAGTTTCTAATATATTGAATTAAACAAATAACAAGAATTTGGAGATGAGAATAGAGAAGAAGGAGATGAGAAGATGGAAGAAAGAAGAGAAATTGAAATATCCAAAAGCATAACTAACTTAGCAGGCTTCACTCCCTTTATCAGCTGGTGTGAAGTCGTGCTTTACAATTCCAAATAAAAAACGCAATGACACTTTATTTAAATGAAATTTATACTTCAGTCCTTTACTTGGGCTATCCTTTCAGTCCTTCTTCAACAGCGTCATCTCCTTCATTCAAATTTCAGTTCCAGACCGTTGGTTCCTGTTCTTCCTCTTCCCTTTACCGATCCACTGAATCAGTTCTCCTCTCTGTTTATCCAGTGGCTTCTTGTGACAATCTGCAACCGCGTCACTCATTGCTGCTGCAGCAACAATGCTATAAGAGCCGCGACTGCAATGGTGGTGACGATGCATTTCAACGGTTCTTTGAGCGGCGTGTTTCAGCAAAGGCGGCGGTGCGATCTAGCATGTGCGGTTGTGTGGGCTGTTGGTGGTTTAGGAGTTGATTTTAGATTTTGATGTGGCGGCGGCAGCAGCGACGGTGGGGCTATAGGCTGTGATTGTGGTGGCTGTGATGAAGCTTGTGGTGATAGGGTATGGGGCAGGTGGTAGAGGTGTTCTTTGTTTGGAGATTGTGGTTGGTGGCGACGGTGATGGGGTGGTGGGCGATGGTTGGTGGTGGTGGTGTATATGGATTAAATTATTGTTTTGTGAACATTCGTGACTAGCAAATAATATGTAGCCTAATAAAATTGGATATTGCGACTATATTTTTAATTGTGACTCACAAATTTTTCAGTTGTGATCAAATAATTTGTAAATTGTAATCGATTATTTTCATAATTCGTGACAAAAAAATTGTGATCTATAATATTTGTGATTTGTCGAGAAATAATTTATGACTTATTAAATTTATTATTTGTGATAGAGAAATAAGTCATACATGACCTATAACATTTGTAATTTGTGATCGAGTAATAAATTGTAACCGACTAATAAATTGTGATCGAAAAAACAAATCATGACCAAATAATTCTACAATGTGTGACCAAGAAATAAGTTGCAACCAATTAATTTGATTTATGAACATAATTTATATATAATTTTGACCTAATTGTAAAGTATCTTGATCTTAGTATTTATGTAATAAAATATTTTTCTATTATTTATTTAATTAAAAATCTAAGACCTGAATTTTAACGTTTCAACTTTTAAACATTTTTCCTTAAGTTTGAAATTGTACCGTCTAACCATCTTAGTTGTGTATTATTCCAAATACTTCTTCATCTTATTTCTCAGTCCAATTTATGTTTCAAATCTTATGTGGCTTTTGATTCATCAACAACAAATAGTTGAATTTTGCTACTTGTAAAAGTAGCATAGCAAGGAGGTTGACAATTAGGTGATGTGGATATGTGGTGGTTGTTGATTTAAAAAATAATGTGATGTGTGGAAAATAAGATTATGCCACATATTCAAACCAAACCTAACTTGTTGGTTTGAAACCACGTGGACCCTGATTTTTTTTTCTGTCAAACTGTTTCAAAATGATTTGGTTTAGATTTTGATTTTTTTAAAACGGTAAAAAACCAAACCTAACCGCTTTTAGTTTTTTTTAATTAAAAATTAATTTTATTAATTTGAATTTACCTTTTCCCCTAAAAAGTCAAATTTAACTACTAAAATAAAATTATCGTTTATGTCGTTTCTAGTTTATATCTTTTTTTCGTTTTCATTGCACATTGTGATGATCCTGAAAAAGACTATACAAAAGTTTTCTAGCTTGTAATTTGGGTCATGCATTTACTGTAGGTAAAAAAATTGTGCGAAGCAAGAGAATTGAAAAGATAATACAATAATAAACTGTAACTACATGAATTGCTGAAAATGAAGAGAAGCTCAAAAATCCTTTATTAGAGCTATCAAATCATCTAATGATGTTTAGTGCATATCGACAATTGACAGTTTGAAAATCACGTTCTCACATTTCAATGAAATTATTCGCTCATCATAATGCTTTTATTGTTAATCCAATGCAAGGGTAGCGAGGTAAAGAACAAATCAAAGAATGTTAACGTATTTTAGCTTATATTAACTTATGATTTAGCTTTATATATTGAAAAAATACGAATTAATTTTACATCTAAAATGTGTTATATTATGTCGATAAGTAAACTGTGGATTAAAACTGAACCAAACAGTAAAAAAATGATTTTGTTTGGTTTGTAAAATGAAATGGTTTGGTTTGGTATTAAAAAGTGTCAAACCGTTTAAAATGATTTGATTTGAAAATACATCTCAAATCGCACAAACCGAACCACGTTCATCCCTATCAACCTCTTTGTCAAAATACTTGTATAAGTAGCACGGCAAATATATTTACAATTAGGTGATTTGGATATGTGGTGGTTATTGATTCAAAAAAGGGTAATTCTAGGGAGAATATTGAAAGTTTTCCTAATAAAATTTCAATAATGGATAAAAAGGTAGTATGGAGTGCATTTTATCCCATAAAGAAGTTTATAGAACTGTATTATATTTTGATAAAATAAACTAAAAGTAAATTAAATGGAGTCAGAATAAAAAATTTAACAAACTTAAACAATACACATAATAAAATTTTTATATAAAATAATTTTAAGGTATTAGAGTTTACATTGTGAAACTGAGAGGCTGAGAGTTTGATGAGTAGAAAAAAAATCTGAAAATGGAAGAAGTGTAGAAGCATTTATAGAACAAATCACTGAAATTTTCAAAAACAATAAACTTGCTTGCAGAGCCGATCCTATCAAGATGCAGATGAGGCGGCTGACTCAGGTGCCGAACTAAAGGGGGCGAATTTTATTTATATATATGTAAATAAGCACTAACAGCCTAAACAGACTACCAAATTAAAAAAAAAAAAAAACATTATTTAACATTGAGCCAAGAAATTAGAAATGACACAATGCTCCTCTAACCGGCTAATCCAAATACTCAATATCCCAATCAAGTACCCAAACCAAATTAGAATGCATTAATCATGACTTTGTTTCTTCTTCAACGGTTCGTTTTTCATTCCGCAGCCTGAAATGAAAATCGCAGTAGTGGATTATTTATGTCCTATATTTTGTTCGACTATCTTTTTTTGTTCTATTTGTGTTCTATGATTTTTTTCCTTAAATCAAATAATCAATTACCCTCTTTTTGAATCGACCTATTCTTCCCGTGAATTAGTGAATTGATTAGTGGACTGAGACGATGAATTCTTTTTGTTAGAATCGATGAAAATCGGTGGATTAGTGGACTGGATTAGTGAATTGATTTGTCCGTCGTTCACCAAATTTCAAAAGGTAATAATTAATAGTATAATTCTTTAATCTTTATTACTTGTTGATTAGTTAAATTTTCCAAGCTAATAATAAAATGTACAATGACAATGTATGTGATAATTAAAATACAATGAAGGAGTCTGAACCTCAAAAAGAAAACGGAAGTGAAGGGAGGAGGCAATGATTCAAAGTCAAACAAGTGATATTGATAAGTATGTTTGTAGCAACAAAAAAAAAAAAAAGGTCTGGAAGAAAAAACAATTATAATGGAGAATGTGGTGATTAATGAACAACAAAATCGTGAATGATAATAACAATTTGAATAAATCGGTTGGAAAAGAGAAACTAACTAATTTTACTAGTGAAAAAGAATTAGAGGACAATGATAAATATAATATTCAACATGAAGATTTAAATAAAAATGATTTTTTCCTCTAAATCTCAAGTTTTATATAATACTTAATACAATGTATCGAGTTTTATATAATAAATTAACTAATCATTATTATCAAATTGATTATTGACAGATTATTATGGATATCGACACTTCATTTATTTATGTTGCTGTGTGACTTCACCTTCATTCTTAGGTAAGCAATGGCTTGTCCTTGCTCATTATTTGGATAATTGAAAATGATCGTGGCATTGTCGGCTTATATGACTAAAGTCTTGTTGGTTATATAATTGAAACTCTATCGATTTTGCATGTTTTTTACTATATATATGTTAGTGATTAACATAGTTTATTTTTGTGAGAATTAATTCAGTTACATATGAAATAAATGAATAATTTTATAAAAAAAAATTCTATGTTATCTCATTTCGGTTACAAGGAGATCTTAATTTGTAATTCACATTAGGTTTCACGACTCATAGGACCGGTACTCCTTGTTTGACAAATTTTTTTTTTTTTGAAATTATAATTTAATTAAACCTCATTTATCATCATATATTTTATTGGAAGTACAATCTTATGCAAAATGACTATATAGTTGTTTGATAATGGTGCTTAAGCCTCTGTTTGGCAAATTACAAAAAACAATGTTTTTTAACAATACAATTTCTCAAATCACTTTTTAATCACAAACTTTTTTTATTCACTTTTCAACCACATATTTTACCTCAAAAACATAAAAAACACGTTTTTAAACATAAAACTTTTAACAAACAGAGCTTTCTCTACCTTGCTAAAAGGTTACCACATGTTAAAGTGGCGGCATTTTATCTTCCTTTATTTATGACTATTGTTACACTTGTACGATGCACGGTCATTTGTACTTACATATATCGAATTATATGTTAACATATGAAAATGAATATTGAATTAAAAATGAGAAACGAAAGAAGACAACTAATTACAAAAAAATATATAATTACACATAGCTTATTTATTTTATTTTTTTGGTTCGTATGTTTACCGTTCCAGGAAATTTATTTAAATATTATATTTTAAATCAATTTAAAGATTAAAATGAAAAAAGAAAATTACATTTAAATATAATTTTTAATAAGTAAAAAATAGATATATTTGTGATATAAGCTTAGAATTTCATTAAAACGAAAAGGAAAATAAATAGAATTTCGTTTCCTATTTTTAAAGAAAAATATTTATGTGATATTGATAAAAAAAAATTTATTTTTATGAATTTAAAAAAAAATACTATAATTGGTTTTCTAAAGTTGAAGGCGGACCAAGAAATTTCGGGACCTGAAAAACGTGGTTATTTAAAAATCTGCATTCAATTAGATTATTTTAAATTTAAATTTTGTCCAAAATTAATAACAAATAGTTAATTAATTGTATTTACCATTTAAAAAAAATGTTTTAGAGGGTAAAATGAACCAATACCTATTTTTGGAAAGTATTCTCCCTTTATGTATTACAGTTTTCTCATGTGAACATATTTAGTCTTTATTTGAGCCCTCATTATCTACAAAATGAGTTCATGATAGTGATTTTCGGAAAATCTATACTTAAGCCCCTGTTTGAGACCATTATTTTAAATAATGTAGTTTGTAACAATAAATTAAATATTGAGAGACTTGGTTGTTAAAAAGTAAGATTTTTTTTTTTGTTTTGAATTTATATGTAGATTATTTTATTAATAATAGAATGTTGATTGAAAATAAGTTTTAAAAATTGTGGTTTTGAATAAAGGGTATGTAATAGTAGCTAATTTTTTACCAAGTGACCACAATTTCAATAGTTAGGAACTTGAATAACTTACTTTAAAAAAAAAAAAAAAAAAAAAAAAACTTCAATGACAATTTGCACAACTACTTAATTTTTATGATTATTGAGGTAATTAATCTTTTCAAAATAAAATACCTAGATTATCACAAATTAATTTATCACTATCCGAATATTACTATTAGAATTGATACTAACTATTTTAATATAATATTTAATATTTATATAAATTAAACAAAATCACTTTTCACAAAATCAATTCTTAAAAAATCAAAATCAAACAGTTAAGTTCCGTATAAACTGGTCTATAACATGAAACCACAACCAATGACAGAAATTGGAAAAAAAAAAATAGATACGAACTATACCAGAATGTTAAAAATATTCAAAACTTATTCAATAATTTCCAATACAATGTGACTTTTCATTTTCACCAAGTAGTCAAAGTGATGCGAACCCCTTCGGTATATAGACCGAAAATTTTCACAACAATTTAATACAAAACTCAAGAAAGCTAAAGTGGTAAATAAAGCGATAAACACCTTAACCCAAGTTTAAATCTAACCCAAAATTCAAGGATTAAACTAACCCTAGCCCAATGGGTATCAACCAAACAAATTCCAAGGTGGTGAAAATAAACAACAACACAAGAATAATAATACTAAAGCAAAGTTGATTAACTTCCAAGAATAATACAAGAACAAAGGAGGTTTAACCTTACCTCAAAAGGAGTCTCTCTAGACTAAGCTCTCAAGAGCATTACAATGAACAACCAAGTTAATATGTTTGAAATGAAAAATTGTGTATATAATGTACAAAATTGGGTAAAAAACGCAATTTCGGAATTTGCAAGAAAAATCCCGTTTTTGTAAAACGGAGTGTTTCGGTCGACCGAACTGGTCAACCGAAATGGGACTTTCGGTCGACCGTCACTCAGCCTAACGCGACTGAGGTTGAATCAAAAATTTCTCTGCAGAAGATCGGTCGACCGGAAGAAAGTTCGGTCGACCGAACTTGGCTGAAATTCCAAGCTTCTCATTTTTGGCTCCAACTTGATTCTTGCCTTCTTTTCTTGATTTATTCACATTGTTTAGCCTCGAATCTTGAACCTCTTCGACGTCGGATCTCGTCATGGGTCTCACGGGCACGTGCATCAATGTTTGACTTTCTCTGTTCTCATCATCCCCTCCCTCTTGGAAAGAATTCGACCTCGAATCTGGCTTGATTGCACTAGTGTACGATTCCTTGACCTTTGATCTTGAAACATTGCGGACCAGAGGTTCATGCGATGAAGTTGGACCTTCACGATTCTCATCATCTCCTCCATCTTGAATGAGATTCGGCCACGAATTGACACCTACAATAAAAAAAAATAGAAAATTCAGACACAATAAATGTAACTGAAATTTCACACTCACCGTGCAAAATCAATTTGTAGGCGTTGCCAAGAACTTGAGAGGTGCCAACATCGCAGGGTAGCAATTTGGATTTTATTTGATCGGGGGGTCGCTCCTTCCATGAATGGGAATACATCTGGCCTCCGGGATCAAATGGAATATGTTTACCGCCATGGTTGGCATTGGAAGCACATTGCATATCAATTTCCCCAATTGGAAGCCCGAGCATCCTGCAAAGGGGATTAACCAAAGGTGCATTCTCGTGCTTATCTAAACTAACTCTTTCTTCAATAAACATATGCATAAAGTTCAACAGAGTTAATAGGATAAAGTCACAAGCAACTTTAAGTGGAGAAAACTTGCTAATATAATGAGCAATTAAGTTGCAAACAAATTTAACAACCACAAAATTAGCACCAACTTCGTGCAAATACACGACTTCCCAAAAAAAAAAGATTAGCTATATAGATGACCTTGTTGGTTTCATGGCATGCAATCAAATGTGACATTTTAATACTCCTACCAACAATCACAATAATAGCATCATTTTCTTTCTTTGTTCCAAGTAAACCCGTTATAAAATTTATAGGATTAGTAATCCAATGTTTACTCATGATGGGAAAATATGTATGGAATTCTTGGAGCAAAAAATTGAGTTTAGCCATTTTGCAATTAGGCATTTACGATAAGTGCAAACATGTTCAACACCAATTTTCAAATTAGGCCAATAAAATTGATCACATAATACCCCTAAAACCTCGTTGATTTTAAATCGCCCCATCAAACAACCACCACGTGCCTCTCCCATTAGCAATTTGCACATGGCACATTTAAAAAGATACAATCCAATTTTCCAAAACAAATAATTATCATGCCCATAGAATTCATCAAATATCGCTCACAACATGATTCATAAATGTTTAACAAATTTGGATTATTACCATGCGTGCCCTTAACATGTTCAAAACAAAATGAGGGGGCATCAAGAAATGTTAGAAGTGAAGTCATTTTATCATCAAGACATCTCAATAAATTTCTCCCATGGACTCCCCTAGCTAGCAATTCCTTTAGAGAGCAAATATGCACGTCAAGCATATTTTCACAAAATAAGAATTCAACATGTCCATGAAATGTACTATATGCAACATTTTCACAAAATGATTTGATACTTATGCAATTGGGCACATGCAAAAAGTTGCATTTACAAATTAAGCAATCACCATGATAATGATCCTTACCACATGTTACATTTTTACAAGTCAACAACACACTTGTCAAATCTACATCAAGATCATACAACCATCTAATGTATTCAAAACACAATAACCTTGCATTCAAAGACATGTTAGGAGCATACCTCCTAGATGTTGCATTGGTTATCCCATTTTCTTTACCTCGGTTGTACTCGTTGTTGTAGGAAAATGTTTCCATGAATTTCTTCCACACGACATGCCTTTGGAGCTCCTCGTTGCTTTGATAAGTATGCTTAACGATCCCCTACAACAAAGAAGTAACCAAGCTAGGAAGGGAAGTGTTAGAATATTTAAGAGTAAAGAGCATTTTGGGGTGATATTTTTTCTCAATTTTCTTGGTGGCACTCATCACTTCCTCACCTTTTTCTGAGGTAGGAACTTCAACTCTCGATTCTTCTCTTACCTCTCTTTTTTCTGGAGTCGTGGCTCCAACCCTCATTGCCTCTCATTTTTCTAGGGACGTGGCCCCAACTCTCATGCTCTCATTTTTGCTTTCTTCAATTTTCTCAATTGAATTCTCTTTTATTTTCCTATTCTCCCTTTCTTTTTCTTCTTTTTCCTTTTCCTTTTCTTTTTCTTTCTCCTTCTCTTTTTCTTCTTCGAATTCTTTCTTGAGCTTCATTTGGTCTTTGCATACTTCTTCCGGGTTCAAAGATAGGATCACAACCTTTTTTCCATCCATTTGGAAGCTACACCGGTTCTTCCTCTTATCATGTGTCACAATCCTATCACTTTTCCAAGGTCTCCCCAAAATTATGTGTGTAGTATGCGGAACTACATCACATATCACTTGGTCACTATAGGTTCCAATGTTGAAAGTAAGAAGAACTTGATCACTCACTCTCACCTCCCCATAGTCACCAAACTTTCGCAACACATAAGGATTATGATGTTTCATAGCCGGTAACCCCAATTTTTTCACCCTACTAGCACTCACCAAATTCCTGTCACTCTCCCCATCTATAATGAGACTACATGCCCTGTCCCCCACAAGGCATCTAGTGTAGAAAGTCTCTTCTTCATGTTTTTCCATCTCATTAGTATGGGTCAAAGATTTTGGTGGCATAGCATTTATTTCCTTCACTACTCTTCTACTTTCACTACCTCCCCTCTCATTGGATGATGGAGTCTTCATTTTCTCAATATCAACCTTCTCATCCATCTTATATCCATTCATATCTACCCATTCTCTTCTTCTCTTATTCATACTATCAATATTTTCATCAACTCTATTTCTCCTACCTTCTAACCACTCTCTTCTTTTGCATATTTTGATTATTTAAATATATTGTATTAAACATAAATAAATTAACAAAATTAGTAAATAAATAAAATTAATTTTAAAATGACAAATGAATTGATCGACATATGAAGTTGCAAAAATTATTTGAACTTAATTGAATTTACTTAAAATGTTCGAGTATTTATTATTATTTTTTTTTATAATAAAAGCAACTTGATTGAAATTAATTATTTAGGACCAAATTAAATTTAATTAAGAAATTATAAATATCATTGTAGGACTTGAATAAAACAATTTTGAAATAGTGGGACATAGAGAAAAAGTAAAAAATACTAAATAATTTTTATCTTTAATCTTTAATTTGATTTTAGGGGCGACATGTTTACAATTGACTCTTAATTGTGAGTTCATATTAAAGTTCTCTTTGAGATCTTCGATTTGATACCCAAATTGAATATTTTTTTGATTTCAAAATAAGAGTATAATTATCAAAAGTATTTCAGCTCATTGAAATACTTCAATTTTAGGAAAGTCACTTTACACAGTAAAAGTTTCGAAATCTGTTTCTGGGAAGTGCTCTTCTTTTATATATAAGTGTGACTGTGATGATATGATGATTTGCAAGATTAGAGATCTATGTTTAAAATAGGGAAAAGTATATAACTACAAACTTAAAACTATAAGTTTTTGAAGTTAACAAACTTAAGATTTCTTTTTAAAAATTAAGTGTTAATTATAACAAATAAATATAATATTATATAAAAATAATTATCTATTACATTTTAAATTAAATGTAATATAATTTTACCCAAACACACCCACATGCACATTTAATATTTCCGTCCCCTCCCCTGCACCCCACCCACCCCACAAAGTTACAGTTGATCACACAAAGTCACAATTCGATCACATATATAAGCTCATGTTTGGCCCCCCATCTTTTCACAGCAAAATGTATTCAACACTCAATCTCAATCATTCATTTTAGTCGTGCCCACCATTTTTTTACTTTTCAAAATATTTTTTAACCACACATTCTCCCAAGAATACTATTCACAACAACTTTTTCCAAAAAATGGGGGCCAAACACATACTAAATTTAATTGCAAATTTAAACCCTCCACCCCACCCATCCCACTACGCAAAGTCACAGTTAGTCACAAAAAGTCACAGTTCGATAACAATTACAAATTTATCTTAAACTCCACCACACTCCCACATCACCTCACCCTACCCCACCCGCCCAACCCACAAAGTCACAGTTGGTCACACAAAATCACAATTACAAATTTAATAGCAAAATTTTACCCCAACCCACCCTACCCCGACCCCACCCCACTCCTTATCACCCTACCCACCCCAAACTTACATTTGGTCACACAAAATTACAGTTCAGTTATAATTACAATTTAGTGGCAAAATTTACCCCAACTTACCCCACTACACCCTGCAAAATAACAAATTCACATTTCAATTACAATTATAAATTTGGTCGCAAATTTCACCGCAACCCCACCCCATCCCACCCCACTACCACTACTACATTAGCAAAGTCATAGTTTGTCATACAAAGTCACAATTCGACCACAATTTCCAATTTAGTTGCAAAAGTCACCGTACACCACCCTACCCCATCATCTAAGTTGCAGTTGGTCACAAAAATAGCAGTTGAGTCACAATTACAAATTTAGTTGTAAATTTCACCCCACACCCACCCGCAAATTCATAGTGACACGAGGTTACAATTTGATCATAGAAAGTCACAGTTCTGTCACATAAAGTCGATGTTCAGTCACATGAGGTCCAGTTGGACACACAAAGTCAAAGTTTGATCTCACAAGCAAACAGTTCGGTTATACAAATTCGTAGTTTGGTCACACGAGTTCACAATTTGATCACACGAGTTCACAGTTCGATTACATAAAGTCACAGTTCGATCACACGAGGTTACAGGTCACTCACATAAAGTCACAAATCTGTCACACAGTCATATTTGATATAACTGTAGGTCACATCAAGACCTCGTCCAATAGTCACACAAGGACACAGTTGGTCACAATCTATAATATAATTGGTTACAATCGTCCATAATATATCACGTATTATTTATTTATTAGTCATAATTTACTCTTTTCTTGGTCACAGTTAATCAATATTTTTTGTCATAATTGCCTAATAATTAGTCACATATTACCTCCGTTTGGTAAAGTGATTATAAACTAATTTATAATTTACACAATTTTTCAAACCACTTTTTAACCACATATAATTTCTCTCTCTAATTTTTAACCACACATCTTATCTCGAAAAACTAAATAAATTGGTTTATAATCACCAACAGTAAATCCGAACATAAGCTTATTGCTCACAACTTACTTATTTTCTTGGTCACATCTCGCACTTATCACAAGTCGCACAAAGTCATAATAAGTCAATATTTTGGTCGCAATTACCTAATAAATTGTTCACAATTGTGGTCACTAGAAAAGTCACAATTGACAATTAATCAATATTTTGGTCACGATTGCCTAATAAACTGGTCACAGTCACTCATACATTTGTCACATTTGTGGTAGATAAATTTTTTAATATATAATTTATCACAATTACATATATAGTTACAATAAAATATTTTTAATCACATATTATTTATTGAGCACGTCTTACTCTTTTTTTTGTCACAATTAGTCAATATTTTAATTACAATTACCTAATATTCTGGTCACATTTGTGACTAGAGGGGTCACACAGAATCACGGTTGACACAAATCAAAAAGTTACAATTCGTACTCGTTACAAGTCTCTCAAGGTCACAATTAATTAATATTTTTGTCATAGTTACTTAATAAATTGGTCACATCTCATACTTGTCACAAATATCACAAAACTTTGACATGCTAGCACTAATAAAACATTTGAAAAACGTCTTTCCAAAATCAAACCCAAAGAAAAGCACAATTATTTTCCACGGAGATCCCTAAAATATAATTCAAAAACATTCTAAGAAGAAAAGATAAGAAAAAGGAATGTCAAAGTTGTTCATAAAACCCAGATCCCATCGACAGACACTCTACTTGATAAATTTAACATATGCTACAGACATGACATTTTTTTAAACTTTGATGTTAAGCTAAAGGTTCCAAAATTTTAAATCCCAACTTGACTGATGTTGACTTTGTTGGGTGGATTTTGTGAATAGTGACGCCAAATAAATATAATGATGGTTTTGTAAATCCTTGCCGAATATTGGACAGAGTAACGGCAAAGAAAAACACAAACAAAAAGAATAAGAGAAGAAGGGACAAAGTCGAGGCAAGAGTTGGACTCTTTATCCTTAAGTCGAATTTGCCCCGCAACGGTGCCTACGGATTTCGGCAATCGACTCCCAAGATACAACGGCTTCACTTGTGTTTGTAGCACTCCAAAACACAAGTACAACGAACCAAATATAAGCTTATGTACTCCAAAGGATGCAATGAAGGAAAATAAAATTAAATGAAATGATTTTGATTTTGGAGACAAGTGAGGATGAGAGGTGTTTTTGCATATCAAAAGTGAGGAATAGGACACCCAAAGAGTCCTATATATAGATCATGAAAGGGTGTGGACGAAGTGGTTGAGGCCCAAACCATGTACCATTTCCAAACAATGCACCTTTAAGAAAAGGTACCTTCTGGCCGGACAACCGTGCGATCGCACGGTTTTACTCAAAAAACCGGATATTAGTTTGACGTGTGATCGCGCGGTTTACTAACCGTGCGGTCGCACGGTCAAACATTTTGACTTGATTTTCGTCATTTTTCGTAATTTCTCATTCATCCGATATTGGTTTTCGAAATGCCAAATATACCCTTCAATACATGCAAAGAAATCAAAATTCTCTTTCGGGGGCGTTGCCCCCGAGCCCCCACGGGGGGCATTGCCCCCTCAACCCCCCGCGACCTGACCGGGCAGGTCGATCCCCATTTGTGCGCCCTGAAGCGGCGAAGTGACAAACAATTTTGCCTAAACGGATTGAGTCGAGCTTTTGAGTATTAGGCCGAAGTTGACACAAAGTCACTTTAATCGATTTTTCAATTCTCGATTTATTAACCAATATCCAACAGACTTTTAATTTCAAAATGACAGAAACTTTTACCCTCTTTCTATTGTAACTAAGGAATTTTTGCCTTGATATGCTCGACTTTTGCAGGCGTAATCTTTATGCACTTTCCATGGAACCATCTCTCACAGATATTGCAAAAAATCCAGAATTCATAGTTGTTGTAGTTATCACCACAAGCTCCACAAAGTGTTGCTCCCTGTTCACCATCTTCTTCCTCCTCCTCACTGTCATCTTCTTCTTTTGGAGTATGTATGGCACAAATTAAAAGGATGATACCAATATCACTGCCAGCCGTCACTGGAGATGGTGGAGATCGTTGCAGAGATTACGGATTCGATCATCGAATAACAATTGGAGAGGGAAGAAGTCCAAATCTGGATGCTATCTCCAGTGGCGACGATCTTGCCGCTGGAGTCTACACCAGGGATGGCTGCAGCGGCAAGAAAGTCACCACTTCATCGTTGATCGCCTGGACATATGCACGCAGCACCATCGATACAGTAGCCTACTCTCACTTCTCCACCCGTGACTTCGATCGGGAGGTTGGGTCGGTACGAAATGAAAAATGATAGGAGCATATTTTAACTAGTGGTGGAAAACAGGTCGAGCCTTCTGAACCATGTGCTCGTGGTTCGAAGAGCAGCTAATGGGCACAAGCCACGAGCTTAAAGAGCCGGTGTGCTGCTCGGCTTGCCGTCTCGTTTAAAAAATAAAATAAAATAAAAGCCAACGGTTACATAATTGTTGCTTTGCTCTTTTGTACTTGCTTGTGGCTCATTTCCCACGAGCTTAACAAGCCGGTGAGCTACTCGGCTCTCCGTCTCGTTTAAAAAATATAAAATAAAATAAAAGCCAACGGTCACATAACTGTTGCTTTGCTCTTTTGCAATGGTCCAATTCACTTTTTTATTTTTTTTCATCTCCTATAAATAACCCCTCAACCTCGACTTCATTTTCACTTCATCTCTCAATTATTCTATTCTCTTATTCATTAGTCCAAGCTCTCTCTATATTACAATTATACAATTACTTACATAGTTATGTACTTCAATTTCCCTAATTTTCATTTCAATCTCTCTTTCATTACATCTCTCAATTCCAACCATTTAATATTTATACAATTTTACACACACAATTTTCAATATTCTTATCACCTACTAAACTACAATTACACACATTTCATTTTTTATCTCAAGTTTTCCACAAACAAAAGAATGGATCCCAGCTGTCGAAAATTTGTTAATGAATTGTTCGATGGTCCACCTGGATTTGGAGGGCACGATGACTCAACACCCCAATCTCATTCTCAGTCTCAGTTCAACAATGAATTTTTCGGTCTCAACGACATACCAATTCCCGACAATATTAAAGAAGATGCATTAAATCAACGAATCGATTTAGACGATGTTGAAGAAGATGTGGATATTCAAATCTTAGAAAATAATCTCGATATTCCTGACGTAAGAGGGAAACGACAAGCTGGAAAGGGTAAGAAGCAAACTGCAAAGTGTTGGAAACACTTTAAATTGGTCACAACAGGGAAAACAATTGGCGAAACTAAAGAGTTCAAAGTTGTGTGCAAATATTGTCCACAACAATTGGCATGGAAAAAGAGCATTGGTACTACACACCACAACCGTCACTTTTGCAAGTGTCAGACCAAGCACGGGTTCGTTGAATCAAATCAAATTCTAACTACATTTGGTTCATCCGCTAGTGGTTTTGCAGCTGGATCCACACTTTCAAATTGGATGTATTTTGAAGAAGAGATTTGAACTCGCATGGTTCAATTCTTTGTGGGGGCGGAGTTGCCACTGAGCATAATGTACAACGAACACTTTGTTACCTACATTAAACGCTATCTTCAACTTAGGTATGTTGGTATTAGTCGAAACACTCTGCGTTCTGATACAATAGAGTATTTTCTTAAAACTAAGAAGCAATTAATAGTCGATTTAAATAAATATGGTAGTGTTATTTCTTTTAATTTTGATCTTTGGGAAGGTATTAATAAAAAAATATTATATTATTGCAACTGCACACTACATTGATCTACTTTGGGTTATGAATAAAAAATTATCGTTTTTAAAATTATAGAATTTCCTCATAACGCAATCAACATATTTAATGTTTTACTGGAAATTGTTAGAGAATATGGTTTCGAAAAAATTCAATCATTTACTTTCGATAATGCTATTGTAAATAAGACTGTAGTAGATAAGTTGTGTAGAATTCTGAATCTGGAATATGGTGATTTTTTATTTCATATTAGATGTGTTTGTCATATTTTGAATTTAATTGTTCAAGATGGAATGAAACATATTAACAATCAAATGGATAAAATTAGAGATGCATTAGTGTACATAACTATATCACCGAGTAGAAAACAATACTTTAAAGAGATGTGTTCACAACACGGTTTAGATCCTAAGAAATTTATCACCGATGTAGGCCATGGGTGGAACTCTATGTATTTGTTACTTAAATCATGTGAAGGTTATGAACACATCAGAACCGAGTATTATAACAGTAGAACACTTAGAAATGAAAATGATTATCTATTAATAGAATTTGATTGGGAAGCTGCTTTTAAAGTCAAAATTTTTTTGATAGGTTTTACGATTCAACCAACATATTATCTGGTGTATATTACCCAACTAGTTCAAGGGCTCTTGCACGTCTTTATGTTATTGCAAGATCTTTTTATAGATATAGAACTGGCTCATTTTTTGTTGATATGTTAATTGCTATGGAAATGAAATTTAGAAAATATTGGGAAGATTTACCTATGTTATTTGCCTTAGCATACGTAGTGGATCCGCGTTACAATTTGAAGGGTACGAGACTTCTTGTTTAAAAAATAAATAACTCGTTGATTTTGAAAACTCATATCACTTACAGTAATTTAAAAAGCATGTTATTAAACATGTATACCGTATATGCTGTACGATTAGGAACTAATTTTAATCATACATAATCTGCACCATCACGTGCCACTACACTTGAAGACAACGAAGTAGAATTATACAATCTAATGGAAGAATTAGTCAAACACAAGGAACTTCTTCTTATAGTATGTCTCCTAGTTGTAACGAATAAGGTCCACTTGTAATACCTGAAGAATTGAAAATGTATTTTCAACAAGATTTACTTAGAAATGAGGAGCGTGCTAATTCTTTAGAATTTGATTTACTTGAATATTGGCGAACGAACGACGATATCCGATTGTTTCTGTCATAGAAAAAGAACTACTAACACCTCCGTGTAGCACGGTACCTTCGAAGTCTGCTTTTAGTGCAGGTAAAAGGATTTTGTCAAAAATTAGGAGCCGACTCAATGAAGATATTTTGGAAGAATTAATGTGTGTCGAAGATTGACAAGACGCTCATTTTCGCATATAAAATAAGTACGTCGAAATTGCATGCAGTCAGGTAAATGATATTTAACTTTAAACTTCTAATTTCTTTATATAAAATACAATTTTGATTAAATTTTTTTTTTTACATGTAACAAGTTGTTCGTGAACAATTTTAATTCCGCCTACTAAAAAATTGAATTATTCAATTTAGTAACCGATCCTAATCCCGGAACAAAAGGAGGAGGGTTTTAACTTTTAACGTTACTTACAATTTATCATTTCGACTTTCGACTTTCATTCACTAATAATTTAACATTACTTATTAATTTATTTATTACATAACTAATTATAAATTTATATATAATATATCATTATGGTTAAGTCATAAGAGAAACAAAAAAGATTTGAACGAGCCCCCGAGCCAAAGCTCGGCTCGTCCCACTAGCCGCAAGCTCGTGGGCCAAGCGGAGATCGACACCGGTCGAACGACACGAGCTTGTGACTCGGCTCATCATCACACCTAGCCAAGGGTCGAGCCAGCTCGCCCCGGCCCATTGTCACCTCTAATTTTAACTTTTAATTGTGTGTTGATTAGTTAATTAATATAATTAACACCTGAAAATTAAAAAATTAAAGTTCAGCACCATGATTTTGAATGGTATCTTTGAAAGTCAGGGCTATCATGTAAATGGTGTAATTTACCCTTTAAAATAGCTTGAGTTTTCAGGTGAGCCGGCCCATGGCATGACGTCGGGCACGTTAAATAAGGCCATAGTATCCATAACTTAGGCGGTCTAGCCCATTTTACGTCGTCAAAAAAAAAAAAGAAATCAAATCAAAAATCAAAAGGATACTAACTATAAACTATTAGGTATCTGTTAATACCTTTTGAATCATTCTCAAATTACATGTTATTTCTGCAAAAGATGGTCTGTTAGTGGGTTCTTCATCCCATGATTTTTCTATCATTTCAGTTAGCTCTCCAAGTTGCAGATCAACCTTAGGAATTGCTGGCCTTAGTCCATTTTCTGCTACTTCCAAGGCTATCTGTTTATGAACAAGACAACAATTGAGATATCAGTAGTATTAAAAAAGACAAAGAAACTAATGTCTTTTATACCTTGGAAGGACCATAATCTGTTTCAATATATGGATATTCCCCAGTCATCAACTCATTCAGAATGATGCCAAAACTGTATACGTCGCATTTTTCGTCGTAAGGCTCAGACCGGATCACCTCAGGTGCCATATAAACATATGTGCCTGTTTCTCCAGTTAGGGCCTTTTCTTCATTGCTCAAGAATCGAGCATGACCAAAATCTGCAATCTGAACGTGCGACGCATCGTCCAAAAAAATGTTACTAGGTTTCAAGTCGCGGTGAAGGATCTTAGGATTGTTCTCGTGAAGATATTGCATTGCTTGTGCAATTTCCAGTGCCTTTTCGAATCTATCCTTCAATGGTGGAAGGGGAACAGATCGTTCCTTCCTTCGACTTCCGGGACCGTGCAACCAATCTTTAAGGTTGGTGCACAAAAATTCGGTTACAATCCAACAATTTTCCGGAGGGTCGAGGCACGCGCCCATTAGTTGTAGCACGAAAGGATGCCGTTGTCTTGATAGAGTTTCGACTTCTTGTGCAAAGAAACTGACTCCGTTCTCGTTTGATCCGAAGAAATCGGGGTACATGCACTTTACAGCAACATCAAGTCCTCTCCATCTTCCTCTGTATATGTCTGCAGTGCTCCCTTGTGCAGCCAATTCATTCAGTTGAATCTGTTTTTAATCAAACAATCAGCAAATAGCACAATAATTTCATGGGATAACTTCATTATAAGAATATAAGTTTCTTCATCAAAGGCATAATTCCAAAGAATTGGATTTGGAAAGCAAATTCAGCCTCCGTTTGGAAAACGGTTTTAAAACATGTTTTTAAACAATACAATTCTTTAAACCACTTTTTAACCACTCAAATTTTCTTTCTCCACTTTGTAACCACATATTTTACCTCAAAAACATAAAAAAAATATGTTTTTAAACCTAACAATTTTAACAAACAGTATCAAATGGTCCCTCTGATACAGGACAATACCTAAACTGTTTTCATACGAACACTTCAACTAAGGTAGCGTGTTCGTGTTCGACACGTGTCGGATACGACACTTCTGCGACACTCAATTATTATCATTCTTCTTTTTTTATAAAAAAATAATATATTTTCTTAACTAAAAATTATCATTAAATAATAAATAGGTATTCAAATTTTAAAGATTTGAACACGAAAAATTAATAACAAGTATAAACTAAATTTATTCGTCGAAGTTTCCGACACATATCGTGTCGGATACAAGTGTCTAATCGGTGCATCATAGTGAATAGGTGATGACGAGACTTGAAATCGAGTTACAGGCTCTTTGTACTTCAACCTATGTGAGATTTGTGTTGTGCATGAAAAATTGAAGAGACAAACCTCGCTAGGCTCGATGTACCACCCGTTCGTCTTGGCTTTATCTATGAGGGCTGCAAGTTCAAAATGTCGTTGTGCCGCCGCCGGAGAAGGTATTGGAGGACTGATGGTGGAACGAGTAATGCTCGGAGAAATCGAGGGTTCTAGCTCTTTATTGTACTTGTTAAGTAAAAGGTCTAAGAATCCATTATCTTGTGCTATTTGAAGACATTGTTTTAGATAAACTTGTGTTCTTTCTAGCCTCATCTTGTACATTCGCTTTAGCTCCTTGTGCTTTCGAAGTTCCTTTTGTATTTCTTCAACCTTCATTAGAAGACAAAATTATGTCATTTTCCATTAGGGACTATGCCCTAATCCCAATCTCAACGTATAATAATAATAAAAAAAAGAATTGAAATTCTCAATTCGAGAGTTACATGCATTGTGCTATAGGTTTTTCACAGAAATGGCTTTAAGCTCTGTTCGGTTGTCTTAGCCATCATTTTTTTTGGGTTGTAAAATGTGTATGGTTAAAAAAAGATTTGAGAAATTATTTTGTTTGTAAATTATAATAATTGTGTTAAAGAATAAATGCTTAATTAAACTCATAGTCCAATGAATCAAATAAAAATCATACCACATGTACGTTTTGTACATAGACAAGACTTGCCAAGTACTTTTTAATCTACTATCAAACATCCACGATAATTTCTGATCTCTGGTGGACCTCTCAGCACAATTTGAACCCAAATGAATCAAAGAAAAAGAAAGAATGAATCTTGTAGGATTTCAAAGAAATTCTTCGATTTCTTTCGGTACATGTTATGTTTTTCCAATTGATGCATCAACGTGTATGTATGTATATATATATATATATATATATATATATATATATATATATATATATATAAATGTTGTCAAATTTATGATTGACAATTATGAGGTAGCAAATTGTTATGTGTTGACTGTTGATTATGGAGATGATGTGATGTATTAATTAACATGATTGTGTCACGTCGTGAGATGTTAAAGATAGTTGTACAAGTAGCATTACTCGATAATAGGTGAAATAAGGAAATTGTGACACACATGCGGTGTGTCAAGTTTTATGTCAAAGTGCATGTACATTAGGCATTTCTAATAATATATACATACTTGCTGGTTGACGCCGTCGAGTTTCATCGCAGGCGGCTGCCCTTGGTGGCGTAGCTGCGGATTGACTGCAGGCCCCATGACAATGCAGTCGCTCAACCGCCTACAAAAGCCTCGAGATGGGGTGGCACTGGAGTTGCTCCGTCTTAACTTGGGTGTGGAAATACTATCGAAGGAAGGTTGCCTGGGACTAAATGGGACTGTTCTCTTTTCTTGGTTCGTCCCATTGGTATTCATGGTGTGAATTTCGCAGAAAAATATGTAATTTTTCAACTTTCAGCTATGTGAAACAGATAAAATATAAGCTAGTCTAGCAGATTATATATCTAATTTCAGCCTTCAGATTTGGAGTGTTATATGGGACAAACTGGGCGGATTTTCTAAAGAACATAACATTCATATTTTGTTAGAAATGGATATGACTTACAAAATCACTTAGCCCTTGTTTGCTAGTGATTTAAATCGAGTTTTTAGTAGATTTTAATAAAAATTGATGAGATGTATGGTTGAAAAGTTGTGAGTCAAACTAAATATGTGATTGAAATTAATTATTGACTTTTAATTCAGATTTTAATCTGTATCAAATAGGGACTTAATAAATTGAGCGTGTCTTGTTGTTCAGCAGAGTTTACCGTCCCCTCACAATAGTGGGTGGGGGTGAGGGGATGATACGACAGAGAATAAAAATTTAGAAAAAAGGGCAAATATTTTATCAATTTGGCGAGTTGGGAAGTATACTATTCAAATCACACTATTTCGGATGGTTTAAAATCACTCATTGTCTCAAAAATAATAATCTCGCTCAAAAAAAAAAAAAAAAAAAAAATCGAAACTAATAAAATGAATAAACAAGCAGGCCCAAAGAGTGAACAAAACATTTCTCTACTCGATAAACTTTTTTAATTTCGAGTATTTATCCTTTTCTCTTTGTTGTTTCTGTTAATTAGTCATTGATAAATCCGAAAATTCTCATCTTACACGAATACTCCGAACCAAATTCTGTTCATTGGCTGGCAAATTAATATCGTATCCAAAAATGTGCAATTTCATTGGTATAGAGAGGCATCAAGTCATATGAATCTTTTATTGAAATAAATACTGACTTCTTTTTCACAAACTAATAATACAAAATAATGTGGAGGATTTTCTTGTTTGACGTATGTGAATAACGGACGGTGTTCTCGATGATTCTGAGGGCGGTTGATGTTTGAAATGTTAAACAAGAATTGGTGGAGTTTTCAACAATAGTATTGTCCCGTCCCATGTATATAGAGGTGCATAAGATAAGAGGCCGTTAAAATTTTTATTTTATCTTTATCTTTATTTATATATATATATATATATATATATATATATATATGTTTAAAAGTAAAGTAGTGATTTAAAACATCTTTAATGTTAAACCTTTAACTGTGTGAGAGTGAATGAGACAAAAAAAATTGTAGATCTCACTTTAATATCTTTTTTTTTATTCTCTCTCTCTCTCACTTTCTTCCTATTATTCCCCATTTTGGTCCATCACAAGGTCCAAAACTAGGCCTTCTACTTGAGTCCTTCAACAATTTTTTTTATTAATTTATTTGAATTTGTGTTTATCTCTTTTTTTTTTTTTTTTTTTTCCATTTTTTCCTTTTTTTTTTTCTTTAACATCCATTCTCTCCACAATTCAATATTAAAATAATATATATATCTTTCTCTCTCATCTAACCCACCTCAATTTTTTACACACCCATTAAAGTTGTCCATAGTGTGAACACAGTGCTATTTAGTGTCAACACATGCCGTGAACACAATTTGATTAATATTATGTTTGACTACAATATGATTAACTATTTGATTAATATTTTATTTGGTTAACATGTTTGACTATATAAATTTGCATTGCATTATATTCGAATCACTATTATATATACTTAAGTTTATTAACTTTTTTAATTTTTATTATTTATTTCATAAATTAAATAGTTTTTGTCGCAGCATATTTCTGGATGTATATTTTAAATTTATTTCCTTTTTTTTATAAATACAAACAAAAATTATTTCTAAACTTATTACGTAATTGATTTAAATTTTTATCTTATTTTAATTTAAAATATTTTAACTTTTTATATTCTATTTGACGATTCCTATCATTTTTACCAAAACATTTTCATTTTGAACGAATTATGAATTCATGTACGACTATTATATTAGATTATATTACATGTTTATATTGTACATTCAATTCCCTAGGCCCTACTATATTTGCCTTGGTTTATTTATTTTTTAAATTAATAGTTAATTTAATTTTTATTGCAACAGTTTTCTAGATGTATATTTTAAATTTACTTTTCTTTTTTTATAAATACAAACAAAAATTATTTTCAAACTTATTATGTAATTGATTAAATCTTTATCTTATTTTAATTTACAACCTTTTAACTTAAATATTCTATTTGACCATTGTTTGTAATCTGTATCCTTTTTACCTAGACATTTTAATAATTTTGAACAAATTATGAATTCATGTACGACTATTATTATATTACATTTTTATACTGTATATTTGATCCCTTACTATATTTGCTTGTGTTTATTAATTTTATTATGTTTACTAATTTTTTTAAATTAAATAATTAATGTAATTTTTGTTTCAACATAGTAGATGTATATTTTTAAATTTATTTTTCCTTTTTCTTATAAATACAACAATTTAATTTCAAACCATTCTCCGCTTCCTTTGAATAGTGATTTGTTTGATATTTTTTATTTATTTTTTCTTATTTTAATGTCTAAATAATTAAGTTTTCAATACATTGTGATTAATTACGTTGTACTCTTTGGATCCCTAATTTTAATGATTATAATCTTTTTATTATTAGGTTAATTAATTAATCTAGTTACATCTATTCTTTGAAATTTCAACTGCATAACAATATTTGTGATAAAATATTTTTTTTACAATGTAATTTTAAAGTCTTTTCATGTTGACTGAGATAATAATAAAAGAGAATGCAAATAGTAATTTTTTGAATTGTACACCTTGATTCCAGGACTGTTATTCACGTAAAATAAAAAACTAAACAATCAAAAAAGTATTATAGGAGTAAAAAATCACACCAAACACTATAATGACAAATATTATTCAATTTTAATTGTGTGTAAAGTTCAAGCTCAAGCAAATTGATCTAAATTATCTAATTAACTATATAAAAAATTTAATGCTTCAATAAAATATTTATATGAAGTTGGGAAGTTCACACATATAATTATTTTTCTGGTACTTTATTTTTCATTTTTTACTATTCAAATGTTAGATGATAATAATATTTCTAAAATTTATACCTTTTTAGACAATGAATGAACCAAAATAAAATTTCAAATGATCTGCAATTACATGAGTTATTATTTTTCATTTAAATACTACACATTATTTGATTATTGTTTAAATTATCCTTAGCTTTTTCCAAATTACAATATCATTTTATTATATTTTTCCTATTTATTTCATCATACACGTGTTTGACGTATAATCAAAAGAATCTAGAAAATATTCAAGTTGAAATTATATGTTCCGACAATGTCTTGCATCGCACGGGTGAAATACCAGTAAAAAAAAATCAGGCATATCCAGGTTCTGGTTGGACCTTGTATTTTCAAATATGACACACTTCGGGTCTATAGATTGCACCCCACAAGTTTTGGTGGCCTAATTTACACTATCTATGTATCAAATAACGCAATTTGAAGAAATTTTTTTAATGTATATTCACCAAGAGTAACAATGCATACATGTAACATAATCCCCTCAAATCTCGTCTATCTATCATAAGGAAAATATTGCAATATGAGAAAATAATCAAAAAGAAAAAAAAAAGAAAAAAATAGAGAAAATTCGAGGTATTCCATATTTAACTCCAAGCGATCACTTGGTTATAATGGAATTTATCTTGTAAAACAAGAACGCCTACAAGCAATCGCTCGGCGTTTACTCCCAAGCGATTGCTTGGAGTACAACTCCCCCTCAAGTTGGTGCATGAATATCACACATGCCCAACTTGTCCAAGGAATCATTAAAATTTTTGTTTGCCACAGCCTTAGTGAGAATATCAGCTGATCATCAAATTTCACAAAAGGAAATACTATGATAGCAACTTCAAACTCCTCCTTGATGAAATGTCTATTAACTTCTACATGTTTCGTCTAATCATGTTGAAATGGATTATAGGCAATCTCAATAGCCGAAGTATTATCACAATATAGTTTCATTGCATCTTGAAAATCAATTCCCAAGTCTGCTAACAGGTTTTTCAACCAAAACAACTCATATACCCCAAGAGTCATACCTCTGTACGGCTTCTGCACTAGATCTTGTCACTACTAGTTGCTTTTTACTTTTCCAAGTCACAAGATTTCCTCTTACGAAAGTGAAGTAACCTGAGGTAGATCTTCTGTCATTGGCTGAACTTGCCCAACCCACATCGGTATAGTCTTCTACCTTTAGGTTTTTGTTTCTGAAGAACAATCCTTTCCCCGAGGAAGATTTCAAATACCTCAATATTCTATCCACGACATCTATATGGAGTTTACGAAGGTTATGCATAAATGGCTCATCAACATATATAATTACTACTGTAACTTTACCTTCTTTGTGCTTCAAGAACAAGGTGCGATCAAAGTTACTTTGCTTATAATCAAAACCCTTCATGGACCTTGCAAATCTATCAAACCAAGCCCTCGGAGATTGTTTCAACCCCATACAATGCCCTCTTGAGTTTGCCCACATTCGTGGCGTCTAGGTACTTCTTTATACCTGGAGGAGGGTCCATATACACCTATTCTGCAAGATCTCTATGAAAGAATGTATTCTTTACATTGAATTGAAGAAGTGACGATCCTGATTGACTGCCAAGGACAAGAGTGCCCTTACCGTATTGAGTTTGGCCACTGGTACAAAAGTGTCTTGATAATCGATCCCATTAAATTGTATATACCCTTTTGAAACTAATCAAGCTTCATACCTCTCAATGGTTCCATCCACTTTATATTTCACCGTAAATAATAGTCTACACTCCCACGGTCTTCTTTCCTTTTGATAAGAGCAATATCCCCCAAAGTGTAATTTTTTTCAAGCGCAACTATTTCATCTGCCATAGCTTGAGTCCATTTAGCATCTGCTAAAGCTTCCTGCATTTTACTAAGAATTGAGATATATGAAAATTGTAGCACATAAGTTGTATATGACTTGGAGTCTATGTGATGTCATATAATTGTTAATGGAATATATAGTTTTACAATTAGGGCCAGAATCATATATAATATGTGGTATACCATGACTAGATCATGGTGGGAGATGATAAGAAGTCTGTTTAGTGTTTTCATGTAAACGATGTTCAACATTATCAGTACTATCAACAAGAGGCTCAGGATTTTCAAAAACTGTAGGGTTAGGATTAGAAGTTATCTTAGGATAACATTGGACAGATGAAGAAATAGGAGACATTGTACTATCAGAGAAGACTTTAGGCTCACCAATAGGAAAAAAGCCCACAATTATTCATGGTTAATCACTTCTCCTAGATTCTCCCCCATGAATTGATAAATCAGTAGGAAATAATTTGTAGAAGATTAAATCTAACATCCATGGAGACATAAGAACTTTTAAAGATCGGGTCATAACACTTGTACCACTTTTGATTAGTTTTATATCCCACAAAACACACTTCACAATACAATGTTCAAGTTTAGTACATTGATAGGAGTGCAAGTGAACATAGGCCACATATCCAAAAATTCTAGGAGCTAAAAGAACAACCGATGGAAGAGTACAATGATCAAATGAAATATCTAATGATCTCCTAAATTTAAGGAAATTAGATGGTGTATAATTTATCAAGTAGACCACTGAATTCAATGCCTCACCTTATAGATATGAAGGCACATGCCCCCCAAACAAAAGAGATCTAGTAACCTCCAATAAGTGTATTTTTTCTCTCAGCTACTCCATATTTTTGTGGAGAATAAGGATATGAAGTTTGATGAGAAATACGTATGGAATGCATAAACTCTATCAACTCATGTTTAGAGCATGCTTCCTGTTGAGTGCATTTTACATGCATATTTCATATATTTTTAGTAATATTTTTTGAGCAATTTAGACAAATACCTACTTAATTGTGCATATTTTGTGGTTAAATAGGTTTAACAATCAACTTCATGGAGAAAGCACAAGAAAGGAGCTAAATGGATGAGTACTTGAAGAAATTGAAGAGAAACTAGTCAAATCCATCAAAGAGTCGAAGTATGAGGACCAAGTTGATCTACATTGAAAGATGGAGGACCTAATTGCAAATCACCAAAGGACGATCAGGCTGCAAAATCATCACTCCGGTCAACCACGCGATCGCGTGGTTAAAAGCCGGTCGCGCTCGCGAGTTCAGGCATAAACTCAACCCGAGAGTTTTCACCTCAACCACGCGATCGTGAGGTGTTATGCCACGCGATCGCGTGGTCATAAAATGAAGCGAAAATATGGGCCGACCCGATTCAGCCCAGATGCTGAAACACGCGGATCCTACGAATTTTGGGGGTATTTTGAGGGGTTTTGGCCAAAATTTGAGACATTCTTGACATTCTTGAACAAGAAAACCCTAGCTCTCTCTCTTTTCTCTTTTATTTCATCATTTTCTCTTGTAATTTCTCTTGGATTTGTATAGTTTAGTTGATGAATATTGATTAAGGGGAGAAATACCAACATTATTGTGGAAGAATAGTGATATTTGGAAGCAAGAATCATTGGTGGAGGGAAGTATTTATTGCTTAATCCTCATATTTCTCTATTTACTTTACTCTATTGTTGAAATGATGTATTTAATTCTTGAATTTTATTGTTATTTCACTATGGGCTAAACTATTTTGTGTTGGGATGTTGATGAAGCTTGACCTAGCTTAGTTGATTTTAATGCTTGTATTAAGAATTTAAGCTTTTTATTATCTTGTGCATTTATTGTTGTATTTACTGACTAGCATTTATTGTGGCCACATTTATGCTTAGGTTTCATGGAATGTGCAATTATTGAGAAATTGTTGTGTATTCTAGATCGGTACAATATTTGCTCTAGGTTCTTGTTTAGGATAGAGATATACCTAAAACCCTAGATGACCCATTGAGTTATTTTCACATAGGTTTAATGCAATTGGTGTGTTTTTAATCGACATAGAGATATAGTAGGTTAATGCCACTAGTTAGGGTTGATTTCACTCGAGAGAGGTAATTGGCTAAGCTTGGAGAATCGGGTCTAACATGATTAATGAATTGCATCTCTTTTTGCTTGTTGATAATTTAATTAGGTAATGGTCAAGTGGAATCAAGAATCCCAACACTCCTTTATCATTTATTCATCACCATTTTTCTAGTTATTTATTTAAAATTGCAACATTAATTCTAGTACGAGAACATTCCCAATCAAACTATTATTGTGTGTTTCTTGTTGAAATTAATTATACTAGAGTGTAGTTGAAATAGACAATCCTTGTGGGATCGATAAATCGAACTCAATTAGTCCACTATCACTTATATGCGACTCGTTCACTTGCGGTGTGTTTGAGCGAACAAGTTTTTGGCGCCGTTGCCGGGGATTGTTTCTAATTAAATTACATTTTAGTTGATATTAGTTTTAACTATTGGTTACTTTTATTTCTTGTAAAAATTTTCTTTTGTTTTGTTTTGTTTTGTTTTGTGTAAGAAATCTTCTAATTTCTTGTGTTGTTCTAGGTTGTGATTGTGCATGCGTCAAAGTAAAAGTCTTGATCTAGTTGAAATAGATCCGGACATCGAGGGAACTTTTCGACGTAGGTTAAGGGAACAACGGGAAGCTAGGAGACAACTTCTTACTGGGATGGAAGGAGAAAGAGTTAACATCGAGCTTAATACTCCAGCTGCAATTCCTCCAAGGGGTGGAATCCCACCCGGTTTTATTCCTCAAGCGGCTAGAGCTCAAGAGCCTGTTGTTAATGAAGAAGACATGCTTTTTGGGGATTTCATGAATCCTCCTATTGTCGAGAATCAATCAAGCATTGTCTATCCCTCCTACAATCATCCAAATTTTCAACTTCGACCGGATGTCATCAATTTATTCTCCAACACCATCTCATTCTATGGGAGGACCGATGAAAACCCACATGCCCATGTGGTACGGTTCTTAGAGATTTGTAGCAACTTCAACTATGAGGGTGTGAATGTGGAGGCAATCCGGATGAGGTTATTTGTACATACTTTGAAGGATAAAGCAAGAGAATGGCTTGACACTTTGCCTCCGGGGAGTATCACGACTTGGGTGGAGTTTGTCCAAAGGTTCACTACAAAATTTTTCCCACCATCTAGAGTTGCTAAACTCAAGCATGATATTACTACATTTCAACAATTCGAGATGGAGAGCTTTCATGAAGCTTGGGAGAGATTCAAAGACATGCTTAGGAAGTGCCCAAATCATGGGATTACATTGGGGCAACAAGTCAACCACTTCTATGCCGGGTTAACTCCTCCTTGCCGTTCAAATGTGGATTCATCCTCTAATGGGTCCATCAAGACAAAGAGCATTCGGGAGGCTTATGATTTGTTTGAGATCATGAGTGAACAAAGTGCAATGTGGCCGGATAGAAGTGCACCAAGGAGTTCTAGTGGTGCACGAGGGGGTGATGATTATGCACTTGTCTTGTCAAAAATTGATTCCTTAGCCAAGAAAGTGGAAGGGTTATCTACTTCAAACTCTCGGCCCGTCAACATGGTTCAAGCCCCTCCGGTATGTGATATATGTGGGGCTAATCATCAAAGCTCTATGTGTCCATTGGTGGCAAGTGGTTCTTCATCTACCGAGCAAGTTGCCTATGCTCAAAATTTCCAACGCCAAGGATTCAATCCATATGCTCCCACATACAATCCCGGTTGGAGAAATCATCATAATCTATCTTATGGCAACAATCACAATGTGTTGAATCCAAAGCCACAAGAGAAGAAAGAAGGATGGGAAGAGGCTATCACCAAGCTAGCAAATCATCAATTGCAATATCAAGAACGCAATGATGCCTCTTTGAAAAATTTGGAGAATCAAGTGGGCCAAATAGCTAAACTTCTCTCGGAAAGGTAACAAGGAGCTTTGCCTAGCAACACCGAGACAAATCTTAGGGAGAATGTGCAAGCTATTACAACAAGGAGCGGGGTGCAATTGCCCGAGATCACAGCCCCACAACCAACAACTCAATCCAATAAGGCTCCCATTGAAGAAAATGAGCCTATTCAAGCATCCGAACCAATTGTTGAGTTGCCAAAGGAAAGTGAGCAGGAAGCATCCACATCAAAGGCTCCAACACCGATCAAGGCTTATGTGCCTCCTATTCCATTTCCTCAAAGGTTGCAAAAGCAAAAGCTTGATAGTCAATTTGGAAAATTTTTGGAAGTGTTCAAGAAGCTACACGTCAACATTCCTTTCGCCGATGCATTAGCTCAAATGCCAAGCTATGCCAAGTTCATGAAGGATATTCTATCCAACAAAAGAAGGCTTGAAGAGCATGAAACGGTGATGCTAACCGAGGAATGTAGTGCCATCATCCAAAACAAGCTTCCTCCAAAGATTAAAGATCCAGGGAGTTTTACTATTCCATGCACTATTGGTGATGTTAATTTTAGTAAAGCTTTATGTGATCTTGGTGCTAGTATTAATTTGATGCCTTTGTCCATTTTCAGGAAATTGGAATTGGGGGAAGCTAAAGCAACCACAGTGTCTCTACAATTGGCGGATAGGTCCATCAAATATCCTCGGGGGATCATTGAGGATGTTCTTGTGAAAGTGGATAAATTCATCTTTCCGGGGGACTTCATTATTCTAGACATGGAGGAAGATCATGACATTCCAATCATTTTGGGAAGGCCATTTCTAGCAACCGGGAGAGCGCTCATTGATGTGCAAGAAGGGCAATTGATTTTGAGGGTGCAAGATGAGCAAGTCACCTTCAATGTGTTGAAGGCCATTAAATATCCTTCGGAGTCAAATTCATGCTTCCGGGTGGATGTAATTGATCGTCTTGTGGTAAATTCTTTCAACCATGGGATTTCTAAGGATCCATTGGAGTCATGTATAGCCCACTCGTTGACTATTGAGGATGATGATCATGAAGTTGAACAAATGGCTCATTATTTTGAGGCATCACCACAATATCAACACAAAAGGGCCCCCTACTTTGAGGAGTTGAAAAAGAGTTCTTCACCACCCCTACCATCTCTCGAGAAGGCACCTATCCTCGAGCAAAAGCCTCTTCCTTCTCATTTGAGGTATGCTTACTTGGGGGAATCTTCTACCCTTCCGGTCATTATTTCTAATTTATTGAATGAAGAGGAGGAAGATAAATTGCTTCGGGTATTGAGGGAGCACAAGGAGGCTATTGGATGGACCATCTCGGATATTCGAGGTATTTGCCCTTCATTATGCATGCACAAAATTCTTATGGAAGATGATTTTAAACCTTCGGTGGAGCATCAACGTCGGTTAAATCCGAACATGAAGGAAGTGGTGAGAGCCGAAGTGGTGAAGTGGCTTGATGCGGGTATTATCTATCCAATCTCGGATAGTGCATGGATGAGCCCGGTGCAAGTAGTGCCGAAGAAAGGAGGTGTCACGGTGGTGGAGAATGAGAATAATGAGCCTATTCCAACAAGGCCAGTGACGAGGTGGAGAGTTTGCATTGATTATCGCAAGCTCAACAATGCTACTAGGAAGGATCATTTTCCCCTTCCATTCATTGATCAAATGCTTGAGAGATTGGCGGGTCACTCTCATTATTGCTTCCTAGATGGGTATTCGGGCTATAATCAAATTTCTATAGCCCCGGAAGATCAAGAAAAGACAACATTCACATGCCCATATGGAACTTTTGCATATAGGAGGATGCCCTTCGGTCTTTGCAATGCCCCCGCCACTTTCCAACGGTGCATGATGGCTATCTTCTCCGACATGGTGGAGAAATTTATTGAGGTATTTATGGATGACTTCTCAGTTTTTGGTACTTCATTTGATGATTGTTTGAATAATTTGAGAATTGTGCTAAAAAGATGTGAGGATACCAATTTGGTTTTGAATTGGGAAAAATGTCATTTCATGGTTCGAGAGGGGATAGTTCTTGGGCACCGGATTTCAAGTGAGGGGATTGAGGTTGATAAGGCAAAAATCCAAGTTATCGAAAAATTACCTCCCCCAACCTCGGTAAAAGGTATAAGAAGCTTCTTGGGGCATGCGGGATTTTATAAGAGATTTATCAAATATTTCTCAAAAATCACGAAGCCACTGTGTTCATTACTTGAGAAGAGTGCAACATATGATTTCTCTAAAGAGTGTCTTCAAGCTTTTAACACTCTCAAAGAAAAACTCATCACGGCACCAATTATTGTGGCTCCGGATTGGAGTTTGCCCTTCGAGCTTATGTGTGATGCAAGTGATTACGCCGTGGGGGCGGTTTTGGGGCAAAGAAAGGACAAACTCTTGCATGTCATCTACTATGCTAGTAGAACCTTGACCGATGCTCAATTGAATTATGCTACTACCGAAAAGGAAATGCTAGCGGTGGTCTTTGCCTTTGATAAGTTTCGGTCATATCTGATGTGATCCAGACCACGGATACAAGCCCGCACAAAGATCCGTTGAAGATCAAAGGAGGACCGATGACTCGATTGCAAGCAAAGAGGGCCAAGGAAGCAATGGACAAGTTAGTTCAAGAAACAATGGCCAAAACAATGTTCGTGTCATCAAAAGAAGCAAGTTTCATGTTGGGGCCGAGCCAAAACGACGAGTGGATCAACCTCATCCAAGCCGTCGAAGAAGATTGCCAACATTCAAGAATTACGGCCGTAATTGATAATTCTCACGGCCGTAATCAACCTTCTGTTTAAAATTGATTTTGAAGAAATTACGGCTCACGGCCGTAAGATTTAAGGGTCACGGCCGTAAAGGAGTCACTGCACAAAATCAGAATTTGAATTTTTTTGGCTTACGGCCGTAATAAAATATATCACGGCCGTAAATATGCAACAGAAACAAGGTTACGGCCGTAAGGATTTAGTCACGGCCGTAACATTACATACGCGTGATTTTAGGTTATTTTTATTTCCTTAATTTTAGGTAGTTGTTTCCTTATTTAATTAGAACTCTTTAACCTAGTTTTGACCCTATATATAGGGATGTAATTTTCATTATACACAGACAACTTTGATATTATTATTGTGAGGTAAATTGCTTTCAAACTTCGTTCTTCATTGAACACAATCCGAACTTGCGAGTTATTCGTGTTTGTTCAAATCTTGGGTGAGATTTACTTTTATTGTGATCAAGAGGTCAACATATCAATTGATTGTGTTGGTTGCTTGATTCAATTAATTTGAATCAATCTCTAAATCGTGATTTATTGGCGTTCTTGGGTCGATTCCAATAATTTGTGGGTTACGTAGCTACAATTGCTACGTGGTTTGCATCATCTGGTATCAGAGCTTAGGCTCCAAAAATCAAGGTTATATCTTGTTTTTGTTTTCTTGAGTTTCTTATTCTTGTTCTTCGTGTTCTTCCAGCTTTGAGTCTTTAATCCAGAAAAGTGTCACAAAAAATTCAATAGTCGTTATTTCCTTCGTTTGTTATCCAAATTAAATTTCATTTGTTGCGTCTTTCTCGTAGTTGAATTTAAAAAAAAAAAAAAAAAAAAAAAACGAAATTCTCAGTTCAATTAAAATATTTGATATTTGATTTCAAGAATTATTTTCTTGAAACAATCCTAGTTTCCATAAAAAGTGTCAAGTTCTATATAAAGTCAAATTTAATTCTCTAAAGGTCTTCTTTGAGTTTTCCAACAAATTCATTACTTCTCACTTATATTCGATTTGAAGCAATCGAGTTTAAACTTGTTTGAGTTCGGATTCGTTCTTTGAAGCAATCGGGGTGAAAGCTATTGAGTGGAAAAAGGCAGAGAGGTGAGATCAATAGAGGGTAAAAGCCTAATTTGAGTGATACACGAGCGAAATACACGTGAGGCATATAATCATTAGTGTTAGGATGTCTGAACAATCTTCTACTGCAAAAAACAACGATCGAGCCAACATGACGGAAGAGATGGTACAACGTTTTGAGCGGTTGTTTGGGGATGTGTTAGGTAGGTTAGAAAGGCTTGAACAACCTCGGGAAGTGCCTAATGTCCGTAGGCAAGGTGGGCAAGGTCGTAGAGTAGAGGGGGTCGATGAGAATGAAGAAGGTAGTGATTTTGACGATGGGGCAATTGTGGATAGAGTAGTTAGGCATGGAAGAAGGGATAGAGATCTTGGTGGCGATAGAATGGATGGTAGTATGAACAACATCAAGATGACAATTCCGTCATTCAAAGGAAGGAGTGATCCGGAAGCATACTTAGAATGGGAGAAGAAGATGGAATTAATTTTTAATTGCTACACTTATTCGGAAGAGAAAAAGGTTAAAGTAGCTGTACTTGAATTCTCCGATTACGCTATTACTTGGTGGGATCAATTGGTGACTTCTAGGAGAAGGAATCGAGAGAGACCCGTTAGTACTTGGGATGAATTAAAGGCTATCATGAGAAAGAGGTTCGTTCCTAGTCATTACCATCGGGAGCTTCATCAAAAATTACAAAGTCTATACCAAGGATCAAAGAGTGTGGAGGATTATCACAAGGAGATGGAGTTGTTGATGATTAGAGCTAATGTAGAAGAGGACAGGGAGGCTACGATGGCTCGGTTTTTGAATGGGATGAATAAGGATATAGCTAATGTGGTTGAACTACAACATTACTTGGAGATGGAGGATATGTTGCACATGGCTATAAAGGTTGAGAAGCAATTGAAGAAGAAGGGGACAGCAAGGTATCAACCGGGTACTAATTCTTCTTGGAAGCCGAAGTGGGACGGTAAAGGAGAAGGGACTGTTTCTAAAGGAAAGTTTGAAGCATCAAAAGGGAAGTTTGAGGCACCAAAAGGGAAGGAGGAACAAGCTAATAAATTTGTACCTAAAGGGGAACCTCAACCATCTAGGAGTAGAGACATTCAATGCTTCAAATGTTTGGGGAGAGGACATGTGGCGTCTCAATGTCCTAATAGGCGAGTGGTACTTTTGCGAAAGGATGGAACTATGGAGAGTGATAGTGAGGAAGAGGATTATAGCGATATGCCAGCGTTGGAGGAAATATGTGAGGATGAAGATGTGTTATCCGGGGAGCATGGCGAGTTATTAGTGGCAAGGCGAGCTCTTAGTGCCCAAATCCACACGGATGATTTGGAACAACAACGGGAGAACATATTTCATACTCGATGTCGCATTAATAACAAGGTATGTAGTATGATTATTGATGGCGGTAGTTGCACTAACGTCGCTAGTACTATACTTGTTGAAAAATTAGGATTACCTTTGTTAAAACATCCTAAACCTTATAGGCTTCAATGGTTAAATGATAGTGGAGAAATTAAGGTGAATAGGAGGGTGTTGGTGAATTTTTCTATTGGTAGCTATGTGGATGAAGTTATGTGTGATGTGGTACCTATGCATGCCGGGCACATTTTGTTGGGTAGACCTTGGCAGTATGATAGGAAGGTCACGCATGATGGGTATAAAAATAGGTATAGCTTTACCAAAGGGGGAAAAACCATTACACTTGCACCATTGACACCGTCACAAGTGTATGAAGATCAAATAAAACTGAAAAATGATGAAGAAAAAAGAGTAAAGGAAAATGAGAGAAAGAGAGTTGAGGCCACGACCTCAGAAAAAGGAGAGGAAAAGAGAGTTGGAGCCACGACTCCAGAAAAAGGAGAGGCGAGAGAAAAAAAGAGTGTTGGGGTACATACCTCAGAAAAAGGAGAGGGAGCGAAGAGCGCCAGAAAAGAAAGAAAAATGAGTTTCTACGCAAAAAGGAGTGAAGTCAAGAAAGCATTTATGGAAAAACGACCAATGGTCCTTTTATTGTACAAGGATTCATTCCTTGCCTTTGATGAAACTAACAAATCCCTCCCTAGTTTGGCTATTTCTTTATTGCAGGAATTTGACGATGTATTTCCGGAGGATATACCTAGTGGGTTGCCACCCATTCGTGGTATTGAGCATCAAATTGATTTTATACCTGGAGCAGTCATTCCAAACCGACCAGCTTATAGGAGCAATCCCGAGGAGACAAAGGAGCTTCAAAAGCAAGTTGAGGAATTAATGAGTAAGGGGTACATAAGGGAGAGCATGAGCCCATGTGCCGTACCCGTGTTACTTGTGCCGAAGAAGGACGGAACGTGGAGGATGTGTGTTGATTGTAGGGCCATCAACAACATAACGGTAAAGTATCGTCATCCTATTCCTAGGTTAGATGATATGTTGGATGAATTGCATGGCTCTAGCATATTTAGTAAAATTGACCTTAAGAGTGGTTATCATCAAATTCGAATGAAAGAAGGAGATGAGTGGAAAACTGCTTTTAAAACTAAGTATGGCTTGTATGAATGGTTAGTAATGCCTTTTGGACTTACTAATGCACCTAGCACATTTATGCGTTTAATGAATCATGTTTTACGTGCATTTATAGGTAAATTCGTTGTAGTTTACTTCGATGATATCTTGATATATAGTAAAACTTTGAATGAGCATGTGGAGCATGTTAGGTGTGTGCTTGTGGTTTTAAGACAAGAGCAACTTTTTGCTAACTTTAAAAAGTATGATTTTTGCATGGAAAAAGTTGTATTTCTTGGTTATGTGGTTAGTGCTAGAGGGATAGAAGTAGATGAAGAGAAAATCAAAGCTATTAAAGAGTGGCCAACACCTAAAAGCATAACTGAGGTTAGGAGTTTTCATGGCTTGGCTAGTTTTTATAGGCGCTTTGTTAAAAATTTTAGCACGATTGCCACACCACTCACAGAAATTGTCAAAAAAAGTGTAGGATTTAAATGGGGAGTAGAACAGGAGCATGCATTTGAAACAATCAAAAATATGTTGTGTAAAGCACCGGTTTTATCACTTCCTAACTTTGACAAGGCTTTTGAGATTGAATGTGATGCCTCAGGGCTAGGCATTGGAGCTGTTTTAATGCAGGATCAAAGGCCAATCGCCTATTTTAGTGAAAAACTAAAAGGGGCTGCACTTAATTATCCCACATATGACAAGGAGCTATACTCACTTGTGCGCGCTTTGGAAACATGGCAACATTACTTGTGGCCACGGGAGTTCGTGATACACACCGATCATGAGTCCTTGAAGCATTTGAGGGGTCAAGCTAAACTGAGTAAGAGACATGCAAGGTGGGTAGAGTTCATCGAAACATTTCCCTATGTCATCCGGTACAAACAAGGTAAGGAAAATGTGGTGGCTGACGCATTGTCTCGAAGGTATGTTCTTTTAAATTCTTTGCATTCGAAATTGCTTGGATTTGAATACATTAAGGACATGTATGCTAATGACCTGGACTTTTCTAATATTTATGAGTCTTGTGGTAAAGGGGCTGTGGATAGGTTCTTTAAACATGATGATTATTTATTTCGAGAAAATAAATTGTGTGTCCCTAGGTGTTCAATGAGGGAGTTACTTGTGAGAGAGGCCCATAGTGGAGGTTTAATGGGTCATTTTGGGGTTAAAAAGACCATTGAAATCCTAAGTGAACATTTCTATTGGCCTAAAATGAAAATTGATGTGGTTCGGGTTTGTAATAGATGCATTACTTGTAAAAAGGCTAAATCTAGGATTAAACCCCATGGATTATATATGCCTTTACCCGTCCCTAGTGAACCTTGGGTCGATATCTCTATGGATTTTGTTTTGGGATTTCCTAGGACTAAGAAGGGTCGAGATTCGATTTTTGTGGTAGTAGATCGCTTTAGTAAAATGGCACATTTCATACCATGCCACAAAACTGACGATGCTACAAACATAGCTGAAATTTTCTTTAGGGAAGTCGTGCGCTTACATGGAGTGCCTAAAAGTATTGTCTCGGATAGGGATGTTAAATTCCTTAGTCATTTTTGGAGAGTCTTGTGGAATAAATTAGGAACAAAATTGCTTTTTTCTACAACTTGTCACCCACAGACCGATGGACAGACCGAGGTAGTAAATAGGACAATGATTCAATTATTGCGCACCATAATCAATAAAAATTTGAAAAATTGGGAAGAGTGTTTGCCATTTATTGAATTTGCATATAATAGGGCTATACATTCTACTACTTCGTGTTCACCATTTGAAATTGTTTATGGGTTTAATCCGCTAACACCATTGGATTTAATTCCTTTACCTGTGAATGAACGTAGTAGTTTAGATGGCAAGAAAAAAGCTGAGATGGTTAAAGCACTCCACGACAAGGTGAGGTTGGCGATTGAAAAGAAAAATGAACATTATGCTTCGCAGGCTAACAAAGGAAGAAAGGGCATCATTTTTGAACCTGGTGATTGGGTTTGGTTACATTTGAGGAAGGAGCGATTTCCAGAACAACGCAAGTCAAAGTTACAACCGCGAGGGGATGGTCCGTTCCAAGTGATTGAAAGGATCAACAACAATGCCTATAAATTAGACCTTCCTGCTGAGTATAATGTTTCGGCTTCATTTAATATTTCTGATCTATCTCCGTTTGATGCAGGTACAGATTCGAGGTCGAATCCTTTCGAAGAGGGAGGGGATGATGTGATCCAGACCACGGATACAAGCCCGCACAAAGATCCGTTGAAGATCAAAGGAGGACCGATGACTCGATTGCAAGCAAAGAGGGCCAAGGAAGCAATGGACAAGTTAGTTCAAGAAACAATGGCCAAAACAATGTTCGTGTCATCAAAAGAAGCAAGTTTCATGTTGGGGCCGAGCCAAAACGACGAGTGGATCAACCTCATCCAAGCCGTCGAAGAAGATTGCCAACATTCAAGAATTACGGCCGTAATTGATAATTCTCACGGCCGTAATCAACCTTCTGTTTAAAATTGATTTTGAAGAAATTACGGCTCACGGCCGTAAGATTTAAGGGTCACGGCCGTAAAGGAGTCACTGCACAAAATCAGAATTTGAATTTTTTTGGCTTACGGCCGTAATAAAATATATCACGGCCGTAAATATGCAACAGAAACAAGGTTACGGCCGTAAGGATTTAGTCACGGCCGTAACATTACATACGCGTGATTTTAGGTTATTTTTATTTCCTTAATTTTAGGTAGTTGTTTCCTTATTTAATTAGAACTCTTTAACCTAGTTTTGACCCTATATATAGGGATGTAATTTTCATTATACACAGACAACTTTGATATTATTATTGTGAGGTAAATTGCTTTCAAACTTCGTTCTTCATTGAACACAATCCGAACTTGCGAGTTATTCGTGTTTGTTCAAATCTTGGGTGAGATTTACTTTTATTGTGATCAAGAGGTCAACATATCAATTGATTGTGTTGGTTGCTTGATTCAATTAATTTGAATCAATCTCTAAATCGTGATTTATTGGCGTTCTTGGGTCGATTCCAATAATTTGTGGGTTACGTAGCTACAATTGCTACGTGGTTTGCATCAATATCTTATTGGCTCCAAGGTGATTGTATATACCAACCACTCGGCCCTCAAGTATTTGTTGGCAAATAAGGATGCCAAGCCGCGGTTAATTAGATGGGTTCTTCTCCTCCAAGAGTTTGATTTGGAGATTCGTGATAAGAAGGGGACGGAGAATCTTGTAGCCGATCACTTGTCTAGACTTGAGCAAACCGAGGAAATTTTGGATGAAGAGATAAGTGAGGTATTCCCGGATGAGCAAATTTTCCAAATCATGGATCTTCTACAAGCTACTAGTGTGCCATGGTATGCGGACCATGTGAGTTTTCTTGCAAGTGGCATCACTCCCCCGGACCGCTCATATCAACAAAGGAAGAAGTTCTTTGCGGATATGAAGCATTATTTTTGGGATGACCCGTTGTTGTTCAAAAGGGGTCCGGATCAAATCATGAGAAGGTGTGTGCCCGAGGAGGAGATGGAGAAGATTCTTGAACAATGTCACTCATCGCCTTATGGAGGCCATTTTGGTGCCGTGAAAACTGCATCCAAGGTTCTTCAATCGGGATTTTATTGGCCTACTTTATTCAAGGATGCTCACACTCTTGTCTCCAAATGTGACCGATGCCAACGCTTGGGTAATATCTCTAACCGAAATGAAATGCCTTTAAATTCTATTTTAGAAGTGGAGATATTCGATGTTTGGGGTATTGATTTTATGGGACCTTTTCCATCGTCCTTTTCTAATCAATACATTCTAGTTGCGGTTGACTATGTGTCCAAGTGGGTAGAAGCGGTGGCACTCCCCACAAATGATGCTCGAGTGGTGGTGAAATTTTTGAAGAAAAATATTTTTACTCGTTATGGCACCCCTCGAGCTATCATTAGTGATGGAGGAAAACACTTTTGTAACCGCCTCTTCGACTCACTTTTGACCAAGTATGGAGTCAAATATCGAATATCCACTCCTTATCATCCGCAAACAAGTGGGCAGGTTGAAATTTCGAATAGAGAGTTGAAAAAGATCCTTGAAGTGACGGTGAATGCCTCGAGGAAAGATTGGTCCAAGAAATTGGATGATGCATTATGGGCATACCGCACCGCTTTCAAGACCCCCATTGGTATGTCTCCATTTCGACTACTATTTGGTAAAGCATGTCATCTTCCGGTTGAGCTTGAGCACCGTGCATATTGGGCAACAAAAGTCTTGAATTTTGATATGGAGTTGGCCGGTGAGAAAAGATTGCTCCAACTAAATGAGCTTGATGAATTCCGCCTTGAATCATATGAAAATGCCCGGATTTACAAAGAGAAGACTAAGAGATGGCATGACAAGAACATTGTGAAGCGGGACTTCCAAGTTGGGCAACAAGTACTTCTCTACAACTCAAGACTTCGATTGTTCCCCGGTAAACTCCGCTCTAGATGGTCGGGACCTTTCACCATTGCTCAAATCTTCCCACATGGAGCGGTTGAACTTTATCATGGAAGTAAGGGGAACTTCAAAGTAAATGGGCAACGCTTGAAGCCATACTTGGGGGGTCATTATGAAAAGGAGAAGTCATCCATCCCTCTTGCAAACCCGGAGTAATTGTATCAAAAAGTCGAGCTTACGACTTTAACCAAGCGCTTTTTTGGAGGCAACCCAAATTTCTACTCTTTTAATTACTTGTTGATATTTACTTATTGCATTTTTATTATCTCTAACTTGGTTAATCACCAACTTTTGTAGGTTCGAAATCCTAAGCAACCATGTCCTCAACAAGTTTGGGGGAGATTGGCGTATCAAGAGAATCAAAGTTTAGGTCAATTTGGAACATCATACACGCATCAATCCGAGGAAGTCCATCACCCATTCCTTTCTTGTTATTACGTCATTGTCAACATTGAGGACAATGTTTGATTTAAGTTTGGGGGTATTGGGATCATGTGCTTTATGAACATTTTACATTGCCTTGCCGGCCCTTGATGTCTTGATGTTTGAAATTGTTTATTTTGTTGAGAATATTGACATGCTAGATAGCCTTGCCGGCTTATAAGACTTTGATGTTTGAAATTGTTGTTAATTCATGAGTTATGACCAAATGTGCTACTTGTGCTACTTTCTTTAAATGCTTATCAGTGTAAGATCATATGTACATTGAGCACAATAGTCATGTTCAATTGTCGGTGAGTTTGGGAATTGTTGAAGGGGGAAGAGGTTAATGGAGTAGATGAACTAGGTTGTGAGCTTGTATGTTTATTTGTATCAACCTATCAAATATTTTCTAATGCTCTAAATCTCTTGACCCTAATGTAAGACAAGTTTGGGGGTGCTCGACCCGGTGAAGGAGACGGCCTAGACGTGTGGTGATTCCATGCATGTGGAAGTAGATTTTGTGTGGAGTGTATTTCGCCAAGTATAAGCTAAGTGATGACCGTATGCTAGAATTCTAAGCCCATTTTAATTTTTTGCATTGCATTACCCTATCTCGAAGCCTTTTTGACTCGAGTTATTAAGCCCGTAGGAGTATCTTGAAACTTGGTGCCTTAAGTTTGAAACTTGGGAGTCACCGGCCGAAAGCTCGCTACATAGGTCAATTAGAAAGCTTAATGAGTAGGGTACTCACACACACACATAAAAAAAAGGCACATTATCATTGCATTCGCTTAATAAGTCTACCCCACTTCGTAGCCTTTTTGACTCGAGTTAATAAGTCCGTAAGGGTATTTTGAAACCTGGTACCCTTTAATCTTAAAACAATCGGGGAGCTGCCGACCTAAAGCTCGCTACATGGGTCAATTAGAAAGCTTAAGGGAGTGGGGAAGTCACGAGCAAACATCATGTTAGTTGTTAGAAATCATGCATCTGTACTTGCATAAGGGCTTAGATGAATAGTGGGTTTGAATTGCTTGGTATAAACTTGAATGTCGAAGCACTCATTAGTGGAGAGTCAATGTATTTCTAGATTGTCGGTAAAACACACCTGTGCTTTAGTGGAAAAAGAAAGAGTGATTTGAGAAGTACCCTCTAGAATTGCATCCCGGGAGTGGAAAGAAAATTATTCATTGGGGGATGAATGTCACGAGTGGGAAAGGAAAGAATTGACCACTAATGGTGGGATAGTTTTGACTTGAAACCTCTTTACTCATCAACATTCTTTAATCTTATTGACGATTGACAGTGGCTATGCACACACGCACCGATCGAACATCGGATAAGCCAAACTCATTTTTGTAGCATTATTTAGGAACATAACTGTGAATTAATTATGCAACTTCACACTCATGGAAGATTGCGAGCTATCTAGCATTGTTGATCATTATGTCACTATTTTTGTAGATGCATGTGAATATTCTTGCTCGGGACGAGCAAGAGTTTAAGTTTGGGGGTATTTGTTGAGTGCATTTTACATGCATATTTCATATATTTTTAGTAATACTTTTTGAGCAATTTGGACAAATACCTACTTAATTGTGCATATTTTGTGGTTAAATAGGTTTAACAATCAACTTTATGGAGAAAGCACAAGAAAGGAGCTAAATGGATGAGTACTTGAAGAAATTGAAGAGAAAAGAGTCAAATCCATCAAAGAGTCGAAGTATGAGGACCAAGTTGATCTACATTGAAAGATGGAGGACCTAATTGCAAATCACCAAAGGACAATCAGGCTGCAAAATCATCACTCCGGTCAACCACGCGATCGCGTGGTTAAAAGTCGGTCGCGCTCGCGAGTTCAGGCATAAACTCAACCCGAGAGTTTTCACCTCAACCACGCGATCGCGAGGTGTTATGCCACGCGATCGCGTGGTCATAAAACGAAGCGAAAATATGGGCCGACCCGGTGCGACCCGATTCGGCCCAGATGCTGAAACACGCGGATCCTACGAATTTTGGGGGTATTTTGAGGGGTTTTGGCCAAAACTTGAGACATTCTTGAACAAGAAAACCCTAGCTCTCTCTCTTTTCTCTTTTATTTCATCCTTTTCTCTTGTAAGTTCTCTTGGTTTTGTATAGTTTAGTTGATGAATATTGATTAAGGGGAGAAATACCAACATTATTGTGGAAGAATAGTGATATTTGGAAGCAAGAATCATTGGTGGAGGGAAGTATTTATTGCTTAATCCTCATATTTCTCTATTTACTTTACTCTATTGTTGAAATGATGTATTTAATTCTTGAATTTTATTGTTATTTCACTATGGGCTAAACTATTTTGTGTTGGGATGTTGATGAAGCTTGACCTAACTTAGTTGATTTTAATGCTTGTATTAAGAATTTAAGCTTTTTATTATCTTGTGCATTTATTGTTGTATTTATTGACTAGCATTTATTGTGGCCACATTTATGCTTAGGTTTCATGGAATGTGCAATTATTGAGAAATTGTTGTGTATTCTAGATCGGTACAATATTTGCTCTAGGTTCTTGTTTAGGATAGAGATATACCTAAAACCCTAGATGACCCATTGAGTTATTTTCACATAGGTTTAATGCAATTGGTGTGTTTTTAATCGACATAGAGATATAGTAGGTTAATGCCACTAGTTAGGGTTGATTTCACTCGAGAGAGGTAATTGGCTAAGCTTGGAGAATCGGGTCTAACATGATTAATGAATTGCATCTCTTTTTGCTTGTTGATAATTTAATTAGGTAATGGTCAAGTGGAATCAAGAATCCCAACACTCCTTTATCATTTATTCATCACCATTTTTCTAGTTATTTATTTAAAATTGCAACATTAATTCTAGTACGAGAACATTCCCAATCAAACTATTATTGTGTGTTTCTTGTTGAAATTAATTATACTAGAGTGTAGTTGAAATAGACAATCCTTGTGGGATCGATAAACCGGACTCAATTAGTCCACTATCACTTGTATGTGATTCGTGCACTTGCGGTGTGTTTGAGCGAACACTTCCCCATTACCAGAACGAAGAATTTTTATTGGAACACCAAAATGGGAAGTCGCATTTGATGAAAAATCAAAAAACAATACTCACATCACTCGTGTTTCATTTGGTAAATCACATCATTCTAGTACAATCATCAACAAATGTTACAAAGTAGCTTATCCCATTAGGAGTAGGAATTGATACCAGTCCCTAAACATCCGAATGAATTTGGGAAAAAGAAAATTTGCTTTATTATCACTTAAATGAAAGTAGAACGATGGTTTTTCTCCATGACACGAGTTTCGTAAATAAAATCTAAAAAGTTACATTCACGAAATAGAAAAGGAAATAACGCATTGGCCCCATTCACTTGCTTATCGTAGAGGCTATAAGTATACAGCGCCTATGCCATAACCAAATTTCCTCATTTTTCTTATTCCCCACACATCTATTTATATCTATCTATATATAAAAACAAAGTCTTTACCAAAAATAAATACACACACACTTTCCCTCCAAAATGTACTTACTAAATTTGGAAATGTTTTGACAAAAACACAAGAATTAAAAAATAAATAAAAAGTTCTTGCATTTTAGAAAGTGTAATGATTACAAATTTGAAATACATTTTTGAGCACTACATACATTTGTTCCCAAAAAAAAAAAGCACTGTTAAATTATATAAAAAATAATGATAGTTAAAAATTTTTGTTTGAAAATAAAGAATGTGATATTTTCGAGGTAAAAATTATTTTGACTACTTATTTTTGCAAATAAAGTTTTATTGATTAAATTCAAATTTATTGACTATTTCTTTTTTAATCATTGTGATTGATGTTTTTAAATGAAAATTAAAAAGTACATTAAATACTAAAGGCAGATGTAAAAGTTATGAGAAATATACTAATATATTTCACATGCATCAATATAAGTGCACATAATGTTATATCAAATGTGATATACTATTAAAAAACTACTAAATTTATATTTTCAATGAAGTTATTAATAATTCATTAAAATTATTGAAATCAATAGTAATTTATTATTTAATATATAAATATACGTTTACTATTCAAAGAATTTTTTGATAATTTGAATTTTTTATGTTATTTTTTTAAATCCTAATAATTATTGCAATAGAAAATATTTTTTTATGCATTTATATGTGTTGACTATGTATAAATACTAAAATTTTACGAATACTTATTGAAATAAATATTGCGATTAATAACTTCCGTGCATCGCACGGGTGAAATACTAGTCTTTATCTATATCTTTATCTTTATATATATAAAAGTAGAAGTGAGGAGAGAGAGTCATTTGGAGGGAAATTTGCATTTAATGATTCTCTATCCTCAATTCTACTTATATATATATAAATAAATAAATAAAAGATAAAGACTTTTGTAGGAAAATTTATTATTTATTACATATTCAATAAGAGTTATAATAAATATATTATGTATAAATATATTACATTGGAAATGAAAAAATTAGATTAATATATTTGAACATAAATAAATGTGATATCTATTTAATTGTGTTATGTAGGAAATGAAAAAATTGTATTAATATATTTGAACATAAATAAATGTCATATCTATATAAATGTGTTATATTGAAAATGAAAATTTTGGATTAATATATTTGAAAATAAATAAATACATGCTATATAAATTTGCTAACATAGAAATTAAAAATTTGAATTAATATATTTTGAAAATAAATGAATAAAATAAATATAGAAAAGATAAAGATTTTGTAGGAAAATTTATTATTTATTACATATTTAGTAAGAATTGTTGTCTTTATCTTTATCTTTATATATATAAAAGTAGAAGTAAGGAGAGAGAGTCATTTTGGAGGGAAATTTGCATTTAATGATTCTCTCTCCTCAATTCTACTTATATATATATATATATAAATAAATAAATAAAAGATAAAGACTTTTGTAGGAAAATTTATTATTTATTACATATTTAATAAGAGTTATAATAAATATATTATGTATAAATGTATTACATTGGAAATGAAAAAATTAGATTAATATATTTGAACATAAATAAATGTGATATCTATTTAATTGTGTTATGTAGGAAATGAAAAAATTGTATTAATATATTTGAACATAAATAAATGTCATATCTATATAAATGTGTTATATTGAAAATGAAAATTTTGGATTAATATATTTGAAAATAAATAAATACATGCTATATAAATTTGCTAACATAGAAATTAAAATTTTGAATTAATATATTTTGAAAATAAATGAATAAAATAAATATAGAAAAGATAAAGATTTTGTAGGAAAATTTATTATTTATTACATATTTAGTAAGAGTTGTAGTAAATGTAATATTTGTAAATGTGTTACATTGGAAATGAAAAAAATTAGATTAATATATTTAAATATAAATAATGTGATATCTATGTAAATGTGTTATGTAGGAAATGAACACAAATAAATGTGATATCTATTTAAATGTGTTATATAGAAAATGAAAAAATTGTATTAATATATTTGAATATAAATAAATGTCATATCTATGTAAATGTGTTATATTGAAAATGAAAATTTTGGATTAATATATTTGAAAATAAATAAATAAATACGTGCTATATAAATTTGTTAAGTTAAAAATGAAAATTTGAATTAATATATTTTGAAACTAAATAAATAAAATCATTGAAATTCTACTTCCTAATATGTCAATAAATGAGTAGGTTCTTCAATAAGCATATTACAAAAATAATTAATTATTTACTATCAACCTTTTACAGCCAATGATAAATTGGTAGAAAATTTAATCCTTTCATCATTTTTACAAAAATTAGTATGTTTAAAAAATAAGGAAAAATAAAATATATATAAGCAACATATTAAAAAATAAAGTTAATTAAAAATTATAACATATTAAAAGAAAAATAGGTGATAAGGTGGGCAAATTTTCAGAGAAAAACGTAAATAAAAGTCAAAAGAAATTTAATATAAAAAATTTAATTAAATGTCAAACTTTGAATGGTGCAGTACACTGTGTGTGCACCATTTTTTATTTTGATTAGTTTTGTTTTTTTTTTTAAAAATTTTAAACTCAATGACATGTGTTATGGAGGAAATGAAAAAATTAGATGTATGTATTTTAAAATAAATAAATATATGCTATATAAAATTGTTAAGTTAGAAATTTAAAAATTGAATTAATATATTTTGAAAATAAATAAATAAAATCATTGAAATTTTACTTCCTAATATGTCAATAAATGAGTAGGATCTTCAATACGCATGTTACAAAAATAATTAATTATTTTCTATCAACTTTTTAACCACACATATTTTTCTCTCCAATTTTCAGCCATTATTTTTTACCTCAAAATCATTTATACAGGTTTATAAATCAAACCATATTACCAAACGGGAGGCTTAATCTTTACATCATTTTGACAAAAATTGACATGTTTAAAAAATAAGGAAAAATAAAATATATTAATTAATATATTGGATTTCAAATAAAATATATGTGAGTAACACATTAAAAAATATAGTTAATAAAAAATTATAACATATTAAAAAGGAAATAGGTGATGAGGTGGAAAAATTTTAAGAGAAAAATGTAATTAAAAATCAAAAGAATTTTATATAAAAAATTTATAAGTGCCGAATTTTGAGGGGTGCGGTATACTTAGTATACATGTAACATTTTTTTATTTTGATTAGTTTTGTCTTTTTTAAAATTTCAAATTCAACAATATTTTGTATTGAAATTTTATTTGATTTATGTTTTTTTTTATTTGATATGATTATATAATCAAGATATTTTCAAAATTATGATATAAAAATTATATATTCCGTGCATCGCACGGGTAGACAACTAGATTAATATATTTGAACATAATTAATGTGATATTTATGTAAATGTGTTATGTAGAAAATGAAAAAATTGAGTTAATATATTTTAACGTAAATAAATATAATATCTATGTAAATATGTTATTTTATTTATGAAATCAAAAAATTGTATTAATATATTTGAACATAAATAAATGTCATATCTATGTAAATATGTTAAATTGAAATTGAAAATTCCGGATTAATATATTTGAAAATAAAAAATCCATGCAATATAAATTTGTTAAGTTAAAAATGAAGATTTTGAATCAATATATTTTGAAAATAAATAAATAAATTATAACTTATTAAAAGGGAAATAGATGATGAAGTGGGCAAATTTTCAGAGAAAAATGTAAATAAAAGTTTTAAAAAAAATTATATAAAAAATTTAAATGAATGTCAAATTTTGAGTGGCGCGGTATACTAAATGTACATGTAACATTTTTTTATTTTGAAAATTTTTATCTTTTTTAAAGTTTCAAATTCAATAACATTTTGTATTGAAATTTCATTTAAATTATGTTTTTTATTTGATATGATTGAATCAAAATGTTTTTAAAATTATGATTTAAAAATTATATATTCCGTGCATCGCACGGGTAGACAACTAGTATATATAAAAGTAGAAGTGAGGAGAGAGAGTCATTTTGGAGGGAAAATTGCATTTAATTATGATTTAAAAATCATTGAAGTTTTACTTCCTAATATGTCAATAAATTAGTATGTTCTTCAATAAGCATATTACAAAAATAATTAATTATTTGCTATCAACTTTTACGACAAATGATAAATTGGTAGAAAATTTAATCATTTCATCATTTGGACAAAAATTGATATGTATAAAAAATAAGGAAAAATAAAATATATAAATTAATATATTGAATTTCGAATAAAATATATGTAAACAACATATTAAAAAATAAAGTTAATTAAAAATTAAAACATATTAAAAAGAAAATAGGTGATCAGGTGGGCAAATTTTTAGAGAAAAACGTAAACAAAAGTCAAAAGAAATTTTATATAAAAAATTTAATTAAATGTTAAAATTTGAGTTATGCGGTACACTGAGTGTACATTCAGAATTTTTTATTTTGATTAGTTTTTTTTTTATTTTTAAAGTTTCAAATCCAATAACACGTGTTAAAATAAATAAATGTCATATCATATTTATGTAAATGTGTTACATTGAAAATGAAAAATTTGGATTAATATATTTTAAAATAAATAAATATATGCTATATAAATTTGTTAAGTTAGGAAAGCAAAAATTGAATTAATATATCTTGAAAATAAATAAATAGAATTATTGAAACTTTATTTCCTAATATGTCAATAAATGAGTAGGCTCTTCAATACGTATGTTACAAAAATAATTAATTATTTTCTATCAACTTTTTAACCACACATATTTTCTCTCTTCAATTTTCAGTCACTACTTTTTACCTCAAAATCATAAATAATCAAATTTATAAACCAAACATTATTACCAAACGTAGGCTTAATCATTTCATCATTTTGAGAAAAATTTGCATGTTTAAAAAATAAGGAAAAATAAAATATATGTAAGCAAAACATTAAAAATATAATTAATAAAAAATTATAACATATTAAAAGGGAAATAGGTGATGAGGTGGGCAAATCTTCATAGAAAAACGTAAAAAAAAAGTAAAAAAAAAAAATTATATAAAAAATTTAAATGAATGCCAAATTTTGAGGTGCGCAGTATACTTAGTGTACATGTAGAATATTTTATTTTGAATAGTTTTGTCTTTTTTAAAGTTTCAAATTCAATAACATTTTTTTATTGAAATTATGTTTTTTATTTGATATGATTGAATCAAAATATTTTCAGAGTTATGATTTAAGAATTATATATTCCGTGCATCGCACGGGTAGGCAACTAGTCTATATATATATATATATAAAAACAGAAGTGCCGTCAAAATTTTTTCCCGCCCATTTGCACTTTCTATTTTTGGAATTTTTTTTTTCAATTGAATTTCCGGTATTGAGAAATGAGTTGTTGACAATTAATGAGACATTTAATGTGGGAAAGTGTGTAATGCATTGTAAATAGGCACTTGACTACATGTATTGAATGCTAATAGTTTGTATATATATATATATATATATATATATATATATATATATATATATATATATATATATATATTATTTTAGGGAACTATATTCATACAACACATTTTTTTAAATTTACACCATAGTTTAATTGCAAGATAGATCTTCGGTGTTTGTTTAGTTTTGCTTTTATATCCCTAACTTTTTTTAATCGCATTGTTATTTATAACATTCAATTAATTAATAAATTTTATTTCTAATCGCAATTTCTATTCAAATATTCTGCTAATTTGCATTGAAAGGATGTGCAAATATTTTTTTTAACTTTTGTATTAATTATTTATTTTGATTATTTAAAAATATGAGAGATAAATAAGTGTTTTTCGCCAACACAACAAATATATTGAACAAAAATCGTCTCAAAAGACAAGATGTGGAAATTAATAAAGAGTTGATGATAAAAAAATTATAAAATTTTTTAATATAACTATTATAATTTGAAGTAGTTTTATTGTTTGTAAAATTTTAATAATTATTTTAATGTAATATTATTTTTTATGCATTTTGTATACGGGAGAAATTATGTATAAGCATTAAAAATTAACAAGCACTTATCAAAATTCATATTGTTAAATTGTAACTTCCGTAGATCATTTTTGTTTTCCAGTCTAAAATACTTTCCAAAAATTGGAATGCATTAATATTCATCATTAATTGCTTTATAAGAAATAAATTTTATAAAGAAATTAATACATTTGGAAAACTACACATTAACTTTGAAAAACAAAAATAACTTTACTTTTTCGTGCATTATTTGTGCATTAATTAGATTAATATTTTATTAAACTTTAATATTTGTTCTTTTTTGTTTAGTTAAAAATATTAGTGACAAATAAGTTTGTTTACACTTCTTAATAGATTTTTTTTTTCAGAAAGCAGTAATTTTTTTTTTTTTTTAGAAAACGGTGACTATTCATTTTTTTTTTTAATTATTTGAATTAAACTTGCTTGCATCAACGTAAGAGCTACTCATGATAATTAATAATTTATTGAAACTCAAACTAATTATTATGTCATCACATCGATATACATTTGAATGGTATTATGGAAATCATTTTACATAGTGAAATTAATTACTATGTTATGGATGAAGTGTTGACTGCATTTGGTCCCTGTTTGAGACCCATTATTTGGAATAATGTGATTTTGAATAGTAAATTTTTTGGAGAATGTGTAGTTAAAAATTGGAGAATATTTTTGGACTTATGTGTAGATTATTTTATTGGTATAATGTGTGGTTGAAAATGAGTTTCTAAAAAATAAGATTTAAAAATAATAGGTACCAAACAGGGGCTTGATGATGCGTTTAGTGAAATGGGAAATGAAATTTAAATTATTAAGGATGTTCATTTTAATACTTAAAAACGCAACTCCAAACAATGTGCAAATATCTGTTATTTTCGAGAAAAAATAATATCAATTTTTTATCGAACAACAACTTCAATTTTTTTTTTTTTTTTTTGTGAAAAAATGTGGAAAACTTAATAATCATTTACTACTTAAATATATAAATTGATTTTTATTATTCAAAGAAGCTATTATAATTTGAAGTAGTTTTATTGTTTGTAAAATTTTATTAATTATTTTAATATATTATTTTTTATGCATTTTGTGTACGGGAGAAATCTTATCTTAATCATAATATATTATTATTATTATTTTATTATCTATAGTATATATATTAAACCACAACAGCCGTAAAAAAATTTCCCGCCCACTGTCACTTATTTTTTGGAAACCTTATGTTTTTGTGTGTGTGTGTGTGTTTTTTTTTTTTCCTGATTTTCGATACAATTGTTTAACATTAATTAGCAACTTGAATATGTATTGGAATATGTGGAAGACGTGTCATGCCAGTGACATTTCATTTGTTGATGTTGAATTGATTAATGAGGTGTGGATGGGAAATGGCTTTTCATTTTTCCATTTCATATTAAATGCTCGATGCAATTTTTTGTTGGCTTAAGTATTAATTAGTATTAATACATTTTTTTGAATAAAACAAATATAAGATTAATTTTAATAATTGTCTAAAAATCATATGATCTAAAATTCTCGGTATAATTTTTTGACCTTCAATGTTATCCAGTTGCCATGTCATGATAATTGCAAGATTTGCGTAAGTATTATTTTAACTACTTGATTTTATATGTAAAACTATAATGTTATTGGTTAAGAATGAATATATTTTTTTAATAATTCTTAATTTTAATAGTTGTGTAAAGGTTATATGGTACGATTTTTGTTATAATTTTTTTACTCCAACATTGTCGATTGTTATATCATGATAATTGCTAAATTTATGAAATTTTTATTTTGACCACTTGATTTTATAGGTGAAAATATAATTTTATTGGTCAAATGCAAATATTTGTGGATTAAGATGCAGCACGCTTTTATAATTATTATGATTCTTACTTTTGAATGAAAAATTTAAAACTTAAATACGAGAGGAGAATGCATAAACCATTTGAAATATATTGATACGTACATTCCACATAATCAATATTGTATCCATAATATTAAGAGAATTAGAGAATGAACAATTAACTGTTAAAAAAAATGCAATTCATAACTTTTTTTTTCTTTTTATATTGTATATTGAATATACAATTTATGCATTAAAGTGATAAATCTTATAGGGAGAAATGAAATTACAAATTATTCATAATTTGTGGATACAAGATATTATTATTATTTTTTATTGTATTATTTTTATAGGGCATTGTATTTTTACAACTTATTCGATAAATATTATTTATTCCGTGCATCGCACGGGTGCGATTACTAGTTATTTATAAAAGTAGAAGTGAGGAAAAATAATCATTTTGGAGGGAAAATTACATTTAATGACTTTCTCTCTTCAATTATACTTTTATGTATAAAAAAATAAATTAAAATAAGATAAATATTTTTGTAAGAAAAATTATAATTTATTACATATTTAGTAAGATTTGTAATAAATATATTATGTGTAAATATATTACATTGAAAACGAAAAAATTAGATTAATATATTTGAACATAAATAATGTGATATATATGTAAATGTGTTATGTAGGAAATGAAAAAATTGGATTAATATATTTGAACATAAATAAATGTGATATCTATGTAAATGTATTATGTATGAAATGAAAAAAATGTATTAATATATTTGAATATAAATAAATGTCATATCTATATAAATGTATTAAATTGAAAATGAAAATTTTGGATTAACATATTTGAAAATAAAAAATCCATGCTATATAAATTTGTTAAGTTAGAAATGAAGATTTTGAATCAATATATTTTGAAAATAAATAAATAAAATTATTGAAGTTTTACTTCCTAATATGTCAATAAATGAGTAGGTTCTTCAATAAGCATATTAAAAAAATAATTAATTATTTGCTATCAACTTTTTACCACCAATAATAAATTGTTAGAAAATTTAATCATTTCATCAATTTGATAAAAAATTGAATGTTTAAAAAATAAGGAAAAATAAAATATATTAATTAATATTATTGGATTTCGAATAAAATATATGTAAGCAACATATTAAAAAATTAAGTTAATTAAAAATTATAACATATTAAAAGAAAAATAGATGATAAGATGGACAAATTTTTAGACAAAAACGTAAATAAAAGTTAAAATAAATTTAAATAAAAAATTTAATTAAGTGTCAAACTTTGAGTGGCGCGGTACACTGAGTGTACGTGCAGAATTTTTTATTTTGATTAGTTGGTTTTTTTTTTTTTAAGTTTCAAATTCAATAACATGTGTTATGTAGGAAATGAAAAAAATGGATTAATATATTTGAACATAAATAAATATCACATCATATCTATATAAATGTGTTTCATTTAAAATGAAAAATTTGGATTAATATATTTTAAAATAAATAAATATATGGTATATAAATTTGTTAAGTTAGAAATGAAAAAATTGAATTAATATATTTTGAAAATATATAAATAAAATTATTGAAATTTTACTTTCTAATATGTCAATAAATGAATAGGCTCATCAATACGCATGTTACAAAAATAATTAATTATTTTATATCAACTCTTTAACCACACATATTTTCTCTCTCCAATTTTCAACCACTTCTTTTTATCTCAAAATCATAAATAAATAAGTTTATAAACCAAACATTATTACCAAACGGAAACTTAATCATTCCATCATTTTGATAAAAATTAGCATGTTTAAAAAATAAGGAAAAATAAAATATATTAATTAATATATTGGATTTCAAATAAAATATATGTAAGCAATACATTAAAAAATACAGTTAACAAAAATTATAAAATATTTTAAGGGAAATAGGTGATGAGGTGGACAAATTTTCAGAGAAAAACGTAAAAAAAAATAAAATTAAATGAGTTCCAAATTTTGAGTGGCGCGGTATACTTAGTATACATGTTGCATTTTTTTATTTTAAATAGTTTTGTCTTTTTTAAAGTTTCAAATTCAATAACATTTTATATTGAAATTTTATTTAAATTATTTTTTTTATTTGATATGATTGAATCAGAATATTTCAAAATTATGTTTTAAAAGTTATATATTCCGTGCATCGCACGGGTAGACAACTAGTATATATAAAAGTATAAGTGAGGAGAGAGAGTCATTTTGGAGGGAAATTTGCATTTAATGATTCTCTCTCCTCAATTCTACTTATATATATATATATATATATATATATATATATATAAATAAATAAATAAAAGATAAAGACTTTTGTAGGAAAATTTATTATTTATTACATATTTAATAAGAGTTATAATAAATATATTATGTATAAATGTATTACATTGGAAATGAAAAAATTAGATTAATATATTTGAACATAAATAAATGTGATATCTATTTAATTGTGTTATGTAGGAAATGAAAAAATTGTATTAATATATTTGAACATAAATAAATGTCATATCTATATAAATGTGTTATATTGAAAATGAAAATTTTGGATTAATATATTTGAAAATAAATAAATACATGCTATATAAATTTGCTAACATAGAAATTAAAAATTTGAATTAATATATTTTGAAAATAAATGAATAAAATAAATATAGAAAAGATAAAGATTTTGTAGGAAAATTTATTATTTATTACATATTTAGTAAGAGTTGTAGTAAATGTAATATTTGTAAATGTGTTACATTGGAAATGAAAAAAATTAGATTAATATATTTAAATATAAATAATGTGATATCTATGTAAATGTGTTATGTAGGAAATGAACATAAATAACTGTGATATCTATTTAAATGTGTTATATAGAAAATGAAAAAATTGTATTAATATATTTGAACATAAATAAATGTCATATCTATGTAAATATGTTAAATTGAAATTGAAAACTTCGGATTAATATATTTGAAAATAAAAAATCCATGCAATATAAATTTGTTAAGTTAAAAATGAAGATTTTGAATCAATATATTTTGAAAATAAATAAATAAAATCATTGAAGTTTTACTTCCTAATATGTCAATAAATGAGTAGGTTCTTCAATAAGCATATCACAAAAATTATTATCAAATGGAGGCTTAATTATTTCATTATTTTGATAAAAATTGACATGTTTAAAAAATAAGGAAAAATAAAATATATTAATTAATATATTGAATTTCAAATAAAATATATCTAAGTAACACATTAAAAAATATAGTTAATAATAAATTATAACTTATTAATAGGGAAATAGATGATGAAGTGTGCAAATTTTCAGAGAAAAATGTAAATAAAAGTTTAAAAAAAAATTATATAAAAAATTTTAATGAATGTTAAATTTTGAGTGGCGCGGTATACTAAATGTACATGTAACATTTTTTTATTTTGAATAATTTTATCTTTTTTAAAGTTTCAAATTCAATAACATTTTGTATTGAAATTTCATTTAAATTATGTTTTTTATTTGATATGATTGAATTAAAATGTTTTTAAAATTATGATTTAAAAATTATATATTCCGTGCATCGCACGGGTAGACAACTAGTATATATATAGAAGTAGAAGTCAGGAGAGAGAGATAGTCATTTTGGAGGGAAATTTGCATTTAATGACCCTATCTCCTCACTTTTACTTCTAAATAAAACATATAAATAAATAAATAAATAAATAAAAGATATAGATTTTTGTAGAAAATTTTATTATTTATTACATATTTTAATAAGAGTTGTAATAAATGTACTTTTTGTAAATGTGTTGCTTTGGAAATGAAAAAATTAGATTAATATATTTGAACATAAATAATGTAATATCTATGTAAATGTGTTATGTAGGAAATGAAAAAATTGAATTAATATATTTGAGCATAAATAAATGTGATATATATGTAAATGTGTTATGTAGGAAATGACAAAATTTTTATTAATATATTTGAACATAAATATATGTCATATCTATGTAAATGTGTTATATTGAAAATGAAAATTTTGGATTAATATATTTTAAAATAAATAAATATATGCTATATAAATTTGTTAAGTTAAAAATGAAAATAATTAAATTAATATATTTTGAAAATAAATAAATAAAATAATTGAAATTTTACTTTCTAATATGTCAATAAATGAGTATGCTCTTCAATACGTATGCAATAAAAATAATTAATTATTTTTTATCAACTTTTTAACCACACATTTTTTCTCTCCAATTTTCAGTCACTATTTTTTACTTCAAAATAATAAATAAAAAGGGTTATAAACCAAACAGTATTACCAAACGGAAGTTTAATTATTTCATCATTTTGAAAAAAACTGACTTGTTTAAAAAACAAGGAAAATGTAAAATATATTAATTAATATATTGGATTTCAAATAAAATATATGTAAGCAACACATTAAAAAATATAGTTAATAAAAAATTATAACATATTAAAACGAAAATAGGTGATGAGGTAGACAAATTTTTAGAGAGAAACGTAATTAAAAGTCAAAATAAATTTTATACAAAAAATTTAAATTAGTGCCAAATTTTGAGTTGCGCGGTATACTTAGTGCACATGTATTATTTTTATTTTGATTAGTTTTGTCTTTTTTAATATTTCAAATTCAATAACATTTTGTACTGAAATTTTATTTGAATTATGTTTTTTATTTGATATGATTGTATAATCAAGATATTTTCAAAATTATGATTTTAAAATTATATATTCCGTGCATCGCATGGGTAGACAACTAGTAATAATAAAGAAAACAGACGAATAACATTTTTGTATGTATTGTGATCATGTGATGTCTAATTATCAATGTTTAGAAAATTGAAAATCGGTTCGAACCAATAAAGGCAACGGATCAAGGGTCAGAAGGTCCGATCGAGTATAACCGATTTTAATTAAAAATTATTCAAAAAATTACAATTTTTTTTAAAAAAAAAGTAATTTTACAAATAAACCAATATTTACTCATTTAGAGCATCTCCAATGCACTAATTCAATTGGGATTGACGTAACAATGAAATTAATGGACTTCTGGAAAATATGAATAAATTGACGGAAAAATCTTAAATTTCATTTCCAATGGTTCTGTCTATATTTAAATATTGTTGATTATGTGGTATTTTTTAAATTTAAAAATAACTTATTTACAAAATTATTAATATAATATTAAACTTTCATTATTAATATTAAATTATTATTTCTTATTGTTATTTTGTTAAGATATTTCAATGAGTAATATTTTTATATAACTTTATTTAGTGATAATTTTTTATTGATAGATTAAATTTATTAAAATGCATATTTTTTAAATTATTAATCTTAAATTTAATATAATAATGAAAACTTTAAATGAAAGTAATCAAAAAGTGCCTGATCAGAGATAATTTTCAACGAAAATCTTTATGTCACAACGTCCACGTCCCTTTTTAATATAGTTAAAATAATTATAAAATAAATTAATGTTGACTCATTTAGTCAGACAAGACGTCAACTTAATATTGCAATTGACATTGTGCATTGAAGAGACCTTTTTAACCCAATTCGTCAATTTCCTGACATGTCAAATTTTTTGATTTATTTATTTATTCTAATTGAAGGAGTGTGTTGAATATGCTCTTAGGAAATAAAATCATATACAAAAGTAGCTTGGTTGATAACTAGAAGAAAACAAAACAGTAGACAAAACGGGTTTAAAAATCGGGCGGTTCCCGATTTTCCTTATCGAACAAGCAAAAAATCAAATTTTCTAGCAGATTTTTCTTGTCGGGCTTTGAGCCGGACCGAACGTGTCCTTTGATCTGTTCTTGATTTCCCCGATCGAACCACCGATCAGATCCTATTTTCTAAACAATGTTAATTATCAATGCCACGTACAAAAACACCTTTGAAGTGCGAGGGGTAAATATCCCGCAATGTCAATTCATTTTATGTCATTGTATTGTATATTTATTTTATATTTATCCGATGTGACTTTAACACGAAGATGCTTGGATCTACAATTGTCTAAAATTTTATAAGTAATTTAACTTGTCAATAATTCCATTTTTATATATTTCCAAAATGTATCATTATTTTTCTCAATCATAATACATCGAAAATCATATATTTAGAGGGCCGATTCATATGAGCCATGAATTAATCAACATGGGCATGTAAACACAGGTCTCTCAACATAATTATATAGCTACAGTGATAGATCTATACATGCCTTTACAAGTAGTTTTTCCCAGTGTTGTTAGACCTGGTCCGGTCCGGTCCGGCCCGGCCGGGTCGATCAGAAAACCCATGACCCGGTCCAAAAATCGGGTCGCGAAATGTTTAAAACCCGGATATTAAAAACCAGGGTAAAAACCCGGTGACCCGGACGGGTTTTAGTAAACTCGGTGACCCGTACCCGGGTTTTGCGGGTTTTGCGGGTCGGTGTTTTTTTTTTTTTTTAAACACACATATAAAAAGCAAAAAATCGATTTCTTTAGACATCTAAAACTTTTACTTTAAGTGTCTTTAACTCTCTCAACTTCTCACTTCCCAAAGTCCGATCGGTGGTCTTTCTCCACTTCTTCAATCTTCCAGCAAGTGCAACACTGCAACTGGTAATTGTTATGTTAATTAATAAATTATCTGTGTTTTATGATTTTGAATCCATACAGAAATTGTTATTTTTTTATTTTTAGGATAATTTTTTTTAAATCACCGGGTCGACCCCGAGTCAACCCCTGTTCGACCATCTGACCCTTGACCCTTTCCTTTTTCCGGGTCGATGTTCGGGCCGATTTTTAAAACATTGATTTTTCCTATTTCATATTTCTTAGCTACAGTGAGCAGTTGGTCCCAAAATTTAGTAGAGGGTGAGCCCGTAATGCGTTGACCTAACACCGTAAAAATTACAAATTCTAAAAAAAATGTGCCCCTATTTGTTATCATCATTCATTTTTCCAACTCATTTTCAACCTCATATTTTATCGATAAAGCCTCAATTTGACAATTGTGGTGTTATAATCAACACAAATATTCAAAATACTTTTTAATCACAAACATTTCTTCAAGTTACTTTTTAATAACAACAAAATTTTATCTAGAAAACACATATAATATCAATTATTACCTGTTATAGCAGTTGCCGAACGAAGGTAAAAAATAATCCACACATACAGTTCGGTTCTCCTGCGTGTCAAGTGTATGAGAACCAAGCAAAGCTCACATTGCGACACAGGTGTTGTCAGTCGGCTGACAACATCAATATTATTTTTTTATTATTATTTTTGTCTTGTTTATTTTATCTTTATATAATTCTATTTATCCTACATATTTTATCTTATAATTTGGCAACTGTTTGATAAGTAAAATAAATTGATTTATAAACAAATTATAAATTATACAATTTTTCAAATCACCTTTTAACCACATACATTTTCTCTCTCAAAATTTCAACCGCTACTTTTTACCTCAAAATCATAAATAAATCAATTTATAAACCACACAATGTTACCAAACAAATGGTCTTATTTAAGCTTGTTTGTCTCTCTTATTTGTTGTATTTTCTGTAAAGTTATAATTTATTTATTTATTTGCAAAGCAAAGCAATGCAAAGCATGCATATAATTTTTAAATGTGAAGTTTTATATATGAATTTTCATTTTTAGTTTGTTTTATTTCGTAAACTATTTATTTTTATACTAATATTTAAGAATGGAAGGTGATGACAATGTGTTTATTCCACAAGTGAATGTGGGTGCAATTTCGAAAATCGGGCAAGAATTCCAAATGCTTGATGATTTGTACAATTTTTATAACAAGCGTGTGAAATTAGTTGAATTTAGCATACGTATTTGTAGTAAACGAAAGGATACGTAAACAAATCAGCTCAACTAGAAGGCGTATGTTTGCTCAAAATAGGGTAAAAAAATGAAACCAACCAGATGAAACTTAAAAATTTGGCAGCTCGTTCTAGTAAACGAAATAGTGAATTCTCACGTTGTGGATTCGACGCCAATTTAACAATTCTAAAACATGAGACAATTTATACGTGGGTTGTAAGTCATTTTGTCGACGGGCACAATCATATAAATAAAGATAAAATTTCTTTGTTTGGTAACACTGTGTGGTTTATAAACTGACTTATTAATGATTTTGATGTAAAAAGTAGTAGTTGACATTTGAAGAGAGAAAATGTGTATGGTTAAAAGTGATTTGAAAAATTATATAATTTATAAACTTGTTTATAAATCTATTTATTTTATTTACCAAACAGCAAATTATAAGATAAAATATGTAGGATAAATAAATAGAATTATATAAAGATAAAAAAAAAAAAAGAAGACAATCTAATAATATTATTGAAGTTGTCAGCGGCTGGCAACACCTGTGTCACATGTGACCTTTGTCAAAGGAGAAGTTCACATTGGTTCTCTTGTTCTTGACGCGCAGGGCAACCAAACTATCTACACATATACAGACAAAAAATATTTTTTTTTAATCATACATTCTTCAAAAATTACAATTACAAATTTCATTATTTGAATTAATGAATCTCAAATTAGGGTGTACTTATTTAAATTTATCTATTTTTTCTCAAATAACTTGAATTTGAAATTAAAGACAAGTATATTTACAGAAAGTGTATCTTATTTTAACATTATAAGTAAAAAGACATTGCAATTATAAATTGGTTTATTTATATTTTGAATTAATCTATTTGTACATAATAGTGTTTAGATTTTTTTACCAATTGACGTGTCGGCGAATTTGTAGTCGTTGATTTTAGAAATGATGTGATGTGTAAATTAATGGATGTTTGTCAAATCATATATCTATAATCCAATCGGTAAATAACTATGTATAAGTAGATGATTCTTATATTTTAGAGATAAAATGTGTGGTTAAAAAGTTATTAGAAAAATTATGTTGTTTATAAATTAAATTATAAATTATGATAATTGCGTTAAAGAACATATGCTTAAACATATTTTCGGTTTGATGTAATTTTTGTAAAAATTGATATTTTTAGAGCATGTGGTTAAAAAGTAGGAAAATTTTATTTTATTTAAAAAACGTGTTTTAAAAAATGAGTTTAAAGAAATCTATTTCAAACAGTAATTGGAGCATTTTCAAGATGCTATCCAAACACAAAATAAAGATGCTCTCTAAACCCAAAATACTCTCTATTTTAAAAAGTAAATGCTAAAAAATAAGTTCCAAAAGAATCGATATTTTAATTTTTAAAAACAAAGAGCGTCCTCTATTCTTAATTACAACTATTGCACTTAATAAACTATAAATTTAAGTACTCTATAATTTAAATTATTCAATTCACATTTGTTTGAGCCCCATTATAATTTTATACATTTTTCACTTTATATTCAACCACACATTTTTCAATACATTTTTTATCTTCTTAATTTTCAATCACACATTCTTCAAATAATCATTATTCCAAAATATATTATCTAGAATATTCTAATTATAATGAGTTTTAAACAAACACTGAATTGATTGACTATTGACATATAAAAAACAATTATGATAAAATAAAGGATTGAGAAAAATCAATGAATGTTACTTAAAAAAATAGATAGAGAATCAAAATAGTGAGAACCGCTCGAGTGCATACAAAAAAAAAAAAAAAAAATTATTATTATTATCATGAATTAAAGAGACTATTGTGCATAAGATGTTTTCCCATCTTTTAACAATTGCCTAAGCTGTTTGTTAAAAAAAATTTATTTATAAATAAAGAATGTGATGTTTTAAAAATAAAATATGTGGTTAAAAAGTCATTTAAAAAATGTGAATTATTAAAAATTAATTAGGAGAAATGTGTTGTTTATAAACAAATTATCAAATGGAAGAGCATTTACAATGAATGTGTTAACTAATAGTCACTTTTATACTCACAATGAATATGTTAGCATTTTTGTTAAATGAATCTTTTTATGTGTATTGTTAACTTATTTGTTAAAATTAACAAATATTTTAATATGTGATATGACAATTTATATTGAAAACAGGAAAGAGAAATAAGAGAGAAATATTAAATAATCACTGATTGGTTAATTTAGTTATTAATGAGTATCTTTAACACATTCAATATGACACTCATATAATAATTAAAATTAACATATAAATATGACACGTATATCTATTATATTGTCGATATAACAGTGTTTAGCTAATAAAAGTTAAGAAATCCCATTAGGGATGCTTACCCAAAAAGTACTTCCAACAAACACAAGGCCACAGGAAGACTCCAACAAAGAACACTTTTATTTGACTCCTAGGGATATGTAACTTAATAATATTGATTCTTTGAAGCCAATCGTTCAAAGCATAATATTCCAAGAAAGCAAAAGATTTTAGCTTTCCCTATTCCCATGGAAGAAGATCACCCTTTTCTTTTAACATACTTCTCATTTCAATCAAGATTCTTCATTTTCCTTTTCCTTCTTTCCCTCCTTTCTTTTATTTCCTCTGTTTCATCAAAAGATGTCACTCTCATAGTTACCTGGGATCAACCCTATCACATCCTTTTCAGTGTTTATAACTATTCACTTTTAATATTTTCACAAAATCCCACATACTTGCATCAAATTCCAAAGTCTCATATTGACATGTTCGATATGTAAGATATTAGGCCCGGTTTAATTGGCAAGATTTGTCATGAAAGATGGTAAATATTTTTCAACTTTCTTCACTTTGTATTGTTTGATAGCTCAAGTTTTACCTAGAAAGTATTCTCTCCTCTCCCTCACGCGCCACATTTGCCTTGAAATTCAGGAAAATAATTTCCCATGGTTTACATGAGAAAACATTTGCCGTGTTAAATAACAAATTTTTTCGTAATGTTTGATCATTTTTATTATTGTTGATTGACTATTTTTTTTTCAAGTACAGATGTTTTTAAAAAGTAAATTTTTTTTTTTTTAATTAAAATAGCTAAATTTTACTTTTTTTATCGTGAAAAATAATGTCAATCAAACAACATACTTGAAAAACTCCCTACTTTTTTCATCTAGGAAATTAATCTAATCAAATAATTCCAATTCCAATTGATATTTTCTACGAAAATAATTTTCAAGCAATTCAATTCCTTGAAAAATATATATATATATTTTTTTCGATTCATTTTCCACTGTTGCAATCAAATACACCCTTATAATGGAATTGTATTGAGCCGAATTACACATGACATTTGAATTTCTTTTTCAAAATTAAAACTGTCAATAGTGTCTAAACATGACAGAAGTGGATCGAATAAAACATAAATCACTATCCAAAGAGGAAAAATTTAATAATAAAATTCATAATTTTCGAATCAAGCCACTAGCAATACCATGATTTGTATCAAAATGTGTATTTTCATATACTGGAAGTTCTTCAGAAAATTTCTTCTTGTTTCCAAACAATGCCAAGTGATCAAGCTCAAACAACTCCGAACTTGAATCACTAGCTGCATCTTCGTCGTCGTCTTCGATTTTATAGCGAATATTTTCGAACATTGAGAAATCATCCTTCCTTTGGTTACGGTGAACCTTGGAATAATCTTGAGTCGAATCTTGAATTCTTCTGTTTTTCTCTCCTGGACTAAATCTGAAGTCTGGAGGCAATGGTGGCCTTCCAGATTTATCAGAAACATCATGCGTTTTCACAGATTTGTTGCCACGAAGGAGATAATTAGAATCTTCATCAACAATGACATTAACTGGAGGAAATCCGACCGTTCGTCTGTTGCCGATTCCCATTTTCTCCATTGGTTTAGAGGAATTGTTGATCAAACACGATCTTGAAAATGATGGACAGCTTGATGAACCCTGTTGGGATTTTGGTTTTCTCCCCATTTTTGAATCTTCAAAACCTCCATTTGGATTAGGTTTCTTCGAATTCGCAAATAGGGAGTTCATAAAATTTGTAAGGCGGGCTCCAGGGGAAATAGGCTGTTTCACATTGTTTAAATTGGCATAAATCTTCACGGCCCTCGATTTCAATTTGATCAAATTGTCATCCTCTTTATTTTCCTTCTTTTGGTACAGAAACTCCTCATTTTGGTTATGAAATGTGCGATTTTCACTTGTTCTTACTGGCTTAAGCTTTGGTGCAGAAAAACAAGATATTCTCGACTTTGTTGAATTTGAACCCCCAAGAAATTCCGAATCAGATGAAGAAAGTGCTCCAGAACTGTCTGAAGAACTAGAATTTGAACTGGAAAACATCAAATCATTTTCTTGTAACCAAAGTATCTCCAATTCTGCCCTTCTTCGAGCAACAATCTTCTCATTAATTTCCTTCTCCCTCCACAGAATTCCCATTTCTTCATCTTCTCTGATGCCAGTTTTTTCCCTTCCACCGCCGCCATGCTTTTTTGTGGGCTTTACTTTATGTGCCTTAAAATCCTCAGATTTTTTGTTAGTTCCATCGATGGAATTGATGATTTCGTCGAGAAGGGTAGAAGAAAATGATGGTTTTTTGGGATTTTTTCTTGGTTTTTCTTCTCTCAATTGTTTTTCCCAGCTATACATTTTTGCTAAGAATTTGCGTACCCACTGTTCGAAGAAAAGTTACTGAGAAAAAAATATATCTCGATGATTGAAGAGAATGGAACAGGAGAGAGATTTATGAAGGGCTTTGTGATGAGAGTGCATGGTGGTCTAGATTTAAGGCAATGCCATGTTTGGCATAGTTGATTTTTCAAAATTATAAAAGCAAATTATGTGATATAGATGTATATGAATAATCTAATGAGTATACGTGTTCATCTTATAATAAGTGGGATTTATTCAATGTAGACTTTAAAAGATTTTAAAAGATTTTAAAGGATTTGAAAAGTTTAGGTATATTTAATTTAGACTTTAGAGATTCCATAAAAATCTTGAGGTATTTAATAAATATTTTAATTGACATTTTAAAAGTCCATAAAAGTCATGATGTATTAAATAAAGATTTTTAAAAGTCTTTAAAAATCATGTGTTATTCAAAATGTTAATGACTTTTAAAGATTCCAATGAAATCCTTTATGTACTAACTTCTAAATAGAATGTACAACCACAAAATCTCTTTATTTGTCTCTCATCAACCTCCAAGATTTTGAAAGACTTTCCAAAATTAAAAAAAAAAATCTTTAAATTGTAATTTTGTTTCTTCTATACTTTCATGTTATTTTTAGAAATATAAGACTAAACAAATCATTATTTTTCTCCTCTTTAACTTTATATATATTCATTTTAATATTCTTTCTTTATATTTTGGCTCTCTTCATTTTCATCATTTTTTTCCAATTTTTTTATGAAAATAAATCCAACTAAAATTTTATAAGATTTTATAGAAAAATAATAATTAAATTGTATAAAAACAAATAATAATTAAGCAAAGTGATTATAGAATTTTCTTCAAATAAATTTGTATATTCAACAATATTAATTAAAATCAATTGAAATCTATAAAAAATTGTATCTTCAAAATTTTTTATGAACATAGCATAATTTTTATGTTGATGTCAGACGTGATTTTATTTTTTTTCCCATTTTTTTAATCACAAATATTTCTCTATTTATCTCCCACTATTTTTCTTAATTCGATTGACATATAATTATTATTAACTATTTACATTCAAAGATTAATTTATTATTGTTCAAATTGTTCAATAAAAAAAATAAAAGTCTTTAAAAATTTTTGAAAGTCAATTAAAGTCTTTTAAATCAATTCATAAAAGTCTTTTAAAGTACATGAAAATTTTTTAAATAAATATCCACAAAAGTCTTGAAAATTCTATAAAAATTCATAAAAATCAATAAAATCTAATGAAATTCATTGATAAAAGTTCAGAAAAAAGTCTTTAAATGTCTTTCGAAATCTTAATTGATTAAAATCCCCTAAGTATCGATGACACGACGTATAATTCATTAGTAGATAAACTTTTAGGATGAATCTCAACATTTCAATTTCAATTAAATTTGCTATTCATCAATGAATTGATATATCATGTCATCGAACACGTATTCACAGTAAACAATTCTTATATCAGACTCTATATCAAGTTATCGGCTACACATCCTCTCATTTATGTCGAGATGTCATCAGTGCTATAATCTTTTAACCTTGTTAGATAAAAAAATATTTCATATTTTGAATTTCAATTAGAACGCCCGTATATTATTATACATCATCACTTTTCTAATGTATTTTCTTGCCTTTTACCATCATCATTGTCATCATCACGTCACATTATGTCGAGTGAAACCTAAAACACATTAGAATGCACGAAGCTACACTACCGTAAAATTCTAAATAATTGACAAAATCAAATGATTCAAGCTACACGCGAAAATTTTTGGATAGTCGTAGTACACGCGATTAAGATTATGAGTGTTTGGTAACACAGTAGTTGTTTTTAAATTATTTTTTTTGTATTTTTCGAGATAAGATATATGGTAAAAAAGTGAAGATAGAAAAATTGGATGGTTAAAAAGTGATTTGAGAAATTGTGTTATTTATAAATTGATTTATAAATTGTAATGATTGTGTTACAGAACAAAGATCAATATTCTAAAGAGTAATGCTATTTATCTCAACTTAATTGACACACATTCATTGGAGAATGAAGAGATATTCATGTGCACATGCATAAGTCATTTCTTCAATTTTCAATAGGAGGGTGTCAAGTGGGTTGAGATTGTCTCAACCTTGAAATATATAACATTATTCTATTCAAATAAATTGATTTATAAATTAAACAATTTCGCAAATCACATTTTTATCATAGACATTTTCTCTCTCCAATTTTTAACAATTACTTTTTTACCTAAAAATTATAAATAAAGCAATTTTAAATCAATCAGTGTTATCAAACAAAGGTGATCAGTACTGTTACTAATAATTATTGAAGCAAATATCTTTTGGAGAAAAAATAAAAATAAAAAAAGCTGACGACTTTGGAATGTTAAATGTGAATAGATGAATTGAATTTAGCCGAATACTTTGAATATTGTACTTAGCTGAATTGTTTATCATTGAGGGCGGTTAGACTTAGAATATTTCATGTTTATTTATTATTTACTATTGTTGAATTTTGCTCTGTCTTCCATTTTTTTAATTTTATTTACAGCCTTCTAATATTTAAGAAAGACCCAATGTTTAAAGAATATTTCGTAAAATGGAATAAAACATAATAGATGTGAATAAGCTCCTCTTTGTCCCCATTTTTCTCAGGGAATGAGGTGGTTTTGAATATTATTTTTAGAAGAATGTATTGTTAAAAAATGTTTGAAAAATAAAAGATGATAGGCTTGACTAATATGTATAGTTAAGATTGAATATTGAATAAATTAGATTTTAAAAAAATAGAGACCAAACAGGCTAAGCAAGAAAAAAGAACTTAATTTTTTTTTATTGGCCCTATTTCACAGTTTCATTAAGCCACTGTTTGATTGTCATTATTTGACCAAAAAAAAAAAAGTTTAAATGGTGATTGATAGAATAATGTGTGGTTGAAAATGATAGAAAAAATTCGAGTATGTATAGTTAAAATTGAGTATCGTATCGAGCCAAGCATACTATCATAGCGTACAATAAAGTTTGAGAAAGAAATAAATAACCAAGAAAATCTAGAAACGTAGATTAAAAATAATCGCATAATCAATTACCGATATATTAAGTTAGACGGAATATGATTAAGGGGGGAAAATGATGTGTCAAATATTGATCTCTTTCATAACGTAATAACTTCTAAAATGACATATTTAGACTGTGAGATGATACAAGAAATTAATCATGATGTATCACTGTTTTGCAATCCTATCTTTTTTATGAAAGCATTAGAACGATTTAATCTCAGCTGTTTATAAATATGTTTATAAACAATAATTTTTTCAATTTTTTTAAAAATAAACATTTTCTCAAATCACTTTTTAATAACATATTTTAACTCGAAAACACCACTTTCTTTGTTTATAACAAAATTATTTATCAAACAGATGCTTAGACCTTGTTCTCTTTGCTGTTTTGAGGTCGTTTTCTATTTTTATTTTCGAAAACACTAGAAACGCGTTCTCTTTACCATTTTCGAAAACGCATTTTGAAAAAAAATAAAAAAAATTGTACACAAACACAAAACGCCCAAAACCTTGTTTTGAGCGTTTTATTTGTATTTCAGCAAAAAAATGTTCAAAAATCGGAAAACGCGTTTTGGGATTTTTATTTTTTATTTTTAAAAAAGAATTATCCTAACTTGGAGCTAAACCTAAATAAAGATTTTTTTCTAAGTTTAAATAAAGTTTTATTGAATTAAATATCAACATTACAAAAAAAAAAAATTAAGTGAAAATTCTTATTGTTATATTTCAAAAAATGCCTTAATAAATGAACTCTGGTGGTTTGAAAGAACTTGCATTTCTGGATTTTAATAGAATTAGAGCTTCCCCAGATCCCGAACCTGATCAAGTTGTGTTAATATAGACTCTTAATACTCACATTAGTGTGTTGCACGTAACCATATTTTCAGTATATTGTGAAATGAAATTTAAGTTTGAATTAGTAGTATTCTGCAAGCAAATTAATTAAAAATAGTTTATGTAGTATTCTACAAAATTTCAAATAGAACGTGTTTTTCAACTTTTCATTTTCAAAAACAGTTTTCAGAAATGACAAACCAAACACATTTTCAGCAAATTTGAAAACAAAAATAAAAACAGGAAATACAAAATATTTTCGAAAATGAAAATATAAAATAAAATACAAATAGAACGTCACCTTAATGTTTTTGACAAGAAATAAAAGTTGTAACAAAAAAAATTGGTTTACTGGGATTCATGAAGTTTCCAAAGTTTCCATCTCTGCACAATGGCTGATTTGATTTTTGGGATACGTATGCATTTATTTTAATTTTGGGATAAAAAAATTAGCTAATTTGCATGATACCTATGTGTACTTCGGATTAAATTTTTGTTTTTGGAAGAATACTAGACAATATTTAATCTTTAGTTTTTATTGAACTACTTATTCATGTTAGACTTGATAAATTTGAGCACATAGCTCATATCAAATTATTATTTGTGTAGGAATATACTTAGCATATGTCGGGCATTTTTTTATGCAATCCGATCTAGGATTGACCCTATATTTCCTAACATTAAGTTTATAGATCCTGACCTTGAAGTATAACTAAACTGTTTGAGAAGCAATATGGGGTTGAAAAGATTAGTATAGGTAGGCATAAACGTTTGAGGGTCTGAAGTTCTAGATCTACACATTTGATCGAATGAGTTTTAGTCAATGAGTATAAGTCAACACTAGCTACATAATAATAGTTTTATTCTTCTCTTCGTAGTCTTGGTGACTCGAACAATTAAGCTTTTAAGGGTATTCGAAATCTGATACTTAATTCATCTGAGTTGGGAGTTATTAACCTAAAACTCGTTACATGGGTCATTAGGAAGCTTAATGGAGAGAGGACTTAAACATAAGACACAATAGTATCTTTTGCTATTCTTTGTAACCTTGGTGACTCGAGTAATTAAGCCACTGTTTGGATTTTTTTTTTGGTTTAAAATCAGTTTATTTCACTGTTTTTGAGGTAGATGGATAGTTAAAAATTGGAGAGAGAAAATGTGTATGGTTAGAAATTGATTTGAGAAATTATGTAGTTTAAAATTTGGTTTATAAACCAAATAAACCACAGCCTCTGAACAGAGGCTAAGTTTTTAAGGTGGCGTTCTGTTTGTATTTTATTTTGTATTTTCATTTTCGAAAATGTTTTGTGTTTTGTGTTTTCATTTTTATTTTCAAATTTGCTGAAAACACGTTTGGTTTTTCATTTCTGAAAACTGTTTTTGAAAATGAAAAGCTGAAAAACACGTTCTGTTTGAAATTTTGCAGAACAGTATTTAAATTATTTTTAATTAATTTGCTTGCAAAATACCACTAACTCCAACTTAAATTTCATTTCACAATACACTAAAAATATGGTTACATGCAACACACTAATGTGAGCATTAAGAGTCTATATTAACACAGCTTGGTCAGGTTCGAGACTTGAGAAAGCTCTTCTTCTATTAAAATCCAGAAAATGCAAGTTCTTTCAAAACCACCAGAGTCCATTTATCATTACATTTTTTGAAATATAACAACAAGAATTCTCATTTAATTTTTTTTTGTAATGTTGATATTGAATTGAATAAAACTTTATTTAAACTAAGTTCCAAGTTAGGATAATTCTCAAAAAAAAAAAAAAAAAAAAAAAAAAAAAAAAATCTTTATTTAGGCTTAGTTCCAAGCTAGGATAATTCTAAAAAAAATAATAAAAAAATAAAAACTTTATATTAAGTTTAGTTCTAAGTTAAGATAATTCTATTAAAAAAAAAAAAATTCCCAAAACTTGTTTTCCGCGTTTTGGACATTTTTTGTCGAAATACACACAAAACGCCCAAAACGATGTTTCGGGCATTTTCCGTTTAGTGTACAAATTTTTTTTTGTTTTCCAAAATGCGTTTTCGAAAATGGTAAAGAGAACGCGTTTTTAGCGTTTTCGAAAATAAAAACAGAAAACGACCTCAAAACAGCAAAGAGAACAGGGGCTAAGGTTCTCAGAACCTGGTGCCCTAAATTCATTTGACTTGGGAGTCATCGACCCAAAGATCACTTAGAAAGCTTGTTGAGAAAAGTAATGCACAAAAATGAGTGGAAAAAAATATATGTATAATAAATTGCTTGGTATAAACTTTTAGGCTATAACTTTGGAGACTAGGGGTGTGAAATTGGAAACTTGTTATCATTGAACTATTTGTGCAGGCTTGTATCTGATTCTGACTGCTTCGTGCTAAAAAATGCAATATATTAATACTTAGAAACCACGTAAGTAGAGGGAACATCAGGGTTGAAAAGAAAAACATAAGGAAGTGATCATACATGAGAGATGCGAGACAAATAAAAGAAAATCATTATTTGACCACACGGGATACGGGTTCTATGCATTATAAGCCACACTATGTTAGATGTGTTTTTATATGAGTATGCATTTGATATTGGTTCTATGCATTATAAGCCACACTACTGATTTAGTTGATATTGTTTTTATTTCAGTTTTTATCCCAAAGTCAAGAGAATATAGAAATTGAAGCAAATAAAGATTAGTTTGAGGACTATTTGGACTTAAATGTATAATGAAGAAGTTGATGAAGCCTACTGAGAATCACAATTGTAGCTAAATTAGAAGAATTCAAGAATCCAGAGACTTAATTGTAGAAATCAAGAGATGGAGGGTTTAGTTGAAGAAATTTAGAACTCAAAGGGTTAAATTTTGTGAATCAGAAGAAGAAGGACATGCTCGCGATTGTGGGGAAAGACCAACTTATACATTTCGAAAGACAAAAATGGAATAGTAAAAGATGAACCAAGCAATCGCGCCTTGTAAAGGCATGCGATCGCCAGGTGACTTGTTTTAAAGGCAGAACCACATTATTCAATGGCAAGCTATCGCGCCTCTCAAAGGCAAGCAATTACGTGTATGTATATAGGGTAATTATATTGACACCACAACATTTGTTAACTGCACCAGATTTTAATTACAATGAATATTCAGAAGTTTTTTATATTTCACTTATGCTCCCAAGTCTTTTATATAATTTTTTCATCATCAACTATCAATTAATTTCACATCTTGTCTATAGAGATGATTTTAGGAGTGACGCAGCCACTTCAAACATCTTTGGCCCAAATATTTCTTGCAAGTTGTGGTCTAAAGAAACCATATGTTGTGGCAGTAGATAATTTATCCCCCATATTCGAAGATGACCATTTCTGCAGGACATTACGTAGTGATCCTTCTTCAAGTAAGAAAACATCTCTAATGTAGAGTATTCTTTTGAATAAAGATTAATCCACTTTGTTCAAAGTTCACTCCCAAAATGAACCCCTTTTTAAGTAAATATGATCAACCCATTTGACCCATAAAGAGTCATGTTTCTTGTGAATATTCCAAAAAGATTTAGAGAGAGGAGGCAAAATCCAACAACTTAGATCTCTAAATCCCAGCCCTCATTCAGATTCCGGTAGACATATGTCCCTCCAAGCAACCAATGGCTTTTTATCACCCAAAGAAAATTCCTGCAAAGCCTTGTAATTCTATCAATAATTGCAACAGGATGGGAAAAGAGAGATCCAAAAGCACTCAACACCCCGATTCGTTTGCTACTTCCTGAATAAGAGAGTGAAGCAGTTCAAACATTTATATAAGTACATATTTTGTCAATAAATGGGGCATAATGCATGACTTTCATTTTAGTAGCTGCAAGGGGATCCACAAGTACCTGAAGGGCGTGGATCCATGAGGATTGTTGATCAACACTAAGATTTCATCTAACTCAATAAATACCCCTTATTCCAGCAGTAAATAAGCTATACTTCTCCTGGTTGGCTACAAGTTCAGAACAGTCAGCAAACTCCTCAAGGCAGTCAATGAGAATCTCCACTGAGATAATATCTCCTCTAGCAAATAACATAAGATCATCTGCAAATGCAAGATGTGTAATCCTCAACTTCCTACATTTAGGATAGTGGTTAAAATCAAGGTTTAAAGTTGCTTCTTCACCATCATTGAGAAGTATTCTAATCAAATCACAAAAACAGGAAAGCGGAAAAGGGATCTCCTTGCCTGAGTCTTTTTCTACTTTCGAAGAAACAAACCAGGCTATCATTCCACTTGATGAATAGTTGCAAGAAATCAAGTCCAAGAAGAACATCCTAATGAAAACTCCAATTAACCAAATCATATGCTTTTCTCAAGTCAATTTTGAGCAGACATCTTGGGGATACCCTTTCTTTTGTATTTTCTGAGTAGTTCCTGCGCCAAGAAAATATTTTATGTCATTGATCTATCAATAATGCTTTGGTAATAACTCTTGACACCACATTACAACAAGTTATAGGTCACTAGTCTTCTACAATTGATGTATGTATAGATTTAGGAACAAGAGCTAGAACTGCGTGGTTGATTTTTTTCAAGAGGGTTCCAGTAGAAAAGATTTCAAGGATTTCCCAAGAAATGTCATCTTTCAACAATATGCCAAGCTCTTTTGAAGAATCCCGAAGTGAACCCATCATGACCCGGTGACTTGTCATCAAGAAGAATATCAAACATGGCATGCTTAATCTCCTGTTTTGTAATCTCCCTAATCAAATATCATCACACTTCTTCTGAGAGCATAGTTCCTATCTCAAGCAAATGCATATCCAAGGGTTTACAATTAGTAGTGCCTAAGAGTCGTTGAAAATTATTAATGAATTCCTCTTCCACTTGAGCCTGAGAAGTAGTTTTTGTACCATCAGCACTTGTAATTGCAACAGAGTTCTTCTTGTTGTTTCACTTGACAATTGAATGGGAAAATTTTGAAAACTTGTCACTTTCCTTAATGTAGGTGCATTTATCTTTTTGATAATATGAACTTCTCTCCGCTTCTTTAAGCCTCACATTTTTCTTTCTCAATTCAAAATCTATCCCTTATAGTTCAATATCAGTAGGGTGATTTTGTAGATCAACTTGTGCCTTAAGTAGATCGTCAAATGCTTTATCGTATGTGTCCTCGACTATTTAACTGTCTCAAAGGATTTTTTAGCATTTGTAATAACTTACAAAGGAAGTATTTCCAAACACCAACCTCATCAAATCTCCGGTTAGCAGCAACAATATCTAGGGATGTTTGTCCACATATTAAAGAAGCAAAATGGTTTGAGCATTCCTATCTTCTTGTAATAGTGTAACAAAGCAAGGAGAATGGTCAGAAAGACAGTTCGTGGTAGGAAAATCAGCATGCTCATTCAGTCCCCTGTCAAACCAAACTTTGTTGGCCCAATCAAGTTTGCTCCAAGTCGAGCCATTAGTCCAAGTAAGAAAACAACCAATTGACCTAAAGTCTGTGAACTTCTAAGCAATACAACAATCCACCAAATCGCGCCATTACTTGTTTCATCATAGTTGAGTACATTATTGAAGTCACCAACAACTAACCATGGGGGTATTACAAATCATATTAAATTGTAGCAAATTTTCCCAAAGTGGTATTCTAGCCACAATAGTGTGGAAAGCATACATAAAACTTGTAAAGAATTTTGTAGATGTTACCTTACAAGTGATGACACACTGTATAACCTGAGGATATGTTTCCAATACTTCAACTTCAACTTTTGCTTGATTCTGTAGAACACGAATTCTTCCTGCCGGGTGTACATGTTATTTGTACATAGTGGTGTACAGATTGTGTTACATATATCACACTTGGAAGATATCCATTCTTTTATCCATCACATCATTTCTCAAATCAACTACTACTACACAATTGTCAACACATAATTGGTAACTCAATCTGGACAAGAGGTATGTACAAATAGATTAATTTACAATGAAGTTATTGTTGAGAATTCGGGTTGTTTTACTCACAAAAATTGATTCGTTGTGACTAAATCATCACGTTACAGAATTTTTTGTTCTATGTATTTAACTTTGAATAATAATTTTGTGCACACAAAAAAGAAAGAGATATTACTCTTGTAGCGTATTGTTGGGGACTCGGGTTGTTCTGCTCACAAAAATTGATTCATTGTGACTAAATCATCATGTTACAGGATTTTCTGTTCTATGTATTTAACTTTAAATAATAATTTTTTGCACAAAAAAAAGAAAGATATATTACCCTTGTAGCGTGCTCTACAAAAAACTCTTTCCACTACTTATTGATTCCACAAAAACTTCAAACCCTCAAGCTTTCATCGGTGTTCTCCAATGGCAGCTATGCAGGTGTGTGGTCACCTTTCTCTAGATCTAAGTTACACTAGGATTAGAGATTTCTTTGTAAAGAGGAAACACATTAAACACTTTAATGTGTGTCTCGCCACTTTTCAAACTAGGTAAGAAAATAGTCTTTGGAGACTATTTATAGTGAAAATTACACCCACCTCTACTTTTTAAGAATCAAATTCATAAATAAGAATAAACTTGTATTACTTCAAATTTCAGGTGATAATTATAAATTTTAATATTAATAATAAAAATTTTAATTATTAAATTAAATTATCACTACATCATAATTTTGAAAATCTGATTCAAAAGTATCCCATTCCTTCCATTTCTCTCAAGCCTCCATCTCCATACACGTCCACCATTAACTGAGTGCATACCAAAAATCCTCTCACGCCCACCTTTAATTGAGAGCAAACCATTAACAACCACAAATTCTGATTCAAAACTATCCATCCCTGCCATTTCTCTTTCACGTCCCCAAACCTCAGTCATTGATAACCTTCTATTTCTCTTCAAGCCCCAGACTGCAACATTAACAAGAGATCATCTCCCCTTGCAAATCTTTGAGCCACTTTTAGCACACGGTGTGATCGCCGATGTTTCCACCAGATCGCCATTCTCTCTTCCACGCAGCGACGCAGACGAGATCACCGCAAAGAAGGTGGTGAGGTAAGGTTTAGGCTTTTGGAGACTGGAGAGTGGGTGGAGATCTGTCTAAAGGACTACACATTCTAATTTACGATTGTGATTGTGGTGGTGGAGCGGTGACGGCATTGGTGATGTGTGTTGATCTGGTGGGTGCGGGTCTGTGGGGTGGGGTGGGGTGCGGGCGGGTTGCTGGTTATGGTGTTGTGCAAGCGGGTGCTGTAGGTGGGGGTGTAGGCAACTGTGGTGGTTAGAGTTGTAGGTGGTTTCTTAGGAAACTGTGGGTTAGGGTGCAGACAACTATGGTGGTTAGAGTTGGAGTTGTTTTGGTCGTAATTGTGGTGGTTACGGTCCATGGAGGTAGTTGTGGTTTCTCAGGAAGTTGTGGCGGTCCGTGGTTGTGAGTTGGTCGTAGGTCTTGTGGTCGAAGGTGATGGTGTGATTGTGAACTGAATAAATTGTGACCTAAATATTTTTGTTCTTGTGACCTTAAAAAAAGTTGTGTTTGAATTAGTTCAAGTTGTGACCTAAAAATGGGTTGTGATCAGAAAAATTAGTGGTTGTAACTTATTATCCTAAATAATTTGTTGTTGTGACCTAAACAGAAATTCAATTTGTGACCTACTGTTTGGATAATTTGTGCCTCTAACATTATTCGTGACATAAAAGATTTATATTATGTGACTTGAAATTAAACATCATGTGACTTTAGTATATATAATTAATAAAATATTTTTAATTACTTAATTCAATTAATTTATTCTAATTTCAACCTGATTTTTGAAATTTTGCAAATTTCATCTTAATTTTGAAATTGGCATTTATAATACCTTACTTATGTATTTTTCCCCTATTTATAACTTCTTTACACTCCAAGACCCTATCAAACCTAGTACCATAACCCAGTCTGATTTTTGCATAGCCCAATACAGATAATAAGTCTATATAAGCATATTATAGGAAAGCCATCGAGGGAACCTAATCGGACCCAATTAAATTAAGCTCCAATAAATTAATTATGATCTGGTCAACTCTTGATTAGTCAAAATAATTTATTAATCATATTCTATTCCACTAAAAGAATGAGACTACACTCTTGGAATTACTGAAACAATAATCAATAAATTTATCCTCTGACTTATCGCTCTTACATGTTACCCTTGTCGATCAACTCGAATATTTAGAGTAAGTTAAAATGACCAAAATGCCCTTTCTCTGAATGTTCGTAAACTCTCAATTCTCATCGTCTATCTAAAAATTCGATATGATCACGTCACATCATAGAATTCAATATTCACTGTCCAATTATTGAGCTCAGATTCAACTATCTACTAAAAGAACTAGTGAGATTATGATCATACCAAAAAGGTATCGGATTCCATAATAAGAATATATGTTCCTCGTTAGTTCACTTTAAAAGTACCGAGATATTGATCAACAATTTAATCTCACCTATTGATACCTCAAAAAACTTCAAGTTAGTAATCGAAGTCCATTATCCGATTAGGATTAAGGTCCCACGTACGATAGTCAAGTCAAGTGAAATTAAATTTGTATGGTCAATGTCACAAATTAATTTCACGTGGTCCCATCCAATACTTTCCAAATGTACTCTCAATTTTATTACCATTGTCAAAGATAGACTTTAATAAAATAAAGACGATCTTATCAAAATAAATTGTTCATATTTATTTACTGATCGTGAACACCAATTTTAGATCGAATTACAAATTAAATTTTTCTATGTTTAACAACTTAAACACTAATCTATTATATCAAATCAACCCGTGGACAAACGCAACTTTATATTAATACAATCATTTAAATTTTTATTTTAAATGTCTGAATTATACTATATAAGCATATATAATTCCAACAGTTATGATATTGTCTCTAGCCTCCAAATTTGTTCCTCCGGATTCTTTTCAATTTTGCTTGATTAAGCTTAGTTTCAAGAACCACAATATCAATGTTTTGAATTTTTAATTGGTGGAGGACACCATTTTGGTTCAAGGGTGTGTTGAAACCCCTGATGTTCCAATTGGTCAGCTTCATGATGCTATGAGAAGTGGATTACCCCTTCTTATCAGGTTTGGGATGTGTGACTGGTTCCTCTTGCAATTTGTCCTTTAATTTTTTCTCTGTGCCCTTCGCTTCAGCCTCACTTCGTTTCTTGTTGGTTTTCTTATAATGACTAGGAACTTCAATAGAGGCCCCTTCCAACATTATCAATCTGCTAATCATGTGCAGCTTTTTCCTTATCCTTTTTCTGCCCCTAAGACTTACAAGTTGCTGCCGAAACCCGTGACTTTTCTGGAGGAATAAGATCTTTCTTTCTAATATGCTTGACTAGCTTCCTTTTGATAGTTAAATTTGCATCCATATGTAGCGCGACCAAATATTTTGAGGTGAAGCCTGTTATCTTATTTTTTAATTGTCTTTGAAAAGCTAGTGCAATGAGCCTTAGTTAGGCCTAAGTGTGGTTCCATATGATTCTTGTTTCCAGAGAATCGAGCCGAACTAAGAACCGATGACTCTTTTGAAAAAGAACTGTTGTGTTCTTTTTGTATGAGAAGAATTGGAACTGAACCGTTCGGTTCTGGTTTGGTTCTGGTTCTCTAAACTAAATTTTCAAACTTAAGCGATGAAGCAATGGTAGATTTCGGCTATTAAGAGTTGTAAGACGGTAAGGTCATGGACCTTGATCAAGATGCGAATCCAAAAGTCATCTTTGTCCCTGACATCAAAATATACACTCGATTCTAGACATTAATTTCACCTACTCAGGGAACAACCGCACAAGTCCTCCAAATCATTGAAAACAAGAGAGCAACTTATTGTGAGATGGAGAATAGAGATTTCTTGTTTATTGATTCTTGAAGAACTGAAGGTTGAAGATTTGACGGCTGAAGGCTTGAAGCTGAACAACATAAGTAGTAAAAGAAAAATTATTTAGATATAAAAAAAATTTGTTTATTATACTTGTTTTGCTTGTAGTTATTGTAATGTTGAATGTGTCAATAGTTGTTGGGTAATGATTAATGGGTTGGATAACATATGTTAAGATTAAGAGTTGATGAGTTTTTTTAAATTTTTTTTTGTAAATTTGTATTTTTAAAAATATTGAAAATCGTGTTAGGTTCTATCGGTTCTGGTTCTTGGTCCTGGTTCCAGTTCTGAACCTAGAACCGGAATCGAATGGTTCTTGATTTTTAGAACCAAAATCGTTTAAGATTTTGAAAGAACTGAATTGAATCGAACCGTTAGTTCCGATTCTTTTGCTAGCCCTAGCCTTAGTAGCATTTTCAACTCATTGTCCATCAAAATTATCCTCATCCCCAGCCTGTGCTTCCATATTTGAACCTTCAAAAGTCAAGTCATGCTCACCCAGACTCAAGAGATGTTAGGTGACTTTGTTCACTACCATCACAAAATGTGAGTCCTTTTATGGTGTTTGATGGTGTTCCTAAGGGGTACCATAAAATTGCCCACTCGCCACTTAACGGGTGGGAATTAGGTGTCAGAGGTCGGTGGACCTCACCTGATACCCCCAATAGGAGGGTGACAAATGCTCACAGTGGGCACCATGTGAATATTATAAAATCCCCCCACCCCACCCCAACCAAAAAATGTTTTAGCTTCAAAGTCCTAAGTGTAGGATACAGAGGAATCTTTGCACAATGTTCATATCTTCATTGTTCACAAAATAATGTGTTGCATGTTACGTACAAGTTATAGTGGACTAATGAGTCCGAATTGTCGATACCACAAAGATTGTCAATTATATAACACACACACAAAATAGATTTTGACTTTAAGAATGTTAAAGTACTTTTAATTAACTTTGAATTAAATCTAAGATGAGGTAAATAAATGATTTAAAGATGAACTGACATTTTTGATGATAAAAGTGTTGAAATTCATGATTTTACTTAACCTTCACCTCACTAATTTCTCAACATATGAATTGATAGACTACTCATTAATCACATTAGGCCCGCTTTTCCTCATTTAACTAATTGCCCATCTCGAGTGAAATTAGCCCTAATTGGTTGGATTAATCTACTATATCTCTATGTCATTAAAATCTAACGACTTGCATGAAACATGAGTGAAAATAACTAAATGGATCATCTAGAGTTAAAGGTATATTTCTATCCTTTACAAGAACCTAAAGCATTATTGTATTGGTCTAAAGTGCACAATAATCTTTCAACCATTGCACAATTCACTCAACTTAAGCATATATTGGCCAAATAAATGTAAGACAATAATTACAAAAATAAATGCACAAGCTAGTAAACAACTTGACATTGAATAACAAGGATTGAAATTAACTAAATGAAGTTAAGTTACATCAATCATCCCAACAAATTATGATTTAGCCTATAATGAAACAACATCAAAACTCAAGATTTATGCTAAACTGAAGGAACCTTCCCTCCAACAACGTATTAGAAAACGAAGGGACCTTCCCTCCAACCATGTATTAGACTTCAATACTTCAATATTTCTCCATCTTCAATCAATTTATCTAACAACCCAACAAAATGCTATAAATTGATAAAACCCAAGAGGGAGTCTGAGAGGGAAAAAAAAAGTCTGCAAATGGAGTATTTATACCAAAGGGCCTAAAATTGCCCCCAAGATGTAGCGCCCCGAGTTCTAATTAACCGGTTAACTACGTTATCGTCTGGTCTAATTTTTAAAATAATATTTTAGCGAAAGAAATAGCTGAAATTCATTTTTTTGACAACATTAAATAAACTCTAATGGTCAATAAAATTTGAAAACATTTATGAAATAATTCCAAATAATAAATTGAACCATTAATATTACAAAACATTTGACAATGTCATAAATTCCCAAATAATTAAAAATCTCAGAATATCCAACGTTTGGAAATACAGGTCATCAAAACAAGATTTTCGATTATTTAATGACTATTGCCACCATGGTCCATCACTTGCCATCCTCTCCGAAATCTGCAAATATTGTTAAAATAGAAATGAACATTTCATAGAAATACTCAGTAGACTCATCGTCAATTAATAAATCTACATTATAATTGAACATATAAACGCAGGCTCTTTAGAAATCATAGGGTGTGAGTAGATCTCTTCTTGTGCATTAAAGTACATGGCTTCTCTTTGAAAATCATAGGCTCTTTAAAATCATCGGGTGTGGGTAGATCTCTTCTCGTGCACTAAAGCACATGACTTCTCTTTGAAAATCATAGGCTCTTTAAAATCATTAGGTGTGGGTAAATCTCTTCTCATGCACTTAAGGCACATAAGTTATGCATAACATCATCATTTATCTTGCAAGATATTCTCTTCTTTCTCATGTATAAAAGCATATAAGTTATGACAAGCATACACCAGTACAGAAATAGGAATTCGCGTCGGTTGGAAAACGGAATACGCGTCGGTTGTAGCGGCGACGCATATGACACAGACGCGTAAAGTCTCGACTTTAGGCATCGGTTGCAAACCGACGCGCAAAGTCATCTTTGGGCGTCGGTTCTAGTTTAAAACCGACACCTAAAGTCAAAAAAAAAAAAAAAAAAAAAAAAAAAAATACACTTTGGGCGTCGGTTTCTGGTTAAAACCGACGCCCAAAGTCGGTTTTGGGCGTCGGTTTTAATTTTTGAACCGACGCCCAAAACAGCTTTAGGCGTCGGTTTTATCTTTAGAACCGACGCCTAAACTTTTTTTTTTTTTTTTTTTTGAATATATATTACATGACCTGGACGTGGCCTGCAATGACCCAGGCCACTGCACGTCGTGCCCTGCAGTGACCTGGACGTAGCCTGCAATAACCAGGCCACTGCACGTCGTGGCCTGCAGTGACCTGGACGTAGCCTGCAATGACCCAGGCCACTGCATGTCGTGACCTGCAGTGACCTGCAATGACTCAGGTCACTGCACGTCGTGGCCTGCAATGACCCAAGTCACTGCACGTCGTGGCCTGCAATCACCTGGACGTGACTTGCAATGACCCAGGCCACTGCAGGTCGTGACCTGCAGTGACCAAGACGTGGTCTGCGATAACCTGAACATGCATATCACCAAATAAATATATATAATAGATATATACGTAATAAAATTAAATTAACAACAATTATACTTACAAATTGTTAATTTATGATACAAATTAAATATATATGTAAGTGCAAGTTTTGATTACGCTTCGATTTACACAAACCTATGAACGAAGTATTTTGCCCATAAGTTTTGAATCTCGATTACTTCCTCCGTTGAATAATATTCTTTAAATGCCTACAAACAATCAAAATGAATTATTAGTTATTTTTTCATAAAATATAAAGTCATTATTAAAATTCTCATTTTCAATGACTTATACCTTTTCTAACGAAGTAAGTTGAAAGTGTTCTGTGACTATCTCATACATATTTCTCATAACGTAGTAGCCACACTCAGACCCTCCAGGTTGTTGAGGACACTGAAATATTCACATTGAAAAATAACAATATTAATAATCAAACTAAATAAAATATAGAAATAATTCAAAGATTTTTAAAAAAGTTTAAATCCGTGTTTTCATACTTTTACGTTTTTCCACGTTGTATTGGATTTTGTCCTCATGCCTCCAACTGTCCAATACGTTTTGAAAGCCCTAAAATCTCAATAAATTATATCAACAAGTTACAAAAAAATTAAGACTCAAACATCCTACAAAAAATTTGACAGAGTTTCCCCTATAAATTGAACTTATCCAACCTGTAGGGGGACCCTGCTATTCAAAACTATCAACTTCTCAACAATCACAACTCCACAATCAATTTCACCACAACTTCACAATTATTTCATTAAAAGTTTCCTAACTTACGTGTTCAATATCGGCTTGATATCCAAGTCACGCTTAGATGCAGCAGCTGAATCTAAGAAGTACACTGTATTCTTCTCAGGAGAAATAACTAGCAACATCCAGTGATTCCTACGTATTATGAACGTGTAAATACAACTTTAAATATCATATCATTCAAATTAGGTTAAAAATTAGAGAATATCAATGGTCTTACTCCTGAAAATACGGTGCTAGAATGAATTTCTTAGTTTTCATTGCCTTCATTGTGCTGGCCAAGTAATTTATAACACCATTTGCATTTGTTCTTACTGAAATCGATGCAATGTGTGTCGGAGACATGAATCCAATCGATTCAATACCGTATTCCTGACACAGCTCATGGAGGTACCTAAAAAATAATAATGCCAATAAATAGAAATAAATTAATGATTTAAATTGAAGTTTTTCTTTTTGATCAGAAGTCTTACAATGAAAACACTTGTAAGATTGATGTATCCAACCATTGTATCGTAAGCAAGTCGGTGATGTCTCCGACTGTAACATAAAAACCATCATCGAATGCAAAGTTGAACACGGCGGCATCAACGGGTACCTGGTAGAAGTCATCACCAACAGGCAATTGAATGACCAGAGTGTGTAACATTTTATAATCATCACCCAGACGTTGCAACGTCTCATCGTCAACAATCGCAGGTCGCTGAGTGGATGACATTTCGAAACTCTGGGGTGTTTTTCCTTCATTAAATTTTTTTGCCTGTTGTGGTGCCTCTTCCTGCAACAAGATAATTTTTATCATCTTCAGTTATACAAATTTAAAAGAAATTAATATTGACAGAATCTTTTATATAACTAAATGTTTGTACCTCTCCAAAAATCACCAACTCCTTGGGCCATTGCAAGAAGCTTCCAATAGCTTCCCCCACTGTGGTGTGGTATTGAGAAGGCACTGGAATACAACACGCTTCTGCACCATCGACAATGTGGTCAATGGACACCTTAGCATGATCAGGCCAAAGAGGTTGATGATGCACCACCGTGTCGGGTCCGGCTGGATAAACCATCCCGCTCGCTACTATTTGTTTCTCACCATTAAGACTAATGGCGAGCCGAAAAGGAGACGGCTTCTATTGTATAACATCATTGAACATATATGTTAGCAACTTCCAGTTGAAATAACATAAATAATGTTAAAAATTCTAAATAACATAACATTAAATACCTGAAGTCCATGAAATGGATCTGGATCCACGGAGTGGCAACTGCTACGAGTTGGTGGTCGGGGTTGTGGATCCACCTCGGCCTCAACATTTAAGCCCAGGCGCTGGAGGATAGCATCGTATTTAGTCTGCATACTATGGTAGTCCCTCTGCATAGTATCAAATTTACTCTCCATCTCCGACATGGTCTGATGCCTGACCCGCTCGGCAATACTATCCTCCATCTCTGACCTGATCATCTCCTTAATATCGTCTACTGAGACGACCCCACAGGAACGTCTAATGTAATCATCAGGCTTGCCGTAAACATCCCTCGTGGTCACATAGACGCCATACCCCCTCACCCTACCAGGGTGATCCGGCTTATCAAGGGCTTCACTTAAAATATCGTGCTGTCTACTTGCCACAAATGTCCCCTGCGTGGACTGCTCAGCTTTTTCAACCTATTAACAGAAAAATGAAACATAAATATAAGTATAAATTTAAGTAAATTTGAATTTAAATTATGAAAAAATAATCATGATATACTTACAATTTTATCAAACACCCCCCTCGTTTTCTCGTTGGGGATGTAATAACTTCCATCTTGTTTCTTCTTCGACCTAGCTCGAATCCAATCTAAACTTCGATCCTCACTTACAATCGACGAGCTAATCATGTCGCATGAAGAACTTGAAGACAGTGGGTCACTGACTACCCACTGTGGCTTCATCCCCACATAACCAGCTGAGCCCATATAATGTGGATGCTCGTTTCGCAATTGAGCATCCCTGGTTTTCTTACTTTTTTCCTGAAATTGTCACATCAAGTATGTAATTTCCAACTAAATAAATCACATGCGTACAATTAAATATATATACCTTAAATTTATCAGTATGGCGTTCTTTCTTAAACGAGTCCCATTGCTCTTCAGTTATAAAAGAGTAAAGTTGCGTAGGAGATGTGTATTTCGGGTGGTCATGTGTGATATAATCATGAACCAGCCGAGTCTTGAAATCTTTCCATCGCATCCCCGCAACTTTCAACACCCTTTTTTTTGCTGCGTCATCGGGGATGTTGAACTCCCTCTGAAAGACGAATATAATATGCGATGTTATAAGAAAAAATTACGAAACGTTATCTATTAACCATGTATGTAGTGATAGTACCTTTATTTCTTCCCACATCAAGTCCTTAAGGCCGGAATCAACCTTGTGCCAATCACTGATGTTAATGTCAACGTGAAAACGGGCCAAACACCCGACATAGTGTTTGAAGTTCCCCTTGCCTAGTCCGATTGGCCTATGTTTGTCATCGAACTCGATGACATTCACTTCACCGGCCTTCTTCATGTTCTTACACATTGTTGGCCCTCTAGTCCTTTTGGTACTGATAGCACGATGATCACCTGAAGATGATGAAGACTCGGCCATTATATTGAGACTACTTTTAACGTACCTGCACATATAACAACGTATTAATAAATTATTGTTATCAAAACGACAAAAGAAATTGTTAAAAATGTATAGAGCATATATGAAAAGTAAAAGAAAGTTAAAAGCAAAGACTGTGTAAATAAACTCATACAATTAATAATCAGGAACGACGATCAATCCATAATCCTTCTTCATGATCCCAACGCATATAATTTGATTCAATGTTATCTTCCCCTAAAGTTGCACTCAGTTGTATACCGATAGAAAATGGAGGGGTTTCATCAAAGTGATCATAATCTTCTTCATCTACTACATCACCAATCCCAACAATGCGTCTCTTTCCTTGAAGGACGACTGACCACTTAGTATCGGCAGGATCAAGAACATAAAATACCTGTTTGGCTTGTGATGCAAGTATGAATGGCTCGTCTAGATAACCCAACCGGCCGAAATCCACCATAGTGAATCCTAATTCATCCACCCGAACACCCCGGCGGTTATCAACCCATTTACATTGGAAGAGAGGAAACTTGAACTCCCTATAATCAAGTTCCCAAATATCTTCAATAATACCATAATAGGACATCGAGGCATCTACTGGCATGGTATCTTTAGCATTTGAAAAATCTCTTGATAGTGCTACTTGTGTCACTCCACTGTTTTGCACTGCACTCTTATCATCTTGACATTTAGTGTAAAACGTATACCCATTAATGTCATATGCTTCATATGACCTCACAATCGTGGTAGGACCGTAAGCTAACCACTTTACCGTTTCAACAATGGTATTCGGTGTTTGTGACAATTCTTTCATGACTTTATCTTTGAACCATTTTGCAAATGAACGATTATGTTCATTAGTTACCCACCTTTCAACTTTTGAAGGATTCTGCTGCCTTATGATGGACATATGCTCGTCCAAATATGGATGAACTTCAGGAAGGTGTTGTAATACAAGGAGGTGTGCTTTGTATCGCAATTCAACATTGGGGACGATTGACTTGCATCCAATAGTACCTTTACCTTCAAGTCTTCCATCATGCCGAGATTTAGGAACACCAATAGTCTCAACGTCATTCAAATAATCAGTACAAAATTCAATAGCCTCCTCAGCAGCATAACCTTCAATGATACTACCTTCAGGTCGAAATCGATTTCTCAAATATCCTTTCAATATACCCATGTATCTCTCAAATGGATACATATACCTCAAGAATACTGGACCACAAATCTTAATTTCTCTCACCAAGTGAACAAGTAAGTGCACCATAACGTCAAAAAATGATGGCGGAAAATACATTTCAAATTGACATAGAGTGATAACAATATCGGCCTGCAAATCATCCAACTCCTCCGGATCAATAACTTTGCTGCAAATTGCATTGAAGAAAAAACAAAGTTTTATAATGACTTGTCTAACATGTTTTGGGAGAATGCCTCGAATTGCAACTGGTAACAATTGTTGCATTACGACATGACAATCATGAGACTTCATACCAACCAATTTTAAGTCCTTCATCGAGACAAGACTTTTAATGTTTGATGAGTACCCAGATGGAACCTTAATAGTATGCAGGCACTCACAAAAACTTGTTTTCTCTTTTCTCGACAAAGTATAGCAAGCTGGGGGTAAATAAGTACGCTTTTCCGACTCTTGCGGTGCTAATTGATCCCTTATCCCCATTTCTACCATGTCCTTCCTGACTTTAATACCATCTTTTGTCTTTCCTGGAATGTTCAACAATGTCCCAATGATGCTATCACAAACATTTTTCTCCACGTGCATTACATCAAGACAATGCCTTACAGATAAGTGTTGCCAATAAGGTAGATCCCAGAATATGGACATTTTCTTCCAAAGACTCTTCTGAGGAGGTTTAAAAGTTTTTCCAAATGAAACATCAAAAATTTTAACTCGTTCATATACCTCACCTCCTGTTAATGGTAAGCGAGCTGTTCGAGCCTCGATTTTTCCATTGAATGGCTTTTTCTTCTTGCGATAAGGGTGGTCAATAGGGAGAAATCTTCTATGACTCATGAAGACATTTTTCTTGCAGTTTTTCAACCAAAGATCAATCATGTCTTCTTCACAAATGGGACATGCTTTAGGTCCTTTGTTAGTATAACCTGACAAGTTACCATAAGCTGGAAAATCATTTACAGTGCAAAATATCATAGCACGTAAGGTGAAATTCATCTGGGTATATGCATCAAACACAGACACGCCTTCATCCCACAATACTTTTAAATCTTCAATTAGTGGGGCTAGATAAACATCTATGTCATTACCCGGTTGTTTGGGCCCTGATATTAACAAAGATAACATGATATACTTGCGCTTCATACATAACCAAGGAGGAAGATTGTAAATAGTCAAAAGAACCGGCCAAGTGCTATGTCGACTACTCATATTACCGTGTGAGTTCATCCCATCTGTACATAGTCCCAGCCTAAGATTTCTATCTTCGCCCCCAAACTCGGGAAACAACCTATTAATATTCCTCCATTGAGGAGAATCAGCCACGTGTCTTAGTTTTCCATCTTCTTTTCTCCCGTCGGCATGCCACCGCAAGTTCTTTGCATCCTTTGCATTGGCAAACAAACGTTTAAATCCTGGTATTACAGGTAAATACCATAACACCTTTGCCGGAGGGCTTTTCTTATCACCACAATTATTATTCACGTTCTTCCGTTTATATCGTGATACCCCACACTTTGGACATAGACGCAAGTCCTTGTAATCATTTCGATACAGTATACAATCATTTGGACATGCATGTATCCTCTCAATATCCATACCCATCGGGCACAACAATTTCTTTGCCTTGTAAATTGAACTAGGAAGTTCGTTATCTTCCGGAAGCATCTCTCGTAACAGCCCCAATAATGCCGTGAAACTTTTATCACTCCACCTATTGCTTGCTTTCAAGTTATACAATTTTAGTACCGCAGACAATTTAGTGAATTTATTACAACTAGAAAACAAAGGCTTCTCAGACTCATTGAACAAGTTATCTAATACATGAGGTTTTTCAATGTATTCCCCTTGTATATCACGCATCATATCGTCTATCATATCATTCTCATCATTTTCCAAATCATTCTCACAAATATTGCTTGAATTATTCTGCTGCTGATCACCAACATCGTCACCAGTGCTCGTCCTGGGAAGCATACTCTCACCATGCCATATCCATCGTGTATAACCTTCTTTAAACCCACGACGAATCAAATGACTCTTCACTTGATCAAAACTACGAAACTTTCTCAAATTCTTACAATCGTAACAAGGACACAAAATCATTGTTTCACCTTTCTTTCTCTTGTTTTCATCCGCACATTTCATAAACTCTTCAACACCTTTTACATATTCATGTCTATTACGTCTGCCATACATCCAACCCCGATCCATATCAATGACCTATATGTGAAGATATAATTAAAATTTTTTATTAGTTTTGAGTAAATATTTATTTAGTACGGTCAATTCTGTAATAGTAAAAATCACTTTAAACTATAATTCTCATTTTTTATTTACAAAATTTTACAAAACTTTTGACACAACCTCCCCTAAAAATTGGACTTAACCAACCTATAGGAATAATCAACATATCACAATAAACCAAAATGTTCATCCTCGACATATTCAAAAATCTAATACATATATCATCAACTACTCCAAGTTTAATTTGAAATCCATTCTCAATTCCTAAAAAGTGAAGCTAAGATTTCATGACTTAATATCTCATAATTTCAACTCCAATAATTAAAATATTAAAACTTATCTATCTACTAACTTAAAATCAACAATATAAATTTAACACCCAAATTTATATATATTAAAATTTAATTAACACATTTATACATATTAACATGTAATTATCATATTTATATAATAACAAAAATATATAGATTATATATATATATATATATATATATATATATATATATATAGACACACACACACACATATATATATATATATATATATATATATATATATATACAGGGGCGGACCCATTAAGGGTCCAGTGGGTGCAGCCGCACCCACTGGATCCGGCCCAAATTTTTTTTGGCCCAGTTTTTTTTTTTTTTTTTTTTGTTGCCTTCCTCTCATTTCAGCAGTCCAGCAGTCCAGCAGAGCCAGAGACCTTCAGCAGCGCAGCGCCCAATACTCGCTCTCCATCGACCTAGAAGTCCAAGTGTCCTCCAACCCATCGCCGTCCTCCTGCCACTGCTGACGGCACCACCCAGAGTCCAGACGGCTACTGTAAGCCTGTAACTCACTAACTTGTAATTGTAATTTGTAAACATTTCAGTTCAGTTGAGTTTACTTCTTCTAGATCTGGATTTCACGAAGGGGATGAGATGTGGAAGATGAATTTTGGTAAAGTGAGAATTTCAACAGCAAAGGGTGAATTTCTCACAAAAGGTTTCAACGGTTCTTTGCTCCAGTAGTAAAAGTCTGACATTGGCACTGTAGCATCAGTATATTTTAATGTTTTTTCACTGTACAAAAAAGAGAAATCACGTTATAATGCGATTTTACGGTTCTGCTGGACTGCTGGAGATTCCTTAATTTTATGGTGATTCCTTAATTAATACTAATGGAGATTATGGTGATTCCTTAATTAATGCTAATGGAGATTATGGTGATTCCTTAATTAATACTAATGGTCTAATGGAGATTAATCAGATTATGCAGTAATGGGTTACGGCTAACTCAACTGCCTAAGTCTAACTGAGTAACTGGGTTTCCCTTTCCCAATTTCAATTTCCAATTTTCCAGTATTGAATTGTTATTTGTTAAGTTTCATTTATTTTGTAAATTGTAAATTGTAAGTTGTAGCTTGTAAGTTCTTTTTCTAAATTCTAATAGTAAATTAGTAATAGATAATTAAATATGGTTTTACTGATGAATTGAATTATGATGGAAAATGAATTTTTTTTGAATTTTGAGGATGGATGGATTGAAGGGGATTTTTCAAGTTATCTTTGTTTGATTTGATTTCGCAGGAAGAAATGTTGAGATATTTTAAACGAATGTCTCAAAATTCTATTGAAGAAGAGGTTGAGGCAAAGAAATTACGCGTTGATGAAATCGATGAAACAAATGAAGCAAATATTGATGAAACCATTGAAGCTAATGAAGTAAGTATTGATGATATTGAATACTATCGTTGTCTTATTTGAAATTATTTTTTACATTATTCTGTTTCGCACCCACTGAACAAAAATCCTGGGTCCGCCACTGTATATATATATATAGACACACATACATACATATCTATATATATCTATATATATATATAGACACACATACATACATATCTATATATATATATATATATATATATATATATATATATATACACACATACATACACACACAAATATATACACGGTCATATATATACACACACACACAAATATATATATATATATATACACGCAGACATATATATATACACATAAATATATATATACAAATACATATACATACTTATAAACAAAAATGAGAATCGGGTCTTACAATGTCGGTGGAGGCGGCGGCGGTAGAAGAGTGAGGGCGGTGGAGGCGGCGACGTTCACAAGAGAGGGAGAGCCGGCGTGAGAGTAGAGAGAAGTTGTGAGAGTGAATTGTGAGAGAGAGAGAGAGAGGCGTGAGTGTATAGCTAGAGAGAAGTGTACTGAAAGAGAGAAAGAGGCGCGAGAGTTATGAAAATACCGGGAATAAATTATGAGAATGCGCGTGCGCGTCGGTTTAAAATTGAAACCGACGCCTATTCCTAAATTTTAATTACGAAAATGCCACCGTCCTATTTTATGCGTCATTTTTTTGAAAAATCGACGTATTTTCCTCATTTTTTTTATTCCAAGCAGTCTGTCTAAAATTATAGAGACAAACACTGTTAACAGAAACATGAATTGAGACACCACTATAGAAAACTCTAAGCCATTTGCTTGAATGATAGGTTGACTGTGGATGGCAAGTGTGCGGTGCTTGACCGCTTCCCGCGGGAAATTTTGAACTTCTTTCTGGGAGGTTATAATGGACAAGCACAAAGCATCTTCTGATGACAATCAAATAAGCGTAACATAATTTACCTAGTACAATAAAATTGACCTAGCAACTTCAGAAAGAAAATTTAGGTAGTTCATCTATGTGCAAAGCCAAGTTTACTATCCGAAATGAGTTCATCTATGTGCAAAGCCAAGTTTACTATCCGAAATGATTACCCTACAGAAAATCTCAGTAGAGGACGAGACTTCCAGAAGTGCGATATCCGCTGGGGATGATTAATATATCTTTTTGTCAAATTAATATCACCTCACTCCTTCCCAAAAAGATGCTTATACTAATTCTAATTGATAGACAAAAGTTGAAGATATTGCAAAATGGTATTTTCTCATGGATGTGATAAATATATGGGGATTCTAATCTCTAACAAAGGCCAAAAATGATTTTCATAATAGCGTGTTAATCAGTTGCCCTGTAAAGATCGAGCAATTGCAATGAGCAATTCAGAGAAAGTCTGTAACTTTTTTGACAAAAACTAGAAAGAATAAACTGTAAGAAGGAAGCGAAGCAAACCTCTTGCTGCATAGATCATTGCCAGTTCCTGAAATCTAATGTCATGGCAGATACCTATACCAATCCGGCCAACCTCTGAAGACGTTGAATTTCAGTGTAAGAGAAAGATGTGATTTACATAATAATGGAGAGTTTGTTGATCAAGACGTACATAAAACACCGAAGTACTTGCAGGGGCGAATCCAGGAATTCAATTCAGCACGAGCGGGTAATGAGAAAAAAATTTCGATACAAAAAATTATAAGGTAAAAAAAGAGTTTTTGGCGGATCCAGCCCGAGCGGCCGACCACCCTAGCCAAGGGCTGGATCCCCCCCTGAGTACTTGGCACTCCAAGGAGGGAAATAAATTGTCAGGTTAATTCAATATTCTCTCTTTAAGAATTTCATACTCTTTAACTTCTTGATTTCTTTCTAGTGCTTTATCAACTACATCACATTCCTAATATTTGCCACATCAGTTTTAATTGTTCCTTGTCCAACATAGCTACATCATTATGGCGTAGTCACGTCACTAAGACTTATTACTCAGTACCGTCGAGTCATTTAAATGTTGTATAGCGTTGAAAATATAGCTACTTAAAATTTTGTAATATTTATATTAAGCAGGTTTCAACATTGTGCCGAGGGCGGGAATGAAGGAAGGGTTAGAAATCTTATTCCTATATGCCTTGATTTGCAGTTGTCTCCACAACAAGGTGTATAGTGGTCCTTATTGTGGAAAAGAGTATTTGAAGGACCTATACAAGGATATCTCAACTTTCATTTCTCATTGATGTACTATAGAAGTTTCAGACCTCTTTTCTAGGACACAAAATTTTAGAGAATGAAGGTCTATCATACATTATGTATAAAGTAGCCACGCAATTTTAGAAAAATTAAAGTTCAACATATAAAGAACCAGACCTCTTTCATCAGTTCTTAATCATCACTTTAGATTTTATTTCATTTCACCATAACTTGTTAAATAAATTTTTCGTTTTTCATTAATATATTGTCACTCAGCCAAACCCATCTATTAACTAGTCAATAAGAAGCTAATAGGTGCCATATTCTTTTCTCATAAAGATATTTAAATATTCAGAAATCCCCAAAAAATTGCCTTAGCAGAAGAAAATAAAAATTTTCCCCGAGACTTGATAAAAGGACTATGCAACATGGTTTAAAAAAAGTTCCACTTCAGACTGAGGCACTGGAAAAAAGTTCAATACCCTTTTTTTTAAGGATTGAGTGAGGCTTACGCCTCAAGGCATAAGCCTTATTAATTAAGAGACGCGCATGATGCATCTCACAAATGCTTGATTCTCCACTTTTTAAAACCAAAAATTCACATAATCTGTATATCTAATTTATAAATTTTTATATTAAAACCTAAATTTGCTGTTTAATAAAAGTAAATAATTTAAACTAATCATAAAAAAGGGAAGAAAATGTATAGATACTTTGTTGACTTGAGTTGCTACTTCTCTTTAAGATACTAAGCCCATGTTTGGTTCTGGAATTTTTTTACAACTTCCCTCAAAGTCAAAACTCATTTTCAACTGCACATTTTTATAGACAATCTTTTCAACCTCTTTTTAACTACAAATTCTCCCAAAAATCTAAATTTTCTCCAAAATATCTCACACCAAACGGGCTCTTAAGAATTTGTTGTTTTAAAGATTTTAACATTTTGTTTATGTTATTGAATGTTTATTTTTATGGGTTAATTTCACAAAATACCATTCAAGTTTTAACAAAATTTCAAATATACCACTAAGGTTCAATCGTTACACAAATTACCACTCAAGTTTCAATTGGTTACTCAAAATGCCACTTTGTTGACTTTTTTATTCAAAAATTGGCGCAAACAGTCCCTAATGTTTGGAAAAATCACTCAAAAAATCACTCAAATGCTCCTTAACTTTTTATTTTGATGTAAAAACTTTAATTTTTTGTCTAAATTAACAAAAGTAGTCTTTTTTTATTTAAATGACCAATATATTCTTAATTTTAAGTAAAAAAATTTACAATTGAGTAATAACCTTTGCTTACAATTGAGTATGTTCATAACTTTAGCCTTTGTATGGCAAAGGTATTTAAAAACATATTTTTAACGACAAAATTCTCTAAACCACTTTTTAACCACATATTTTACCTAGAAAAAATAAAAAATATGTTTTTTAACACAAAACATTTAACAAACAGAGCCTAAATTTTTATATTTAATTAATTAAAATTAGTAGATTATTTTTTCCCATTAGAATTTTATTGATCAAATGGATAATATACATATAAATTTGTTTGTATAATCTAAAAGCTATTATGAAATAAATTAAATTAATATTTGTTTGTAATGGAGTTTTTAAAGAAATAGAGTTTTGAAAAGAAAAAAATTATTTTTTTTACTTGAATAAATCTTTTCAAAAATGAAGTGAAAAATATATTTTTAATATAATGTGTGTTTGAAAATGAAGAAAAAGTTATGAGCCCCCTTTAATATGCGTTTTCGAAAATTAATCTTGTGGGAAATAATTTTCAAAAAAACTATTCCAAATAAATATTAAGGTAATTTATTAATAATTTGTAGAATATACAATGGACAATAGCGGGTTGTTTATTTTATTTATTTTTAATTAAGAATTTATTGATCCAATGGATAATAATATTTATTATCCATTTGATCGATAAAATCGTACCGAGAAAAAACTAATCTACTAATTTTAGTTAATTAAATATAAAAAACAAAGTTATGAACATGCCAAATTGTATTTTTGCAAAACTAATGACTCAATTATAAAATCTTCTATTTAAAATTAAGAATATATTGTTCATTTAAATAAAAAAGACCACTTTTGTTAATTTATAAAAATTAAAAGCTTTTACATCAAAATAAAAAGTTAAAAACCATTTGAGCGATTTTCCAAACATTAGGGACTGTTTGCGACAATTTTTGGATAAGAAAGTCAACAAAGTGGCATTTTGAGTAATCAATTAAAACTTTAGGGGCAGTTTGTGTAACAATAAAACTTTAGTAGTATGTTTGAAATTTTTCTAAAACTTGATTGATATTTTGTGAAATTAACCTTATTTTTATATATTTCTATATTTTTATTAAATTTTTTAGTTCACAATGAAGCTTACACCTCAAAACGTCTCGAGACTTACGCCTCGCCTCACGAAAGAAAAACGCCTCAGTACGAAAGTAACCGTTTCCCTTTTTTTAAAACTAGCAACCCTAGGCTTTCAGATATCATAAAAAGAAAACATGTAACAAGAAACTATAGTTTTTTGCAGCCCATAATATAAGCCATAAATTACAAGAAATCATAAAGTTGATAAACAATAAATACATTCCGAAATGCTAATATATGATTCCGAATAGCATGCCAGTTTCACGAAGGATAAGATGATGAAACTATAATGCTCGGTATTACTCTCCTTTTTATTTGTAAATCAAAAATTTTATCATCATATGAAGATTTACAAGACAGGACTTGCAAGATGTGTAGTTTTAGAAGTAATTCTAAATTTCTGTTTCCAATATATAGAACTAGAAAATACATATTTTTGATTTTTCCAAATTTTATTTGAGTTCCTTAGAGGTTTAAAATGAGAGGCTCCACTATAGGGATGCTCAAGCTGAATATCATACATATTGCCTTTGTTCTACCAACAAGGTGCAGATACAAAACCCATTTTAGGTTAGCGAGCTTTAGTTCAAATGCTTTCTATGAAGCTGGGTGATTGAGATAACATGATTTGCTTAAGATATGCAAAGCCCACTGCACTAGAGTAAAACAACCAAAAATGAGAACCAATAGGACTAAAAGCAAATAATTAAAATCATATTTCTTGCTCTGAGGAAAATGACATGTTGTCTTTGTTGTGATTCTCTGAGATCACGAAAGAGGAATTTAAATAAAAAGAAGAAAAACAATTCTATTACTACTTGAATAGAATTTTACAAGAGTTGACACACTCAATTGTAAATACACAAACTACCAATCTTTCTAAACTCTCTCTTATTTCTTGGAGTATCTCTCAATGGATACTCTCTCTCACTCTCTCTCTATCTCTCCTTGGATAGGAATTGTACAATGAAGAAAACATACTTTCATAACAAGAGAATACATTTATTTATTGGAATGAAAATCCTCCACCGTCATTGACAACTCGCGCTTAGTTATCGGACTTCAAATTCAAATCGAACTTCTCTTGCAAAAAGATAATGCTTATCCATTCGGAATTCAAATCCGAATTGAACTCTTCTTCTTTAATGATAACTCATGCTTAGTTGTCCATGACCGTGAGTTGGATATTAGTTGGATTGATAAGGTGATAAGAGGATAAGGAATTTGAATATGGAAAAGTAACATTTTGTTATTCTGACAAAGAATTAACTTGTTTATTTCATTGCTTAACAGAACTTCGCTCTGCACACAGTGGTTAGAAATTGGGAACTTGAAACAATGAAACTGGAAAAAATAAACATTTTCCTTTAAAATTTGAATTTGACAGTTGATGAATTCTAATTCCAATAACTCATTTCCTCGCTCTAAATGAGCTGTATGTTTCAGTAAAGTTTGACATTTATCTGGTGGGTTTATTTTCAGTATTTCATAAAAAATTCATAGGAGGTGGAAATCTGTGATCCTCATCCACGTACGTATAGCCAATTTTTAATCACACCGATACTTGCAATAGTTTAATCAACAAGTCAATCAGTAAATGAATAATATGAACTCACGGGCAAAACAACAAGGATGGGAATTACATTGGTTATGAGAGGAACGGAAATTTTGATGGCAGGAGGGACTCGAGATTGTTCAGGGCAAAAAGAGGAAGCCAGTGTTGAAAGTGAAGCTGAGTCAGTGAGTTTTGAGCCGTACCTACCACCTACAATCTAAAAAAGGAATCTGGATCACTTTCTGAAGAATGTTGCTTTGAATAATTATACGTTTTAAGATGGAGAGCGAGGGCGCTGGGCGTAGGACGGACCAAGTAGCAGATGATTGGAGGCTAGTTCCTGAATCGTGAGGGGTGTAACGAGGCAGTGTTGTAGAGAAGGTCTGTCCCTCCACTTGAGTATTGTAGGCTAGGGATAATGAACGATTTGTGCCATGTTTTCAAAGAAAATCAAATCACTTCAATTTCTACCCAAAAAAATTTACACCGCTATTTTCTGTTTGGTTCAATTTAAAATCATGGTTTAAAAATAAAAATAAAAAACTCAAATATATTGCCACCACAAAATATACTCAATACACCACATTATATTAACACCACTAGTAAAATATATATAAATACACCACAATACATATACAAATATACCCCTTATTTAATTATTAAAAAAAAAGAAAAAAAGCATTAGATATGTACACTACACCGCCAGTCCTCCCCTTCCCCCAACTCCGCTCCAGCTTCCATCTCGGTACCCACGATGAGTTTGTATGCCACCAAATCTACTGGGAAATCAAAATCCTTCGGGAGTAGATAATCCAAACGTGATCAAATGCCACAACGGGATGATGACATTGGAGAAATTCAAGTCCTTCTTGAATATGCCACGCCTACAAGGGTTATCCCAAATACATTCACATCCCTTATGAACCCTATTTATCTGGAAATTATATTGTTAAGAATGCATGGCCCTTGAACTTCTCAAATCCTTCCTTGTAATATTTAACTTCACAGAAGAGGGCTGAAGGGTGAGGCAAGGCAGCGTTAATTTTTTTAATTAATTTTCAAACAATAATCTATCAACGGAAAGTTTTATTTGAATTGTACTTAAACATAGATCTAAAATGATGATGTAGTACAATGTAAGATTCAAAACTAAATTAAATAGAAAAAGCTTCATTGTAGGTTTAAATTCACATTATCTTCTTTTCTGATAAATTCAAAGGGGGCTGTTGAAATAGTCTATTACTGATAAAAATCTTTTATTAACATAAATTGCAATTTGTGTTATTGAGTGCGAAATAAATATGGTGGTTATATTACTACCATAAAACTTATATTCTACACCACATTTTTAAAAATATTTCTTATTTACAAAATAGGTATTAATAAAATGACATAAACAACTTTTTATTTGATTTTCTTATTTTTTATTCTCATGTACACCACAAATATTATAAACCCTAAATTTTATATATGTATTGTGGCAGCCCATCTCGACTTCTTTATAGATTGCATCAGAGCTTTCAAATGATGATCGTCTGATACACCACTAGTCAATATCTATATAATTAGAATATAATTACTCTACACTCGACAAATGTTTCCTTGAGCAGTTGAGCAGCGAATCCATGGTTCCTAGCCTCCTCGGCACTCCACTGCTCACCGCTTCAAAATAAGAACACAATCGAGGCATGTGATAAAAAGAATTGGGAGACGAAAAATACAAATCAGACCTTAATATAATTTATTGGATTGAACTCCAGTGACCAACCCCAATTTAGAGTTAAAAATATGTTAGTTTTCTCTTTTCTTATTTTGGGTAAGTTGTAATTGTAAATTGGTTTTGGTGTATTTATCAAAATGTATTTTTAATTGTGGTGTGTATAAAATGAGGTGTAATAAATAAAAAACGTGGTGGTAATATATTTACCCAATAAATATAGAGAATAGAAGAAAGTTATTTATTGTGGTGTACATAAAAATAAGTAAGAGAAAATTAAAAGGTCATTTAGATAATTTTATTCATGTTTACTTTGTAGATAAAAAAATATTTAAAATTGTGGTGTAGAAAATAAGTTTTGTGGTGGCAATATACTCACTCAAATAAAAAATAAGCAAGGAATGGAAAATTTGAATTCACATAGTTTAGTAGCGAAAAAAATTTAGCCAAAAAAAAAAAAAAAAATCGCTTATCTCAATAGAAAAAATTTGAAACTCTCCCAAAAAAAAATGATACTTACATCTTGTTCTTTCATCTAATTTAACTTAAAAAATTGAAGATTTGAATTCATATCAAAGGTTGAGAGGGTGACTCAAGCGCACATGATTTTAAGCCCAATGAACTGACGAATCACCTAAGGTTACATTTGATAGTGAGAGTGAAATTTGGGTGAAAAGAAAATGAATTTCATGAAATTGAATTCTAGGTAATTGAATTCCTGTGAATTTGAAGTTTAATATGTTTAATTGATTTAATTTTCTAGGTAGAAAAAGTGAGGAATTTTTCAACTTTTGTTGTTTGATTGACATTATTTTACATGGCATATAAACCAAAATTTAGCTATTGTAATAATATATATATACATATTACACATTTGTACTTGATAATAATAATGTTAATTTTTGGGAAAAAATAAATCAATTAACAACAACAAAAATGATCAAACGTGACGAAAATGGTTAAAAATTTTACCTAGAAAATAAATTTTACTATCTGAGTGAGAAAACGAATTCAACGAAAAGAGGCGCATGAATGAATTGGCTGGGAAATGTTTTATCTGGAATTGATAACCAATCAAACACCCTAAATGTGGAATTTGCATGGAAAATATTCACTTCCCTGCGAAAATCTTTGGTATCAAACATACCCAAATTTAAAATTTTGCGCTAGGGAATTTCTAAAGGGAAAATTAGGCCCAACTCTGTCTTTGATTTTTTAAATTTTCAAACTCAGGTAATTCATAAATAATTTTATAGATTATTGCATTGCTACTTTTTGTCCAAGCATCATCACACTGAGACCACCAAAAAACATCATTTCTCTCTGTATCTCGTCGCTGCTCGATCGTAGTAGCTGCGTTGACATTTCAGAGTCCTCGCCGCTACTGATTGTTCATACTTATAGTTGTCGGTGGTGGCGATTTGAGTAACATAGTCAACCTCGTCAGGCTCCATCATCCTGAATTTTTTTGGGTCAGATTCTTCTTGTATCAGGTTTGGGTCTTCCATCTCCGTCCAATAATACTCTTACCCTGGATTTAATTTATACTGATTCCACCCAATGATTCATTTATCTCCAGTGAGGCTGAAACTAGAAGATCACAAGGACTAGAAGAATCATCAAATTTTGGAAGGTTGGAAGTGCACCAAGTTGGTCATGAGCTTCCGAAGTCGTAGTTTTTGAATTTGGACTCATGTCAGAATTAGATACCAACTTTGTATGTACTTCAATATTAGTGGAATCACTTACAGAAAATGAATATGTACTTTCATTATTTAGAGATGGTGATCCATCAGTTGAACACGTGTGTGTGTGTGTGTGTGTGTGTGTTGTGGTGGTGGTGGTTGGTCTATTATTTGTGGTGAATGTGTGCCTATCTCGATTTATGGAGGTTGGGTTGATGGTTAGATGGTGGTGGTTTTTTATTTTTGGCTATGGCAGTATTTTTTGTGGTGATTGTGGTGTAGCGGTTTTGGAGTTGGTGGTGTAGGCGGTGACGAGATGATGGTGGTGGTTCCTGGTGACGTCGGGTGGTAGTGATAATACCTACAAGTCTAGGAAATGAACTCCAATAGCCATGGTCGTAGGTGGCGGTAGGTGGTGATGGTTTTACGTGGTGGTGGTAAGTTATAATTATAGTTATAATTGTAACTAATTACAAATTGAAATAAAGTTACAATTGTAATTATCATCACCTAAAACTATCACCACCACCCACCACCCACAGCCATGGCCGTAGGTGGTGATTGGTGATAATGGTTATTAGTGGTGGTTGGTGGTGATGATTTTAGGTGGTGATTACAATTATAACTAATTACAAATTGAAATAAAGTTACAATTGTAATTAATTAGTAGGTGGTGGTTGGTGTTATACCGGTATTAGGTGGTGGTGGTGATTAAATACAATTGTAACTTATTACAAATTGAAATAAAGTTATAACTGTAATTAATTACAAAATTGAAATAAAGTTACAATTGTATTTTCGACGGTGCTCCGACGACGGCGGTTGTGGCGGTGACTGATTACAATTACACTAATGTAATTAATTATAAATTACGAATTACACTAATTCTTTACTAACTCATAAGTTACAATTGTAATTAATTACAAAATTGAAATAAGTTACAATTGTATTTTCGAAGGTGATTGTGGCGGTGGTGGTGGTGATGGTAATTAATTGCAATTGTTGTAGTTAAAATTACAATTGTAATTAATTACAAATTGAAATAAAGTTATAATTGTAATTAATTACATAACCTGATTTTGACTTTTAAAAAAAATACATGATTTTGAAAATTACTTTGATACTTGTGTAATTAGTTACAAAATGTCTGATTACAAAATATTTCAAACCTAAATATGTGTAATTGTGTACTTAATCCATTGTAATTAATTACAGAACTTAATTCTGATTTTTAAAAAAAAATACTTGATTTTGAAAATTATTTTAATACCTGTGTAATTAGTTACAAAATGCCTGATTACAAAAATTTTCAAGCCTAAATGTGTGTAGTTATGTACTTAACCCTTCTTCAATTCACAAGAGGAGGCAAAAATGGGCAAAATTAAGGGTTTCATATCTTTCAAGCTTTATATTGACTTTTTTGGTGCAAAATTCTCAACTCTCTCTTGTTAATTGTTGACATGTTTAATTTTCTATTTTGTAACATTATTATTTTAGATTTTAGTATGAGTAGCTAAACAATTCATTGGGACGAACTATGTGATTTTGTTTGAATATTCAATTTCAATTCTCTAATTTTGGGCAAATTGTTTTATATGTTGATTTTATTATTGTGTTCTAATACATTAATTTCTTGATCACCAATTTGATGAACTGTGGGTAGTTTTCATAATTCGAGAGGTGAGATAACACCTAAACCTAGTAATAAAATCGACAATTGACAAAATGGTAGAGATACATAATTGTGGTTGTGGTGATCATTTTGAATTCATGTTGTTGAATGCATCTATTTAGGGCTTATTCCGACCAATCATAGAGATATGTGATTAACCTATCTAGATAGAACCAATTTAAACCCAAGAGGGGAATTTTGAATAAAGTTGTGAATTCAATTAAACACTACTCATGGAATAATACATGAGATGAGAAATTGAATAGGATAACAAAGTTACTATCACTAGTTTCAACACTTTTCATTCATAAGAAAAACAAAAATCAAATTATTTCAATTGTTTTATTTTCAGATTTCATTGCTTTCACTATTTTAATAATTTAAAAATCACAATCTTTGCATTTATTTGTAGTTTAGGAATTGATTAATCAAAGCTAGTAATAAGTAAATTAGTCCTCCTGGGATCGACATTCCAGACTCAAAAAGTCCACTTTTACTACTTGTTCAAGATATTTTGCACTTGCGATATATATCAAATACAATAAATTTTTGGCGCCGTTTTTGGGGACTAATTTTTTATTTGTTACTAGTTTTGATTAATTTATTTTATTTGTTATTTATTATTTTTAGTTAGCATCTATTACTTTTGTTGTTACTTTGATTTTATTTATTTCTTGTTACAAAAATAGTGTTCGTTGTTTGCTTCGTTCACAAGGCCGAGATCTTGAGCTCGTAGATCCCGAGATTGAATGCACCTTCAAACGAAGACATAAAGAACACAACCAAAAACAGAAAAATTTGCAAAACAATTCAATGGCTGACGATCAAGCTCGCATAGAGAATGAATAAGAGGCTGACAGGGTTGCTGCTTTGGCTGTTCAATTTGTTGCTGTAAACATTCGGCCACGTAATCAAATAGAAGAGGAGGATGAGGGAAATCTACCTATGACTCAATTTCTGACACCTGTTGCAGCTCCTAGTCGCTTCAGTATTGTCTATCCACCATTTGGAAGAAATAATTTTCAAATTCGAGCAGACTGGATAAATCTCTTCAGCAACAACATGCAATTTTATGGAAAAGCACACGAAGACCCGAACTCTCATGTAGCCATCTTTCAGAGAATGTGCAATAATATCCAGTTGGATGGGGTAAATGAGGATGTTGTTAATGTGTAATAATGACCAGTTGGATGGGGTAAATGAGGATGCTGTTAAACTGAGGTTATTTCCTTTCACTCTAAGGGTGGTCCTTTGCAATGGCTGGATTCAGAACCAGAATCGAGCATCAATACATGGAATGATTTGGCTATGAAATTCCGCAACAAATAATTTTCACCAATGAAAGTAGCAAAGTTGAGGCTGGAAATCTCCACGTTCAAAATTTTCATGAAGCTTGAGGAAGGTTCAAGGAACTGCTTAGAAGATGTCCATATAATGGGTTCAAAAAGGGGCTTCAGGTACAATTTGTCTACTCTGGGTTAGTTCCTTAATTCAAATCAATAGTGGATTCATCTACAAACAGATCCATTACCAATAAAAATGTCAACCAAGTTTGGGAGTTGCTAGAATTGATAGCAAAGACACATACAATGTTCCCGGCTGACAGTGTAGTTCAATAGAAAGCAAAAGGGGTACATGACTTAGATGGTCTTGCCACTGCAACAACTCAGTTATATGATTTAACAAAACAAGTAGAACTTTTGGTTAAATCACAGACACAAGCTGTACAGGCCATTCATCAACATCCCATTACTTCAATATGTGAAAATTGTACAGCAAATCATCCCACTAAGGAATGCTTTTTGGTAGCCACTCCTGACAACTGGTTAACTTTGTTCAAAATACTAATATACAACAGTATGATCCATACTCTTAGACTTATAATCTAGGTTGGAGGAAACATGATGAGAATCAAGGGAGTCAATCGAGTCAAAGTCAAACAAGTCAACCCTCGATAAGAATACCGGTGGGGCTCATGACAAGATCCAAGGCTAAAAAGGTCCAAGAGTCGATGGCGGGACTCCTTTTCAAGCTCCGAAATCAAGTCCACATGGAAGAGAGCAAGATTGAGGTCAATTTCCTAATTTTGGAAGCTCAGGATATTTCGGTCGACCGAAACTCTGCAGGGATTTTAGGAGCAGCCTCAAGCGGGTTCGGCTGAACGGTGTACGACCGAAAGTTCCATTTCGGTCGACCTAGTGGTCGATTGAAAATCCCCGAACTCAAAAAGCGGGGTTTTTTGTACAATTTCTCAAACTTTTGTTTTGAACTTTTGTATACATATTGTATCCATCTCAAACCCTAGCTTAGTTTTGGGGACATGACAAAGACTCCATTGGAGAGCATTTAGAGAGGTAAAATTTCCTTTCTTTACTTGTAATTATTCTTGGAATTTTCTTCAACTTATATATTGAGAATCTATCTTGTGTATTTGTTGTTGTTTATTCCACAATATCTTGGTATTTGTCTTAATCTCTCCATTGGGTTAGGGTTCACTTTCCTTAGAATTTTGTTTGGGTTAAACTTGGGTCAAGATTCTTCATTTATTACCATTTTTAGCTTTTTTGGGTTGATACAAAAATTGTTGTGGAAATTTTTGGTTTAATCACCAAAGGGTTCGCATCAAAACATCCAAACTTCAGATGTTCAGACAATTAGAACAGTACCAATAATTTTCAAAACAATGCCAACGATCAACAATAAGAGAAGAAACCGAGTTTGGGGGATATGTTTTAGCAATACATGCAAAAAATAGAGAAGATATTTGAGAATCAATAAGCATCCATAAAGAAATTGGAGATTCAAATAGGTCAAATAGCTCAACAAATCTCAGAATGGGCACCAGTAACACTTCCATATGGCACAATAAAGAATCGTAGAGAGTAAATCAATGTAATATCTACATTGTAATTATAAAAGGTCGATGTTTTAGCATCTAAAGTAGCTACTGAGGATGTGCCATACATTCCAGTAGAGGAATGTGTCTTACCAAAGGCATATGTACCTCAAATCCCGTTTCCTCAAGCACTTCTAAAACATAGGACACAAAAGAGCATGCAGGCTATAACTACAAGAAGTGGTGTTCAATTGTGTAGCGACCGAGAATTTTTCAGTGGATTATAAAATAAATATTTAATTTCTCAAAAACGTGTCGCTATAATTTCACCCATTTTTAAATTAAAGCGTATTCGTCTAGCCATATTGATTACTTCGAACCAACAAAATATAATTTGAGTCCAATTCGATTCCTACTCCAATTTCATAATTTTAAATATTGTCCAAGTCTAAATTGATTTAAGCCCAAATTTTATTTATTTTAAATTCAAATTATTTTAAGTCTAAAACTCCAAAGTTCAATTTTATTACTATCCAAATTTATTTTTTATCCAAATTTTATCTTTTAAATAGTTCTTTTGATAAGGTATTCTATTAACGTTGATATTCTTGTATCCCAAGTTTTTCAATCCATTCAAAATCACACGTTTTCCATATCCAACCTTACGAAAATTTCATTCTAACTACAATACTTTCCATACCAAATCCATATATACACATATATTCCCCTATTCTAATTCATGTACAAAATCACATGAACACTTTTTCGAAGTTCAATTTCCCCTCTTGGTATGTTTTTTGCCTTCAACCCGCCACTGTCATCCACAACCGAGTCATGTCCAATGCAAAACTCTGAAACCGGACAACTCCCACAACAAATCTGAAGAACTCCAACCATCAAGAAAAACCCAGCTCTCGGTGAAGATCAATTTTACCACCAGTTTAGTCGAGGTCACACACAATCACCAAACCATTAACGAGCCACAATTCATTCCTCGGAACCCCAAAACTCCATAGCCAACTCTCCCACAAACTGCACAAATCAGCCTGGCCAAGCCACATACCCACCAAATCCAACCACCACTGAACCTCCATCACCAACATCAATTCACCACCATCAACCAATCATGTGACAAACGATTATCATGACCCACGAACACACAAACTGTCACAGCCACCAGTTTCAAACAATCTGGCCAAGCCAAAAATCGATCAAACCACCACAAATGGCCACCTCCAACCAAACCCAAGGAAAACCCATATTGCAATCCCCAATCAAAACCCAAAGCAACCAAGAAAATAAATTGACCCAAACACTCCCCTTGAACCGCCGGATTTATTACTGGAAAGCCCCCAAATGCGAGTCTCAAAGCATCGATTTTCAACACCATTTTCGCCACCCTCTACCCACCTCCATTGTCGCCAAGTGATGGCGGAATTTTCGCAGCAGCGCCAGAAGCCTTGATCGGTGATGGGCAGACCGCCATCTCGCCGACTCTCCTCTCTAGTTCGAAATAGCGAGGGAGGGAGAGAGAGAGTTTGAATATTGTTTTAAAAGTTTGATTTTTAAGTTTTTCCCTTTAGTCCCCAACTTTTCAAAGTAGTTATTTTTGTCCCCTAATTTTAAAAGTATGTTATTTTCAATCCTAAAGTTTTAAAATATTTTATGTCCGCCCTTACAGTTTTAAAATTATTTCTGTTTTCAGCCCCAAATTTTCAATTCCTAAAAGTTAGCCTTTTGTTTCAAAAAATCATTTAATTCAGTCCTTGTAGTTTTAAAAATAATTTAGTTCCCCTTTAGTTTTAAAAATCTTATTTCGATCCCTTGATTTTTAAAATATCTTATCTTCAAACTCATATTTCACTAGATTTAATAGTCAACCCCTAAAGATATTAAAAACATATGAGTCAGCCCAATAGTTTCCAAAATCATTTATTTCGGTCCCAACTCTTTTCAAATCCCGACTATATTTGATTTTCAATTTAAACCATAAACTTTTATCTTTCTTTTAAAAACTCCTTCGTTTTAAAACATTTGAATTCCAAAATACTAGTTTAAGATTTATTTTATATATTGGATGGATGAGGCGTTTGGACGTTTAGAAGATTGACTTTTTTTCCGCTCAGCAAACTCGAGAAAAAAGGTAGACTCCTGCTTACAAACTGATTTTATAAAATGCGCATAAATAATTATTTGTATTGTAAATCTTGAATGTATGATTGTGTTCATGAGAATTACTTGTATTCAGACATAAGACTACTTGCCTCCGAGCATGAGAATTACTTGCTTGTTTAAGCATGATATTACGAAAATTTACTTACTTAAGTGCATGAGACTTGAACTTGTATTTATTACTTGTTCATGAGACTACTTGAATATCATGATTATGTGTTTTATATATAATACTAATTATTATTATTATTATTATGCGTTGAATTTATTGAGCATTTCTATGAAATACTCACCCTTTCTTTAAACTTACAAATTTTTCGATTACGGAGTGATGACAGAGTACGCGATGGTGGCTATTGAAGAATTTTTAGAAAATATTTTGAGAAAATAAATTGAACACGTTTATTTTGAGATTTCAAATTTCTTATTATTGTCTAAGTTATTTTTGAAACTTTGAATTATTTATCATTAAGTTTTAAATGAAATTGAATTTTTAGTTGCTTCCTCTCAATTTTTATTTCAAATTTGAAGTATTGACTGTTGGAGTTAGTTTTATAAAATAATGTGATTGAATTTCAGGTATTTTTCGCTCAATTATTATTTCGAAAACAAGTTTGAAAGGATGACGTTTCGTTCCGGGTGTTTTAAAACTCGGGCGTGTTACAAATTGCCAGAAATACATGTGAAGAGGGTTGAAAAGAAAGAGTAGCAGATAGAATTTGAAGACATGGAAATTGAGACAGAAGCCACATCAACTTCAAAACCTCAACAAGACGCTGAAAAATCAAAAGAAGAATCTCCATCTCCTGTCAAAGCTTACGTGCCACCGATTCTCTTTCCTCAACAACTAAAGAAACACAAGTTAGAAAAGTAGTTTGGTAAATTTCTGGAAGTATTCAAGAAACTGGATATTAACATACCATTTGCAGAGGCTCTAGCTCAGATGTCCATTAACCTCAAGTTCATGAAAAAGATGATTTCTAAAAAGAGGAAGTTGGGGGAATTTGAGATCGTGTCGTTAACGGAAGAATGCAGTGCAATCTTACAAAATAAACTGCCACCAAAAACTCAAAGATCCATGGAGTTTCTCTATCCCTTGTAATATTGAAAATTTTAATTTTGATTGAGTTTTGTGTGGTTTAGGGGCAAGTGTTAATTTAATGTTTTTATTGGTTTATAGGAATCTCATATTGGGGAAACCCAAACCCACCACAATCACATTACAGCTAGCTGACAGATTGATAAAGCATCCATATGGAATCATAGAAGATGTGCTAGTCAAAGAGGATAAATTTTTCTTCCCACGTTGTAATTCTGGACATTGAAGATGATAGTAGAATGCCCCTCATACTTGGTAGACAATTCCTTGTCACAGGACGAGCTTCAATAGATGTTGAAAAAGGAGATGTGAGCTTAAGGGTGCAGGATGAACAAGTAACATTCAGTGTCACTCAACACCCAAATCAATACTATCAACCTGAAAGTTGCTTTAAGGTGGAGGAAGTAGTACAAAAGAAAGGTGAAAATCTAAAAAACAAGGACGCTCAAAGAATAAATCATGGATTCATCAAATTGGGAAAGAAGACTGAGAAGTGTGAAGCAAGAAATTGCAAACAGTGTAAGGCATTGAGAGGCTCCTTTAAACCACAATGATGGGAGTTACAAAAAGTCGAGCTAGAGACTATAAATCAAGAACTAAAGGGCAGTAACTCGACTTCTAAACTCTAAACTTTTGTTCTTTAATTTTGGTATCATATAGTTTCCATTAAAATTTAGGACACGTTTCCTACAATTTTTTGTGGAGTTTTTATTGCTTAGAATAAAAGGTTATCTTGTCATCCCATAACTAGTAGATTTTTGCACATAATGATTTTTATTTTTCTTTTTTTAACCTATTTTTGTTATTTTCGGACCGGGGGGGGGGGGGGGGTGGAGGTGGGGGGGTTCCAAATGGGGTATGATAGAAATTTTAAGGTTGCACCTTGATTTTAAATTCTCAAAAGAAATTGTAAAACTTATCTTGTCCCGGTTATATGAATTTTTGTAGGGATGTACACTCTGTTAAGATGATTTTTACAAAAATGAGATTTTTTTAAATCTTCTTGGTGTGGATTAACTGCAAACATTTGAGCCTTATATGCTTTCACTAATGTCTATTGTGAATTCTTACATGAAAAGTCCGGGTCCAGTGACAAGAAAGCAAGTGGATTGATCTTACACCCACAAATCAAAAGTCACCATAGTCTTCATCAACTTCAAACCATACCCCAGGGGAGTACATTGTTCCATCTTCTATTTTCATTATTTCATATAATTTTTTTGACACATTGAGGACAATGTGATACTTAAGTTTTGGGGTGTGCACAAAAATTTGAATTAAACTTTTCGCTTTTATTGTTATCTAAAAAAATAAATTGTTTTATCATGTCTGTTTGTTTTGTTAAATAGCCTTGTAGGCACTTCAATGTTTTAAACTGTGAAATTTGTGAATTGTGGACAAGAATACTATACTTGTAGTAATTTTCTATTCTTGATTAGCCGTTGAGCACCTCAACTTGATTATTGCGCATGTAGGTGACACTTGAATAGTTTTTTTTAGGTTGTCAAAATGAACTTTAGATACATACCTATTTGAAATATTCGATTCAATCACTTTTAGCAATTAGTTAAATAGTTTGGAGGTGTAAAACTGGTAGTAGTGATTGTTTGGGTTGTATTGATTCCATTCGTGCAAAATTTATGTGTGGAGTGACCTTGACTAATAGGAGGAAGTAAGGTAACGACCAAATGTCAGTAATCTAATCCCTTGCATAGAGTAGGAACATTCATGCATTTTTACCTATCTTTCAAGCCTTTTTTACTCAAGTTAGTAAGCTTATAAGGGTATCCCAATTCCTAGTGCCCTAAAGTCGTCTGACCTCTAGAGCCACCAACCTAAAACTCGCTAGGGGTCATCTAGAAAGCTTAAGAGAGAGATGTAATTCATTTAGATTTATTTCTGTTCAAAAAAATAAATAAAAAAATAAAAAAGAAAAAGAAAAAAATTAGGACATTGCATTCATTTGACACCTTTCTTCGGAACGTAGTGACTCGAGTGATGAAACTCGTAGGGGTGTTTCTATACCTGATGCCCTATGGACGTCTGACTTAAAAGTCATCGGCTTAAAGCTCATTACATGGGTCATCTATTAGCTTAATGGATAAGAGTAGCATGACATTAGATTTAGTTGATAGTCTACATATAAGGGATCAAGATAACTAATAGGTTTGAATCACCTAGTGGATGTTTGAAGGTTGGGGCTCTCAATTGAAGGAGAATCATCACAACCCTAGGTAGATGCTATCATTGGTTGGACACAACTAAGCTTGAGTGGGAAAGAATCAGTGATTTAGGCAACAACCTTAGAAATTATACCTCAGGTTAGAGAGAAAACAACAAGTTTGGGAGGAAGTGCATCTCACAAGAGGGATAGCGAGATTTGACCACAAAGGGTTGGGAGATCACCTATGCGCACTACGATGATTGAGTTGACTGAACACACACACACACATTCAGCATGGATTAAGTTAAGATGGGTATAGCATTATTTGAACACTTTTCAGGGATTACGTGCAGTTTTAAATCCTGAAGCAAATACGACAGGTTATTTAACATAAGTCTGTCATCAAGTGTCTTAGTTAGATTATCTGTTTTTATATTTGCGTGATTGTGCCTTTATCTTATTCAAGGACGAACATGCGTTTAAGTTTGAGGGATTTGATAAGTGCAATTATGCACTTATTTTTAGCTTTAAATTTGTACTATTGTGAGTATTTTAGAATAAGGTATTTCTAAATTGTGTGTTTATTTCAATTATTTCAGGAATAACTAGAATTGGGACGCGTTTGGATGCAAAATGAGGAAAAAGAACAAATAGTACAAAGAAAATGAAAGTATGGAGACCGATCTGTAAACTGTAGAAAGATGGAGGACTTGAGATGCAATTTTGGGAGGATTCAATTGAAACAAAAGTCAAAGTATGAGGACTAAATTGAAGATGTTTGAAACTTAGATGACTAGGCATGCAATAAAATAGGGACTGAATTGAAATAAATGAAAACAAGCAACCGCCTGTGCGCTGCGGTTCGCAAACCACAGCCACACCGCATTCTAATATATTCCTTGTATGCCGCGGTCCGATTGTGGTTCGGCTGAAAAACCCTTTTTGCCATTTTTTAGTTTTTATTTTTTTATTTTCTTCTCTACTTTTTTATGGGCCCAAGTTGGAAATTTCGTCTTGGGCCTATTCCACCCTATATGAAGACCTAAATACTAAATAAGACATTATGAGGGTTCTTCAATTCACAAGAGAAGGAGGCACAAGGCAAGAGGCAAAAAGGGGCAAAATCAAGGATTTCATATCTTTCAAGCTTTGTATTGACTTTCTTGGTGCAAGATTCTCAAGTCTTTCTTGTTAATTGTTAGACATGTTTAGTTTTCTATTTTGCAACATTATTGTTTTAGATTTTATTATGAGTAGCTAAACAATTCGTTGGGACGAACGATGTGATTTTGTTTGAATATTCAGTTTCAATTCTCTAGTTTGGGTAAATTGTTTTATGTGTTGATTTTATTATTGTGTTTTAATGCATGAATTGCTCAATCATCAATTTGATGAACTGTGAGTAGTTTCATAATTCGAGAGGTGAGTTAACACCTAGACCTAGTAATAAAATTTGACAATTGACAAAAGGGTAGAGATACATAGTTGTGGTTGTCGTGATCATTTTGAATTCTTGTTGTTGAATGCATCTATTGAGTGCTTATTCTGATCAATCATAGAGATATATGGTTGACCTATCTAGATATAACCAATTTAAACTCGAGAGGGAAAAATTGGATAAAATTGTGAATTCGATTAAACATTACTTTTGGAATAATACATGAGATGAGAAATTGAATAGGATAACAAAGTTACTATCATGAGTTCCAACACTTTTATCCAAATCATTTCAATTGTTTTATTTTCAGGTTTAATTGCTTTCACTATTTTAATAATTTAAAAATCACAATATCGGCATTTATTTATAGTTTAGGAATTGATTAATCAAAACTCGTAATAATTAAATTAGTCCTCATGAGATCGACATTCTAGACTCAAAAAGTCCACTTTTACTACTTGTTCACGATATTGTGCACTTGCGATATATCAAAGATAACAACAATTACAAATTATTTGGTTATAGTCTCAATAATAGTCACAATTGCTTGATAACAAATTACAAATATAATAGGTCACTACTTTATTATAGGTCACAAATTACAAGTTTCATATGTCACAACTAATTCTCGGTCACAAATCACAAAATTTCTAAGTCAATTTATTTCTCAATCATAAGTCGCAAACTTTATAGGTCATAGCTTAATTATTGATCACAAATTATCAAATAATTGGTGACTATTATTTCTTGATCACAAATCACGATTTTTATCAATCACAATTTATTTCTTAGTCGCAAATCACAAATTTTAAAAGCATAACTTAATTTACGATAAAAAACTACCATTTTACTTGTCACAAGTTGATAAATTCGGAGTCACAATATGATATTTTTTAGGAAACATATTATGTATTGGTCACAAGAAATCTTTACCCATACACATACCCACTCCTGCCACCACCCACCCTGTAGCTGTCACCACCACCACCTCCATGGCCGTCGTCACCACACCACCACCACACCTTCCACCAATGAACACACCTACAACACCAATCCATACTCGCTCCCACAACGATCACAGTCACCACTTCACCAACAACCACTGTAACCACTTGCACCACCACCATGAACGATGCAGTCCAAGAAAGCCATGATTGCTTCCTCCACCACACACAACCACCACAACTGCACCACCCAACCGCACCTATTACTTCCAGAAACCCATGACCACTACAGCCACCTCACCTTACTACACTACCACTACTGCAATATCGGCATCACCATTGCAACACCGGCACAACCACCACGCTACCAGTTGTAGTAAAACACCACCACCTCGATCTCGACAGCAACAACACAACCAACACCAAATCAAACCAATGCACCACTCTCACAACACAAATCACCACCATCCCTGTCCAAAGCAAGGGCGCACGAGGAATCTAGTCCAAAGTAAGATGTGCATGTCGTCGCCTCTTGTTTCGTCGCCGCTACTGGTGGTACCACCGGTGAGGAGAAATGAGGGATGAGAGAAGTGAGGTGATGTTTGGATTTGGTTTGGGGAGAAATGTGTGAATTGGGTATATTAGTTATAATTCCATATTAAAATTGAATTATGACATGAGCTGTGTAATAATAAACTTAAAACTTCATTTTTGGATTTGGATCTTTAAAAATTGGGAAGCATGTAATTTCCACATTATTTATTACAAAGGTCTTGAAATTCGTTCTAATATAACAGTATTTTTGAAAACCACGTTTTCATTTACTTATTAAGTCCGAAGACTCAATTCTCGATTCAACCTTATTGAATATCTACTTTTTTAGATGTCGAAAATTTTGAATATTGACTATATCTAAATGTTATTTTGACTAGACATCCATTGATTTTCATGAAATTGGTTCATTAATAAATATTTGACTTCTATGCGGACCTCCTTTTGACTCGACATCTATTAGCTAGTTTCGTTGAGTAGAATCATTTTTCGGAGCGAGTAGATAGGCGATTTGGTAAGAGCCAATTGGCTTCCACTCCACATTGGGCCCAATAAAAATGAGTGAGTATAGCACAGCTTATTGGAGAGAACTTTGGTGAATTGGTCGACTCGAACGACAGAAGCAGTGGCTCCTTTCTTGGTCGGTGGATTTCATGAATCTTGAAAGAGAAATAAAAGACTCGTTCCCATAATTATCTTATCCTATTTTACGCTCTTTTAGAATATCGCTCATTTTGCAAATATATATCAAGTATACAACTCAAAATAATTATCGTGTACAATAAACATCCCCAACAAGGTTATGGAATATTAAGGGTACTTAACTCGACCGCACTAAACAAGATTAAAGACAAAAAAAGAAGAAGTTAAAATCCCTTCCCTTGTAATGTGTGATCTAATATTGTGTATCAAACATGTCTTCAAGGTAAGTTGCTAGCTTTATGTCTTGCTGCAAAGCGGTTAACCAAGGTAAGTGCATTGCTAGTGACTTGTGCACAATTTAATACTCTTCTCCTTATTGAAATCTTCACATTTCCATCCATGGAAGGATCTGAAAATCCATAAAGACAAGTGTTTTCATTAGTTAAAGCAGCACTGGCCCATGTCTTCACATTGCCAACATGCCAAACAAAGTTTTGGCCTGCTAACGTACCCATCACACCAATCTCCTTCAACGACTGCCTTAGTTGAGCCACCGTGTCTCCCATGTTCTGAATGAAGTCTTTTACTGCTAGGTATTCTCTTTGTTTCATGCCCTTAAGTTTGGATAGCCGGTAAACAAAAGTTGATGCGGCTTGAGCTCGATATAAGCTAACTTCCAAGGCGGCTTTAGCCAGTTGCTGCTCATTTTTTTTGCACTGTAGTTGCTAGCGGGCGAGACAGTCCATACACAGAGCAGGGTAGCGAGTGGCACTGCATGAGGTCTTGATGAAATCTATGGCATTAGGGTTTTGTGCCGCAGCAGATTCTGCCATTGGAAGAGGGTAATTGAAAATTACGAGTATCACTGGAAGCAAGATAATGCTAAATTTTCCCATTATGAAGTTAAAGTTTAAAGAGTACCTAGTCAGACTCGAGTGTAGTTATTATGAATAAAAAGATGAAGAGATTTGTAGTGGGATGGAGTTCTAAGTTTGAGTAAAATGCATATCAGCCAAGGAGAGCCTTATATAGAGGATGAAAAACATTTTTTTAAAAAAATATTTTCAAGAAAATGATAGTTCTGGAAAAAATAAAATATTCGTGTCTTTTAAGGTTATCAATAGATTTTCACGTCTTTCATAAATATCTGCAATTTTTAGTAATTTGAAAGTGACATTAAGCTTCGTCGTACTTTTAAAGCATTCGGGTAGAGAAAAAATGTTATAACACTGCTGTACTACGCATGTCAACTTGTAGTACGGATGGTAGGCGTGAATTCTTTAATAAGCAATTGGTCTATCCTTTTCCAAAATTACCCTCATGAAAGTGACAGAACACTTGTGGACAAGAATTGACCTAAGACTAGCAATATATGTTCATTTTTTTATTTCTCTCCGCGGCGGAAATAACATACGTTTTTGGGGTTCTTGGCAAACACATTTTTAAACATGTTTTTTTCTAAAAAAATTTCCAAAATTACTTTTTACCTACAAAATTTTTTTATCTCCATTTTTCAACCACGTATTTCACCTAGAAAATACAAATACACATGTATTGAACAAAAACTTTTTAACAAAATAGGCTTCTCTTTCGACAGGAAAAAAAATATGAAGGAAACTGTAAATTAAAATTCTTGTTCACTCAACACCGAAAATGACATGGTAACATAACGCTTGGGGCATTCATGGGGCCGTAATGAGAATTTAGATACTGGTTCTTCCACAAACAACTACAACATAGCAGGACATTTATCACGTGGTCGACACGTGTTATTTATTACAACAAAATAGGGATTTTTTTTAAAGTACGACCCCTACTAGTCGCTAATACTGCTTGTAATCGCTTCTCATAACTGCTCCCACTGCACACGATCGTCCAATGCACGACGGCGCACATGTAGTGTATCATCGACGATTGAATCGTCCTGTTCCATGGGAGTGTACTCGGGCATCATGGCGGCAATGAAACCGGGGTCCATCATGTCCACCCTGCGTATGAAATTGTGGACAGTCATTGTCGCGATAACGATCTGACTTTGAGCGCTAATATGATACTCTGGCATGCGTTGGAGTATTAGAAATCTTTTTTTCCACACACCAAACGACATTTCAACTATATTCCGACAGGATGAGTGCAAATAGTTGAATCTTTCCTTTCTACTTCTTGGTTGTCAAGCATGCGAGGTTGATTCCCTAGCAAACTCCTGAATATGGTACCTCGTGTCATCTCCACGGTATGGTCCTAGAAACCCAGTTCTATGTGCGAATCCTGAATCGACGAGATAGTATTTGTTGCCTTATGGAAAAGGGAATTAGCTGTTTGGCTCTTCCATCGCAAGTTTTAACATGCGGCTATTGTGTGTGGACCCTTCCCAGCCAGCACTTGCAAATGTGAAACACATGTTGAAGTCAACAACAGCCAAAACATTTTGTGTTAGCACACCCTTCCTGTTTCGATATCGTTCAGCTGCTTCATGGGGAGGGACAGCTGGCACATGCGTTCCATCGATGGCACCAATGCAGTCCTACCAAGTTCACAGGAATTACTCACAATCATAATATGACCATAAAATCATGTTCAACGTTAAAGTTACAATACAGAATAAGTCTTCATCATTTTTCTTACGTCACACTCACCATGAACGGTGCATGTCGAGGGTCTGGTTGTCTATGATGCTCCACACCGTACATGTACTGCGGGTGTGGTTTCACCATTTCCATGGACAATTCGTAGAGCTTGTCCAGGACATAGTGAAAATGTGCATGTATTGTTGACGTGGAGTGCCCAAAAAATAACAATACAACACTAAACAAATACCAATATTTAATGAATCGTAACATAACTCTGCGAAAATTAAATAAAGTTCTACTCCAATACACGAGTCTACAGATTTAAACCATAGGTAGCAATCACCGATAACCCATTTTCCAGCATTGTTGTCAGCCATTCCTCCTTCGACTCCAAGGTTTTTCAGCACAAAAAAATTGGACGAAGATCGGCGTTCCGACCAAGTAGAGTGGATCCGTACATGGCCAAACTTTGATTGCGACCCTCCAGTTCGTGTATGAACTGCATACACAATTCCAACTGTTCCTCCCTTTCCGCCTTCTTCTTACAAGCTTCTTTGAACTTTTCCATTAAGTGCAACCCACTGGGTTGTGCTCTGTTCCCATACGATCCAGAACCAATCTCTGCACTCTTTCTCTTTAGCTTGCCACCAGTGGAGCTTCTGCTTGCAGGAGTCGGATTTGAATAGGCTAGGTCAAAAAACGGGCTATTCTCCCGTGGAACAAAGACACTTTCATCGTCGGGGTTAGGACCGAAATTCAAATCCAATCTGCGTGAGAAAGCTCCAAGGTCGGCTGAACCCAATGCCCTCGCTGGATACAAAACATGTTCCCCAGTAGACGTCACGTTCTTGAATAGTATGTCCCCGTAGTGCAAAATCTCCATGATGTTTTTATTTTTTAGCTTTGCAATGTCTGGTCGAGCCTATGAAATGTGTGAAACAAATTATAGTAGTTAGCGATGGAAAACAATGCAATGAAAGAGAAGCCAACTTCCGTGAAAAAGTTACAAAGGGATGAAAAAGTAATTGGCATGCACAGTAAGAGCACACGACTTATTTTGGCATGATTTTTAGAAAATGATTCCATAATTATAAATGAATAATGAATTAGTTACACTACCATCACAACTATCCACAAGATCTGAGTATGCTCAATTGTGTTTTCTTAAGAAAGTTTATAAACACTACAGATCTACATATCAATGATGAATAAAAGCAAATATCCATCCTGCCCTTTCAGCTCATTGTTCGTGCTTCATATGCGTTAATCCTAGTTTTACTAAGTCCACACATTACCAAATTCGACTCCAGAAAATAAGCAATCTCACTACTCACAATAGATACATCAAAATACAGAAATCTGAAGATATCAAACCAAAATCTGCATATTCCTCTCAAAGTAATTCTGTATGGAATCATGGTGGAAGACAGCAAAGTAATTTCATAAAATTTGTGGAAAGTAGTACCACTACTTGTAAAGGTTTAATTTAAATAAGATATATGTCTACTTCAGTCCACATGGGGAGTTTGATATCAAAATAATAGTAACACATATGATTGGGTTCCACTAAGCACGTCAATTATCAACTGGAAAGCAAAAAAGGAAAAAAAAAAAAAAAAAAAAAAAACATTTTCTTGTGGAACTTCTACCAGAACTGCAAGCACTCAATGACCAGGTTTTATGTGTCCACACTTATCCGAATTTCAGCAAAACCAAGTTGAACCAGTCAGTATTTCCTCTGAACTGCTAGACAAAGTATGTCTATAAAGTGAATGAGAGCACATTTCGCAACCTTTTGAAGTCAGTAGGACCACGAGGTAAAATTGAGGTAAAAATGTCAATATTATATTTTCTTCTACTACTTAAGTGGGGCATTATGTTGTGTTTCGAATGCAGAAATTTGTGATGATGGAGATCAGTGATGCATATTCCAGTGTTCTGTGAAAGTGGTATCAACAATGAAAATCGAAACAGAAATTTCATCAAATTAATGGACTGACCCGAATTGCTTTTTGCCACCACTCTTCGTCTACCATGATGGTCTCATTCCAAGGGTCAATTCTGAGTCCAGTTGCAGATCGAAGGGTGTTGGCGTCTTTCCAAACTACCTTCTGCTGTAGCCAGAAATTGCGGACCTGGGTTTCGGAGCACGGGTCACCGAATGTTGATGTTAATTGCTGGGGTCGGTACGCTTCAGTCTTCAGCCCGGTGCCCGCACGCTTCCCGTTATTATGTTCTTCGACACAGAGGCTGAAGAACAGGGCACGCATACTTTTGTCGCACGAGTAGCTCACCCGAGTCTTCTCTTCCTTCCCATGGTGTGGCTTTTGGGGGGAAGACTTGGTGTTGTAAGGTATGGAGCTTGCAAAGAACTGCAGCCAGTCAATGAAATAGAACCAATCACAAGCCATCCGTAGGTAAACAAGAAAACAATACATATAATCATTGGATCTGAACACATAATAAACATAATTTTTGATGAGGATTATCTCACATTGATAACTGTTGAAGATTATAAAAGGCCGAAATTCAAATATGGAGAAATATAGGTTAAGCCTTTGGAATGAACTGCAGTTGAGGTTGAGGTATTCGCTAATTAGTGAATGTGTGCGGTTAATGGGCGAGGGCAGTGTAGGAGACCCAAAATATTGAAAAAAAAAAAACAAAACAAAACCACCTTTGAAATACTTAAAAAAGCAGTGAAATTTTGCAATGTAAAATTATGACAAAATGAAATTGGGGTTGGAGAGGGAAAGAAAACGGTTCCATCCGCTTTCGACAATGGTAGACCTTCAAGCGAATTTCTTTGCACGCAACAAAACCTGAGGCATTATATTGGGTTGAGCGATCAAGCATAGATCTGCGCAAATCTATGCAATTTGCTCGACCCATGGTTGCTTTGTCAAAAATCCTCAAACATGGGGGCAAATACCATCTCCTAGAAAGGTTATATAGTCGAGTTTATGATGAAATCAGAATTCGAAAACATTGAATGTGTAGAGGAAGCCAGAGATGTTTATGGGAAAAGTGTTCGTTGATCCAATGCTAGGTCTAGGAGCTTAGTAAGGGGGAAGAAAAAAAGCAGTGAAATGACAATGCACATTGTAGAAATCACGAGTTCCTGAAAAAATTTCAAGCATAATACGTGTGCCTACGAACCTGCTCGGTGTTGTACCCGTCCATGATGCGCCGTCGTTCTTCACCTCGCCGGAGCTGCCTGGATTGATGCCGCGTCACCGGTGGCATGTGGGAAGGGAGAGGGGATGGAGAATGAGAGTTATGAAATTAGGTGAGGAAGGTGTTAATAGCTGATGGGCAAAGTTGTAAATGTGCTAAACTGTACGACGACTGATTGACAAGCCTGATTCTTGTGGTACATGGTGAGAAAATGAAAAATTCCAATTTTTACTTATAATCAAAAGTGCGGAACGCTGTGTAAGCTTCGTCGTACTTTCCTAACCACCAACTTGATGTTAGGGGATTGCAGATGGGTTTATAAAAATACAACAAGTCTACTATCACAATTTCTTTGACGATGAGCTTGATAAAACTCTCACATGTAGTGTGTGAGGTTCACATGATTTTTAATTTACAATAATAAGTCTCTGTTTTGTTGAGATTAAAATCAGATTTTTAGTAAATTTGATAAAAGTTAGTAAAATGTGTGGTTGAGAAATTATGAGTCCTATAAAATATATAGTTGAAATTAAATATTGACTTTGATTTAGATTAAAATCTTGATTAAAGCCTCTATTTGGTTTAACGGTGACGTGTCAGTATTTAATTGGTCAATTTTGTTGAAAAATTAAAAATTGAGGCCGAGAATTTTTGACTAGTCAAAATTATTTACTTTTCAGAAAAATTATCCAATGAGATATTGTCACGTGTTCGTTTATAAACAAAATTTATAAATAAATGTTTACCAATCAAAGGCTAATTTTCTACCAAACAGGGGCTAAAAGAATAAGACATACTTTTGAATTGATAAATACACTATAGTCATCGTAGTAACTTATCATAGAGTAATTCTAGGAAAATATTTTTAATTGACATTTTCAAGTGACATTATGATATGACGCACATGCATTGGATCGACTCCACACTCTTACTTTAGCAGTGAGGTGGTTGGTCTCGAATGATCTTAGCAAAACATGCTATTAATCAGTTTAAGCAAGTCTTCATATTGTCACTCGTCTACCACGTTAGCATTGGTATAATAAATTATGTTAAACTGATGGAGGATAAGCACTACAACAAAAATGGGCTTTCGCAACATTTAAACGGCAACACTTGCTAATTGAATGTTGCTAAAAAGGGTCTACCGCAACATTTAGTAATTAAATGTTGCATTTGATATGAATATTTGAGATTTATCCTTTTTCCCAGCATTTAAAAATTGTTGCGATAAGTTAGAATTTTTGCAACACTTTAATTAAGTTTTGCAACGTTTTTTAAACATTGCAAGTAACGTTTAAAAAACGTTGCAAAAACCTATAAAATGGCAAAGTTTTAAAAACGTTGTAATAGAGTTTAAAAAACGTTGCAATAGCTAAACGTTGCAATAAATAGCTGTTGCAACGTTTTTCAACGTTTTTAAAACGTTACCATTTCATAGGAATTTGCAACGGTTTTTAAACATTGTAAAAGCAAGTTCGGGACCAATTTCACATCATTTAAACATGATTACTTAATTGCAAATACCATAAACTTCAAATCCTAAAAACTTACCCGCCCCCAATTTACCCAAAAAATGGAATTCAGCACTCTCCCTCTCTAGAGAATCCGACGACTCCATCTCTCGCCAGTGCTCAACGCCGACCAGTGTTCAACGCCGACCAGTGCTTCGCCGACCAATTCCTCTGCTTCGCCGTGCTCAGTTCCCCGTCCAGTGCTTCGCCAACTCCTCTCTCTCGCTGTGCTTAGTTCACCGTCCAGTGCTTCACCAACTCCTCTCTCTCGTCGTGCTCAGTTCGTCGTCCAGTGCTACACCCACCAGTGCTCAACGCCGACCAGTGCTTCAAGTAATACTTTATATTCTTTATATTTTTTATTTTTCATAAGCATTCAAATGTTAGTACCTGTGACCGCAGATGAATCAGTTTATAGATATTATCTGTGGGTGAATTATTTCGTGTAGTATTACTTCGTGTTATGTGAAATAGCCATTAGAAGTTAGATTTAGTAGATGATGATGATGCCTCATGGTTCTGTTAAACAGCGATGGTTGTTGGCTCCCCTGAAATTTGTAGACACTGCTTATTTTATGTTGAAATCCAATGAAATTAAAGGTTCATTCTTATGCACATAAACAATATGAGATTTTATTATGTCCAAGGAGCAATAACTAAGTATTGAACATTGATTTCAGTCAATTGCACACCAATGTGAATTTACATGTCCATATATATTCTTTATTCTATAAATTTACTCTCTCAGAATCAGTAGTTATTATTTATTCATCATGCCTAAGAAGTATGCAGAGATTTTGATTTCTTGTACTGGAGTTTAAGAGGGTAAAGAATTAGCAAGGTTCTTGTAGTTGGCTTCCTTTCTGATATTTTGATTGGAGCATCCTAATTCTAGATGTATGGCTGAGCTAATGCCCCATCCCAGACCGTTGAAAACTTGATCCTAGCCAAAAGAAGAAGAAAATATCGAGAACTGATAGTAAATAGAAATACTCTAAATTTCTGGCATTTAGGTGTGAAAGCACAAATCAATGTGGATATTTGAATAAATTTCAGTATCCAAATTCTCAACAGGGCTGAGGTGATGTTTCCTTCAGGTCGACTCTTGGAGACATTTCTTGATCAGTAGGTTGCACTGCTTCATTGCATAAACTGACTTCTTGCTTCTTTGTGTAGTGTCATTTTTCTTGGAGAAGGTAGAAGAAGATTATAAGAGAGATTTGGACAGTGAATACTATGGTCCACACACACTTGCACTTTTTGATGTTTTTCAATGATAGGATTGTAAACTTGTGTACACATTGACTACTCCCAATGAAGATACAGTAATCCCCACTCCTCAGTAGCTAGTGAAAGATAAACCAAATACTTCCCCCTTTTCTTCCCCTGCATACAAAGAACAAGCAAGGTTTCACCTACCTTACTACCGGTTGTGTTTAGACTTTAGTGATGAGATTTGTTTTTGTTTTTCTTGTTTCCACTTCCACCTTTTTTTCCCTTTCACTTTCATATAAGTGAAATTTTTAACATAAGGAAAATACTCGGTTCAATAACCTCATGTTGAACCTGTATGATTTCAAAAAATTATTAATAAATAAATTTGTTTTGCTACCTGATGATTTCTCATGTTTGCGTGAAACTAGAAATTGTGAGAGGAAGGTTAACAATATTCTGATGTTCGTAAGCTGAAGTAAACATACCATTACACTATCAAACAAAAAATATTGCACCAAGCATATCATTACCCCAAAATAACCTGCGAGCAAACCTCTGGTTAAAACTTTGAGCTTTTTATCTCTTTTGCTTCCCGAAGAAAGACAAGTTGAGTTGAAAAGATCTACTATAGAGAAATTTCAACCATAGAATAGGTAACTTCAAAAATCGAACTTAAAATTACAAATAAGCATTTAGAGGGCTAGAGATTGGGCTTTAATCTATAACATACAGTTAAAAATGTTATCTGGAATGTATCATCCAAAATTTATGAACTGAAATTCAACATTAATCTACTACATCTATTTCCTTGACGGATAACTAAAAGACAGGATATTTGTCTCCTAAGCTGTACTAAAGCTAGAAGTCGCCAAGCAGTTTTGTGGAAGTGTCCAACCATTTTGGTACATGTAAAGATTACACTTAAAAAATAAAAAATAAAAAAACCTCATGATACCAAGTCCATTCCACCGTAGGAGCCTTACGGCTCCCATGTTCACAAACTAAACACGGTTTTCAATTTCAATATGCTTGAGAAGATTGGACCAAACTTGTACGATTTTCTACACAAAAATAGTTATCGTTCATTTCCCATTAATCTTTTTCAGGAGTTTGGCAGACAACTTTTGGAATTTGTGGCATGTGTGCTATCTTTTAGCACAACTACCTACATTTGCTTTAATTCGATTCTTAGATTTATCAAAAAAGATATTTGATTAGGCGTCTGTTGGTGTTTAGACTATTTTTAATACTTACCTTATGATCTACATACTGTAATCTAGCTATTTCACTTATTATTTGTTGTTTTTATTTGCAGTTATGCATGATTTGATTGCTTTTTATTTGCAGTTATTTCACAAAAGGTAATTTGCAGTTATGCATGATTTGATTGTTTTTTATTTGCAGTTATTTCACAAAAGGTAACGCTGTTTTCTCATTATAGGGTATGTGGATCTGATTGCTAGAAGTTAGGATTTTTTTCTTGTTCCAGTTGACTTTCTTGTCTTCTTTTTAGTTTCTATTTAGTTATATTTTTTTGGTCAATTTTTATCTGAAGTCATTTTAATTTGTTCAACTTTTATATGAGAAAGTGTTCATTATAAAAGTTCAATGAATGACCCTGATAGTTAATTATGCAAATAGGTGCCATTTTTCTTTGTATACATGCTTGTAATTAGTGTTTCTCCAATTCCATTTCTTCTATTATATAATAGTTTAATCGTCTTTCAAATTTTTCTTACACAACTTTACAATTGTACTTGGTTCAAAAAAATGTATGCAGTTTTCTCATGATTAGGAATAGTGTATGTTGGTTGCTAGAAAATAGGATTTATGCTAAGCTTAGATTGACTTTCTTATCTTCTGCTGAGTTTCCTATATTGTTTTGGTCAATTTTTCTGGCATCATTTCTATTTGTTTAACTTTAATACGATAAACGTTCATTAAAAAATTCGATGAATGACCATAATAAATAATTATGGATCCCTCTCTTAATTTGTAATGTTATTAGCATCCCTATCTTAATTTGTTAATTATCATATTCTTTTGGTTGCACTTTTTATTTTTTTCTGTTGGTTCAACGGGTTATTGATTTTTTTTCTTGTCTGTAGGTCTTGGATGGAACTATCCTTGACAAGGGAGCATTCCTTCTACAATATCTCTTTTGGAGTGATGAGGTACGTTATAAATTAGTATTCCCTTTGTCACATAAATGTGTCTCAATGTAGATTTTAGGAATCTGTAAATGTTTGTGCCTATTTGTATGGCGTAATTTATATTTATCTCCTTGCAGAATGGAAATGTGAAGGCCGAGCAAATGGTTCACAGAGCTGCAGCCAATCCTCATGATTTGTGATGGCCATTGTTCTATGTTACGACATATGTAAGAGAAGCTGATTCCAGCTATTTATATTGTAGTGGAATTTATGTCTATTGAAAATGTTTTGATTGAGGGATTGTTCTGAATTGTTATTATTTATCTGTGTTCTAATGGGATACTTTATTTTGTATTGATTTGAAAATTCATAATGTATTTACTTTTGTTTTTTGTTTGAAGTACCACTTTAATAAAGTAATTAGAAAATTTTGGATTTTATAAATAATTTGTTCAATAATATTTAAAAAAAATAAAAATAGCAACGTTCAAAAAACGTTGCTAAAAGGTCTACGACAACACTCAATAAATGTTGCAAAAGATTGGGTTAAAAGTTTTTGCAACACTTAAAAAACGCAACACTCAATAAACGTTGCAAAAGATTTGGTTAAAAATTATTGCAATATTTAAAAAAGTTTCAATAGGGTCTACGGAAACAATTAAAAAAACGTTGCAAAATGGTCTACAGCAACACTTAATAAACATTGCAAAAGGGTCTACGGAAACACTTAATAAACGTTGCAAAAGGTTTATTGCAACGTTTATTTCAGTTTTTTGCAACGTTTAAAAAACGCTGCAAAATGTTTTTGCTTTCTCTACGATAACACTGCGATTTGTAACACTTGTCAAATGTTACAAAAGTCTTTTGACAATATTTTTTGAACGTTGCAAAAGACTATTTTTGTTGTAGTGAAGTATCGAATACTAGTCAAGGGATAAGCATGGACAATCAATTAATATATATGTTTACACAACTGATGTTGGTCAATTCTGGTCATTTCTGAAGGTAATCAACTCGAGTGAACAGCTAAGATTAAAAAAATATAAAACTCAATTTCGTTATTACTAAGCTAAGTAAGATTAATTAAGCGTCATGCATATACAGGCTGGAGGAAACAACTTCGTACCTACTTTGAGAGGTAGACAAAAGGTTAGAGAAGCCACCTACTTTGTAGCTAGTGAAACTTCAAGACCCAGACTCAAAAACAATAGAGTCCTTTTGATACGATTTTTGCTTTAGCTTAATGTTGAAGAATTTCTTGAAAAAACTACTTTAATTTAATTTTAAAACTAATTTCTAAAAGTAACCACTCGAAAGTATTAGTGGTTGTTCCAAGGCAGAACAAAACTAACCTACTTTTTTCTCCCAACTTAACTTCTTTTTATTATTTAAAATCTTAGTTATTCCATCTTCTAATGGTACAAGGATCATCTAGTTCTTCGAGATTATCTATCGACTCAACCTTAAGGCTTGTCTTCTTTCAGAACCTTATTACTTTTAACTTGCCTTTTCGCCTGAGTAGAAAGAAAGCAACGTCACCAACTTCACTATTATAAATATAAAGTGATGTTGAGTATGAATTTGTGAATCGAAGTTACTTTCGGAACCACATTTCCTATAGCTAAGATGTGTCAAAAAAGTGATCCGAAACAGACTATAAACTCACGTTGAGATCAACTAATGCCTAATAGAGCCCGTACACTACTTCACCGAAGTTCAGCATAGGCACTCGACCTCATCGAAGCTTTCCAAGTCTAAAGAAAAACAACACATACTTTAAATTCAAGAGTTGGTAGACCGTAGAAGTATATCATGCACATAAGACAATGTAACCCATCAAATAAAATTCAAAAAAGCACCTGTAAATCCTTTTAATATTCACAATGGTTTACAAGAGGCACACAGACTGAATATTTTTCTATAAAAAAGGTGTCACTTACTCTTAATGTTCTAAAAGACGTTCTTAGACTTGAGACATGGAGAAAATTGTTAGGAAAGGCGTGGATCGCGTTGGTCAACAAGTATAATGGAATTGAGAAAATGCGGTTAAATGGAACACAAGTATTTACGTGGTTCACCAATAATGGCTACGTCCACGGGCAAGTATAGGAGGATTTCACTATAGTAGGAGAATTACAACAACATTCTCTCTAAATACAAGGAGATAACAATATTTAACCTCTCTTGTAATAGGAGAAAACAAAGTAGGAAAATACTTAGGAGAAAACAATTTATTTCTCTCTAATATTTCTCTCTTCTAACAAATTTCTCTCTACTACTTTCACTCTCTATTTTCCTCTCTACTTGGTGCATTTTCCATTGAGGTTTTGCCCTCTATTTATAGGGAAAGTTTGGACAAAAAATCAACAATGGAAGGAATAAAATAGGTGTGAACATAGACTAGATTGTAGGCTAAATTTGTGGGCTATTGGTGGCTTACCAAATTCAACAAAGTTGGCTCACCAAATTCAACAAATGGCTTTATTTTCCACATTTCTCCCACTTAAAGTCACTTTTGTTGTAACCTGCCATCCTTCCCACACTTGCCATTCTCATGCTGCTTATGCTTCTGCTAGGCCGATAGAGGATCGGCTCCATGTGAACTTATCAGTGTTGATCGGCTTTGTGAACATATCCGCTAGGTTGTCCTCCGTATGGATCTTCTGGATATCCACACTTCCTTCTTCCACCTTCTCTCGTACAAAGTGATATTGTACTCTAATATGTTTCGTCCTTGGATGAAATGCTGGATTCTTTGCTAAGTGCAAAGCACTCTGACTATCACAAAATAGAGAAATCTTCTCTTGTTTGTGTCCGAGTTCTTCCATTAACATTTGCAACCATATTGCCTCTTTGCTAGCTTGTGTAGCCGCCACATATTCTGCTTCCGTCGTAGAAGTAGCCACGATAGACTGCAGTTTTGAACCCCAGCTTACAGCTCCTCCAGCAAGAGTAAACACATATCCAGTGGTGGACTTGCTTTTATCAGGATCACCTGCATAATCTGAATCTACATAGCCTTTAACATTAAATTCTGATCCTCCATAGCATAATGCAACATTTGAGGTACCCTTGACATATCTTAGGATCCTCTTCACCATATTCCAATGCTCTCTACCAGGATTTGCCATATATCTACTGACCGCTCCCACTGCTTGTGCAATGTCTGGTCTTGTACAGATCATAGCAAACATTAGGCTACCCACTGCTGATGCATACGGTACTCGAGACATCTCCATCCTCTCTGCTTCACTGCTAGGACTCATACTTGAGGATAACTTGAAATTAATAAGAAGAGGGGTAGAAATTGGCTTACAATCTTGCATATTGAAGCGTCGCAAGATTTTCTTCAAGTAGTTCTTCTAACTAAGCCAAATCTTCCTATTATTTCTGTCTCGGTGAATTTGCATCCCTAGAATCTTGTTTGCGGTTCCCAAGTCCTTCATTTCAAACTCCCTAGCCAACTGTGCCTTCAAATCTTTGAGACAATCTTTGTTGGGGCCTGCTACCAACATGTCGTCAACATACAACAGCAAGATAATGAAATTACCATCACCAAATCTCTTGCAATAAGCACAAGGATCTGCACTAAGTCTGTTGTATCCAAGGCTCATGATGAAGGAATCAAATCTCTTATACCAACACCTCGGCGCCTGTTTGAGACCGTATAGAGATTTGTTCAACCTGCAAACCAAGTTCTCTTTTCCTTTTTCTTCAAAACCTTCTGGTTGGAGCATATAAATTTCTTCTTCAAGCTCACCATGAAGAAATGCAGTTTTCACATCTAACTGCTCCAGGTGCAAGTCTAATGTAGCACACATCGCCAATAATACTCGAATTGTCGTGAGTCGAACAACAGGAGAGAATATTTCGTTGAAGTCAATGCCTTCTTTCTGAGCACATCCCTTTACCACCAGTCTAGCACGATACCGCTCCACTTGGTTATTTCCATCACGTTTGATCTTGTAGACCCATTTATTTCCAATGGCTTTCCTTCCTTGTGGTAGCGAAACAAGATCCCAAGTCTTATTTTTATGAAGAGCCTCAATTTCTTCCTGCATAGCTTCCATCCACTGCGAAACTTCTTGACTATTTAAAGCCTCATGGAAAGTTGATGGCTCTCCATCCTCCGTCAGCAGACAGTATGCAACATTGCTCTCCATAATGTACTCAGAGTGCCAAGCTGGTTCTCTCCTCTCCCGAGTTGATCGTCTGATTTCAGGAACTGTAAACTCAGCTTGTTCTCCTTCTTCATGCTCCGGTACTGCTTCAGAAGAATCCCAGACTTCTTGTTCTTCTCTATTTTCAACTTCAACTTCAACCGTAGTAGTTTCTGGCTCTTTTAAAGTGCTATCATTTTCTTGTACCTTGCCTTCCGTGAATATCACGTCTCTGCTAATTATCACCTTGTGGGCAGTGGGATCCCACAGGTGGTACCCCTTGATTCCATCAGCATACCCCAAGAAAATGCATTTTCTGGATTTTGAATCCAACTTTGATGTTTCCTGGGCATTGTACATAACGTACACAGGACTTCCAAAGACATGTAAGTGAGAATAATCGGCTGGCTTCCCTGTCCACATCTCCATCGGCGTCTTCAGATCAATCGCGGTTGATGGTGACCGGTTGATCACATAACAGGCGGTTTTGACTGCTTCAGCCCAAAATGATTTAGCTAACCCTGCAGTTCTCAACATTGCTCTCGTTCTTTCTAACAATGTTCTGTTCATCCGCTCTGCCACTCCATTTTGTTGTGGAGTATATGCCGTCGTGAAATGTCTTTTAATACCTTCTTGTTGACAAAAAATATTAAATTTATTACCAGTATATTCTCCTCCATTGTCCGTCCTCAAACACTTGATCTTCTTCTCAGATTCAAGTTCTACCCGCGCTTTGTAGATTTTGAAGACTTCGAACACATCAGCCTTCTTCTTGATTGGATACACCCAACATCTCCTGGAGTAATCATCAATAAAAGATACAAAATATTTTGCACCTCCTAGGGACATAACCGGTGCTTGCCAAACATCAGAATGAACCAATTCCAAGATAGCTTTACTTCTAGTAGTAGAAGTGCTAAACTTCAATCTGTGCTGCTTACTAGTGACACAATGCTCACAAAAGGGTAATGATACCTTTTTGAGCCCTGGAAGAAGATCTTGTTCAGAGAGAATTTTCAAACCACGTTCAGACATGTGGCTAAGTTTTCGGTGCCACATCATTGTTAATTCTTCTACTGAACCTGCCGATGCAACAGATGCTTCTCCTTCTTGTAGAGTATCTCCTTTAAGCATGTACAGGTTTGCAGCTATCTTTTCTGCTTTCATCACTACAAGCGCGCCTTTGACTATTTTCATAGTCCCATCTTGAACATGAGTTTTGCACCCAATGCTATCTAGTTGTCCCAAAGACAATAGATTTTTCTTCAAGCCCTTTACGTGCCGAACCTCCTTGATAGTGCAAATTGTACCATCATACATTTTTAATTTGATAGTACCAATACCAACGATCTCCAAAGCATGATCATTTCCCATAAACACTGAACCTCCCGAGATGTGTTCATATTGATGGAACCATTCTCTCCTTGGTGTCATGTGCCATGTCGCTCCTGAATCGATGAGCCAGACATCGGTGAAATGCTTTCTGCCTTCAACAACAGTCGTTGCCTCGCTGTATAAAATTTCGCCATCATATGAGGTGCTTGCTACACAACCCTGAGCTTTTGGTATCTCATGTGCCTTCCCTTTGGCTTCTTCATTTCTCTTAAGACTCCAACAATCCCTTTTTAAGTGCCCTTTCTTGCCACAGTAATGACACTTGGCATTCTTCTTACTTCTGGATTTAGATCTACCTTGGGTATGACTCCCACTGGGGCCACGTTCCGTTGATGTATGACTCCCACTGGGGCCACGTTCCGTTGATCTCCCTCTCATCATCGTCAAGGCTTCCGCCTGCTGTGAACTAGATAGTCTGTCCTCCTTGTTCTTGCGCCGACTTTCCTCTTCAAGAACCGCAGCTGCAATATCATCGAAGACTAGATCTTCTATGTTGTTAGTTAAGTTGATGATGAGTTGATCATACGAATCTGGTAGACTTTGAAGTAGAATTTCAGCACGTTCGCCTGCCTCTATTTTATGGCCCATTGATGTGAGCTGTGAAAATAGAGTGTTGAGGGTGTTGATGTGGTCTGTCACTGTAGTTGACTCCATCATCCGAAGGGTGTAAAGCCGTCTCTTTAGGAAAATTTTGTTGTGTAATGACTTGGCCTCGTACAGCTTCGTTAGGGTGTCCCATATCTCATTTGCTGTTTTCTTTTCCGCCACACTTGACAATACTCCATCAGCTAGTGCTAAGTGCAGATTAGCAATTGCATTGCTATCCATCTCGTTCCACTTGCCATCGTCAGTGATATCCGCGGGTCTCTCTCCAATTGCCGCCAAACAGTTATCTTTTCTCAAAACTGCTTTTATTCTCATTTTCCATAACGAGAAATTGTTCCCATTGAACTTTTCAACCTCATACTTTGCTGCCATTTTTGTTCACGACTTGGTAATAATACCGAGTGATAGTGAACACCAACCCTACGCAAAACAATCTCAAGAAATTTTTTTCTGATGTGGAAGATCAGACAAAGCTGCAACCACAGAGCATACTAAGAATTTCAAAAGATATAACCTTGCTCTGATACCACTTGTTAGGAAAGGCGTGGATCGCGTTGGTCAACAAGTATAATGGAATTGAGAAAATGCGGTTAAATGGAACACAAGTATTTACGTGGTTCACCAATAATGGCTACGTCCACGGGCAAGTATAGGAGGATTTCACTATAGTAGGAGAATTACAACAACATTCTCTCTAAATACAAGGAGATAACAATATTTAACCTCTCTTGTAATAGGAGAAAACAAAGTAGGAAAATACTTAGGAGAAAACAATTTATTTCTCTCTAATATTTCTCTCTTCTAACAAATTTCTCTCTACTACTTTCACTCTCTATTTTCCTCTCTACTTGGTGCATTTTCCATTGAGGTTTTGCCCTCTATTTATAGGGAAAGTTTGGACAAAAAATCAACAATGGAAGGAATAAAATAGGTGTGAACATAGACTAGATTGTAGGCTAAATTTGTGGGCTATTGGTGGCTTACCAAATTCAACAAAGTTGGCTCACCAAATTCAACAAATGGCTTTATTTTCCACAAAAATGCCTCACCTAGTGCGTGTCTAAGCATACAAATATGCGACACCTTTTTGTAGGTAGTACTTCCTAGTTCATACGTCTAGCTCAATAAAATGCTCAACCATTGCTAAAATTACAAAAGGAAAAAAAGTCCAACTAAAATTTCATCGTGTCCCAAACTCAGCCTACAAAGATAGCTTTCTAAACTCATAAACAAAATATTATTAATTTGGAGTATTTATGATTTTTGAGAATTATTTTTTTGGCAAATTTGAAAATTGCGTAATTTTATTTATCTACTGGTATGCAACAATTAAAAAAAAAAAATTCATTATGCCTGAACTTCACTTAGGCTGCGTTTGATAGAGATGGTGGAATTTGGGTAGAAAGAAAATGAATTCCAAGGAATTGAATTCTTGAGAATTAGAAGTTTAATGTGTTTGATTGGTTTAATTTTCTAGGTGGAAAAAGTAGGAAATTTTTCAACTTTTATTGTTTGACTGGCATTATTTTCTATGGAAAATAAAGTAAAATTGATCTATTTTAATAAACAAATTTTTTTTTTCACACATTTGTACTTGATAATAATAATGTTCATTTTTAGAAAAAAAATAAATCAATTAACAACAAAAAAATGATCAAACGTAACAAAAATGGTATAAAATTTTCCATGAAAAATAAAATCTCCTCCCCCTTGGAAAATGAATTCATTCAAAACAAGGAAAATACCGAATTTCGAGGCAAGTGGGAAAATGAATTCCATGGAAAACTAAGGCAACCAAATAGCGTAAAGTTAGAAAATTACATGAAAAATCATATTTTCCATGGAAAATAACAGCTATCAAACGCACCCTTAGGTATACTTAGTGTGTGTTTGGTATTGTTTAAAAAAAAAAAAAATTTGAAATGAATAGTATTTTTAGGAGAATAGATAGTTGAGATTTGATTGAAAAATCAAATATTGTGAACTTCACTTTTAATGGATGATTGATATAGAATACTATAAAAAAAAGAGAAATTTGTAAAGAGATTCAAATAAGGGCTTATACTCGTAAGACTTGGGGCTAAATATTCAAGTTTTGTCACACTATTCCAAGTAATTAAGCAAGTTGTTATTTAATTTTGTTTGTGAAACAAAAATCAATTACCTTAGTCTCTGTTTGTTAAAAGTTTTTTGTTTAAAAATATTTTTTTTATGTTTTTTAGGTAAAATATGTGATTGAAAAATGGAGAGAGAGAATATGTATGGTTAAAAAGTAATTTGAAGAATTGTATAAGAAAAACATTTTTAAAAATATGTTTGCCAAACACATTAATTCAATAAATATTGACTAAGTGCGTGTTTGATTTTATAACTTTTGAGGAAAAGAAAAAGTTTTGGGAAATCGTGTGGATAAAAAGTTATTTGAAAAGTAAAAAATTGTGGGTTTGACTTTTTTTTATGATTGAGATTGATTACTGTAGAAAAAAATAGTAGATTTTATGAAAAAGATATAAAATCAAACGTGGGCTAAATAGTGTTTTTCCAAATTTCAATGTCAACATGACCCATTCAAAATTATTCCTAGCCTAGCTCGTTTCTTGAAATCTAACTCATTCACGTTGAATTAATTTACTCTTAAATATTTCGAATCACGTACATCTAGTAGCTAGTACAAATAATATTAGTATTAATGGGAGCAAGTTTTGCAGCCCATTTAATTTAAGTAAACATTATTTAAATCTAGTAGTTTGTAAAGGAGGACTGCCATAGTTTGCTTCAAGCATTTATTAATTATATTGTACTAGACACGATCCATGAAATTCACCAACATTTGAAGTGCTGGCATTTTATTACTATTTTTTAGCCAATTAATTATCACAAAGTAAATATGTTTAAATAAATTAATCCCGGCTCCATTTTCCCATGACATATGACTTTTTTAATAATATATTCATAGGTGCAAAGTCAACGTTTAAGGAGATTGCATTGTTTACAGTAGTATCCTTTGGGATGGAGTCTACGAGTCACTAATTGGCAAAACCCTATTGGAAATGATGGAGTTGTTCACAAAAGTATATTATTTGTATCTTGAAACCGCATTGTTTGATCTTAGATTGCATTGCTCCTTTCTTGGTCGGTGGATTTCATGAATCTTGAAAGAGAAATGAAAGACTGGTTCTCATAATTATCTTATCCTATTCTACACTCTTTTAGAATATTGATCATTTTGCAAATATATATCAAGTATACAATTCAAAATAATTATCGTGTACAATAAACATCCCCAAATTAATCACATGTTCGCCTTGAGCAAGATTATCTATTTAAATTCTCGGACACATAAAAATAAAAATCAATTCACTAAATAGCTTGTCGTATATGTCTCATATTTTGTAACTAAAATAATTCAAGAATACTTCCAACAATGCTACCAAAATCAATTTTTACCCATTCAATGCTCGAACTGTGTGTATATATTCAATCCAATTGCCATAAGCTTTTAGAGTTTGGAAGGTGCGTCATGTACATGGGCTTGTATGTAGTGAAATTCGCTATTCACTGCTACAGTTGGGGCAATATGTAAAACCCCTGTACACGTAGCATTTTCCTTAGAGTTTATAGAAGAGTTTATACATAGCTAGAATGACCTTTTGAATCTGATTCTTGAATCAGAATATTTATTGATTCTTCTTTGTTATTCTTTAACATTATTAATATAATAATAAAACCATCTTCTGTTTAGCGCAAAACTGTCATTAAGCGAAAATTGGACATAATTTTGAAACATAATTACATGACTTGTTTTCTATAACAAACATACAAAAGTAAAGTTTCACATCGGTAACGTGTTATAATACATTCAAAATACTTCAATATCTTAACTAACATCCACACACAAGCCAACAAGGTAATGGCATATTAAGGGTACTTAACTCGACCGCACTAAACAAGATTAAAGACAAAAAAAAGAAGTTAAAATCCCTTCCCTTGTAATGTACGATCTAATATTGTGTATCAAACATGTCTTCAAGGTAAGTCGCTAGCTTTATGTCTTGCTGCAAAGCGGTTAACCAAGGCAAGTGCATTGCTAGTGACTTGTGCACAATTTAATACTCTTCTCCTTATTGAAATCTTCACATTTCCATCCATGGCAGGATCTGAAAACCCATAAAGACAAGTGTTTTCATTAGTTAAAGCAGCACTGACCCATGTCTTCACATTGCCAACATGCCAAACAAAGTTTTGGCCTGCTAATGTACGCATCACACCAATCTCCTTCAACGACTGGCTTAGTTGAGCCACTGTGTCTCCCATGTTCTGAATGCAGTCTTTTACTGCTAGGTATTCTCTTTGTTTCATGCCCTTAAGTTTGGATAGCCGGTAAACAAAAGTTGAGGCGGATTGAGCTCGAGATAAGCTAACTTCCAAGGCGGCTTTAGCCAGTTGCTGCTCATTTTTTTGCACTGTAGTTGCGTAGCTGGCGAGACAGTCCATACACAGAGCAGGGTAGCGAGTGGCACTGCAGGAGGTCTTGATGAAATCCGTGGCATTAGGGTTTTGTGCAGCAGCAGATTCTGCCATTGGAAGAGGGTAATTGAATATTACGAGTATCACTGGAAGCAAGATGATGCTAAATTTTCCCATTATGAAGTTAAAGTTTAAAGAGTACCTAGTCAGACTCGAGTGTAGTTATTATGAATAAAAAGATGAAGAGATTTGTAGTGGGATAGAGTTCTAAGTTTGAGTGAAATGCATATAAGCCAAGGAGGGCTTTATATAGAGCATGAAAGACATATATATATATATATTTAAATATTTTCAAGAAAATGAAAGTTCTGGAAAAAATAAAATATTCGTATCTTTTAATGTTATCAATAGATTTTCACGTCTTTCGTAAATATCTGCAATTTTTAGCAATTTGCAAGTGGCATTAAGCTTCCTTGTACTTTCGTAATCACCAACTTGATGTTAGGGGATTGCAGGTGGGTTTATAAATATACAACAAGTCTACTCTCACAATTTCTTTGACGATGAGCTTGATAAAAACTCTCACATGTGGTGTGTGAGGTTTACATGATTTTTAATTTACAATAATAAGTCCCTATTTTGTTGAGATTAAAATTCGATTTTTAGTAAATTTGATATAAGTTGATGAAATGTGTGGTTGAAAAGTTATAAGTCCTATAAAATATATAGTTGAAATTAAATATTGACTTTGACCTAGATTAAAATCTTGATTAAAGCCTCTATTTGGTAAAATCTTGTTTATAAACGGTGACATGTCAATATTTAATTGGTCAATTTTGTTGAAAAGTTAAAAATTATGGACGAGAATTTTTGACCAGTCAAAATTATTTACTTTTAGAAAATTATCCATTGAGATATTGTCACATGTTCGCTTATAAACAAAATTTGAAAAGAAATGTTTACCAATCAGAGGCTAATTTTCTACCAAACGGGGGCTAAAAGAATAAGACAGACTTTTAGATTGATAAATACACGTATAGTCATCGTAGTAATTTATCACAAAGTAATTTTAGTAAGACGTTTTTAATTGACATTGTGACATGACGCACATATATTAGATCGACTCCACACTCTTACTTTAGCAGTGAGGTGGTTGGTCTCGAATGATCTAAGCAAAACATGCTATTAATTAGTTTAAGCAAGTCTTCATATTGCCACTCGTCTACCACGTTAGCATTGGTATAATAAATTTTATTAAATTGATGGAGGATGAGTATCGAATACTAGTCAAGGGATAAGCATGGACAATCAATTAATATATATGTTTACACAACTTGATGTTGGTCAATTCTGGTCATTTCCGAAGGTAATCAACTCGAGTGAACAGCTAAGATTAAAAAATATAAAACTCAATTTCGTTATTACTAAGCTAAGTAAGATTAATTAAGCATCATGCATATACAGGCTGGAGGAAACAACTTTGCACCTACTTTGAGAGGCAAACAAAAGGTAAAAGGAGCCACCTACTAATACGGTCCTTTTGATACGATTTTTACTTTAACTGATTGCAGAAGAGTTTCTTGAAAAAATTAGTTTAATTTAATTTTAAATCTAATTTCTCAAAGTAACCTACTTCGAAAGTATTACTGATTGTTTCAAGGCAGAACAAAACCAACCTACTTCCCCCCCCCCCCCCCCCCCCCAAATTAAATTCTTTTTATTATTTAAAATCTTTGTTATTCCATCTTCTAATGGTATAAGGATTATATAGTTCTTTGAGATTATTTATCAACTGGACCTTAAGGCCCGTCTTCTTTTAGAACCTTGTTACTTTTAACCTATTTTTACGCCTGAGTAGAAAGAAAGCAACGTCACCAACTTCACCACTATAAACATAAAGTGAGGAGTTGAGTCTAAACTGGAGAATCGAAGTCACTTTCGGAACCACACTTCCTACAGCTAAGATTTGTCAATAAAGTCATCTGAAATTGACTATAAACTCACGTAGAGATCAACTAATGCCTAATGAAGCCCGTGCACTACTTCACCGAAGTTCAGCATAGGCACTCGACCTCACCGAAGCTTTCCCAAGTCTAAAGGAAAACAAAGCATATATACTTTTAATTTTCACAATGGTTTACAAGAGGCACTCCGACTGAATATTTTTCACGTAAGACTTGGGGCTAAATATTCACGTTTTGTCACACTATTCCAAGTAATTAAGCAAGTTGTTATTTAATTTTGTCAGTGTAACAATAATCAATTACCTTAATTGACAAGTTGAATCACTCATTACATCTCGCTCAAAAATATCCTCTCTCTCATATGACCGACTTATTGCAATTTCTAAGAGAGTTAATTCAATAAATATTGACTAAATAGTGTTTTTTCAAATTTCAACGTCAACATGACCAATTCAAAATTATTCCAAACCTAGCTCGTTTGTTGAAATCTAAACCATTCACGTTGAATTAATTTACTCTTAAATATTGGGAATCACTTACATCAAGTAGCTAGTATAATAATATTATTAGTATTAATTAATTAATGAGAGCAAGATTTGCAGCCCTATTAATTTAAGTAAATATTATTTAAATCTAGTAGTTTGTAAAAAAGGACTGCCATAATTTGCTTCAAGAATTTATTAATTATATTGTACTAGACACGATCCATGAAATTCACCAACTTTTGAAGTGCTGGCATTTTATTACTATTTTTTAGCCAAATAATTAACACAAAGTAAATATGTTTAAACAAATTAATCCCGGCTCCATTTTCCCATGACATATGACTTTTTAAAAATATTCATAGGTGCAAAGTCAACGTTTAAGGAGATTTAGCATTTTAAAAGTCGATTAAGAGTCGATCGATATAGGATTATAACATTTATAAACTCTTTTTATCAACTAAATTTTGTTTATAAACAAAAAAATTATTATTTTCGAAATAAAATATTTGACTAAAAACAATTTTAAAAAATATATATGATTAAAAAATAATTTTAAGAAATGTAGAAAAAAAATTGTTTATATATAAGACTTCTTGAATAATTTGAACATTTTAATCCAAAGTTGCCTCAACGATGGAATATTGCTGATTAAAAAAAAAAATTTAAAAATATATATGGTTAAAAAATAATTTTAAGAAATGTAGAAAAAAATTTGTTTATAAACTAGACTTCCTAATTTGAACATTTTAGTACAAAGTTGCCTCAGCGTTGGAATATTTCCGATTAAAAATAATTTTTAAAAATATGTATGGTTAAAAAATAATTTTAAAAAATGTAAAAAGAAATTGTTTATAAACAAGACCACCTGAATAATTTAAACATTTTATTACAAAGTTGCCTCAGCGTTGGAATATTGTCGATAGGTCCATCAAAGACAGGTGCAAGGGATAGATTTAATTTGTGATTATTTCTTCGTATTACCTTTCTCTTTGAGAAAGTATGAAAATATATATTAGTAGGAAAATAATCATAAGAAAATCTTCAATGGTTGTATTATGTAGATCTATATTGTAATTTATATCTTCAAAGAAGTGGGAAACCTCTCCAGTGTAGAGTTGCAAAGGAAATACATTTTGCATCTTTCGATAGAATTGTTATTTAAATGCAATAATAGGCAAATGAGGATGGAAAGGTGGGTTTGACGATATTATTACACCTAATTTACACCACCATTGAAGGCGTTCTAAAATTTGACTTTAATCTCTTGATTTTTAAGATAGGCCACATTGTATATTGAAGTAGGTTATAGCAAGATCGTAAAGAGGTTTCGTATTGTCACAAGTGAAATGTGTATATATCATTGAGGAATTGCCTCACTCTTAGTGTTGTGTGATTTTTATTATAAATGTGTGATATCGTGAAGAATTTTAATAAACTTAAATCCTGATTTCGATGAATTAAAAAATAAATGTTTAGTGTGTATGGTATCTCTTAAAAAAAAATTCTTAAAAAAAAAAAAAAAAAAGGAATTCATTATTCCACACCTTTGTAACATCGATTGATTTTTTTGTGTTTTTTTAATTATCTGCGAGTTGTCTGAAATACGACTAACAGGATAAATTGGATAATTTTTTTCAACATTTCGGTCTTTAGCATTCACTCTGAATAGCCGTAGTCGCCCTACCAAAATCTCAATATCTTTTGGTAGGTCTGCTCTGGATAATGAGAAGTACTCACTATATTTGGCACTTTTGCGCTCATAACATATCTAATCCCTATTAACGCTACAACATTTCGTAGGTGAACATGTCCAAAATATGAACTGTAATGATTTCTTTTTAATACAATAATATACTTTTGTGAACAACTCCCTCATTTCCAATGCGGTTTTGCCAATTAGTGTCTCGTAGACTCCATCCCAAAGCATACAAGTCTAGTATTGGGTGCCACCTACAACATTAACCTTCACTTTGTATCTTGGAAGGGCGTTGTTCGATCTTAGATTGCATTGTTTACAGTAGTATCCTTTAGGTGAATCATTTAGTTTTTTTTTCCTACTTTCTGGCAACTTATATAGTACCAGTCTCCATTTGAAACCATTGCGGAAATTCTTGCAACCATCCAATAAAATCATTTCACATCCATGTAACACATAAATCAATCAGAAATGATCTAGACGTTAACATGCATTTAAATTTTAAGTCACGTGTTTAAATATTTTTACAGTTCACTATTTGCTCCAGTGTCATAATTTCAACATTACCACTCTCCAATTCACCATTCACATTATCATTAGTGATTGACGATGGTGACAGAAAAGTAATCGTCGCTGTTGATTTGTTCATGTCAAAACACATCCTTGAATAAACACAATCATAAAAATTCAGCGTATAACAATATAAATCAGAAACAATGCACAGGAAAAAAGAAAATATTTAATTCTTATACTTGCACTTGAAATCATCTACTTCTTGGGTGCTTTGGTTGAATTTCAGTTTGGTTGCATGATAGGTGTTGCACAACCCTGTCTACCCTTGAAATACCTTAGCTCGACATAGTTGAAATATCACGACTACAAGTTCGTTTCCCTAATTCTCCACGTAGTTGTGGATATCATCAACATGGGAACTCCAAAGTGTTATTTTTATCCTTTTATTTCTACAAAAACATTAAGTTGTAAACTTAAAATTAAGGATTATAATGTAGAATTTTTACTTCGCAATTAAAAAGATGTAGGGTAATAGTCCAAATCCTTTAAAATTATGTGAATGTGTTTAGAAGCAACCCCATAAGAATTTGTTTTTTGATATTGAATTTTGTGTTTTGAAACAACTTGACCAATGAAATCTGAAAGATCATTAATAAGCACAATTTCTTTTATTCATATTCAAATAAAAGCATTAGAAAGAATTCTGTATAGTAATAAACATACCGAATAATCCAACATCTTCAACGTTGACGATTCCTTCAATTTCTAAAATACTCTTGAAATTAAATAATGATTTTGTAAAGTATTTGTCAACTATGCCAATAACTTCAGTAATAGGCATGAAAAATAGATGATAAATATGACTGGTGGAACGAAATCTGCTAGCATTTTCCTTCACGGTGAAATTTTTTAAATAATATATCAATTTCTCTCGCAATAGCCCATGAAACTTTGACATGTAAGGAGGCATTGGGGCGCCCCAAATTCATTTCCTATTATTATGCATTTATTTATTTTCCCTCCATATTTTGATTTTTCAAATGAATAAAATAGTATTTTATCCACCCGCTCTAAATAGAAATTTGAACTTTTATTTTAAAAGCATAATTGGACATTATTAAAAATAAATATTTTTCTTTGAAATATCATTTCTAATTTAATTTAGAGGAAACCAAAATAATTGACTATAATAGATAAACTTTATAATTAGTAGTTGATATAAAAATATCTTTTTAAAACAAGGAATAGAGAGCGGATAACGGAAGATAGCCAAGAATTTGCTATTTAACATATTTAACTATTTTGAAACGAAATAAAATTATTTAAAGTAGTTGGACCTTTTTCGGGTTTCCCTGGTGAGAGGCCCATGAACTACGATCAGGTACCCAGTACACAATCGTCTCGTCATTTGAGAGTTCGCACCAACCTCCAATACATGCATTGTAATACCAGCAATGCAAAACTAAATGAGCTAACGCTCAACAAGTAACATATGCATGATCATGCGCATGAGTTTCAATTCACTTTCTCAAAATTATCTCATCACAAGCAACATGCCTTCTCGTCATCTCAATTTATCCACATTTCCTACTTGACTCGAATCTCACTACGTTATACCGTATTAGCTCAAATATCAACATGGCTGATAACATGCGCTTTCTAGTGCTTGTGGTCCGTCATTGCCAACCGAGACTCAAGACTCCACAGTTTGCATCCATCTTCACCCCTCGAGATTCAAGATACTGCACCAGGAATTATATTATATCAATAAGGCTTGGCCTATTATATACGGTACTCGGCGTGCCGATCCGCAGTCCCAAGGCCACAAAGACCTCCCGACACCGCCGGTATACCGGAGTTGGACCGCCAACACCCCATCATCGACTACCCTTAATGACCGTCGAAAGTCTCAAGCGAGTGTATATATCCGGACGCAAAGAAAAGTACTGTACACTAGTTGGACGATTCTAGTATCATCCACATAATTCTCTCTCCATATATTTCCATATACTCTTTATCTATTTCTTTATCATTTATGAAGGACTTCTTCCAAGTCTACGCAATGCACATGTCAATGCACATTAATGCCAACATATATTTCATCCGTCAATTTTACGTCATTTAACAACATCATATGGCATCCCAATGATATTCATGTGCATTAATAATATATCATATCATATCATCAAATCATGTCTCGCATGCTTTCACCATATACAGATAATTGTCACATCATATTCCACGTATATTGCACCAATAATATACTTCACATAATCACATAGGAGCACATAATAATATAAATATTATATTTTGCGTTGTAGTTGATATGTTACTTACCTCATTCCTTAGGTATCATAGGGTTCAAGACTTTATTCCTCAATATTTTGTACTACTAATATCCACTTGGACTCGAACTAGAATAATCGTACTCCTTACCTATCATATATATAACCCATAATTTAGTCACGTGATAATATATTATATTCCAACTAACCAATTTAAATTAGGGTATATTAAATAATATGAGATTAGAATGTGTCGTCTTATTGTAAAATATTTTATCTAAATAATTATATGGACCAACTTTATTTTAAAGGAATAGACCCGCTTTACTATACCTCATTAGAAAATTAATCTAATTCTCATATCCAAAATATATATATATATATATATATATATATATATATATATATATATATATATATATATAATACAAAAAAGTAAACAAACATTTACCTTTTGGGGGGGGGGGGGCAAATGAAATAAGGGTGGGTCGACTCCCTATATATTTTTAACGGGGGTCAACCCCCCTGTTGAAAACGCGATCAGAATTTCCTTCCATTTTTTTTCCTTCGTTTTCCCAACAGAAGACTGCCCCTATTTATAGTTTTTATCGGGGACTGAACTGCATTTATTTTATTTGCTCTTTTAGTCCCAAAAAAATATAAGATTAATAGTTTATTCCCAAAAATTAAGAAAAACTTCCAAAATGACTCTAACAATTATAGGGTCGTATAAATTCGAAATAGAGAGTTATTGAATATGAAGTTCTCAAGAAATACATTACAATGATATTTTCGGATAATGAAATCGATAATCGAGGTAAAAGTCATCGCTCGTTAAAGTTAGTCACTTAAAACTATTTTATTTCGATTTCTTTTTAAGTGGCTACTTTCGTCTTAATTTCGGTAATCTTATTATAATCAAAATTAAATTTCAATGTACCATTCTAAAATATCAACGATCTAGTTTCTCGTATCCTTACCTAAAGGCAATATGGTCAACTATAGCAAAAGTTGCGGTTTGTCATAATAAGCCGTTTAAAACTAACATTTTCGAATGTCAACCTTCTTTATTAAAGTTTTCAAGACACGTACGTCAACCGAATACGTGTTTACAATATGCATTTTGAAGGTCATTCAATGCTCTACATGATGGTATTCTTGAATAGTGAAGACAGATAAAAAACTAAGAATTTACCAGTCCCGAAACTATACATATTATTCGTCGTTAATAAATATATATATATATATATATATATATATATATATATATATATATATATATATATATATTATTTTAATTATTATTATTTTGACCAAAAGTTTACGGTTTAACTTTGGTCTATTTTTTTTCAACGTTAGGACGAGTTCTTAGTTCCACTTTGAAGTACATTTCATATACTTCAATCCATATCTTCCCAATTGTGAAATCGATAAAATTTCTTAAATTAATATTTAATATTCTTATTTATTTTTTGTTTACGTCAAGTAAATTAAAAGTCTTATGTAATGTCGAATATGACCCTTAAATAAGTCAAATAAATTAAAATTTATATTTGACTTTCAAGTAGGTCTCGTTAAATGTGAATAATTTAGTGTAATAATAGGATGAATTTTTAGGTCGTTACATTTTCCCCCCCTTAAAGAAATTTCGTCCTCGAAATTTAATCGTTAGTTATACCAGTCCTTATAATTTCAGACTTGAAACTCGTGTAATCACTAGAATCAATTCTATTATTTCTTAAATCATATTCTATGCACAATTCACATCGTGTCTAATTCAATTATTATAATCAATAAGACTTCTTTTGTACATTCTCTTTCCATCATCTTAATAGAGCTGTCAATCGGTGAATCGATGTTCATCATTCCCACATTTAGATGTAATAATGTTTGGTAACCACAACTTCAGTAAAAATTCTCCAATAATTCATCGTTATCAATTTACTTTAGAAGTAATGTAAACTCCCCATAGGTGATAACTTAATCGTAATCAAAGTCTAGTCATCCTCTTTATCTTTTTTAGTGATCTTTCCCATCTAGATCTACACTTCAAACTATTGTTGCTTGTGTTGGCATCATGCTCTATACTTTTAACGTAAATATGGTGGCCATGAAGTTTAGGCTGTGATTCAAATATCCTTCTTGTTTTGATAAATAATTAGCTTCATCATCGCGTCACGCTAATTCACGTAAAGGATTTACTTATAGAAGTATCTTTATGAGTCATATAATATCTTCTTTCAACTCAAATCTTTAGAATTGGCATAAGAATACGTCAATTTTGTAAAACCTTCGCCCCTAAAATATCGTCGTGTCACATTAAAATATTCTTCTCGTAATATGTTTCATACAACTTAACGATAGTATCTCGTTAATCTAAGAAACTTTTTGTTTCAATTGAGTCTGTAAAATCGAAGGGCTCCTATTGGGGTTAAACTGAAATAATCCAACTATTCTTCATAAAGTAGTTGCAGCGAACGAGATGAGAATAAATAAAGTTAACTTAATAACTCCAATGAGTACACTAAAATTAACTAATTCTCTCGTTCTAAACTATACAACTCATTATCTCCAAATGATTCAGCTGCATATCTTTACTATCCATCTCTTTTACTTCAATGCATATAGTGTTTCCAAATCACAATACACAGGTTCAACTTAAGGAGTTCATCGTAGATCCAAATTCTTGGGTCATAGTATCCCAATCTTATAATTTCATAAATTCAAATTTCGAATCTTCTCAAGCAATCAGCTTAGATGATTTGAATAATCAAGATTTTCTCAAACAGAGAATGATACTAATATTATTTTAGGATGATTTGAAATATCTGAACGTAGCTATCAAAAACTCAATATTTCAATATCCATCATAATAATATCGAGAGATTTGGAACAAGTTCATCGAATACATAGTTTTTTTTTTTTTCCAATCCTAACTTAGAATTAATGTATAGGGACTTGAGTATTGTATTGATCCATGTTGATGGAATTAGATCAATTGAGACAACAATGGTTATGAGTCAAGTCGATACAAAGAATTGTTGAGGCCTGAAAGGATATATTAGCACTTGAGCTAACTACGAATCGAAATGTTACAATAAAGTGCTATATGAGTCAAACTCTTTCTCTTGTTGAGGATTTTCAATAAGAAGAGATGGTGTCAAGAGCTCTCGATTATGACATAATAACTCAATGAATTCGTATGTTTGCCGAGATTCAAACCAAGGTATCATAGATACTGAATCATATCTGTCTATACAAATGCAAAAGAATGTTCAATAGAAAGACTGGGCTAAAAGATTTTAGATCCATTAGGTGAATAAAGTATCTGTTTCGTAGATACAAATGTCTAGATCTTCATATTTCAAAGGAGAAATAAACATGATTCAAGTTTCAATAAAACCAGCATTGGTCGAGTCATTTTAATAATAAGGTAACAACTAAGTCACTAGAAGTTGCGATCGTAGTACAAACATTGATTCTTTCAAATGAAGACATGTATATGTAGAAATCAATTAGTAGAGAAAACTGAGGCTCACGTGAAATAACTGATGAGGACAATATTTCAATTTTCCCTTGTCACAAAGGAAGAAAGAACTTTGGACTTAGGAGCCAAAAAATTGTTCTTTCAAAAAATGTAAGGATAGAAGAAGAAAACACATTAGAGAAACAAATTCTCTACATTTCAATTTTAACGTCATACTTTGAAACAAAGGGGGTACAATGACATTAATGGAGTATGAGGAAAGTTCGTGGGAAAAGAAAATTCTTTAGCTCCAAAGGAAAACTATATCCACATAATTTCAATCTGGAAAAGTGAATTGACATGGATATATTTCATTAGAGTCGAAATATATCATAATCAGATCAAGACATAAAAAAAAAACCCTAGTAAGTTTTGCTCTTCTGAAGATGAGGAATTACGAATAGAAAATCTTGATCCACAAGCTACCAAGTTTATAATGTCATGGGTGGATGAATATAATGAGTAGTACTCGAGTTAAAAGCAAATCAAGATGTCATGGTTCGAGAGTGGGATTCTCACATTCTTTCATGAAGTGAAATGACAAAGAAAAATATGTGACTTATAGATGGGAAAAATATCAAATCAGGAATTACCAAAAATGATAGATTGTTGAATACGCATAATTGAATGAGTAACACCCAAACAATAAATTATCAAAATCGAGTGTTAGAATTATCCCATCATTTCCTTAATTAAAATGACAAATGGGAAGATGTGATTCATAAATTAATGAATCTAAAATATTATCTAATGTATTGGGTAATTTACAAGAGTTAAATAGAGACGTTTGGTTAAACAATTTATATAGGCTTAACCAAAGAAAGTTTCGTTGAGAGGAAAGACAAGTGAAAGATTTGCAAATATCGAAGACGGGGTTCACTACAGAAGTGATCTCAATGATTTTGGTTTTCCTTCACATGCAAGTGAGAGGAAAAATCTTTATAAATGAATATTCAAATTTTAGATCATTTAACTTTCACCAAAGGACAATGAATACTATTAGATTCCAATAATTTGAGGTTTATTATGTCATTTCAAACAACAAGATGATCGGGCTTAAAGATATGATCGAGCTGGATCATAAATGATACTAATTGATTATATTGCAAGACTCTGTAGTAATTGAATAATTTACATTCATGGAGGGTGAGATATTGGTCCCAAATTTAATCGGTGTACTAAATGTGAAGGGAAATCAAGATTTTAAACATTCAATATACCAACAAGTGGGTAATTTAGAATTTAAAAAACTGGAAAATGATTGGACCATCAAGAGATACAATTGAGGTGGCAACAATTGGACAATCAAGAGACATAATTGAGATGAATAGATATAAGAAACAAATGGATTACAATACAATATCTTATCTGAGTCAAATAGTTATTAATGAACAAATATTCATTAATGAGACCAATAAACGTTGAGTCAAAAGAAGGTTCACATAGGAGTCAAATATTTATTAATGAAACAATTTTATGAAAACATATGGATGTCGAGTCAAAAGAATATTTAGGTAGGAGACAATATTCAAACTTAGAAGTCAATATTCAAACTTACGACATCTCAAAAAAAATAGATATTCAATAAGGTAAATCAAGAATAGAGTCTTCGAACTTTTCAAGAATAATGTTATATTAGAATGAATTTCGAGACCATTTTAATAAATAATTACAACATAAGATTTGGGCTCGTTGAAATATATTTCAATTCAATGAAGTGAAAGATCACAAGCAATGAATATCAGATTATTACAATTTTCTCAGCAATACAATTTCGAAACTTTCCTTATATTATGGAAAATAATAAGGGTACTTTTAGATAGGATGGTGGCGAGAGAAGATAAATTAATGCTACCAAAACAAGCGAAATAAATTCTGTGAAAATTAATGTTTGATAAGGATGTTTTAGTGAGTATTTTACAAAGGAAAGAGTTTTCTTTCAGGATTCATGCTTCAAGAAATATATGAGTTTCCTTAATGTGAGGGAAATCTCTTAAAAAAAACCCAAAACCTTTCAAAGGATGGAACTTGACATTATATAGGTCACGACACATGTATCCCTTATTCCCGAGTCAATAATCTTCTGTCTTTCAAGTGTCAACATCTAATCAAAATGCACATTCTCAAAAATCTTAAGCTCAATCAAATTTTCGATAAAATGCATCCCTTTCAAGGATTTAATTATCTATAATGACTTATAAATTTTATCTCTTATTGCTCATCGCAATAGAAGAAATTGATATCAGATGATGGAATGTCCTAAATATCATCACTCTTAATACATTTCACTATATCATCTCCATTCCAAGTATTTTATGAATGACACACATTCTTTAGCTGTTAAGCTTGTCTTAACAACAAAATTCATTCCAAATATCATACTTATCTCATCATTTTTACAAAATATTCATGTCACATTTTATCTTGTAGGCTCTAGACTCCTAAGTTGAACTGCCATTTTAAGTTTAACTCGGGATATTAAATAAATATCCATATAGGCAAATTATTCCAAGGAAAATATCCACTTAGAAATTCACACTTCTGACGATTAATTCACATAAAATAAGTAAAAACTCACTTGGTTGGTGCACTCCAAATGACTGTCTGACATGTGTACACTGGGAAGTCTTTAGAATCACTTAAAATCTTGCTCTGTTACCACGCGATGTGCCGCCCCAAATTCATTTCCTATTTTTATGCATTTATTTATTTTTCCGTCATATTTTGATTTTTCAAACGAATAAAATATTATTTTATCCACCCGCTCTAAATATAAATTTGAAATTTTATTTTAAAAGCATAATTGAACATTATTAAAAATAAGTATTTTTCTTTGAAATATCATTTCTAATTTAACTTAGAAGAAAACAAAATAATTGACTATAATATATAAACTTTATAGTTAGCAGTTGATATAAAAATATCTTTTTAAAACAAAGAGCGGATAGCGGAAGATAGCCAAGAATTTTCTATTTAACATATTTAACTATTTTGAAATGAAATAAAATTATTTAAAGTAGTTGGGCCTTTTTGGGGTTTCCCTAGTGAGAGGCCCATGAACCACAGTTAGGTACCTAGTACGCAATTGTCCCGTCATTTGAGAGTTCACACCAACCTCCAATCCATGCATTACCATACCTACAATGCAAAACTAAATGAGCTAACGCTCAGCAAGTAACATATATATGATCATGCGCATGAGTTTCGATTCAATTTCTCAAAATTATCCTATCACCAGGCTCCATATGTCTTCTCTTTATCTCAATTTATCGACATTTCCTACTTAGGTCCGAATCTCACTACGTTGTACTGTATGAGTTCAAATATAAACATGGCCGATAACATGCGCCTTCCAGTGCCTGTGGTCCGTCATCGCCCAACGAGACTCAAGACTCTACAGTTTGTATCCATTTTCGCCCACCGACTCAAGATACTGCACCGGGAATTATATTATATCAATCAGGCCTGGTCTATTATATACGGCGCTCGGAGTGCCGATCTGTAGTCCCAAGGTCACCAAGAGACCTCCCAACACTGCCCTTATATTGGCACCGGACCGCCCACACCCCATCATCGACTACCCTTAATGACCGTTGGGAGTCTCAAGAGAGTGTATATATCCAGACGCGAAGTAAAGTACGGTACACTTGTAGGGCGATTCTACTATCATCCACATCATTCTCTCTCCATATATTTCTATATACTCTTTTTCTATTTCTTTATCATTTATGAAGGACTTATTCCAAGTCCACACAATGCACATGTCAATGCCCATGAATGCCAACATATATTTCAGCCGTCAATTTTACGTCATATAACCACATCATATGGCATTCCAATGATATTCATGTACATTAATAACATATCATATCATATCATCAAATCACGTCCCGCATGCTTTCACCATATACAGATAATTGTCACATCATATTCCACGTATATTTCACCAACAATATACTTCACATAATCACATAGGAGCACATAATAATATAAATATTATGTTTTGCATTGTAGTTGAAATGTTACTTACCTCATTCCTTAGGTATCCTAGGGTTCAAGACTTTATTCATCATTATTTTGTACCACTAATATCCACTTGGAGTCGAACTACAATAATCATGCTCCTTACCTATCATATATATAACTCATAATGTAGTCAATTGATAATATATTATATTCCAACTAATCAATTTAAATTAGGGTACATTAAATAATATAAGATTAGAATGGGTAGTCTTACTGTAAAATATTTTATCTAAATAATTATATGGACCTATTTTATTTTAAAGGAATTGACCCGCTTTATTATACCTCATAAGAAAATTAATCTAATTCTCATATCCAAAATATTAATCATAACATTAATAATATAAATCTAATTATATTATATTATATTATATTATATATATAATAATATATAATATAATATTAATAATTCAAAGAAGTAAACAAACTTTTACCTTACATGGGGGGGGGGGGGGGTTGACCCCCCTAATCAACCCCCCAACCAAAAACGCGATCAGAATTTCCTTCCATTTCTCATTTTCCTCCGTTTTTCCAAAATGACTCTAAACATTATAAGCTCGTATGAAGTCGAAATACAGAGTTCTTGGGGCCAATATGAAGTTCTCAAGGAATACATTACAACGGTATTTTTGGATCATCTCGATAATCGAGGTAAAAGTTATTGCTCGTCAAAGTTAGCCACTTAAAACTATTTTATTTCGATTTCTTTTTAAATGACTACTTTCATCTTAATTTTTCGGTAATCTTATTATCATCAAAATTAAACTTTCAATGTACCATTCTAAAATACTCATGATCTAGTTTCTCGTATCCTTACCTAAAGGCAATATGGTCAACTATAGCAAAAGTTGCGGCTTGTCAAATTAAGCCGTTTAAAACTAACATTTTCGATGCCAACCTTCTTTATTAAAGTTCTTGAGACACGTACGTCAGCTGAATACGTGTCTACAATATGCCATTTTAAAGGTCATTCAATGCTCTACATGATGATATTCTCGAATAGTCAAGACAAGTAATAAAACTAAGAATTTACCCATCCCGAAACTATACGTGTTATTCATCGTTAATAAATAAATAATATATATTATTTTAATTATTATTATTTTGACCAAAAGTTTACGGTTTAACTTTGGTCTATTATTTTTTAACATTAGGACGAGTTATTAGTTTCACTTTGAAGTACATTTCATATACTTCAATCCATATCTTCCAAATTGTGAAATCGATAATGGATTTAATAAATCGATAAAATTACTTAAATTAATATTTAATATTCTTATTTATTTTTCGTTTACGTCAAGTAAATTAAAAGTCTTATTTAATGTCGAAATGACCCTTAAATAAGTCAAATAAATTAAAATTTTATTTGATTTTCAAGTGGGTCTCGTTAAATGTGGATAATTTAATATAATAATAAGATGAATTTTTGGGTCGTTATAGGCATTATACTTGCTTGAATTCTATCATCGTGCATAAGAAAACCCAAAAAGATTAAAAATGGATGATGAATCGTTGATGTGTAATTCACGAATAATTAAAAGAGAGATTTATACCTCCTTGTCCACGAGAATAACCTCTGAAATGCGCACTACTTTTCTATTGTTGGTTACTGAAACGATGTATTTCCTAGCCTCCCGTACTTTAATAATTTAATTTGTCCTTTTTTATCAAGGTCTCTGAGCAAAGAAGATTGCATTTTCCAAACAACGATTCTTTTTCCTGAATTGTGAATGTGTAAATGGTTAGGTAACTCTATATATAGATTACAATTTGAGTTGGAAACTGAAACTCTAGAAAATGAGACATGATGTTCTTCATGCTTAACTGTTTTATGTCCCACAAATCGGTTTCAAATTGTTTCAACATAACACTAATTTTACTAGTTTATAGCAAATTCCTAATTCAGAAATCCTTTGTCTAACCGTCAAGTATAGAATTTAATAGGATTAATGATTTTTAAAAACTGAGTTCTATGTCATTTAAATATTATTTTCGCAAACCACTTTCCACTATTCTAGAAGTTATTGCTTCCAAAGTTGATTATCGATGTGGGGTTGATGTTGGAGCTACATTGTCTATAAACTATAATCTTAATACGAAACATATAAATTTAAACATGATTCTATTTAGGATCTTGATCATAAAATTAATTGCTATAAATCATAAAACATACCAAAATCCATAACAATAATGCGAAAAATTATGAGATCCTGTCACAACTTTAATTGAGTCCCGAACAAAAATTGATCTGAAATTCGTCTTAGTTGTGTTTCATAAGTTGAACCCTAATGATGGAATTTGAGTTCAATATATATAGGTAGAGAGAGGGGCCGAATTTCCTATTATCTTTTAATCTCAACCGTCTATCGAAGTTGTAATATTAATAGGAAATACTTCTAATTAAACCAGGTTTCTATTAACTCAGCAATTTACCTAATTAAACCAGGATATGTGATATGGGCCACATAATAAGAAGATATTAATTTCTAACAGTCTCCCACTTGATCCATATGACAATCCTATTTATGGTTCATATAGGAATCATAAGGCGCACAAAAATTACTAAATTAATATACTTAAAAGGTTTATCGTAATTACCTTAGTTAATTGAATCACTGATAAGAGTCATAGCGGTTCCATGTTAATTAAAGAACATGGTTCCTTCCATGTACTACTGATCAATAATCCAATTAACGAAGTGTATAGCGAAAAAATCATAATGGTCCCCTAATGTCTTAATCAAAAGACTATTTTACATAATGTATACAAAATGGAAATATAAAAATTCAGAATTGTCATTAATGAAATTTCAAAACAATGTCAAAATAAGAACACATAGCAATCCACATATAAGAAAAGAAACTATTTGTTACACTTAAGACCTATTGCGTCAGCATGCTGTTTAAATGTCTTGGGTGATAACCACCCATTAGTTAGTGGATCTGTGTAACCAATCACCTCAAGGTGATCAGTATGGCTAATTGTAAGCATATGTTTCTTTGTTCCCTATAAGTACCTCAACACTTTCTTAACAAGTTTTCAATGATCAATTCCTGGATTGCTTTGATAATGGCTCAACATACTAACTGCAAAGCTAATGTATGGCCTGGTCCAAACCTGTGCATACATTAAGCTTCTTACAAGAGAAGCAAAAGGAAATTTTTTCATTCGTTCACGTTCCAATTCAGTTTGAGGACACTAGGTTAGGCTGAACTTATCCCCCTTCTGAATTGGAACAACATTAGGATCACAAGACTCCATGTTACATCTTTCCAAAACTTTTGTGATATATGCATTCTGAGACATTCTTAAAATTCTACGTGATCTGTCACGAAATATTTCTATTCTGATCACGAATGATGCCTCTCTCATATCTTTCATTTCAAAGTTTTGGGAAAGAAAATCCTTAGTTTCCCGTAATAAACCAAGGTCACTACTTGCAATTAATATATCATCAACATATAGAACCAAAAATGCAAACTTGCTCCCACTGATCTTCAGGTATATATATTGATCAACAATGTTTTCAGTAAACCCAAAAGAACTAATGGTATTGTGAAAATTAATATACCATTGTCGTGAAACTTGCTTTAGTCCACATATTGACTTCTTTTACAAGCAGGCCATATTTTCCTTTCCATCTGTAATGAAGCCTTCTGGCTGTGCCATGTAGACTTCTTCTTCCAAACTCCCATTAAGAAAAGCAGTTTTCACATCCATTTGATGTAGCTCTAAATCAAAATGAGCAACTAAAGCCATAATGATTCGTGCGAATCATTTTTAGAAGCTGAAGAGAAGGTTTCATTGAAATCAATGCATTCTTCTTGATTAAAACATTTGGCTACAAGTCTGGCTTTATATTGTTTGATATTACCATGAGAGTCACATTTGGTTTTAAAAACCCATTTACAAAAAACTTTCTTGTGTCCTTATGGTAATTCAACCAAATCTCAAACTTTATTAGCAGACATAGATTTCATCTCCTCAAACATGGTATAGATCCATTTTTCAGATTCTTCACATTTAATGACTTTTGTGTACGTAACAGGATCTATTCTCATCCCTATGTTAAATTCAGATTCTTGTAAGTACAACACATAATCATCCGAAATAGCTGATTTCTTGGGTCTTTGGGACCTCCTTAATGCTATTTCTAGTGTTGCATTTACATTTGGTTCAATGACGAAAATTTCATTATGAGTTCAGGATTATTGACATTTTGTTCTACATTGTTGTTGGATCAACAACAACATTAGGCAGAACTATGCCATTAGAAATTCGTGATAATGGAATTGGTACTCGAATTTCTTGAATAATCACTTCTTTAACTTTATCACTCCCACTGACTTCGTCATTCTCAATGAATTTAGCATTACCCGTTTCTACAATTCTCGTACTATTATTAGGACAGTAAAACATATACCCTTTTGATTTTTCTGGATATCCAATAAAATAACCACTAATGGTTTTTGGATTCAGTTTCTTTTCTTGTGGATTATAAATGCGTGCCTCCGCTAGGCAGCCCCAAACATGTAAATGTTTTAAACTTGGTTTCCATCCTTTCCACATTTTGAAAGGTGTCTTAGGAACAGCTTTACTGGGAACCCGATTTAAGATATACACAGTAGTCCTAAGGGCATGCATCCACAATGATATGGGTTAATTAGCATTACTCATCATACTCTTAACAATTTCCATAAGTGGGCGATTGTTTCTTTCAGTTACACCATTCTGCCAAGGAGAACCCGGCATTGTGTATTGAGAACAAATTCCTAACTTTTCTAAGAGTTTAGCAAAAGGACCAGTATGTTGTCCAGATTCATCATATTTTCCATAATATTCACCACCCCTATCAGATCTAATAATTTTCACCTTTTTATCTAATCGTCTCTCAACTTCAGTAATGTAAATTTCTACAGCATTTATAGATTGAGATTTGTCATGCAAAAGGTAAATATAGAAATAATGTGAAAAGTCATCCATAGAGGTAATGAAATATTTTTCTCCACTAATTGATGGAGTATCAAAATGTCCACAAATGTCTATATGTATTATCTCAAGCAGATCGTTACTTCTTGTGGCTCCTTTCTTGGTATGGTTGGTTTGTTTACCCTTAATACAATCCACACAAATACCAAAATCATTAAAGTCAAGATTTGGAAGAATCTCATTTTTTACTAATAAATCAATTCTTTCCCTGGATATATGACCCAGCTTTTTATACCACAAGAAAGAAGAACTTCCATTCGTCGTATTACGTTTCAAACCAACATTCATATGCAAGGTAAGTGGAAAAGATTCATAAAATGAAGAATCAAGATTAATTTGATAAAAGCCATTGGTCAAAAATTCTCGAACCAATAGAATCATTGTTCTTGTATAAAATAAAACAACCACCACCCATTTTAAAGGAGAAACCTTCCTTATCAAGTTTCGACAAGGAGATCAGATTACGAGAAACAGAGGGAATATAGAGAGTTTGCTCTAAATTTAAGAAAAAACCAGAGTATAATACTAAACAAAATGTGCCAATGGCTAGAACTGGGGCTTTGACTCTATTTCCCATGTAAATGTAGCCTTCATTTGGATTTGTGATTTGGGTTGTAAGGAATTCCTGCATTAAGTTTGAAACATGAACATTAGAACTAGAATAAATCCACTAAGTATTAGAAGGTGCTTCAACTAAATTTGATTCGAAACATAGAAAATTGAAAGGCTTACCCTTCTTTTCGAACCAAGCCTTGAGTCTCAAGCAATCCTTTTGAATGTGTCCAACTTTTTTACAAAAGTGGCACTTATCATCCTTCTTAGCTTTCTTTAGTACAGGTCGATCTGATTCATTGGATGGACCCCTCTTAATGTCCTTCCCTTCGCTTTCCAAATTTGTTCTTCCCATTATTATGAACCATGTAATTTGCTTGAGCAACATGACTACCATGCTGCTTAATTCGAGCCTCTTCCTGAACCAGCTTGTTGGTCAATTCGTTTACATTCCACGTATCCTTAATCGTGTTATAATGAATTTGAAAAGGACCATACTGTTGGGGCTACGAGTTTAGGATAAATTGGACTTGGAACGAATCAGCTACTGTCATGCCCAATTTGCCTGATTTTCCAGCTAGATTAGTCATGTCAAGTACATGTTGTTGCATAGTTTTGGAGCCATCAAAACGGGTTGTGGTGAGTTCAGCAATAAGTTTTCCAGAAATTGCTTTATCAGCAGTCTTAAAGCGTTCAGTTATGGTAGATAAGTATTCCTTAGCTATATCGGTTTCTTTGTTGGAAGATTTAATGTTGGAAGCTGTGGTTAGACGCATGAATTTCAAGCACAGTTTGTTGGCTCTATTCCAAATATTGAAGGCTTTGACTTCATCTTCTGTAGACGAAGCAGTCAGATTAGCAGGTTTGTCCACAGTAAGAGCCAAATCAATATCAAGAACCCCCAAACTGAACTCAACATACTCCTTCCACTCCTAGTAATTAGTTCCATCTAGTTCAGGAACGAAATTGGTATATGTATTAAGTTGAGCAGGATGTGGAACTACATTATAGAAACAAGCTCACTACATTTAATCTTTGAGTTATAAACACAATAAACATATATGATTAAGATTTATTTATAAGTGAGTTATCAAAACTAACAATCAAACAAGTATGGTATCTGTGAACATCCTACACTTTCTTAATTGCAGAAATAAATTAACCCCTTAACGTTTGTTAACTTATTTTAAGTTATATTTATTGGTATTTTCTATTTTCCTATATGTTTGTAATTTAATAAATTTAGTTTATTACTAAATATTTTTATTTAGTAATTTATTAAGTTTAATTAAATTACTTAAACATTTATTGGACGTAATATTGTCTTTATCTCCTATATATTGTGATAATATTTGTTGCTTATCTTCTATGATAATGACAAGAAATATTGTGATAATATTTTGGAGATAATGTTGGTTGCTTATTTGATATGATAAGTATTGTGATAATGGTAGAAGTCTATCACTTATCTTTTGTGATAAGAATTGTGATAATAGTTTACTTGGCTTGAAATTATATCTTTATCGCTTATAATCATTTTCATTAGATTTTAAGTCTTGTTAAAATATTCTGATTGGCCAAGTAGATTAGGATCATAATCTCGAAAATATTGATCATAATCTCGAAATATTGATGTGATTATCTTGTGATATATTTTGTGATTATTCTTGACATTCAAGCATATCCAAGATATGGTAAGTATCTTCTTAATATGGTCAAGAATATTGCAACCTTATCCTTTGCATATGGTAAGATTATAAGGTCAAAAATCTTGATTAGAGAGAATCTTGTGTTGGCCGAAAATATGGTGATAAATATCAAGGTTTATCAGTTGATTGATAAATGGTAAGATCTTTTATGATTTATCATTATCATTATTTATGGTAAGATTTATTTAAGGATAATTCTCTTACCTTTTTACTAATTATCTCTACCATGTTTTGTAGGTATTAGAGATCTTATGCAATAAGGAAAACTTGGGAGTCAAGTAAACCGAATTGCACTATAAAGAGAAGGAAAACGGGATGTTTTCATAAGACGTGTAGAATCCAATTTTCGTGTGGTGCTTACAAAAATACACGTCCACTTTAAAGAAGTCTTGAAGCTATATTTTTCGTGTGGTGCAAATAATTAAAGCTTCATTCGTGTTGTGACTTCAATACTCCGTGAGGAGGATTTAATCACTTAGAGAAGGAAAGATTTTCAGCGTGAAGATCAAACGGGAGGTTTGGATCAAGATCGAATGGGAGTTCGTGTTGCTGAAAAGTGTTGCAGATTCAAAGAAGACTACTGAAGAGTGGTGGGACGCCAGTTCACATTACATGCCACAGAAGGATCAGGGAGTGATCTATTTCTTGGATGTTTGATAAAATCTATGCGTAGATTTATCCTGTAGTTTAGATTGATCTGTATAAACTCTTTCCTTATATAGTTATTTGTTTTTGTTCGCAGGATGCGAACGGTGGATTTTCCCTGTTAGGGTTTTTCTTATGTTAAGCTCAAATTATTGTGTTCTTGTCTATTTACTATTTTGCACAATTTATTCTGATTGTTTACGTTTTACTATCCAGACGAATCTTCCTGAACAAGATTCATTTGGTATTACGTTAAACAAACTTAACAAATTACGGTTAACTGGTTACTGTCCAGACACATCTGTGACAGTCTATTTATAAAATTTAGACAACCTCAAATTTTCAATTGGTATCAGAGCAGGTTCACTTCTAGAAAGTGAGATCCGGTTGTCTAAATGGAAAATTCTGCATCTCTTAGGCCACCTCTGTTAACTGGTAGTAACTATGCATATTGGAAAATTCGTGTGGAAATTTTTATTCAATCTATTGATGAACGTTGTTGGACTTCTGTTCTTGAAGGTTACACAGTACCCACTGTCACTGCTGGAGGTGTTGTTACAACTATAGCTAGAAGTGCTTATACTGCAGATGAATTAGCTAATGCAAATTGGAATTCTAAATCACTTAATGCTATTGTTTCTTTGGTTGATCCAGGTCAATTCAGACTCATCTCCTCTTTAAGGACCGCCAAGGAAGCATGGGATGCTTTGAGAATTGCAAACGAAGGAACCAATGCTGTCAAAACCTCCAAGCTGCAGATGATCACTTTGGAATTTGAACAACTGTCTATGGATGCGAAAGAAGACTTCAAAAGCTTCTATGCTAGATTAGGTGATCTCACCAACTCAGCTGAAGCACTTGGGAAAACCTACTCAAATGAGCAGATTGTACAAAAGATCCTTAGATCTTTACCAGACAGGTTCCATGCAAAAGTGACAGCAATTGAAGAAAGCAAGGATCTTTCAACCATGCGAGTTGAGGAACTTGTAGGGTCATTGATGACCTATGAGTTAAATCTGGCCCGAAGAAAGAAAGACAAATCACCAGGGATTGCCTTCAAGACGAACAGTGCAACTCCAGACGACTCTGGCAAGACTGATGAAGATGAAAATTTCGTACTTCTCACCAGACAATTTAAAAGGTTCCTCAAGGGAAAACAAAAAGAAAGGTCCACAAATCTTCAAGGCCATAATCAAAAAGTGCAAAAACAATGGAGGAAAAACAATTTCTATCCAAAAAATAATACTGACTTGTCTGAAGGAAAGCCTAGGAGTCGGATTCAATGCATAGAATGTGAAGGATATGGGCACATTGCAGCAGATTGTCCTAATACTCAAAAGAAGACCAAGGGAAGGAAGGCCATGAATGTTACATGGAGTGATGGAGACTCAGATGAATCTGAATCAGAATCAGACAGCAACAATTCTGAAAAACAGGTAACTTACAACTGTCTGGTACTGAATCTGGTAACTCTTCTTATGCAGATAAATCCGGAACAAACACTGAAAACTTGAGAAAGGAACTTCAAGATGCAGAAGAGAAGATTCAACTGTTACAGGCCTTCGCTGAGCACAGCAGGGAACGACAACTGGACGACGTATCTGCAGTCTCAGATGATGAACAAAATGAGGTAAGTAGGTTAAGTTCAGAACTTGCTAAAGCACAAGATAAAATCAAGAAGCTAGCAGTGGATCCATCCAGCTTGATGAAATCCTGAACAGTGGCAGACCTGTCAGCTTAAAAACAGGTCTTGGATATGAAGGTAAAGGTAAAAATCATGACCATAAAATAAATTTTGTAAGAGAATCTGGATACAGGTACATGGAACAGAATAGAAATCGTACAGATGCATCTACCTCTCATCATCATCAATACAATGTGGCGGGAACTCAAAACTCACATCCAGCCAGGAACTATACAAGAAGACAATTTCAGCCAAATCTGTACAAGACAGATGCGTATGTCCATCATAACGGCAGGAAATTTCAACTTCGACAGAGTCGGCAGGATACATCTGTTTTCCAGGTATTCTGTAATTTTTGTGCTAAATCTGGTCATGATGTATTTAGGTGTCATGAGTACTTGAAATTAATCAATTCACACAAAAGAAGACTTGTTTCTAGACAAGAGAAGAAAATTTGAACTAATGCTTATGTAGTTCAATTGTCTTTGAGTACCTTGATTCCTAACACATGGTATTTTGATAGTGGATGTTCTAGACACATGACAGGTGATCTCTCTCTCTACTAACATATTTTGAAAAAGGCGAAACAGGTGCTGTTACATTTGGTGATGACCAAAAGGGAAAGATAGATGGATTTGGTGTCATCAACATCAAGGGACTGCCTACATTAACAAATGTCTTATATGTTATAGGACTTAAGGAAAATTTGATCAGTGTAGAACAACTATGTGATGATAACTTGCTTGTCGTGTTTTCAAAAGAATATTGCAAGGTTTTAAATTGTGACAAGAAGTCTAACCCGTTAAAAAGTGTGTTGTTTAAGGGAGTTAGATCTAGAGACAAATGCTATACACTTGAGAATCTCGAAACTTGCAATTCTGTTAAGACCAAAAATGAGAAACTGTGGCATAACAGATTAGTGCATCTAAACTACCATGATCTCATGAGGCTAACCAGACTACAAGCCGTGAGAGGCTTACCCAGCATAAACAATATTCCAGATGAAATCTGTGATGATTGTCAAAAGGGTAAGCAAATCAAAAGTCAACACAAATCAGGTACATCTGTTATTACATCTCATATACTTGAACTAATTCACATGGATTTGATGGGTCCTATCCAAAAGAAAAGTATTGGTGGCAAGAGGTATATTTATGTGTGTGTTGATGATTTCTCCAGATACACCTGGATCATGTTTATTAGGGATAAATCTGATACCTTTGACAATTTTGTTAATCTTTTTCAGAAATTGAGCAATGAAAAGGCCGACGAACAGGTAGAGTCAGAAGGATCAGAAGTGATCATGGAAGAGAGTTTGAAAACTCCGAGTTTGCTGATTTTTGTATCCAATATAGGATCAAGCATGAGTACTCGTCCCCAAAGACTCCTCAACAGAATGGAGTGGTGGAAAGGAAAAATAGAACTCTATAAGAGATGGCTCGTGTCATGCTAAATAGTAACAAATTGCCCACGAAATTTTGGGCAGAAGCCATAAACACTGCTTGTTATATTATCAATAGAGTCATCCTTAGATCTGGAACAAACCAAACTGCATATGAAATTTGGAAGGGTAGAAAACCTAGGGTTGATTACTTTCATGCATTTGGAAGTAAATGCTACATTTTGAAAGATAGAGAACACCTAGGAAAATTTAACTCAAAATCGGATGATGGAATATTTTTGGGTTATGCTGAAAATAGTAGGGCCTGTAGAGTTTACAATCTAAGAACCCAAACTGTTCTTGAGTCAATTAAAGTGAAAGTGGATGATACTAATTGTGTAAATTCGGATTTGCAGGTAGCAGATGGTGATCAACTGAAAATTCCACCAAAAGAAGAAGCTGGAAGCGAAAAATCAGAAGAAGAACAACACCAAGCTGAAAGTCGCAATAATACTGAAGAATCCGATCAGGATGAGTCTGGGCACCCAGTAATATCTGTAGATCGAGACGAATCTGATGACCTAGATACACCTGATATTACTGAATCAGAAGCATCGAGACTACCACCTGCTAGGATCCAAAAGGCACATCCACTTGACAACATTCTCACTGACATGTCTAAGAAAAATGTGACCAGAAGAAAATTTGCTGAGATGAGTAACATCTGTCATATGTCTCAAATTGAGTCAAAAAATGTCAAGGAATCTTTGACAGATGAACATTGGGTACAAGCTATGCAGGAGGAACTTAACCAATTTGAAAGAAACAATGTCTGGGAGCTGGTTCCACGTCCTAAAGAAGGTAATGTAATTGGAACCAAATGGATCTTCAAGAATAAGTCAAATGAACAAGGAAATGTGGTAAGAAATAAAGCCAGACTTGTTGCTCAAGGCTATACCCAGATTGAAGTGATAGACTTTGACGAGACATTTACTCTGGTAGCCAGACTGGAATCCATCAGGCTGTTGCTAGCTGTGTCCTGCTACATCAACTTCAGACTATTTCAGATGGATGTCAAAAGTGTCTTTCTGAATGGTGTACTTAATGAGGAAGCCTATGTGGAGCAGCCTCAAGGCTTCACAGATCCATCTCACCCCGGATTATGTCTTTAGACTCAAAAAGGCGTTATATGGGTTGAAACAAGCCCCCAGAGCTTGGTATGAAAGGCTTACATCATTCTTGCTAAGCAACGGATACAAAAGGGGAGGAACTGATAAAACTCTTTTCATTAAGCATCTAAATCCTGGACTAACTTTAGCTCAAATATATGTTGATGATATAGTATTTGGGTCTACATCTAAGTCCAAAATTAATGAATTTATAAATACAATGAAAAGAGAATTTGAAATGAGTATGGTTGGTGAGCTAACCTTTTTTCTTGGTTTGCAAGTACAGCAGGATGAATATGGCATATTCATATCTCAAGCAAAGTACGCTAAAAATCTGGTGAAAAAATTTGGACTTGAAGATGCAAAGGCAATGAGAACTCCCATGACGACTACTCTAAAACTTTCAAAGGATGACAGTGGTAAGGATGTAGATCCATCCCTTTACAGAAGCATGATTGGAGGTCTTCTATACCTTACTGCCAGTAGGCCAGATATATCCTTCAGTGTTAGAGTTTGTGCAAGATATCAAGCCAAACCTAAGGAATCTCATGTTGCTGCTGTAAAAATAATCATCAGATATGTAAGTGGTACGTTGAATTACGGAATTTGGTTTACAAGAGATATCACTGTCAATCTTGCAGGTTTTTCAGACGCAGACTGGGCTGAGAATGTGGATGATCGAAAGAGTACATCTGGAGGATGTTTCTACATTGGGAACAATTTGGTGGCATGGCTAAGTAGAAAGCAAAATTCAGTGTCACTATCCACAGCCGAAGCTGAGTATATAGCAGCTGGGAGTTGCTGTACACAACTCCTGTGGATGAAACAAATGTTGGAAGACTATGGAATCTCTACAGAACAAGCCACTATGTATTGTGACAACACCAGTGCCATCAATATCTCAAAGAATCCAGTCCAGCACTCCAGAACAAAACATATTGACATCAGACACCACTTCATCAGAGAATTGGTGGAGCATAAGATTATCAATCTGGAGCACATACAGACTGATCTACAACTGGCAGATTTGTTTACTAAGGCCCTCGATACTGTCAAATTTGAAAGCCTTAGGAAACAAATTGGAGTATCACCTCCTTCTGAATAGGAACATGCATATTTCATAAAAATAAATAAAAATAAAAACTCGCATTGTTTTTCTTTTTTGCATTTTGTTTAACTTATCCTATTCTTATATTAAGTAGATCATGTTTTTGCTTGCAGATATATCTGAGTGCTTGTGGCTGATAACGAGACAGATACGTCTGGTTGACAGCAGTCAACACGTCTCCGGATGAATCTAACTAGCACTCACATCTGGACAATCCTAAGGATAAGTCATTGTTGTCTATGTCATATGGTTGTTACTGGATGAGATTCTATATTCTGTGTGTAGACCTATGATCCAAATCTTGTTTATTGCATTGCACGCATTTTTCTTGTTATCCAAGGGCAGGGCTAGTGGAAAAGAAGGCTGCCTATCCAAGCCGAGTTCATACCCTTTAGCCTCAAAATACGATGAATTGATATAAATGTGGTAATATTTTAGAAGTAAGGGGAAAACCTAGTAAGATAACTTCTGGGGAGTGTGTGAATCTACCAATCCAAGCCAAGTTCATACCCTTCTTCTAACCTAAAGGGGAACATACTGTAAGATAACTTATGGGGATTGTGTGAAGCTTTTTTCACCTCCAAAAGACATTTCCACAATAAAGAAAAAGTCGGCAAGCCGGATTTGAGAAAATGCACTTCTTATAGATTTTGATCGGTCTTATTGTGCATTACGGTGATAAATCAATAAGTCAGGGCAATCATATGATTTTTGATAGTATGTGGATGACTAAGGATTGCTCAGATCACACACACACATTAATCAACTTATTTATGTACGTGGTGGATTGTATACTGCCAGATGTATCTGACTCAATAGACGTCAACAAGTGCTCAGACGTGTCTCAGGTATTCAGAAGCATTTAGACTTTTTCCTATTCACGAATTTTAGATTTTATTCTAAAAATCTTTATTTTTAAGGCAGTATATCGTTAGCTAATATGTGCAAATCTTGTAGAACAAGTCAGTTGATTGTAGGGCCCAACTTTGGTAATTTATTTGTTTCCTAATTCTTAACATATTTTGTTTCTATATTTATCCCATTTTTTAAGGAAAGGAAATTGGCATGTACTAGGATTCTCAAGAGATATCTTTCTCTACAAGGAATGGAATTAAAAATCTCTTAAATTCTACTTGTACTCAAATTCCTCAAAAATCTCTTTTCAAATCCCCTTCACTGCCTCCACACCAGCCGTTCTTACTCATTCCAGAACGAGTTCAAATTCCAACTCAGCCTATAGCCGAACCAAGCCAAGGTGGCTCTACCACCAAGCCACAAGTTATGGGTGCAAATTCGACACCTATATTTGATAATTTTCCTACCAGTCACTTTTCTCCCTTAGATATTCGAAGTGAATTGTTGCTGGAGAAATTTTGAGCAAACAATCTGAAACAAAGGGGGAGATTCCAAAAGATGATAAAGATGTGAAAGAAGGTAAATCTGAAAAATGAATTGGCAGAAGACGTAGATGGATCTGACCCGGACTCAGGTACATCAGATGAATCTGGTGATTCAGAGTCAGAGGTTGAAGAAGAGAAATTAGAGGAATCAATTGTTGGTTTATTCTTGGATTATTTCACAATTGATTCGTGATCAGGGTATTTAGATACTAGAGGATAATCTGGTGATCAATCTCAAGGTGTTAAACAGGGTCAGATGCAGGAAAACACTGAAGGTACAGACCTCTCACAGGAAACAGGTTTTGGGTGACACTCCTGGTAAACAGGATTCGTCTGGTCAGGATACCAGAATTGGCCAGCTATAAGCAGAGATTATTGGGTTAAAAGCAGAGGTATCTGATCTCAGGGTTTGTGTCAAAAGACTTGAAGACACGCTGGATCAGTTGCTTGGAGGTTCTTCAAAAGAAAAACCAGATGAAACAGAGGAATCTGAGTCTGGAGTTGAAAATGAAAAACAGAGGACCAGAATGAATCTGATAAGAGAGAAAGGCCTAAAAACAAGGATGATCCTGTTGAATCTGAAGAAGAAGAAACTGTTAGGCCAGACAAAAAGAATAGAAAAAGGTGAATAACACGGTGACCACAAAGAAAAATAAACTGAGTACAAGGGCAGATGAATACACTACACCAGGTGGATCCAGGTATGATCATTCACCATTGTTAGCAACCTTATGTAGACTACAAAAGGCACACTTACACATTTCAGTTTTAAGTTTTGGTCGACTGGTGCCCATGCTAATTATCAAAAACCATATATCTGGGTGTCTAGAGACCTATAGATGGATCCGGGCAACCTGAATTGACTGGTCAGGATGGCATAATTGGGCAACTGGAATCTATTTGCATGTTTGCATGAATTCTATGTTTGAGGGGTCGTTGGGGAGAGACATAGATATCCTACTACATTAAATTTCTTGGCATTGCAATAAGGGGGGAGCATTTGTGTCTTTAGAGCTTTCTAAAACTCAACCTTTATTTGCAGGTTTTATTGTCTGTAACTAAATTTTGCCTAATTTTTGTCTACTCGTGCTTACATTGGCAGGTTACAAGACGTGGATTGCTTCCCCTATTTCTTCCAAAAAGGGGGAGTAGTATTTTTTCTCATCTTTTCTAATTGATTGAATATTGAAGTAACTTTTGGTTTATTTTGATTCTCCTTTATGTGCTTATTATTTTTCTCTTGTTACATGCATGAATTTGTTGAAGTGAGCTTATTATGATGCATGACTTGAGGGGGAGAATTTTGATAGGGGGAGCTTAATAATTGCATGTTACTTCTTTCTATGTTTGTGAAAAGATGATTAGGTTTTGAAAAAATAGAAAAAGCCAAAGGGGGAGATTGTTAACTTATTTTAAGTTATATTTATTGGCATTTTCTATTTTCCTATATGTTTGTAATTTAATAAATTTAGTTTATTACTAAATATTTTTATTTAGTAATTTATTAAGTTTAATTAAATTACTTAAACACTTCTTGGACGTAATATCGTCTTTATCTCCTATATATTGTGATAATATTTGTTGCTTATCTTCTATGATAATGACAAGAAATATTGTGATAAAATTTTGGAGAAAATGTTGGTTGCTTATCTGATATGATAAGTATTATGATAATGGTAGAAGTCTATCACTTATCTTTTGTGATAAGAATTGTGATAATAGTTTACTTGGTTTGAAATTATATCTTTATCGCTTATAATCATTTTCATTAGATTTTAAGTCTTGTTAAAATATTCTGATTGGCCAAGTAGATTAGGATCATAATCTCGAAAATATTGATCATAATCTCGAAATATTGATGTGATTATCTTGTGATATATTTTGTAATTATTCTTGACATTCAAGCATATCCAAGATATGGTAAGTATCTTCTTAATATGGTCAAGAATATTGCAACCTTATCCTTTGCATATGGTAAGATTATAAGATCAAAAATCTTGATTAGAGAGAATCTTGTGTTGGCCGGAAATATGGTGATAAATATCAAGGTTTATCAGTTGATTGATAAATGGTAAGATCTTTTATGATTTATCATTATCATTATTCATGGTAAGATTTATTTAAGGATAATTCTCTTACCTTTTTACTAATTATTTCTACCATGTTTTGTAGGTATTAGAGATCTTATGCAATAAGAAAAACTTGGGAGCCAAGTAAAGCGAATTGCACTATAAACAGAAGGAAAACGGGATGTTTTCATAAGACGTGTAGAATCCAATTTTTGTGTGGTGCCTACAAAAATATACGTCCACTTTAAAGAAGTCTTGAAGCTATATTTTTCGTGTGGTGCAAATAATTAATGCTTCATTCGTGTTGTAACTTCAATACTCCGGGAGGAGGATTTAATCACTTAGAGAAGGAAAGATTTTCAGCGTGAAGATCAAACGGGAGGTTTGGATCAAGATCGAACGGGAGTTTGTGTTGCTGAAAAGTGTTGCAGATTCAAAGAAGACTACTGAAGAGTGGTGGGACGCCAGCTCACATTACATGCCACAGAAGGATCAGGGAGTGATCTATTTCTTGGATGTTTGATAAAGTCTATGCGTAGATTTATCCTGTAATTTAGATTGATCTGTATAAACTCTTTCCTTATATAGTGATTTGTTTTTGTTCGCAGGATGCGAACCGTGGGTTTCCCTGTTAGGATTTTTCCCACATTAAGCTCAAATTATTGTGTTCTTTTCTATTTACTATTCCGCACAATTTATTCTGATTGTTTACGTTTTACTATCCAGACGAATCTGCCTGAACAAGATTCATCTGGTACTACGCTAAACAAACTTAACAAATTATTATTAACTGGTTACTGTCCAGACATATCTGTGACAGTCTTCTTATAAAATTTAGACAACCTCAAATTTTCAACGTTTATTCTACTATTAGTGCATGCTATACCCGTGGGTAACACATAACGCAAGTAAATTTTCTAACAATGATATTACTTAGTCTAACATTCATCAACATAATATGAGTCCACTGTAGTGAACACCAACCAATAATATGAATGTCACGGAGGATAACAATGTACGTGTACTAAACTAAAACCACTGTGGTGATTATCAATTCAATATAATATGTATATTGCAGTTCAAAATCGTATGCGTAGCTTAATAGAAGCATACAATATATCATTAATATTTCCAAAACAATAAGATTTTCAAACCTTAAGGTTTAAGTAATCAATAAGCTGGAGGGTTAAATAGCAATTTAATTAAACTTGATTGACCAGTTATGAAAGATTTTAAACTTTAAAGATTAAATTGCAATTTTTCCCAAACTTTAGTGGTCAATTTATTATAATCTCAAATTTTAGGGACTAAATTAGAAAATTTTCAAACTTTATGGACTAAATCGTAAAATCCAAAACTTTAAAAGCCCAACTTAAGTGATTACACAACTTTAGGGACTGATTTTGTAAATGCAGAAGTTTTAAGGACCAACTTTAAAAGATTTTATAACTTTAGGTTTTAAACATTATTTAAAACAAACTAGAAATAACCATATTTTTCGTAAATTGTAAATCAGTCCTATTAGACTTCTAATTTCCGACAGAGATCCTTAGCTCAAATCAGATTTCGTCTAGGGTTTTCTTCAACCCTAACCTCCACCCCTCAATGCGGAAGATGCGGTCGCCGCTTCCGGCGGGTTGTCTTCAACCCTAACCTCCGCCTCTCAATGCAGAAGATGCGGCCGCTGCTTCGGCGATCCCCGCCTATAGCACCATCTTCGGCGCTGCATCCAAGAACGCAGCATCTTGCGCAACGACGCTGGAACTGGCTGCGAGCAGCACGAACGGCAGAGATGCATGCTGTCGCGAAGCCCCATCTTCTATCAGCATCCATCACCAAACGATTTCATCCATATTTTCAACATATCAACAACGAAATTCAACCACCATACAAAAACCCAAAATTCAAAATATTCATGTCCATACACAATAACAATCGATTTCAAAACCAAATTCTCAAAATCAGTTTACATATCCTATTCCAATATGCGTGCTGTATCCATAACTAGCGTATTCATACAGAAACCATACAGAGTTTTATCTCTCAATTTTGATTCAAAAATTATATACACAGGCATGGATACAGATTGTAAGAATAAATTGCTTTAATCTTGTATACGTATGAAGATCTGATAATTCAACATGATATTTGTCTGATTTATTCATTCATAGAACTAGTTATTATAGTCCAACCTCGCTTTGATACCACATGTAAACTATAATCTTAATATGAAACATATAAATTTAAACATGATTCTATTCAGAACCTTGACCATAAAATTAATTACTGTAAATCATAAAACATACCCGAATCTATAGCAATAATGTGGAAATTTATGAGATCCTGTCACAACTTTAATTGAATCTCGAACAAAAATTGATCTGAAATTCGCCGTAGTTTTGTTTCATAAGTTGAACCCTAATGATGGAATTTGAGTTCAATATATATAGATAGAGAGAGGGACCGAATTTTCTATCGTCTTTTAATTTCAACCGTCTATCAAAGTTGTAGTATTAATAGGAAATACTTCTAATTAAACCAGGTTTCTATTAATTCAACAGTTTACCTAATTAAACCGGGATATGTAATATGGACCACATAATGAGAAGAAATTAATTTCTAACAATGTCTTCATTTTTTGTAAAGACTAAATACTAACATCCTTTTTTTAAAAAAAAAAAAAAACTGCTTCCATTCTGAAAATTATTTTTTTATTTTTCGTACACTTTTATTTATTTAATTCACCAGAAATTGTATTTCATTTTTACTATAATAATTTTAGAATCATTTTTTATGGGTTAAAATACTTTTAATATTTAAAGCTTCGAAATAAGTTATAGTATAATAAATATAATTAACAGTGATTAATCTATTTTTGTTTGAAATTAATAATTCTAAATTAAAAAATATTATTGCTATAATGTTTTAGATCTTGTGTATATTTATTCTTTTATGTAAAAAAAAAAATAATTTTATATAAAAATTAGTTAAAAAACCTAGAATTAAAAAGTATTGTTGATCTTAATTCCCATTGGATAATTTTTTATTTATTTTTATAATTTTATTTAATCCACTGGGTCGACCCCTTAACCCTTTCCTTTTTTCGTGTCGATGTCTGAGCCGATTTTTAAAACATTGCATATAAACATATAATTATAATATAATTATCACATACTTTGGAATATAAGCATTTATTACATTATTGTATAAAAAACCAATTGAATTTATAGCTAAGTCAAACTTTTCATGCCATTTCTTAGGTGTTTACTTTATACCTTAAAATGACTTTGCAAGTTTGCGAACTTCATGTTCATTTTTCGAGTAATACAAACCATTCTGATTGTTCCATATAAACTTTCTCTTTGAGGTCTCCATTTAAGAATGCCATCTTAACACCCATTTGATGAACATATAAGTCATTTATAGAAGTCAATGCGAATAATATCCTAATGAATGTTATTCTTACAACAAGTGCGTAAGTATCAAAATAATCGATTTCTTCTTTTTGTCGATATCTCTTTGCCACAAGTCTAGCTTTGAAAGTATTTAGAGTACCATCCAAATTGTACTTTCTTCCAAACACTCATTTGCATCCAATAGGTTTAGACCTATTTGGTAAATCGACAAGTTCTCATGTATTGTTTGATAAAATTGAATTATCTCTTATGGCATCTTTCCAAAAGAGACTATCTCAAGAAATCTAGCTTCATTATAAGTTTGAGGACCGGTTTCCACTTGTATAACAAAAGGTGTTGTTCATACAACGTTCTTCTCATTTCCTTCTACTAAGTAAAAAGAGAAGAGTTGAGAGTTTATTTCATCCGAACCAAGTGACTTTCCAACTCGAATTCTTTTGCTTCTTCGGGGTTCACGGGTCCTCAATATCTTTGCTAGACGTTTCATCTTGTGTTCCTCTAGAGCTAGGTAACCTTTCTTGTGTTTCCCTTAAATCATCACCTAAAGATAATGAATTCTACATCATCTGATTCAATTATCACATTGATTTTCAAGTTTAGCAATCTATCTGATTTGTTATTAGTAGCATATCCTATAAATATACATTTGATCCCTCTAAGATCTAATTTTATTCTTTTTGGATCCGTGTTCTTGCAATATGCAAGATACCCCCACATTTTGAAATAACCAATGTTAGGTTCACGTCCTTTCGATAGTTTCTATGGAGAGACCTTTGTAACCTTTGAAGGAATCCTATTTAGTATTCTACAAGCACTTAATTGTGCTTCACCCCAAGAATTAAATGACAAATTAGCATGATTAATCATAGAATTTATTATGTCAACTAATGTTCTATTTTTCTTTTTAGCCAAACCATTTTTTTCAGGACTCCTAGATGAAGAACATTGATGTACTGTGCCCTGTTGTTCAATAAAATGTTGAATTCATTAGAAAAATATTCACTACATCTGTCACTTCTGAGTCATAGGATTTTCTACATTTTTGTATGCCTTAAACATATTAAATGCATCACATTTATATTTCATTAAATATAAATAGGTGTATCTAGACTAGTCATCTATGAAAGTAATGAAATATCTATTACCTTCTCGAGTTAAGATACTATTTAATTTCCATATGTTCGAATGAATTAATTCTAAAATGTTAGAAGACATATTCACACTTTTATAAGGCTTCTTTGTCATTTTGGATTCTAAACAAATTTTACATTTATGTGCATCTTGTGTGTCATATGAAATCAAGTTGTTTTTAAACATACAATTCGTTGTGCTTATACCTATATGACCAAATCTAGCATGCCATAAAGTAAATAAATGAAGAGAGTAAACAGAATTCAAAGTTTTACTCATATCATTCTCAACAATACATAGTTTAAACATTCCCTTACAAGAGTGTCCCTTTCTAAATAAGTTCCCATTTTCTGGATAGTACAAATTTTTCGAACTCAAACACACATTGGCTTGCTTAACAAATCTCCACTTACTAAATTCCTATTCATGTCGGGACATGCAGTACATTGGTTAGGGTAACCTTATTTCTAGAAGTGAAGATAATATCAATATTTCCTTTCCCAACGACTTTAAAGAGTCCTTCATTACCCATTTGTATCTCTTGACCATCTTCTATCTTATTGTAAGTTCAGAATATCAATCTATCATATGATATGTGTATTGTAGCACAAGTATCATACCACCAACCAGGAATATTCCATTGAATAGCATTCACATCGCTTATTGTAGCGACTATGTTATCCTCTTTCATGAAATTTATTTTTCCATCTTTATTCTTTTGTTTTTTATGTTGGAAATCCTTTGCATAGTGTTCAGGCTTTCTTTAAACAAGCAATTACCTTTGGGCTTCTTTTTGAACCTTTTGTTTTCCCCACTCAAAACTTTATGCTCAAGTTTTTGTTGGAAGGCTCAGTCTTTTCAATAGCATTTGCTTTTGAAGTACCTTCATAATAGTTATCATTCTTATCTCTTGCTCTTGATTCTTCCTCAATTCTCAAATATTTTTAAAATTGTTCCAAGGAGAAGTCCTTGGAACTATGAAGAATCTTCTTCTGACAACCTTTCCCGGTGCTTGGTAATTTTTCTATTATAGTTCCCGTTTGAAATGATTTCGGAAGATCAATTTTGAGCGCCTTAAGTTTATTTACAAGTACTTGAAGTTCGTGCACTTCTATGGGAATAGGGGAATGTTATCAATATATTCCAAATCAAAATACTAAGAGATAAAGAGATTTTTTAGTACCTTCCTCGTCGACTTTGTACTTGTTCTCTAATGCATCCCAAATTTCTTTAAAGATTTTGTATTTGTATAAAGATCATAGAGATGATCCGAAAGTGCATTCAAAATGAGACCTCAACATATTAATTCATCTTTTTCTCGCTTCTTTTGTTTAACCCTTGTTTGTTCCCTGTCTTATTCAGTTGGTTCTGGAAGTGCAGCCAATTCCAGATCAAGGATGTAGAAAATCTTTAATGTCTTTAGAAGGAACTTGATCTTGTCTTGCTACCTTGTAGAGTTTGTTCCATCGAAGCAGTCCAATCTTACCAAATCTTGATTCATGAGTTTGATAGTTGCTGTCGTAGTTTTGTTCTCCATTGGTAAAATATCGTATGAGATTGTTGATATATATATATAATATGGAGAAACAAGAGAGGACAAACTAAAATTTGATGCAAGACAAAAGAAGAAAATCGGATCAAAATGAACAAAAAGTTTGACCAAGTAATCATTATCCTCAAACAATATTTGCCTCCTCTCAGTAATTGATGATGCTTAAAGACTACTTGACAAATAATTTATTGAATTTAATCAAGCCAACAAAGGTAGAAGAAAACTCAAGCACTCACAAGAACACAAAAGTGAGTTTTGTATGTATTTAAACAAAGTTTTGATTTGGAATGATCTTGATGAATTAGTATTTTTGTATTGAAATCCATCTCCAATTTAAAGATTTCAAAACACCTTTAAAAAGTGGTGCAATTTACTCCATGAAAAGTCATGATTTTTCATGAAAAGATTTGAGAAAATCAAATTATTAACTTCCCAGGGTCAAAACGGACCCGTTGTGATCGCAAGGTTATAGCACTTGCAATCGTAACGCTATACGATTTCACAATCTGCACTAATTTAGTCATCCCTTATGATCGCAACCTTTTTTGCCCTTGCGATCACAAGGTAATAAATAATATATTTTTGTTTTGTTTTTAATATCAATCTTCTTTCATAAACTTCAACAATCCAAAAAACTTCTAACGCTTCTTTAAACAAATATGAATTTCCAACACCTTCACCTAAAACAATTTTCTTTAAATTCCTCACACAGTTCTGCAGTTATGAACTTTGTAATTCGAAATGCTAGATATTAGTTCAGTATCTCTTGAAGTCCTTTTTGGTCTGGATCATGGACCTATTTTAACACTTAACATTTGTAAAAGTGGGGAAATACTACTTTATGTGATGCTAATAACTAGGAAAAATGGAGAGCAGATTTGCGTCTCCTAATTCATTGTAGTAAGTAAATTTCTACCTTGTCACTTTAAGTGAATTGCAAGGAGCTACTCTTATCATCATGGGTGATTAATTTACAATTTTAGGTTAGCAGCAACTTAGTTAGATAGCTTGCTGAGGATGATAAGAAGTTGAAGAAGAAAACAATGAAGCCAAAACCAAAGATTCCATGAGAAGCCTAACTGCCCAAGAAAAATATTAAAATTTGTGATTCCATCTTAAAAGATCAACCTTGTTAAGAATAGTATAAACCCTTACATGTTGTTATATGTTTCGTTATTCAACCAAAGCGATATTTATCACTTAACATGCATTGCAAGATGGTTACATGAGCAAATCAATCTTAAAATTTACATATTCATTAATGAGCCCTGATACTATATTAAGACTTAATGTTTTATATTGAAAAGTCACATTTATTAAGAGGAGTAACAAAAACCGTTTTAGTTGATAAATTTTTACATCTTTATTCAATGTAAGATTTTATTACTTTACATGCTCTTCAAGATGATGACTCATTTGAGCAAATCAATATTAAAATCTGTTTGCTCGTTTTTTGAGTCTTAATCAGATCGAATTATTTGTTGAAGCTTAATAAACTATGTTACCATGTTAAGATTTAGTGTTCTATCTTAAAAACTCGGCGTTGTTAAAAGGAGTAGTTCAAGCATTATATTAGGCTCTGTTCGGTAACAATGTAACAATTATAAATTGGTTACTTTTGTTTTTAAGGTAAAATATGTGGTTGAAAAGTGGAGAGAGAAAATGTGAGTGATTAAAAAGTGCTTTAAAAAATTATGTTGTTTATAAATTGATTTATAAATTGTAATGATTAATGTGTTACAGAACAGAGGTCAAAGGCTTAGTCTATGCTGCAATATTCAACTGATGTTAGATTTATCCCTTAACAAAAGTACATCCGAAGCAAATTTCTGATGATTCATAGACAAGTAAAATGGCAAGTCTAGATGGCCACTTCAGTCTCCTCGATACACGTCAGCTCTCCTTCAACAACCTGAAATCGCAGAATAGGTGTAATTTTGTTATTCTCTATGGAGAGTGAGAAGGTTGTTGAAAGACTGAAAAAAGTAGGTAAACATGATACACGAGGTTACTCAAATAGCAAAGGATGTCCATTATAAGGAGCTTAAGCTTCCAAAACATCAAGAATGCCCAAAATGTTTGTTTGTATTGCTACAAGCTTGTTGGACTTGAAGCATTTGGCCAATAAATTATTAATTTAAGTTAATGGGTCCAACCCATGTCAATTATTATTAAAAGGGGAAAGACTGTGTTGTAATTAAACCAAAACTTGCCTAATCTAATCAATTCAAAGGGCACCAATATTTGACTTTCTGGCTATTTTGAGAAAAACAGTAAAAATAGAGAGATAGAGGCAACCAATTGGCCCCCATTAAATTTTTAATGTATTTTTCTCTTTCCAATTTTTAACCTCACATTATCTAATAAAATAATATTATCCGTAAACACAAAATTCTTCATTATTTTTTAATCACACATTCTTCAAAAATACTATAACAAGGACTTAATTGGATTTCTTCTTCTTCATTCTTTGTTTAGGTGCTCTCTCTCTCTCTCTCATTGTTGTTTTTTGGGTTTCATCTATTGATTAATTAGATCATGAATATTTTGGTTTACAAAATTATATTTTGAAGGTATGTAATGTTTTTATGTTGATTTAGGGTAAAAATTTAGAGACAAAAAATATTTAATTTCTATTATTTGATGATAGTGGAATTTTTTCATTTGCCGCGTTGATTATCCTTCTCATTGGAGGGTTTTACTGCGTTAAATAATTATTGGTGTTACCACATTGTTATTTATTTTTTCGATAATTTATTGCTTTGGATTGACTTGATTGGCTTGTTAGAATTCCTATTTTGATCATCCAGTGTATGGAGAAATACTTTATATTGCTATTTGTGTTCATATCTAATTTATTTCTCAACGGTGATGTTAGAGCATAGATTGAATTGTGTGGATTAAAATGAAGGATTTGGTTGTTAGTGTTATGGTTAGACTCATTAATCATAATAATTAGGTAACTTGGAAGCCTATAGAGGATGTCTTTTATTGTAAGGATTTGCATGACCCTATTGAGGGTGATGATGCTAAACCTGATGACATGTCAGACAATGATTTGTATAAACAGAATATAAAGACTCTCGAAACTATAAGACAATTGGTGGATAAAAGTGTATTCACCGTATGGCATATGAGACTGATACACATAAATTGTGGATGTTATTGGATGTTATTTTTGAGAAGAAGATTGTATCCAGAAAGTTACTTTTTAGTAGAGAGTTGGTCAACGCGAAATAAAAAGACATCATGAGTGTGATGGAGCAGTTGAACAATTTTCAGAATGTTATAAATTAGTTGGAGAATATGGGTATGGATTTTCAAGATGAATTGTAGGTTTTGTTTAGACTATGGATTTTGTGAAACACAGTATACAGAATGAGAAAACAAGAAGAAGGTCTTCAGATATACGCACAGTGTTAGATCATACACAAGCTCTTATGATATAGGACAGAGGGAAAAACAAGAATAGATGGTAAAAGGTCTGAACAAGTCTAGAGGTTGATCAAAATCAAAAGACAAAAAGTTGATTTGTTACCATTGTGACAATGTGGGTCATATTAAAAAGAAAATATCATATTTGATTGAGAGAGAAAAATGAGGGTAGCAATTAGAAGAAGGAAGCTGAGGTTACTTGATAAGTGCTTTATTAGCATGTATTTAATTCACTTATTATCTTATTTTGTTATTGGTTTGATCCTATTGAAGCATCGTTTAATGCATTTCACTTATTGTGCTATGTAAGGTCAAAATGAAGAAAAAGAAAGGAAACATGACCAAAGAAATACAAAAAAATCAAGAAGTGAGGTTCAAGGGCATATTCAAAGAGCTCCAAATCAATAATGGCATGTGGGAAGAAGATTAGATGCAAAAATTATGGTCAAAGAAGGTTTGGAATGAAGTTGGAAACAAAAACCCGCAAGGATTGTGATCATGAATTTTAGTCATAGATTGAAGCTCAAGTTTGTCATAGAAGACTTTCGAATTTGGGAAGATCTATTTCAAAAATAATTTTATACATTTGAGTTTTCTTTCCAACGCAACTTGAATCACCACAATCGGACTTCGGGAGAGAAAGTTATGACCAAAACATCGAGCACAGACGCTTCTCGGCAGAAATACACTGCCGTAAATTATAAAGTTACGGCCGTAACTTCCAAATTCCGAAAATTTTAAGTAGCTAACTTACGGCCGTGATAAGGAAAGTTACGACCGTAACTTGCTCTCCAAGGAATTTCCTTATCTGATTCAAGGTCTATCTTTGATATATCTTTAGGGTAAAGTTAGGGCACGATTTTGAGAGTATTAAAGGAGGAAAATCACCACAAAAAGGAGGCTGGACATTGAAGAAAATTGAGAGCAAAATATAGAGCATTCTTGAGGGATTTTCAAGCCAAAGAACATCAACAACAATGGAATTCATGAAACAATTTGAAGAATCTACCACAACCATGCTAGGCTAAATTTCATATCTTGTTCAAATGAGAAGTTGTGTTAACTCAATTATGTTATTTTCTTTTCCTACAAATTAGTAGCGTGAATTCATTCCACTATTTCAATTGTTGGATTATTATGTTTTGAATGTTCATTGAGTTTATTTGATTAATAATTTAATTTGGCCAATTGATTATTGATCTTTGGATTCATGAATATGCTATGTTTAGATTTTTGATCCATAATTGTCATTGAATCTTTACTTTAGTAGCAAATAAATCTCGTGCAGGTTTAGTAATGACTCAATTTGGATTGATTAATTCGAGCTTGTGAAATTAACGATCCAATTCAATCTATTCTTCTAGATTTTAATACTAGTCGTGTATTAAATCCTAAGAACTTATTTAGGATTGTCCGTGGATAGAATTGGTTCGAAGAACTTGTTTTGAATCAATATACATAAGGAAGAATTTAGATAATCAGAGCTTGTTGATTATTTATGATTGATAATTGAATTAGGGATAGAAACACGTTACAAGGAAAGGTATAACATTAATTGAAGGCACAACCGAACCCGAGAACAAGATTTCTTCTCATATTATTTCTCTAGTCATATTGAATTGTTTATTTTTATGCATATTTTTTATTCAAGCAAATTCAAACAACAAACCCCCCCCCCATTCCATTTTAATTGATCGAACAACTAAAATTAGTTTTCGTTCCTCGTGGGATCGACCCTTAATTGCGACACGCATCAAATTTTTGTACAATTGATAATTCTATCAATAATGATGTACTGTCTTATATAGGTAATAATTGCTTGTAAGCGGGTGATCCAAGTTCATAGTGGATTGTTGATAGTTGTGCTTCCTATCATGTTTGTTTGAATGTGGACTTGTTTGCTAATTACACAACTGGTGATTTTGGTTTTTCAAGGATGGAAAATACAGCTAATTTAAAATTGTTAGGATTGGTGTCATTTAATTGCAAACAAAACTTGGTTGCTCATTGATGTTGAAGGATGTGTGGCATATTAATGATATGCGGCTTGATCTAATTTCAGTTGTAGATCTTGACAGACAGGGTTATTATATCAACTTCGATGATTTGAATTGGAAATTACCAAAAGGTAATTTGATTGGTGTTAGAGAAAATACTTGTTGCATGCTCTACAAGACTATACAAAAACTTGTAAAAATGATCTAAATATAGTTGAAGATTCTTTTCCTAATTTATGGCACAATAGGCTCGATCACTTGAGTCAAAATAGTTTGCAGGTTTTGGCTAAGAAGACAATTATTCCCTTAGCCAAGGTACTGATAGGGTGCATAATTGTTGTTTTATTAGTGATTCTTCTTCTTAATTCAATGACTTTAAATGCTTAAACTTTGAATGTTAATCATATTTTATGTTTTGTGAATTAGGTGGGGAATTGAGATCAACTTGACTCAAATATCACAAATTAGGAAGAAGAAATTTGGAATTTAAAATCACACAATCAGAGGAGCACTTAACATAAGGCGTGGGCATGCCTTATTGTTGTAGAAGTCAGTTGTCTCAAATTATTAAGGGGCTTTACACAGTTTTGGTTGATGAAATTAAAAGGCCAGCAACATAATTCAATTGGAGGAGACTTGGGTCAAAAAGTGGAAAAACTTTGACCCAAGAGTGGATTAAAGGAATATGTTAAATTGGAAGAAAGAAAATTTGACATATATGTGTAAGGAAACAATGCACCACAAAAGAAATGAATTATAATTGGATGTAACGACCCGGGTCCCACTTAACGGGCTGTCCCCGCCGTTAGATGACGGCGTACTGTCCCCACTGTACCATCACGAGTCTTTTCAGCATGCTTTATCCTCACTCGCACGCTCCCCGAGAAAACTTCCCAGGAGGTCACCCATCCCAGAATTTCTCCAAGCCAAGCACGCTTAACTGTGGAGTTTCTAACGATGAACTTCCGGAAAAGAAGGTGCACCTTGTTTTTCGGAAGTCCATCGTTAGAAACTTCAAAGTTAAGCGTGCTTGGCTTGGAGAAATTCTGGGATGGGTGACCTCCTGGGAAGTTTTCTCGGGGAGCGTGCGAGTGAGGACAAAGCATGCTGAAAAGACTCGTGTTGGTACGGTGGGGACAGTACGTCATCATCTAATGGCCGGGACAACCCGTTAAGTGGGACCCGGGTCGTCACAAATGGTATCAGAGCCGGCCGCCAGCCGGAAATCGGGAACTAAGTGCTACGCCATAGGGCGGGAGCCACCTCTAGAATCCCAACGCCTGGCAACCCATCTTCAGATGGGTGAAGCGCGACGAGGACGTCGCGAGTCTAACGGGGGTGATTGTAACACCCAAGGACAAGAAAGCTTAAAAGATATGATAAGTACTACTCATACCAACAAGGTGCACCTTCTTTTTCGGAAGTCCATCATTAGAAACTTCAAAGTTAAGCGTGCTTGGCTTGGAGAAATTCTGGGATGGGTGACCTCCTGGGAAGTTTTCTCGGGGAGCGTGCGAGTGAGGACAAAGCATGATGAAAAGACTCGTGTTGGTACGGTGGGGACAGTACGTCATCATCTAACGGCCGGGACAGCCCGTTAAGTGGGACCCGGGTTCGGAAGTCCATCGTTAGAAACTCCACAGTTAAGCGTGCTTGGCTTGGAGAAATTCTGGGATGGGTGACTTCTTGGGAAGTTTTCTCGGGGAGCGTGCGAGTGAGGATAAAGCATGCTGAAAAGACTCGTGATGGTACAGTGGGGACAGTACGCCGTCATCTAACGGCGGGGACAGCCCGTTAAGTGGGACCCGGGTCGTTACATTGGAAGACTTAATTAAGGAAATTCTGGGAGAAAAAGGAACACAACTCACGTAAAAAAGGGAGAAAAAGGAAGGAAGTGGAAAAGAAAAAGAGGATTGGCTGGGAAGAAAACAATTGCTGGGACAGTTCACGTGGAGAAAAAAGAAAAGCGAAGAAGGAGGAGACTTGGAAAAAAAAGACAGAGGCTGCAACACGTTTGGAACAAAAAGAGGAGCTGGGGACACACGTCTTCATCAATTTTTCTAGAGTTTGATTTCATTTTTATTTTTTTGCTTTTAGTTTTTATTTTCCAAATGTTTATGGATAGCTAAATTTATTATTCCAGTTCAAGGTTATTCGAAGTTTTGATTCACTAAGAGTTGTGAGATCTAATTAAATTTAATTGTTCCTTTAATTGTTCTCTATTTATATGTCTTTTGCTTATGAATTGAAATTGTTATTTTGATCGATTAATTCAAAGTGCATGATGTTTTAATTGTCTAAATGATACTTGGTCAATTAGGAATCTAAATCTGTAATTGTTTAGGTTTTCTAATATAAGTGACAAATAACATAGTTAATTATAGATTGATTTTTGACTCATGTTATGAAGACATATAAACTAATTTAAATGAATCACGCGTGTGAATTTGTTGGTTAGAATTTGTCGTCTATTTAGAAATTAATGCTATTGGCAAATTAAATCCTACGATCGTATCTAGGATTGTTTATTGATTAGAGAAATAATCAACGAGCGTCTCTTGATTATCGATAAAGTAAGGAGAGATATATTGTTAGATCGTATCAATGACCATAACCAATTTAGAGAATGATTTAAGGATTTTATTCTTGCATCCATTATCAATTTCGTGAATCAATACTGAGATTATACCTTGGGTTGGATATTTGTTTAATTTGATATTTCCAAAATTCTTAATTTCGCACTCATTTATTTATAATTTGATTTCACATTCAAAAATTCAAAATCCCCCCTTTGTTTTTTTTAATTCATTGCTTTTAATTTTTTCGAGGAATTAAATCTACCCAATCTCTGTGTATTTGACCTTGCTCACCACTAATACAATTTATTTTTATAAGAGCAAGAAAACATTATTATTTGTTGGATTCAACACCATCAGGTACGTCTCTAAATTGATGTTATAATTATTTATATGGTAAATAGTAGATAGTTTCTTTTAATAGCTCAATTAAAAGAAAATAAAAGGTCATGTTCTCTTTACTGTTTTGAGGTCGTTTTCTGTTTTTATTTTCGAAAACACTAAAAACGCGTTCTCTTTACCATTTTCGAAAAAACATTTTGGAAAAAAAAAAAAAAATTGTATACAAAACGTAAAATGCCCAAAACCTCATTTTGAGCATTTTAAGTGTATTTCAACAAAAAATGATCAAAATGCAGAAAACGCGTTTTGAGATTTTTTTTTTGGAGAGAATTATTTTAGTATGGAACTAAGCCTAAATAAAGTTTTTTTTTTTTTTTTTTTTTTTTTTTTTTTTTGGAGAATTATCCTAACTTGGAACTAATCATAAAATAAAGTTTTATTGAATTCAATATCAACATTATAAAAAAAATTAAGTGGGAATTCTTGTTATTATATTTTAAAAAATGCCTTGATAAATGGACTTTGGTGGTTTTGAAAGAACTTGCATTTCTAGATTTTAATAAAACTAGAGCTTCTTCAAATTACGAACCTGACCGTTAGACTCTTAGTGCTCACATTAGTATATTGCAGTTAACCATGTTTTCAATGTATTATGAAAGGAAATTTGAGTTTGAACCAGTGTATTCTGTAAGTAAATTAATTTAAAATAGTTTAAGTAGTATTCTGCAAAATTTCAAACAGAACATGTTTTTTAGCTTTTCAGTTTCAAAAACAGTTTTTAGAAATGACAAACCAAACGCATTTTCAGCAAATTTGAAAATAAAAATAAGAATAGGAAATATAAAATATTTTCGAAAATGAAAATACAAAATAAAATACAAACATAACGCCATATAATATTTTAGAACTTGTGCATTCTAATATATGCTCTCCTAGTGATATAGCTTCTTTAGATGAATTCGATCCGAAAACAATTAGATCCAATTTGTTATAATAATATAATATATTTTATCGTAAAATTTGTTGCATGTGATTCTCATATTTGGTCCATTTATTGCCCTAGTTACATGTTGTCAAGTTGTTGATGCAAAGTTTGAATACCTTGTGAAAGGTGAAGAGTATCGGCACAATAAAGCTGTGTTTTATTGATTTTTATTTGTTTGGAAAATGTCATTTCAAAGAAAATATTTTTTTTAGTAAAGTGTTTGATTGAAACATCCGGAAAATACATATTTTCCGGGTACAAGCCTTTTGTTGCACAAATGAGACTATTTTTCAAGCAAATATTTTTCCACCATTTTTTAAGAGAAACATTTCTCACTTACATGAAAAAAGGAAAATATTTGCATTTTTATTTTCCATCTTCAATCAAACATACCCTAAATTCACGGGCGGACCGAGGGTGAGGCCTCCTGGGGCACGTTCCCCAGTAAAAATCTGATTTTTTTTTTCTCTTCTGGTAGGTAATTTTTTTGTTTTAATTTTCAAACTTGATTTATTAAGATATAAATATAATAGTGCACATTTACAGTGCACTCAGGACTCAGCACTTTGAAGATGATACATTACATATAATTTCTTTTCTTTTTATTTTATAAAAATAGTGCACCAATGGAAGTGGAGTCATGGGCAGTGGGGGATGTGATTTATGCTAATTATATTATAAGTGTGCAAAGTTAATATAATTATTTATTTGTTTGGGGATTGAATATTTTCAAGTACTTTTTCATTTTTCGATCTCTTCTTACAAAAAAAATGTTTGGGGGCAGTGTGATTTATGCTAATTATATTATAAGTGTGCAAGGTTAATATAATTATTTATTTGTTTGGGGATTGACTATTTTCAAGTATTTTTTCATTTTTCAGTCTATTTTTACAAAAAAAAAAAAAAAAATTTTTGGGGGCGCTGCCCTCGAACCCCCGTACCATCCGTGTGCCCCACTAGTACAAACGCTTTGCGTCCGCCACTGCCTAAATTCATTTTATTTGGTTGGATTCGGATGGCTTTGTGGCATCTTAGAGAGTGTTTGGTAACACTGTAAAAGTTTTTAATTTTATTTTTTTGTTTTCGAGGTAAAATATTTGGTTGAAAAGTGAGAAGAGAAAATTTGGATGGTTAAAAAGTGATTTTGAGAAATTGTATTATTTATAAATTATATTACAGAATTTGCTAAAAAATCAACATAATTTTGAAAATGAGTTTTACTGACTACCAAATTATGCTAAAGCTTCGCATATGCTTTTTTTTTTTGTCATCTAGTAGAACATGCTGAGTAGTGTCCGTTCTTGATCGTATCAATAGGTGATCTTCAAACTCGAATTGACACATAGAATATATCAAGCTTTAGCTTACTTCGCCTCAATTTCACAGTAGCTTTCTTAAGTCAAAACAAGAATCATTGGCAAAATAAAAGACGAATAAAGAATCTCTACTTTTTTAGGAGCTTTTCTGAGTCTTCATATGTAATCCTCACTCCCACCAACCGAAGTTCCGAAACAGTCCAAATGTCGATCAATATAAACCGAATCGTTTAAAAACATGTTCTTAAATAACGGATCATTTATTTTTTCAGCCCCCATTTATTTCATTTTTCGAGGTAAAATTTATGGTTAAAAATTAGAGAGAGAAAATGTGTGTAGTTAAAAAGTGATTTGAGAAATTGTGTTATTTATAAATTGATTTATAAATTATAATGATTGCGTAAAAGATAAGCGTGTAATATAATTCTTCAAATCACTTTTTAATTACATATTTTTCTCTCTACTTTTCAACCACATCTTTTTAACTCGAAAATATAAAAAAATATGTTTATTATAAAACTTTTAACTGATAAAAAAGAAAGGACTTGGCGCCTAGTCTAGTTTAAAAATCATATTTGTTTGATAATTAGTTTATAAATAAATATAAGATTATAAACAATACATTTTTTCAAATCACATCTTAATCTTATATATTTTTTGAAATAACTTTTCAAACCATGTATTTTTCTTCAAATAAATCGCATTCTTTACTTATATATATATATATATATATATATATATATATATTTTTTTTTTTTTAAAACCAAACTCTTATTTAAGAGGTGTTTGGCAAACTTATTTTTTAAAATATTATTTTTTATAATTATTAAAGATCGTAAGGAATCTTTCTTCCCTACAAAGTTAAAAAGATGTGAATGTCTATATGTAAAAAAACATTCCATAACCAAATTCTCCAAACATTCTCAATCAAATCCTCAAAAAATCATCTAATTACCGACCGAAGGTCCCTGCGGAAACAAAAAAGACGGATGTCTGTCTTCAAAATTTCATTATCACGAAAATTTCATCAAAAAACACCAAAATCTCTCCAAAATTCATTATTCTTCTCCAAATTTCTTACAAAAATTTCCACTCTCTCGTTCTACAATCTCTTCTACGATAAAATCCATTCAAATCTAAGCATCAATAGCTTGGTATTTGGTTATGAAATGGCCGAACACCGATTGAAGAAGCATCTGTAACAACGAATGTTTCAGTTCCAGGTTCGATTTCCTGTTGATTTTTAGTTTTTTAATCCCTTTTTTAGTCTTTTAACCGCTATTTTGAGGATGTAATTTTTTTCAATTTGATATTCTAATTGAGACAGGTTCGATTCTTGTTGAATTTCTGAAATTTTAATCCCCTTTTTCGATCTCTGAATGATTCAAAATTCAAATAATCTTGTTTGGGCTCTTTTCATTTGGTGGGTGGAGGTGTTGTTGATTCGAGTGCTTTTGAATCATGAGTGCAAATATCTCTGTACTGCTGTCTGTGATTACAGGCATATATTTGTGAATGTTTTTTTTTTTAAATTTATTTTCATAGCATTTCATTATGGAGGATAGAATTTTTGAGACTTATCAAACTCTATATATTGTGAATTATTGAGGCTTCTCAAACTCCACTTTAGATACAAACGTAGATTATGCTAGAAGAATTCGGGCAAAGGAAGTGAGGGAGACATGAACGAGATGATTATGAGAATTTTTTTTTTTTTTTTTGTCTAGATTGAATTCCTATTGAAGAATAAAAGTAGGGGTGGACGTGGTTCTATTTGGTTTTGATTCCAGAAGAACCAAACAAAACCATAAACCGATGATTTTTTACTAATGGAACCAATTGATTTTTTTAAAGATATGGAACCAAACCGGAACAAAACTGCTCGGCTCTGGACCATTACTTGAATTCTTAAATAATAAATGTAAATTAAAACCCGTTTATATCCGTTTCTTCATTAGAATCCATCTACATCAATACTAAATAGAAAATGAAATTTTTAGTTAATAAAATAAAAATTTAGAAAAAGTAACATGTTATTCCAAGTCAAAGAAGAAGAAACTCGCCTAAAGGAAACTCGTCGACCCGTTGAAACTTAGAGAATCGAACATAAAGACCGTTTAGACTTATAGTTACAGGTTACAATGAAGTTCTGAGCCCCATTCTACCGTAGTACCGTGTGAGTTAGGGATGGATTTGCAACTTGAGTTTGGGTTAACTCTTGAGAATTGATGAATTGAGCCGAGGTTTATATATACATAAATTTTAAAAAATAAACATCTATGCCGTTGATGGTGACTAAGGAGGGCAATGATTGTTGTGTTATAAGAGTGCAAGTAAAGCCGTGTGAATACGTGTCTATAATTGAAAAGAAGAAAAATGAATTAGAATTAGAATTTAGATTTATGATTTAAAATCTTTATCTAATAGGAAATGGGATAAAATGTATGATAAATAATATTTTTGTACATTTCACATTTATAATTTCAGATTTGAATATTTTGGTGAGATGAATATCCACTAATTTGTATATATATATATTGAGTTTGGTTCTTGATTCCGGTTCTGTTCTGGAAAGAGAACCGGAACCAGAACCGAAACCAAATGGTTCTTGATTCTAAGAACCAAACCATTAGTTTTTTTATGTAGAACCGAACCAAACCACTTGATTTTGTTTGGTTCTGGTTCGGTCTGGTCTGATTCGGTTATTTTGTCCACCCCTAAATAAAAGCACTAATTGACTCCTTATTACAGGGAACTTCCTTTGGTTATTATCCAAAAGGATATGAATAAAAGCACTCAATGTTTTTTGGGTTTTTTTATTTATTTTCAAAGGCGCATTTCATTATGGAGGATAGAATTTTTGTGACTTAACAAACTCTATATATTGTGAATTATTGAGGCTTCTCAAACTCCACTTTAGATACACACGTAGATTATGCTAGAAGAATTCGGGTAATGAAAATGAGGGAGACATGAACGAGATGATGATAAGAATTTTTTTGTCTACATTGAATTCCTATTGAAGAATAAAAGCACTCATTGGCTCTTTATTATACGGAACTTCCTTTGGGTATTATCCAAAAGGATAAGAAGATGAATTCCTACTTCATAGATTGATGAACAGTATAGCTAAAACAAACAAGATTTTCATATGGTTTTAATTAATCTAGAGGAGACCTTTAGAATGCAGGGAGAGCTGTAGTAGTTTTTACAAAGAAGGAATCTGTATTAGATATATCAATATTCCGAGGTCTTGTAGGATGAAATGATCAACTTTGAGATCTAGTGGTTATTGTAGCATAGTATTTTCTATCTACTATAGTCTTTCATCAAGAATTAGCCGAATGGAAAGTTTATTGGAGAATGTTATCTGGGAAGAACTCTATATTTTAGTTTGAGGTTAATTAGAGAATGTTATCTGGGAAGAACTCAATATTTCTTGATAATGGGATTGCTATTTGATTAGGAATTTATCTTTTGTTAGCATACTATGTATATGTACAAAACATTGTTACCTTTTCTTAGGCTAAGTAAGTGTGTTCAATGTCTATCCTTATGTCATGCCCTACGGTCGGATCCCACCGCGGTATACTAGTTATATACATTTCTCAAAATTACCTCATCGAAGGACGTTTTCTCCCCCACTGAGGCAAAAAGGCTTTTGTTGAAATCTCTTAATTATAGTAATTGATTATGATCAATGTGTAAATATAGGTTTTCCTTATTTTGTCTAGATTTGATTGTAGGAGATTTATTTTCCTTTTTTAGACCCATTCTTGTAACTTATATATTGTAAGTATTGATTCAATCAATATATGAAAAATCCATTCTTTCATCACATTCTTTCATCATGGTATCAGAGCCATGACGGAAACATCCACCAAAAGCTCCGTCTTGACAGAAGATACCGAAGCAGAGGTGATTTCCATCATGTCTTCAACCGAAAATTCATCCTTCCCACTCACAATAGAAAGACTTGATGGCAGAAATTATAGAGAATGGGCTCAATCAATAAAACTTTTGATAGATGGAAAAGGAAAATTGGGTTACCTTACGGGAGACACTAAGGAACCAGTCGATGTTACTTCCCTGCAGAAATGGAAGTCGGATAATTCAATGGTGACTGCATGGCTCGTTAATTCCATGAAACCCACCGTCGGACGGAGCTTTCTGTTCTTACCCACAGCAAAGGACGTATGGGATGCGGTTCGAGAAACCTATTCGGATTCAGAAAATGCCTCTGAAATTTTTGAGATTAAAACAAAACTATGGCAAATGAAACAAGGAGAAAGAGGCGTTACGGATTATTACATGGAGATGAAAAATCTTTGGCAGGAACTGGATCTAAGTATCGAAGAAGACTGGGAGTGCACCGGTGACAGCGTGAAATTCAAAAAAAGGGTTGAAAATGAACGAGTTTTTGAATTCTTGGCTGGGTTGAATCGCGACCTGGATGATGTGCGTGGAAGAATCCTTGCTCGCAAACCTCTTCCAACGACTCGTGAAGTATTCTCAGAAGTCCGGCGAGAAGAGAGCCGTCGGAAAGTGATGCTCAATGGAGTTTCCGGCATGAATCGCGATGGCCCAGAAGCATCGGCCATGGCGTCGAAGGGCTTCACGAAAGGAGCAGATGGGAACTACCTGGATCTGGGCTCAAAGACGATTCCAAGGTTATATGGGCCAGTTAATGGGTCAAATGGTGATAATGGGCTTATATCTGGGTTTGGGTCAGGTGGTTTGAATGGGCCAAGTGACAATAAAAATATGAGTGGTTTACTCGGAAAATTTAATAATGGGCCAGGCCCACAAAGAAAAAGGCCATGGTGCGAACATTGTCGTAAACCCGGACACAAAATTAGTGAATGTTGGGATCTACACGGAAAACCACCGGATTGGAAACCAAAACAAAGTCGGGCTCGTGGATATCAAGCCTCAGTTGAAGATCAAATCAATGGCTCATTTAGTCAACAACAAATGGAGCAGCTCTACAAAATAATGGCCAACCTCCAGAACCCCAGTCAGTCTTCCAACATTGTACCTTCTAGCTCATTGGCCCACAAAGGTATAAATTTAAAGGCCCTTAGTGCAGTTCAAATAAAAACGCCTTGGATTATTGACTCAGGTGCGTCTGACCATATGACGGGTAGTCACTATAATTTTTCATCTTATTTACCTAATGCTGGCAACCAAAAAATTCAAATTGCAGATGGGTCCCTTTCATCTATTGCAGGAAAAGGGACGGTCCAAATTTCTGATGATGTGACCCTAAAATCCGTCCTCCATGTCCCTAGACTATCTTGTAATTTGTTATCTATTAGCCAGTTAACAAAACAATCAAATTGCTCTGCTCATTTTTTTCCTGACTATTGTGTATTTCAGGACCTATCATCGGGGAAGACGATTGTCAGTGCTAAGGAACGTGAGGGACTCTACTATCTTGAAGAGGCGGACACGAGTAGACAAACTCAGATTTCATTTTGCAATTCAGCAATCAACCCTAAAAATAGTGAGCTTATGTTATGGCACATTAGACTAGGTCACCCCAATTTTCAGTATCTACGTATGTTATTTCCTTTTTTTTGTTCCAATAAAAGTGAGGTTGTCTTGCAATGTGAAATTTGTCAACTTGCTAAGCACCAACGTACTACGTTTTCACCATCAACATACCAACCATCTAAACCTTTCTCTATTATACATAGTGATGTATGGGGCCCATCCCGTGTACTTTCTCGAAACCAAAAGAAATGGTTCGTCACATTTATCGATGACCACACAAGGGTCTGTTGGGTCTATCTACTAAAAGAAAAGACCGAAGTTCAAGATGTATTCAAAAATTTCCATTCTTTAATACAAACACAATTTCAAACTCAAATTCAAATCCTTCGTAGTGACAATGGGACAGAATATTTCAACTCTACTCTAGGAGATTATTTGAAGGAAAATGGTATAATCCACCAAAGTTCATGTGTCAATTCCCCACAACAAAATGGTATTGCCGAACGTAAAAATAGACATCTCCTTGAAGTAGCCAGAGCCCTAATGTTCACTACAAAATTGCCCAAAGTATTTTGGGGAGATGCTATCCTTACGTCTGCATATCTAATCAACCGAATGCCTAGTAGAGTTCTCTCGTATAAAACCCCTATTCATGTACTACAAACCTTTTTTCCTAGGGTTCGACTACACTCTTCTCTCCCTCCAAAAGTATTTGGTTGTACTACCTTTGTGCATAATCATTCCCCAGGTCGCAGTAAATTGGACCCTCGTGCTATCAAATGTTTCTTCATTGGGTACTCACCCACACAAAAAGGGTACACATGTTACAATCCAACCACGAAAAGGGTATATACAAGTCTCGATGTCACATTCTTTGAACATGATTCTTACTTCCAAGAAACTTCTCTTCAGGGGGAGAACAAGAGTGAAGATCGTTTCATACACTTCGACATGTTCGAACCCTATCCTAATAGCCCTAGCTCTTCACACTCAGAATTAGGAATGGAAAAGCAAAATGACAAGGAAATACGTGTCTATTCAAGAAGATCAAAATCAAGGGACCAAGAGGACCTCACCTCTAAAGCACTGCCAGAGTCAGATCCGGTAATAGCTCCTACTCCCGTTGAATCATCTAAAGGTAATCCTACTCCTCAAGACATTGGTCTACCTATTGCACTCAGAAAGACACCTCGCTCTTGTACACTTCACCCCATCTCCAAATTTGTGTCTTATAATAATTTGTCAACTGCATTTCACACATTTGTCTCTAAGCTTGATAGTACTGAAATTCCAAAGAATATAGAGGAGGCATTGGCAATTCCAGAATGGAAGAATGCAGTAATGGAAGAACTCAGAGCCTTGAAAGAAAGTGGAACTTGGGAATGGATGGAACTACCAAATGGAAAAAGAACTGTGGGATGTAAATGGGTATTTACAGTGAAGTATAAAGCCGATGGAACCATTGAACGATACAAGGCACGTCTGGTAGCAAAAGGCTTTACACAAACATATGGAATTGACTACACAGAGACATTTGCTCCAGTAGCAAAATTAAACACAGTTCGGGTACTCCTGTCATTGGCAACTAATTTGGACTGGCCTCTTCAGCAACTTGACATAAAAAATGCCTTTCTGAATGGTGATTTGGAAGAAGAAGTGTATATGGAAGCACCACCAGGATTTGGTAATAGTAGGAAAGTCTGTAAGCTAAGAAAATCACTTTATGGCCTCAAGCAGTCTCCGAGAGCTTGGTTTGACAGATTTACTAAAGTGATTAAAGGGCAAGGATATCAACAAGGGCATTCAGACCATACAATGTTCGTCAAGATAGCAGTTAATGGAACCAGAACCATTCTGATTGTATATGTGGACGACATAATCCTCACAGGGGACAATCCGGCAGAAATGGAAAGATTAAAGTCTAGTCTGGCAAAAGAGTTCGAAATAAAAGATCTGGGACATATGAGATATTTCCTGGGAATGGAAATTGCTAGGTCCAGAAAAGGAATCAGTGTCTCTCAGAGAAAGTACATTCTTGATCTCCTAGAAGAAACTGGCATGCTTGGATGTAAACCAAGTGATACCCCAATTGATATGGGGAAAAGATCAGAAAGTGATGGAGAAATCGTTGACAGAGACAGATATCAGAGACTAGTTGGTAAACTCATCTACTTATCACATACTAGACCCGATATTGCATTTGCTGTTAGTGTAGTAAGTCAACACATGCATTCACCAAAGGAAAATCACATGGAAGCAGTATACAAGATCCTCAGATATCTCAAAGGATCTCCTGGAAAAGGGTTGTTTTTTAAGAAAAGTGAAAGCAGGGAAGTATAAGTATTCACAGATGCAGACTGGGCAGGTGCCATTGAGGATAGGAGATCGACAACCGGATACTGTACATTTGTGTGGGGCAACTTAGTAACTTGGAGGAGTAAAAAACAGAATGTAGTAGCCCGCAGTAGTGCTGAGGCTGAATTTAGAGCTATCGCACAAGGAATTTGCGAAGCACTATGGATAAAAAAACTTCTTGAAGAATTACGAGTCACAACAAAACCACCTATTAAGATGTATTGTGACAACAAGGCAGCAATCAACATTTCTCTTAATCCAGTACAGCACGATCGGACTAAACATGTAGAAGTGGACAGACACTTCATAAAAGAAAAGGTAGAGACGGGGGTTATTTGTATGACTTATGTTCCTACCAAGGAACAGACAGCATACATTTTCACTAAAGGGCTTCCACGACAAACATTTGATGATCTTATGTGCAAGTTGGACATGATCGACATCTATGATCCAACTTGAGGGAGAGTGTTGAAATCTCTTAATTATAGTAATTGATTATGATCAATGTGTAAATATAGGTTTTCCTTATTTTGTCTAGATTTGATTGTAGGAGATTTATTTTCCTTTTTTAGACCCATTCTTGTAACTTATATATTGTAAGTATTGATTCAATCAATATATGAAAAATCCATTCTTTCATCACATTCTTTCATCAGCTTTGGATATCTATCTTTAAAAAAAACCTGTCTTCTCAACATCTCATCAAAAATTCTCCAATGATCACCATTTTATTTTTCAAATTTTCTACCTTTGCTCCTCCTAATCTTGCCGATGCCATATTCCTCTAATTTAGCACTCAACTTTCAAAACTTACCCACATAAAACACTGTTCGTTCGGTGGATACGGTGGATTCAGCTGTCGAGAAATTATTCTGGTTCCTAGGTATGTTGTTCTATTCAGACTGATTTATAATCATTCTGCTTCAAATTTTTGGAGTTCAGGAATCGCATATCGTGATAGTGTATTGCAATTTCCTTTATTTTATTATTGCAATTTTCCACTATCGCATTTAATTTAAGTGTTGGTAGCCATTGCACGTTGATACAATCCACTGAAAACCAATATCTTGCATATGGATTTGAACACAGGCTAAGAATTAGACAAGTATTAACAAACAATTTTTTCTTTATTATTGTTGTTGGCTATTTGGCCCTTTCTGGTTACGTGTTTTTCATACATAGACTAAATTGTGAACTTAATTATTGAGTTCTATTCTATTTTATTTGTTTACACAAACTGTTATTTTAAAAGTTACATTGTTAGGATGTGTAGACTTATGATTTTCTATCAAGTTTTGCAGTAAAACGAGATACTATTCTAAATTAAAATAAATTATAAGAATCCTTGGGCACATGATTCTTATCTATGTTGATTATTTATTTCTTACTTTATGTATAAATTTATAATATTAGCCTAAACATACCCAAGTTAACTGCTTCTCTGCCATGATCATTTTTTTTCTAAACTTATGTGGCATTGAATTGAAGGTCAGTTTCCCTTTAGCGCAAATGGTTGTGGTTGTGATTTTAACTGATCTACTTCTTCATCCTTATCTTGAAGCCATTTTTCCATCCCAGCATAAACTTACTCTTATATGTTGTTAATTGAGTAAGAAAAGAACAGATAAAAGCAAAGTGAAATGAGAGCAACGTAGTAGTTTTTTAGGAAAGAGAACTGAATATATTTCTTTATCAGAAACATTACTATTTAAAGCTAATTAATAACAACCCACTAGAATCATGGTCCTAAGATAATGCCATGATCACAACAGAAAATAACAAACAGCAAAAAAAAAAAAAGAAAAAAAAAAGAGAAGTTTGAAACATTCAACTGAGCAATATCAGCAGTCCTAAACACATCTTCTAACAGTCCTCCTTGCTTTAGGAGCTGCAAACACCAAGTTTTGTTCTCAGAAATTCAAACTTGCTAACTTGAAAGTGGCTTGGTGAAAATATCTGCAACCTGATGTTTTGTTTTGCAATAGATAAGAACAATACCTCCATCTTTCTGTACTTCCCTTGAGAAAAATGACTTAATATTAAAATGCTTAGTTTTCCTGTGAAACACAGGATTTTGAGAGATTGCAATGGCAACTTGGTTGTCATTGCAATCTCCATGGGAAAACACCATAACCAAGTGTGAAACAGTAGCCCGAAGTGCTTTTCATATCATCAGTATAACCTCCCCAGTCACTATCTGAGAAGCCAACCAACTTGAACTCTTTGCTCCTTGTAAATTTAATGCTAAAATCACATGTGCCTTTCACATATCTAAACACCCTCTTTGCAGCCTTCAGATGCCATTCGCTTGCACAGTGCATAAATCGAGACAAAATGCTTACAGTGTTCAAAATATAAGGCCGAGTTGCTGTGAGATACATCAAGCAACCAATGAGGCTTCTAAAATATGCTCGATCAATCTTCTCTATTCCATCTTCTTTACAGAGCTTCTCTTTTGAGTTCATTGGAGTGCTCATTTCTTTGCATTCTTCAAGTTTAAACTTCTACAAAATCTCTTTAGCATATTTTTTCTGGCAGATGAAAACTTCATATTCATCCTGTATGATTTCCATTCCAAGAAAAAAGGTCATCAATCTGAGACCTGTCATCTCAAAAAACTCCATCATCTCTTGCTTAAACTTCTCCACAATACTCGTTTTGTTTTGTGTCATGAGAAGATCGTCCACATATAGTGAGATGATAAGAATGTCGGCTCCATTGTGTTTGACATATAATGTTGATTTAGATAAGCTTTTAGCAAATCCCAAGTTCTGCAAGTGTTCATCAATCCTGCTGTATCAAGATCTTAGAGCTTGCTTCAAACCGTAAAGAGCCTTTTTAAGAAGATAGACCTTGTCTTCTTCTCCTTCCTTTACATAGCCTTCCGGTTGGTTGAGAGCCTGATGACGTCAAGTCTAGCTACTGGTGCTAAGGTATCTGCGTAGTCCAAACCAGGTATCTGAGCATATCCTTTGACCACGAGCCTAGCTTTATACTTATTGATTGAGCCATCAACATTAAGCTTGGTTCTATACACCCACTTGACTCTAATTACCTTTCTATTTTGGGGTCGATCAACCAACTCCCATGTTTTATTCTTTTCAACCATGAATAACTCCTCCTTCATTGCAGTAATCCGATTCTGATCGGTCGTGGCTTCTTCATAATTTGTAGGTTCACACACAGCAACATTGCATCTTTGGTAAATATCATAAAGTGTTCTTGTGCCCCTGATAGGTCTATCATCCACCATTTGGTTCATTTCATTCTCCCAATCTTCAATGCTTTCATCTGCTGTTTCCAAAACAGGGTGCTTGAGTTTTGGTTCTTTCGAGGTTGAATCCATCTTCTTAGCATCATCCCCGTTCCATTCTTCATCTTCCATAAAGTGCACATCCCTGCTTATAATAATTTTTCCATTTTGTGGCTGGAAAACTTTATAAGCTTTTGCAATCGAGCTGTAGCCAATAAAGATGCCTAGAAGTGCTCTTTTATCAAATTTGTCTCTTGTGGTCTGTGGAACATGAGTGCAGCACAAACATCCAAATATTTTAAGGAAATTCAAAGATGGTTTATAACCATACCAAACCTCAAAGGGTGTTTTATCCCTCACTGCTCTTGTGGGAAGTCTATTTTGAAAAAAGACAGCAGTTTTTGCGACCTCAGCCCAAAATTGCTTTGGCAAGTTCTTCTCATGTAGCATACATAGCGTCATCTCCAATATAAATCTGTTCTGTCTCTCACTAACTCCATTTTGTTGTGGAGTGTATGGAGTGGTTAATTGATGTTGGATGTCCGTCTCCTCATAAAAACGATTAAATGCTTCGGAGGTGTACTCCTTGCCATTGTCTGATCTAAGAGTCTGAATTCTACGGCCAGATTCGTTTTCAATTCTAACTTAAAAGTTCTAGAAGACTTGAGTCACCTCTGACTTATGCTTTAAAAAGAAAATCCAACACATACGGGTGAAATCATCAATTAATGCAAGATAATAAAGACTACCATTCAGAGAAGGCGTTCTTTGTGGGCCTGCAATGTCAGTATGAATTAATTGCAGCTTCCTTGTTGCTCTCCATGATGCCTTGGGAAATGGTCTCCTGCTTTGCTTTCCAAACTGACATGCTTTGCAGTTTGGAACTTGATCATCAAGTTTTGGAAAATCATTTGCCATCTCCTTGGATTTCATTTGCAGCAACCCCTGATGATGATAGTGCCCGAGCCTTTTGTGCCATAACTCAGTGATATATTCTTTGATTGGGAAAGCAGTTTGCTCTAATAGATTTAGACCAAAGCTTTTCCCTTTCATTTTTACTTTGAAAATATCTTTTCCATCTGCATCTTTAATCAAGCAACGTTTGTCTTTGAACACAACTTTATTGCCCTTTTCAATTAGTTGTCCAACACTTAACAAATTTTGATAAATTTCAGGGACATACAACGCATCAGAAATGAACTTTGTACCTGAACAAGTGGAGATTGCAACTGTTCCTTTTCCTTTCACAGCTATGTACTTGCCATTTCCAACTCGAACCTTTGATGAGTTTGCGTTGCTTATTTCCCTGAATAAATCCTTGTTATATGTCATGTGGTTAGTACACCCTCACTTGATTCGATGCTAAAGAAACATGTAGCGACAAACAAATGATCTTCAACCTCTTGATCAGCAATCTTTGCTTCTTCACCATGTTGTTGATTCCTGTTTTTGCAGATAATAGCTTCATGCCCCATCTAATTACATTTAGTGCACTTAGCATCAGGTCTTTTCCAGCATCAAAATGGAGGATGGCTCTTCCTTCTGCAGTGTTGGCAAGGTGGATAGAATTTCTTCTGATGTTCATGCTTTCCTTTTGCATTGGCAGATACTGCACTTGCCCCATTTCCTTCAAGGTCCTTCTTCTTTTTGTTTTTGGTCATTTTTTCATGCTTGGCTGCTAAAGCTCCTTTAGTTATTGTGTCCTTCCTCATCAATCTTCTTTGTTCTTATGCTTACAATGCATTAAGCAATTCTGCCAAGGAAATTTTTGACAGATCCTTGGTATTCTCCAAGGCAGTGATGGTTGCTTCATATCTTTCAGGGACTGTAACAAGAATTTTTTCTACAATTCTTGAGTTAGTAAATTCAAATTCAAGAAGCCTCACTTTGTTTGTAATACTTAGCATTCTGTTTGAGTAATCTTTGATTGTCTCGGTATCCTTCATTCTTTGAAGTTCAAATTCCCTGATCAAGTTTAGAACTTGCATACCTTTAATCCTTTCATCTCCTTCATATTCCTTCTTGAGATAATCCCATATCTCTTTTGCTGACTTCAACGACATGATGCGAGTGAAGATGGTGGATGAGACTGCAGCAAACAAACAGGCCTTTGCCTTTGATTTCTTTGTCTTCTTTTCTTTATGCCCTCTTACCTGTGCCATGGTGGGATTGTTCGGAAGTGCAGGAATTTCATAGTTTTCTTCCACTGCTTCCCAAAGATCCAAAGCTTCCAAGTATGTCTCCATACGTACTGCCCAAAGCTGGTAGTTGTTTCCATCGAACACCGTCGGAGCAATTGTAGAGAAATTGACTTCGGCTTCCATGACTTGTCAAATTCAAACACAAATCCCTTAAGAAGAATGCTCTGATACCAAATGTTGTTAATTGAGTAAGAAAAGAACAGATAAAAGCAAAGTGAAATGAGAGCAACGTAGTAGTTTTTTAGGAAAGAGAATTGAATATATTTCTTTATCAGAAACATTACTATTTAAAGCTAATTACTAACAACCCACTAGAATCATGGTCCTAAGATTATGCCATGATCACAACAGAAAATAACAAACAGAAAAAAAAAAAAAAAAGGAAATTTGAAACTTTCAATTGAGCAATATCAGCAGTCCTAAGGACATCTTCTAACATTATACACATGATTTCCTTTGTGATAAGTTTTGAATTTTTAACTCAAGTCATTACAAGTTCGTTCATTTAAATTCGGGGTTTTCTGAATTTAGAAGGCATAATTTATTGCTTTTATCTTATGGAAGAGTTCTATATGAGAAATTTCTCAAATATTCTCGTAGATTTTGAGAAAACTTTCACTTTAATAAGTTTTCACAGCACACTTGCGTTTAATTATGCATAAGCAAGTGCTTGTTATCTTATGGAGCATTTTTCCTGAGAAATTTCTTGAAAACCTCACTTGCACCTTAGAAAGTTTTGCCTGCAAACTTTGTCTAATTATACCTTTATCTTCCTTCACAAATTTGGTACTCTAAGTTGGTTACCTGCTATGAATTTTAATTCAAGTCATTACAACATTTTTTCATTTATAATACATTAAGAAAACCATTACTCGTATTATTTAAGTAGGCTTCTTGCAGAATTGTATGTATTGCTGGAATAGCTTATCTCTACAATCAACCAATTACAGATCCTTTTTGTAGCTCCAATCTTTTTATTGAGAATTAGATTATATTAATTTAAGGTTCTTCTCCAAGAGTAAGTCTTAATGTTGTTTCCATTTTTTTGTTACCTCAACGAAGAACCTTATCTTTCCAGTAATTTCATTTACATTGTTGTACATCAAATCCATTTGCCTTATTTCAAATGACAGGAACATATTGAGTGAAAGCTGCTGAAGAACGAATCACAAAACCTTTTTCTATTCTGCTAGCAAACAAACAAGTCCCCAAAGAAGAAGTTTGGAGACAGGTGATTTGCTTCTTTCATTCTTTAGATTCTCTGTGGGAATGTGATGCTAGTTATATTATGGTTGGGCAAAATGATGAAAATAATCGCTCATTTTTATTTACCATGTAATGCTAGTTTTATTTGAGAAAATTATAAACAACTTTCTCTCAACTTTTAGTTGAAGGGGCTATTTTTAGCTTTTGTTCATACGTACTTCTCAAAACTTGAACTTTAATATATCATCAATATTTTTATTATTTTTGTTCATTATTTATTTACTCTATAAATTTTTTGTCAATAATGGTGTAGCTGTAATATGTAGTCATAATGGACTTTGATAGCTGGATTCCTTTGATTGCTCTCGTCTTCACAATCATTTTTTTGTAGTCCAACACGGCTATTTCATATTTATTTGCCATTGAATTTGAAGCCAGAACCTTCAATTGGATTCCACCGCAGGAAAATGGTATAATAGTATACAGAAACCAAAAGAAATGAAGCATTTATTAGGGTGGGCTGGCAGAGCATAGATTTTCTCTCCTCGCACAGCGACACAAACAAAATCCCTTTCTGCTCTCTATTGCTCATTTCCCAGAGACAATGGCAGACAAACCAAGCAGAGGTCTGGTATTTTACGGAGACGGGCTGGCCAGATTCGTCAGCCCGACCCACACCCACCTACATAGTTTTGCTACTCGGGCCTGCTGTGGCTTTTTGGCCCTCCCTCACTCTCCTTCCGGTAAATATATTTGTCCTCTAATATTCCAACTTTGAATGGCCTTCTCTATTTTTTTTTATAGAGGAGATTATGTGCAGGCATGCAATTGAAAAATCTAATGGAATAGTTTAAAGTTATTGTTTTAGTTATAAACTTCACATAATTTGTTGGATGGATGGAAAATATAAATAATTTGGTGCCAACTTTATGCATTTTTTGTGAAGCATAGTGAGAGAAAACAATCACAATCCATAATTTGGTACAATGTACACATAAAGATGACAGATAATCTAACGAAAGTACCCACTATTGCTTTTATTTTGAAGTCCTAAATCGTCTTGTTTAAAACCAGTGGTTGGTGCAGAATCCACATTCAACAGATTGTTTTCGTAACTTCACAGGAACTAATGCATTTGCCTCGTTTTACCTGATTATGTTGTCTCTCATTCGATGCTGCAGTAGGTTCTGCAAGATTAGGAAAATAATTCATGTTTAGTGATCATTCACCCACCCGATGGAGAAGAGGGTGTGGAAATTTGAGTCAAGTGCATATTTTGGGGAAAGCAATCATGTGTGTCAAACTTCAGTGATTCTCATTTCTAATAGTCGAGTGTCAATATCTATGTGACAGCCAAATCTATCCCTTTCTTCCAAATTTATAGACTTTTTAAACAGAACTTGCTTTTATAAAAAAAAAAAAAAACTTGTACAAATATTTTTATAGAAAGAGTTAAAGAATCTTTGCACAAAGGTGGAATAATTCGTTTTTTCATATTTATCTTACTCACAAATCTAAGACAGCTTGATTTCCTTCCAATTGTTAGTTAATTACATTCTTTTTGGCTATAGCACTTAGATTATGGAATCATGGCTATATCTTTTGAGTCTGTTAAAATTTCTTATTTTGTATTTCTTGTCACATCTGTTACATATCTTCTTATTTTTTTGTGTTGACTACATTCTAAATTCTTATTCCTTTTTTTTGTTTTCATTTAACATTTTTGTTCTTATCATTTCATTCTGTGAATTGGGAAGTATTCCCCCCCCCCCCCCCCCCCCCCCCTCTTTTTTGGTTACATGTTAAGAAATCAAGTGATGTATATGTACTTCCATTTGTCATTCTTTGTACTTAATTGGAGGTTAGATGCAGAAAATGAGGATGCAAGAATAACTAGGGAATTTTCTGAGCTTCTAGATGCAAGTGAAGAATATGAAAACATGGTGAGACTGATTCATGCTACTAATTTTCTTCAGTTTTGAATTTTACTTATCAATGTGAACATTAATCTGATGATGATGACACAGATGATAAAAGCTCCTTGTAATGTCTTTCAGGTTGCTAGAAAATTTATTGGCGATAAATCTCAAGAGATGCATGTAGTGTCAACTGTCCCCGAAAGGTAGAATACTTTTGCTCTATCGACACTCTTCAATTTAGTGATGAAGTATTTATATATAACGTGATTATCATCTCTCCAATTTTCAGGTTTATGGGAATGAAAGCAGCTGTAATCACTAATAACTCTAGTTTGAGTTCTGTAGGAAGTAGACTTGGTTTGAACGTGTTGCATTGGAATAAGTTAAATTTGTTGCTTCTAGCCTCTGAATTGCTGAAATTGCTTGGATTTCAAGAAGGAAAGGCTTTAGAGACCAACCAGTTTGATCTGATCTTTATTCATGTTGGAGCTGGTGAAAAAATAAATGATCTCAAAGACGTAGAATTTGTGAACCATTTAGTTGGTGAGCTGATGCACATGGCACAACTGGGAACTGATATTGGTTCTCGAATGCACATGTCTGTAATAATGAGCTACGGGGCTACCCTAGTGGATGACGATTCTGTCTCCATTTCTGATGCTAAAACCAAGAGTAACAACGAACTTTCAATGCTTTTTCCTCGTCAAAGTTACACAATGAAAACAGGGAAGCCTCACAAGAACGTTAGGTAACTGTGGAGTAATGAATATTGCACATTATTATCCACGATTAATGACTCCATCTGATGAATTCTATAACAGGCACCACTCTCCAATGTTATTTGCACAGTGGCAGAATGCTGTTACACGCAAGGATATGGTGGAGGAATTTTCTTTTGGAGATTTTACTGAGGTAAGATTTGGGAATTATTTTGAGGAATTTTTATAATTATATTGTTGTTGAAGTTGTTAACTGCTTCTATAGATATTCAGAGCACATATACCTAACTATTAAGGAGGCACACATGCCAAACTTAGTTGGACACTTGGATGATTTCTAAGCTAGAGGAAAATAAATAAGGTTTTGTCTTAGTTAGGCCAATTTAATGTTTCGAGCCTGAAGTCTAAGAGCCCGTTTGGTAATGGGAAAATTTTAACCTCAACTTTTCAAATTCAATCTTAACCATCAATTCTTAGTCTTTTTTATTTTACAAACTTTTTTAAACCACACATTTATCCAAAAAAAAAAAAAAAAAAACTACAAAACCAAAATTTTTCACATTACCAAACAGGCTCTAAATTAATATAAAAATAATAAACTTGGCCTCTTGATCTTGAGTGTTATTTAAGCCTGCTTTGAGCTTAAGCTCAATGTACTATATTTGGCTTAAATCTTAGTATATTTGCTTATTTTCTGCATTTCCTATTAAAAAATATTAAAAGTTTTATAAAGTAATAAATATTTAGTTTTTAGATAATAATGTATAGTCAATGTCAAAATATCAAATGTTAGCTTTGGAAAAAATTATTCGTCCCATTCGAGCAATTCTTATTCAAAAGATGAACTATGCACAGGGTTTACAAAGAAAAAATAAATTATAGGAGCTCATTATCTAAAAACTAGGTTAAAAATATTGTATGACTAGGTTAGTGTATAAAACTATTATAGACGCATAAATGACAGTAAACATATAATAGTCGGGCTTGAGACAAGCCAACCCTAAGGCTTTAGTTACTTCGCCTAACATTCCCTCCAATTAGTGCTGGTATGTTAGCCAACAATAAGTTGATGACAAAGTCGAGTCAGAATTTTGGTGAAGACATTAGCCACTAGAAGATATGTAGAAATGTAAGAAAGGTGATCACCGACTATCTAAGACATCTCGAATAGAGTGAAATCAACCTTAGTGTGCTTGGTAATTGGTATATTCATAGATTACAAGATTGACTGCAATTTGAATAGTGCTAGTGTTAACATCATGAAGAGGGGTAGAATGAGTCTCAGAATCAGTCAAACGCCTCAAGGAGACTACTTTATCACATAATTTCAGAAGAAGCAGTTGACATGGAACTATATTCAGCATCAGTGGAAGATTTAGAAATGCGATCTTGTTTCTTACACTTCCATGAAATCAAGGCTTCACCTAGAGATATACACAACCTCGTAGTAGGTTGATGTGTATCATGTCCAACCAGTATCACTATAGGCAATAAGTTGAATACATGAACCAATATGAAAGAATAACCTACAAGTACCCTCGAAGATAGTGAATAACACGATGAATGGCATCGACATGGAGATGTTGAGGAGAAGACATAACTAGATGACTTGATAAACTACATATGAGATATCAGGTTGAGTATTGGTGAAGTAGATAAAATTCTCAATCAGTCGCGTATAGAGTAGGATTATCCAAAAGATCCCTTTTAGCATTTCAGTATTTGACATTCACCTTATAGGGATATCAACAAAAATAGAATCCTCCAAACTAGCGAAATTTATAAGATCTTAAATATACTTGTGATGGCTTAAGAAAATGGTATAGGACTGACGTGTAACTCCAGGCCAAGAAGTAGGTGACTTATCTAAGGCTCTGTTCGGCAAGACTGTTGAAATTATAAATTGGCTTATTTATGTTTTTGAGGTAAAATGTGTGATTAAAAAGTGGTTTGAAAAATTGTGTTATTTATAATTGTAATGATTGTTTTAAAGAACAAAGGCTAAGATCCTTATCAAGCCACCGTTAACTCCAGTATTGATAATATAGCCTACATAAATCATGAGGACTATGCTTGTAGTACACTCGTGGATAGGGTGGGCCTGGGTTGATTTGGGTTTGGTTGGAGACCAACCCAAATCCAAACCGACCAAGTCAGTTTGTTTAAAAATCAACCCAGTGAAACCAATCAAAACTTTAAAACCCAAATGAACCCAAACCAACGTTGAGCGGTTTGGGTCGGGTTGGGTTGCGGTCTGGGCTTTTTTTTCTGGACCTTAGATTAAATTAATTGTATGTTTGTATTATTATTTATTTTATTTGGTTAATTTTTGTCCCAGATTTTTGGCTAATTTGTAAGCATTGAATACAAATATGATACTTTCCTTCTAATTTATTTTAAATTCGTTGAAACGATTTCCTACCTTTGACGGTTATAGCCTTCTAGAAAACATATTGGTGGGATTTTGGATTTTTAAAAACAAATTATTGGTAGAATTTAACACAAAATAATTGGCAATAAGATTTTGTACACAAAGGTGGTTTTAGCAGTAGTTGAACTTAGTAAATTGACAAACCACCACTGGTTAAAGTTCTTTCGAGGATTTTTTTTAATAATTAATAGTACGGGTTGGTTTGGATTGGGTTAAATCGGGTTTTCAATTGAAACCGCAACCCAAACCAAACCGATCAAAATGTATATTTTCCAACCCGCAAACCAACCCAATCACCTAAAAAACCAACCCAAACCGGTCGGTTTGGGTTGGGTTGATCGGGTTCGTCAGTTTGGTTTAGTTTTTGCCTAGCCTTACTCGTGGAAGAAAATTGAGTAATTACTGGCTTTGTGCAAAAGAAAAGAAGCGTATTATGAAACTTCTCAAACCAAGCCTAGAAAGTCAGTTTGAGCCCGTATAGAGAATGCATTAGCGTACATACATCACGATGAGATGAAGTAGCCATACCGGAGGGTGGACACAAATATGTCCAATGTTGGCGAAATTTAATAACTGGACTTTATGGGGCTTCGCCCTCGGCAGTGGGAAGCTTCATGTAGATCTCTTCTTTGAATCACCAAATAAGGGCATTTTTAACATCCATATGATGCAATGACAAAATTGAAAAAAAGACATTAGCTAAGATGGTCTAAACCGTGATCATTTGACAAAAGGAGTAGTCTCTCCTCCTGTATAATCATGTTTCTTTGCAATAGCTACGAGTCGAGCTTTGTAGCGGTCTAAAGAATCATCAAAACTAATATTCACAAAGAAAACACTTGAAATAATATTCCAAGTGTGATTCTCCTCAAGTGCTTGAAGCTCCACTTGCATCGTATTTAGCTAGCACTCATGTTCCATAGCTTGTTAGTAATGAGGAAATAGAAATAGAGGACAAAGCAGCTAATAACGATAGGTGGAGGAAAACAATATCAATGAAGAGTCGAAAAGGTTGAGTAGACCGGCGAAGAGGTGTGGAATTAGTAATGGTGTAGGGCCAAGAATTTGATGAGCACAGAGCAATCTAGAGTAGAATCAGACACATGACGATAGCGTCTTTCATATGAAAAACTAGGTTTCCATAATTGTTGGACAAATAAAAAACCTAAGACTTAAGCAAAAAAGATGATAATGGCAGCTCCACATAAGATGGAAAGAAATATTGATCTTCAAAGAAAATCACATTCTTAGAAACACTTATACAATGAGCATGACATCATAACATAAACCTTTTAAATGATAGCATGACCTAGAAAGGCACACTTAATGGATTGAGCGGTAGATTTATGGCATTAATGAGTATGAAGATGTACAAAACAAACATAACTAAATATATGATGATATGGAGGAGAATGACCAAACATTTGTCATATGAACCAAATAGAAAGAGCTTCACACCAAAAAAATGAGGAGGAACAAGGGGATTTAAGTACAAGGGTTCTTACCATATCAAGAAGGCTCCGCTTTTCCTTTTAGTGACTTCGTTTTGTTGCGTGTCGAGGGTCAAGAACGTTGAGAGATGATCATTTTGCTTTTGAAAAAGTCTTGAAACTCGTTAGACATTTATTATCCTCCAGAATCATATCGCAAGACCACAAGGCTTGGTAGAAAATTGATTCTCAAGAAGTGAAAGAAAGTGCTCAAAAGACCCCCCAAAAAGTCTTGGACCAAAAAAATTAACCCAAGTAAAACAACCATATGAAAGTAGCAAAATACTTAAAATGCACATGAAAAATAACATTGCAATCCTCCAAACGTAATTATGAATTATATCAAAACAATATGCTGCAAAAGACATGTTTTAGAAAAGGTAGAAATCTACTTTTGCCAAGTTTGCATATGGTACAATATGGAGCTAAGAAGCACAAAAATTTGTAAACTCATTATGCACCAATATTCAATACATATCCAAGGTAGAGTTTATGAATTTTTAACTCTTTTGAAACTTATGATTATTGACTATAGATTGAAATTATTATTATTATTATTATTATTATAGAAATAGATAACTATTGATATTATCAATACCTAATTGAAAATACTCGACTACGGTATTAATTTAATTGAAAAGTAGTTTTTTTTTTTTTGAAAATACACATCAATAGTAAGTCTTTTAACCCATGAAACTGTGTTAATGGTTGATAAATCTGTTTTTGTTATTGGAATAGATAATGATATTAAATTTCTATTCAAAATGAAAATTCAAAAGTGGGACATTGTTGGAAACTCATTCGATAAAGTTGATGTTCAAAAAAAAAAAAAAAAAAAAAAAAAAAAAAAAAAAAATCCTAATGAAAAAAAAGTTACATCGACGTACTTGTGTCGTTTTGGTTTTGAATTACGTATTCAAATACGTGCTTCTTAGATCCAGTAAATAAGATTCTTTATTGCTTAGTAAACCAGTATTAAACAAAATACAAAGTACATGTTAGTTTAGATGAGAATTGGACGCGCCAACAATGCACGATAAACAGTTCCTTGCTCCCTTTCACTTGAATGGGACAACTGGAGATTATATGGCCTCGCTGCATGCAATAGTTACAGAATTTCTTTAGACAATCCTTTGCAATGTGATCAAACACTAGCTAGCAAGCATGTCTCTACCCCGTTGTGCGGCATATGCCACAATAATAGGTGTATTGTCGTTAGCTTGATGTTCCACGACAACAAGAGTGGCTATTCATTGTTCCTCTCGAATTTCAGTCAAATAAGCATTCAGAGATGGTACAGGATGGCAGTTCATCAGATTAGAATGTGACTTCATAATCTTATTGCAACTTTATCAAGAATTGATTTGTTTTGCTAGTTTCATGCACAGCTTGAATAGTAGAGCTTTATCAAGACATCAACTTAAACAATATATGACTAGGTAGCCTAAATATTTTGAAAACTAGAAATTATTCGTAAGTTGAGAAGCTCTCGTGTGTGAAATTACCATCCCATACTCTAATTGAAAACTCGTAGCCATGTTGTCTTGATTGCAAATCTTTTTTAAGTAATTCCTTATGTCCTCGACAGTTTTATAAGGTCTAAGATTGAGAATAATGTGAGGCTCAACCGAGCTAAGTATCTATGTCATAACTCAAGCATACTTGATTCCCACTTACATAAATCCTATACGTCCTTAAGTGTTAGATTGTTCCCATCAATATGACCCCCTACAACTCTTTTTTATAACAAATATTTGGAACTGAAACTCGAGGAGAATAATTTATTCCGGCCAAACGAACATTGAAGGAATCTAACTTATCAGATGACATATCATAGAGCACAATGGTAGAACCAAGAAAACGAAGATAGTGCACGAAAGTAGGCACAAATTCTGAAACAAAAGCTAAACACGGAGTACATAGTTGTACAAGAGAAAGATGTTCATAAATTAGTCACAATAGTCACATAAGACGAGTAAGATCCCCAATGCACAAGAATTGATCACAGTTCAAAGTTGTAGCTCTGATACCATGTCTAAATATCAAGAGATTTATGGAAACATTGATTTGCCCATTGTAGTAATTGTTAATTAAAAGGAAGTAAACTAACTCTTTTTAAGAAAAAGAGAAATTATATATCTCCTAATATCTAATGTGTAATTCCCTAAAAACTAGGATCTAATCATCTAAACATGATTAAAAAAATTATACAACTAAAATTAGTTGTACAAATAATACAAGCACACAAATAACAGTACTCACGTGACAGTCGGGCCTAATGGCCAAAGACGGAACTGGGCACTAGGACTTTAGTTACTTGTGTTAACAGTCATTAAGCAATTACAAGATCCTAAGGTGTTAAGAGTTCAATGTCTACTGGATTAACTAGTTAACTAGGCTCGATCATGCTTCTAGCTATACAAAGTTCGAAAGAAGCTCAATCTTGCTTAAACAAAACTCAAAAAACTACTAATCGAGTTTGGCGTGCGCTCAAAGCCCCATTTTTTTTTTTTTTTTTTGGGATTGTCATCTATTGGATAGCATGGATATCAATTCATTCCTGTTGTAATTTGGATATGTAAATTCAATTTTAAGATCCAAACCAATATGTGACAAGTACTTTATGAATTGTTTTATGTTGAAATATCATATTATTAATTTACCCCTTGTTTGAGCCCCATCTTGGGGGGAAAAATGGGTTTTTAAATAATTTTTTTTTTTGTAGAATGTGTGGTTAAAAAAAAAAAAAGTAATGAAGATTTTTGAGTTTATGCGTACTGTTGTTTTGTTGTAGAATGTGTGGATAAAAATAGGATAGAGAAAAAATGTATTTTGATTTTAATGGATTCCAAAAAAGGGGCTTATATTCTCCTCTCAATTTTTATGAGCAAATGCATTTTCCTTTCTGTAAGAAAAATCTCAAGGGCTTTCAAATCTTTAAACTAGCTCCACTAAGCTTTAATATGCCTTGTTCACGTGTGTACCTGCTGTTTTCAATATAAAGACAATGTCATCACTTTTGGTATCCTCATTGTTAACTTATTTCATTACATATATAGCCCATGTTTGACCCCAATTTTCTAAAACTCATTTTCAACCATATATTTAATGGGATTCATGACTTCAAACAACTTTTCAACTACGCATTTAACCAACTTTTATCAATCTCTACTAGAAATCTAATTTTTATATCTACACCAAACGGGGGCATAGAATTATAGGTTTTAATGTAATTGATTTTTTCTTTAAAATGATCCGGAAAAAGAAATGGTTTTCTGGCGGTCATGTGTTTAAAAAGACGTGTCTTGATTCTACTTACTATGAAGCATCGTAAATGTCTGTCTTCTGTCCATTTTGCAAATTTTTTAAAATATTAAATTCTTTAAGAATGAATATTCTATGATTCAGGCTCCACTAGTTGGAAAATTTGGTAAAAATAGTCTCTCTATTATGAAGAAAGGGCTATTAGATGGGCAATACCCTGAATGAACTATTTTTCAGAAGTCGGTTTCTTTTTTCCTTTGGCCAAGAATTTCACCAGTTTCTTTGGAGAATCTTCTATGATACTTCGAAAACTATGCATTTTGTACTATTATTTCACCTTTGCGCTAACATTTGAATCTCTTTGACACAGAATGGTGGAAATCTTGTAATACCAGCTGATAGATTTATATACGAAGTAGCTTTTAAGCTTTGGAAGGCCCCAAAGTATGGAGCATGAAGTTAAATTACTGTTGAACTTGTGATGGTGATGAGAACTCATGCTATTGAATAAGCTGGAGACAGCAAAAATCATTTCTGGTCATATAGATTTGGTTGTTTAACTTGTGATAATGGATTTAGCTATTGGTTAAATAATTTACATTGAGCAATTTAGTCTTGTTGTTAACATTCAATTAAACGTCGAGTACTCGACTGTGATTTTATCGAGAGTAAGATACGATTTCAGTAGCTGGTTAACATGTGATTTATTCTTCCACTTCGCTTGTCTGTGCCATGAAAGGCCACTTCACATGTTTTATCAGGGGTTCCTCTAATTAGTAACTTTTGTCTCTATTTTATCAGGGGGTCTGTTCACTTCTGTTAAAGCAGGATTTTTGATGTGGCAGAAGGAAAAATTTACATGGATTTGGAAAACTATTTCGGCAGTGTTTGATAAGATAGATTTGTTTAGGAAGTAGGAATTCATTTACAATTCTCTTTTTCGGTTGTTTGTTTGATTGACAAATTTTACCTTTATTGGTTTTCCTGCTTTTGTTGGAAGTTGTGCAATTCCTTATTTTCAACGCAAATAAATTCTTAGCTAATGGAATAAATAAAAAATCTGTTTAAAATAGCTAAATTGTGTTTTATTTACCATGAAAAATAATGTCAATCAAATAACAAAAGTTAACAAATTCCTTATTTTTTTCACTTAGAAAATTAAACTAATCAAACACATTAAATTTCTAATTCTCAGGAATTCAATTTCTTGGAATTTGTTTTTTTTTCCACTCAAATTTCACTACCGCTATCGAAAGGACCCTTAGTTCAGTTCCTTTCAGATAAAAAAGCATTTGAGAAATATGATAGTGTTAAGCAAAAAATTTACTAGGAGCCATGTGAAATTTCACTTAAATGTGAATTTATTCTTAAAATCAATCTCTGAGTAAGAATTTGCTTTAATTAAAAAATAATGATAAAAATGAAAAGAAAAATTAAACTACAAATTTTTTGGGTAAAATTGTGAACTATCAGGTTTTTGTTGATATTGAAAATAATAAAAGCATAATTCAAAGCTTGTTTTACTAATTTGGGAGTTTCTTTAGAAGGTTCGAACAAATATTTGAAAAGGGGTGTTTTACTCTTGAAGCCTTTTCGCTATTGTTCATCATATGACCTACTGAATCTCGTCAACTCCTTCAAGCAGTTTTTAGCTTCTGGCCCTATCAAAGGAGTTCCTTGCTTATCAAATCTACTTCTTTTATACATTCATAACCTTTGTTATTGTAGTGACTTGTAGATCAAAGTATAGGGCTTACTCTTTTTGCAATTTCCAAGCCATTTTCTGTTTTCAGTTTTCGAAAACATTGAAAATGCTTTATCCTTTTAATTTTCGAAAACGAGTTTTTGGCATGTGTTCGTTAACTTATGCATTTTAGATTATAAACTATACAATTTTTCAAATCACTTTTTAACAACACACATTTTTGGCATGCACATATTTCTATTATTTACTTAAAGTTGAATGTCGGATATGTATTTTATGAATTGAAGTGAATGAATTCTAAATAAAAATGCGATATTAATTTTTAATGAAGAAATGATTTATTTAAAATAGAGATTGAAAATAGAAAACAGAAAACATTTTAATTTTTTTAACTAGTTGAACTCTATTTACTAAATTATGAAAGGGGAAAATACAGGAATACAACATTGTAATGTATCTATTTTGATATTTACGTATAATTAATAATTTTGTAATAATATTACAACAATTCTAGTTACGTGCAATAGGGGGGGTGGGGGGTGGGGGGGGGGGGGAGGGAGAGAGAGAGAGAGAGAGAGGAGGGTGTTATTAGATACTCCATTCTTCCCGTGAAAATAGACTTATATTTCTTATTTGTCCATCCTTAATTATTATTTACTTACCTTGTTGAATATGTATTTAATTTTTCCATTTCTTAAAATAAGTGCTTTGTTATTAATAAACAAGTATTAAATAAAGATATGTTACGAAAAATGAGTGTAAAATTTACTTTTTCAATCACATTAAAGTCTCTATTTGATTCTCATTATTTGGAAAAAAAGAATTATGAATAGTGATTGATGTTATATCGTGTAGTTGAAAATAAGAGAAAACTTTTGAGTTTATGTGTAGAATATTTTATTATTAAAAGGGAAAATTACATAAAACCTTGTGTTTCAAAGATGTAATTCAAAAATCATGCGAAGGAAATCTTTTTTTTTTTTTTTTTTTTAAATTCAGGTGTTAATTCATTTAGTTAGGTGTTTAATAATTAAAAATAAATATAATAATATATATAAGATAAACATAATTATCTACCATACATTATATTAAAACTAATATAATATTAAATCAAAATTTCAAATTTTGACGCCACAACCTACCACCACCCCATCCCATCCCACCCCGCCCACCACCCATCCTACCCCACCCACCCCACCCCACACCACACCAAAAATAATTTTTATTTTTTTCCTTTAGATGTTTTCCTATCATTCCTCATCTCACCCCCATCCCAACCCCAACCTCAACCCCACTTGACATTATTCTGTCTCATTACAAAGTGACAAATTGATATCACCCTAACCACATCCCCCGACCCCACCCACCCTGACCACCCATATCCTGCACACCCAAAAAATAAGTTTATTTTTATTTTCTCTCGATATTTTCTTACACTTCCTCATCCCACTCCAAACCAACCCAACCCTACTCGACCCCAACCCAACCCACCCCACCCCAAAGTGACAAATTGATCTCACCCTCGCCACATCCCCAGACCCCACCCACCCACCCTGCCCACCCATACCATCTCACCACCCATATCCTACCCCACCCCAAAAATAAGTTTATTTTTATTTTCTCTCGATGTTTTCCTACATTTCCTCAACCCACCTCACCCCATCCCATCCCACCCCAACCCAACCTAACCCCACTTGACCCTATCTTACCCCACCTCATCGCAAAGTGAAAAATTGATCTCACCCTAGCCACATCCCCCGACCCCACCCACCAACCCCACCTCACCACCCATATCCTACCCCACCCCAAAAATAAGTTTATTTTTATATTCTCCCGATGTTTTCCTACACTTCCCCACCCCAACCCAACCCCATTCCACTCGACTCTACCCCACCTCATCGCAAAGTGACAAATTGATCTTATCTCAGCCACAAACCACGACACACCCTGCCCGCCTCGCCACCCACCCTACCCCACCTCACCGCAAAAACGATTTTTTTCCTTCTACTTTTCCACCTACCACCACCCAGCCCCACACCACCCTATCGATCCCACCCCACCCCAAAAATGATTTTTTTCCTTCTACTTTTTCATGCCCCCACCAACCCCACCCCAACACCACCCTGCCCACCCCACCCCAACAAAATGAGTTTTTTTTTATCTCTCCATGTTTTTCCACCCTACCCTACCACCCACCCCACCCAAAAATGATTTTTTTTTTCTAATTTTTCACACCCACCCCACCCCTACCAGCTACCCACCTAAGCAATCGACCCCACCCCACCCAAAATGATTTTTTTCTTCCACTTTTTCACACCCACCAAGACCCTACCTTGCACCCACCCCACCATACCGGCCCATCCCATTCCTACCTACCTACCCCCCAAAAATGATTTTTTTTCAATTTTTCACACCCCCACCCACCTCGGTCCAGACCCTACCCCGCCACCCACCCAACCAACTGATCCCACCCAAAAATGATTTTTTCCTACATTTTCACACTCCATCCCGACCCTACGCCCGTCACCCAACAACCCCACCACTACCCACCTCACCCAAAAATGATTTTTTTCTTTTCCACACCCCGTCTCAACCCTATACCCGTCACCCACCAACCCCACTCCTACCCAAAAATGATTTTTCTTCTTCTAATTTTTCACACCCCATCCCTACCCCGCCACCCACCCAACAAACCGACCCCACCCAAAAATTATTTTTTTCTTATACTTTTTCTCGTCCAAGATCACAAAAAGTTATAGATGGTCACAACTTTTAATATAATTGGTTATAATCATTTATAGTTGGTAACATATTATTTATTTAATGTCACAACTTACTCGTTTTTTTCATGATTAGTTAATATTTTTTGTCATAATTACCTAATAATTGGTCACATTCCTTACTCTTTATAATTCACACAAAGTCACATTTAGTTGACATTTTGGTTACAATTACCTAATAATTCGATCACCCCACCCCCACCCCCACCCCCACCCCCACCCCCACATGCAAAGTCACAACATGTCACACAATTGGTCACACAATGTCACATTTCAAATTTAGTTGAAAAACCTAACCCACCTACCCACACATTCCTAAAGTCACGGTTGATCACACAAGGTCATAGTTTGATCACACAAGGTCATAGTTTGGTCACACGAGGTCACAGTTAGATCATAATTGGTTTAGTTGCAAATTTCGGTCACACAAAGTCACAATTCGATCACATAAAGTCACAGTTGGTCACACGAATGCACGGTTCGATCACATAAGGTCATAGTTTGGTAACACATGTGACCGAACTATGACATCGTGTGATTGAACTATGACCTTGTATGACCGAATTGAGACTTTTTTTGATCGAATTGTGACCTTGTATGTTCAAATCGTGACTTTGTGTGATCACGTACGGGATGTGACCAATTATTAGGTAAATGTGACCAAAATATTTGCTAATTGTGACTTGTGAGAAATGGGGGATGTGACCAAGAAAACTAAGATTACGGAATGTGACCAAATATTAGGTAATTGTAACAAAAATATTAACTAATTGTGATTGAGGAAACGTGTAAATTATGACCAATAAATAAATAATACGTACCAATTATATGATAATTTTGATCAATTATAGGTAAATGTGATCAAAATATTGACTAATTGTGAGTTTGTGCGACTTATGATAAGTGCGAATGTGATCAAGAAAACAAGTAAGTTTTGGTCAATCAATAAATAAATTGTGATCAACTATTGATGATTATGACCAATTATTAAGTAACTATGACCAATAAATAAACAATATTTAATCAATTATGGATCATTGTGACCAATTATATAGATTGTGACCAACTGTGACTTGGTGTGACCATTGGACGAGGACGTGATGTGATCTACAATTGTGTCAATATAACTATGTGTGACCGAACTGTGACTTTGTAAGAACGAAGTGTGACTTTATGTGATCGACCTGTGACCTCGTGTGATCTAACCATGACCTCGTTTGACCTAATAGTGACCTAACTGTGACCTCGTTTGACCAAACTTTGACCTTGTGTGACCGAACTTTGACCTTGTGTGACCAACTGTGACTTTGGAGGGGTGGGGTTTTACAACTAAATATGTAATTGTGACTCTGTGTGACCTTGTGTGCCTTAACTGCGATCTCGTGTCAACTTACGTGACTGATTGTGATTTTGGGGGTGGGGATAGTGGGGTAGAGGTTGGGTGGGGCTAGAAAAAGTAGAAGAAATCATTTTTTTGTGGTGAGGTAGGGCCGGGGTGGGGAAAAGTAGAAGAAAAAAATAATTTTTTTGGAGTGGGGTGGGTGGTGGTGGGTAGGGTGGGGTCGAGGTCGAGTTAGGGGTTGGAAAAAGTAGAAGAAAAAAATTATTTTTTGGGTGGGTGGGGTGGGGTGGGGTAGGGTGGGTTGAGATGAGGTGGTTGGTGTGAATTGTGAAAAAATAGAAGAAAAATAATTTTTTGATGGGGTATGGTGGGTGGCGGGGTGCGGTGCGGTGGGATGGGGTGGGGCGGTTGGGGGAAGTGTGAAAAAATAGAAGAAAAACCATTTTTGGGTGGGGTGTAAAAAATAGAAGAAAAATCATTTTTGGATGGGGGTAGGGTGTGGTGGGATAGGATGGGGCGATTGAGGTGAAGTGTGAAAAAATAGAAGAAAAATCATTTTTGGGTGGGGTGGGTTGTGGTGGGGTTGCTAGGGTGGGGTGTAATGGGGTTGTTAGGGTGGGTGTGAAAATATAGAAGAAAAATCATATTTGGGTGGGGTGGGGGTGGGGGTGGGTGGGTGGGTGACGAGGTATGGTCGGGGAGGGTGGGTAGGGGTGTGGGAAATTAGGAGAAAAAAATTAATTTTAGGTGGGGTGAGTGGGGTTGGGGATGGGTGGCGTGGCAAGGTTTGGGCGAGTCGTGAAAAAGTAGTAAAAAAAATCATTTTGGATGAGGTGAGTTGGGGTAGGGTCTGGGACGAGGCTGGTTGGGGAGTTGAAAATTAGAAGAAAAAAATTAGGCCCCGTTCTCTTTGCTGTTTTGAGTCAGTTTTGAGTTTTCGATTTTTGGAAATATAAAAAACGCGTTCACTTTGACAATTTTCAGAAACGAGTTTTTCAAAACACCAAAAAAATTACAAAGGAAACTCAAAACGAGTTTATTACGTTTTGAATATTTTGTGTTAAAAAGTCCAAAACGATCAAAACGCGCGTTTTAAATTATTTTTTTTGGTAAATGTGAGATACTTCCTTCACTTGAAGTTTTTATATTATTTTTCCATTATATATAGATCCATGTTAATATTTTATTTTTATTTTTTTGGTAATTTTTTATTATTATTATTATTTTTTTTTTAAATGTGAGACACTTCTTTCACTTAAAGTTCTTATGTTATTTTGTCATTATATATAGATCCATGTTAAGATTTTTTTATTTTTTATTTTTTGTAAATTATTATTATTATTATTATTATTATTTTTTTTTTTGTAAAAGTGAGAGATACTTCATTCACTTAAAGTTCTTATGTTATTTTGTCATTATATATAGATCATGTTAAGATTTTTTATTTTTTATTTTTTATTTTTATTTTTTTTTGTAAAAGTGAGACACTTTATTCACTTGAAGTTCTTATATTATTTTGTCATTATATATAGATCCATTTTAAGATTTTTATTTTATTTTATTTATTTATTTATTATTTTAATTTTTTTTTTTTTTTTGTAAAAGTGAGACACTTCCTTCACCTGAAGTTCTTATGTTATTTTGTCATTATATAGATCCATGTTAAAAAAAAAAAAATCTTTTTTTTTGTAATTTATTATTATTATTATTATTATTATTATTATTATTATTATTTTTTTTTTGTAAATGTGAGACACTTCCTTCACTTGAAGTTCTTATATTATTTTGTCATTATATATAGATTCATGTTAAGATTTTGTTGGTATATGGTTAAATTTTTATTTAGCTGAAACAATATTAATGATGAATTTATTGACATAAAGAACTAACTGATTTATTAACATTAAAATTATTGATATTCAACAAATCAATCATTTTTTACATATAAAATATTACAAAATAAATATATCAAAAAATTATAAAGTAAACGCATTTTTCAGTTTTCTATTTTTGAAAACAGTTTTCCAAAATCACAAAGAGAACATGTTTTCAACAATCCCAAAACAAACAACCAAAATCCAAAATTCAAAACTCAAAATTCAAAATCGAAATAAAAAGAGAACGGCCCCTTAATTTTGGGTGGGGTGGGGTAGGTGGCGGGGTAAGATAAGGTAGAGTCTGGGCGAGTTGTAGAAAGGTAGTAGAAAAAAATCATTGTTGGTGAGGTGGGGTGGGGAAGGGTGAAAAAATATTTCAAAAAAAAAAAAAAACTTATTTTTGGAGTGGGGTGGGTGGGCGTGGTTGGTGGGTAGGTGTGATGAGATGGGACTAGTGGGTGGGTGATTGGGTGGGGGTGGGTGGGGTGGGTGAGATGAGAAAAAAATAGAATTAAAATCATTCTTGTGGTGGGTGAGTGGTGGCGGGGTGGTTGGGTGGGTGGGTGGGCGAGGTTGGGTTGGGTTGGGTTGGGGAGGAGTGGGGGGTGGGGTGGGTAAGGTGGTGTTGGGGGTGGGGGTGCGTGTGAAAAAGTAGAAGGAAATTTTTTTTTTTATAGGGTGGGGCGGGGTGTGGTGGGGTGGGTGGGTGGGTGGGGTGAGTACGGGGTTGGGTTGAGATAAAATTGTTGTGGATTATGTATTGTTTTGATTTTATTATTTAATATTAGCCTTTGTTAGGCAACTCATTATAATTATTATAATATTGTATTAATTAATTAGCTAATTAGCACCTGATTTTTTTAAAAAAATCTTAAGTTTGTTATGTTTAAAAAGTGAAAGTTTTAGTTGTATAGTTATGTATTTTTCCTTATTAAAATGTACTGTTAAGATTGAGTAATGTAGGAAAAATAGTTAAAATAATGATGATCAAACGTGGGCTAATTAACAACTATTAATCTATGTAAAAATATGAGCAAATCTATCTTCACGGGACGGAATAAGTATTAATTCAAGTAGTCATAATCATTCTTAATTGTAGGATTTAATTACCATAAATATATCATTAGTATGAAAGTTATCATCATCCGTAACGGTAAGTATTTAGTTACCATTAAATATATCATTAATTTGGAAATTTACATATTGAAAAATAATTGACGTTACAAAAATATCTCGTGATTTACCATAAAAGGCAAGGGAGTTCATCTTGTACATCAAGTTTGTTTTCATTGAAATCTGTACATATTTTTTAATAAAACAAAAATTATAGATATTACATGGGTGTAATGAATCAATTACATAATGAGTAATAATATTTCCCATTACACATATTTTACAATAATAAATTTATTATATAATTCTATTAGCTAGGTAGCCTCGTCATTATATTATGATTACACATTCTAATTCTCATTCTGTAATATATGTGGATGTGTAGTCTGTTTGGTTATTCATTTACAAGACCTACAGTGAATAAAATTATATGCAATACAGCTCTTAGAAAGTTTCAAGTTTAAGTAACCGATGTGTAATCAACTATGTTTTGAATAAGGCTTAAAGTAAATTACAATACCCCTTTGTATCAACACGAATTCTGTATTGAAAAAATAAATTACAATACATATATTGTGATGAAGATAATCTATAATGCAATTCTTACATGTCGTTAAATTACAACACAAATTACAGATCATGTAATGAAATTAAATATCTCTGATAGCCAGAAGGACATTGTAAATGGAAGGGTGTTTAGTAACCCCATGAAATACACCAAAAATAAAATGTTTTCCAATTTATCTCAAGAATATCAACATATATTTTAGGTCAAATCAACAATACAATTACTATAATGAACAAAAATCACAATAAAGTTCTTCCATGTTAAATTACAATACAAATCATAATACAACTTTTCTTTAGAAAGATATAATTACATTCCAAACCAAAATAGCTAGATACTTTCCATGATGTAATACTAGTCTCGGTTCCCTCATATGCATGCACTTATACACAACAATCACCTAACTGCATTTACATGGCGAACTTGAACAATTGCTTGACCAATTAGGTGCGTGTCTCGAACAACGGGAATTTAAATGACATATCACCCAACTTTCAGTTGATAAGAAACTCGACATATTTGATCACAAACAGCCCCATAGTCAAATATGTAATGAAAATAATGTTACAAACAACTTTCCATACAACTCGGTCTTAAAATCTCTAGGACTTACAACTAAAGAAATCTATTAATGAAATAATATTACAAATATTACAACGTAGAATTGCATGATTTTTATCCATCATGCATGGTATATGACTTAACTTTTAATTGCTCAAAAATAGTTGGAACCAGCAAAACTATCTTCACATACACGATAAAGTAGCTTGAAAAATTACATAGGATATTACAAAGGCAACAAACAATGAAAGAATAAACATTTGATGTTAAAAAAAAATGAAATGGACACAATAACCGATTTCAATACTACATGCTTTGAAATAAAGATCTAGATCCATGAGATATTGATGTTGCTAGGTCTAATAGATATTGTTCATCAAAGAAAATACACAAACATTGGAAGATTCTTATTGATCATAAATCATAATCATCAGTAAGGATTACCTGAAAAAACAATAAAAAGATATCTTCTTGAATATATCCAATAGCAATATGCTCTAGATTTGCACGTAAACAATTTTTATTTTTTACTATTTTTTTAAACATTACTCAAAACATATCCATTGTCCATTTTGACTCTATTGAAGACACAAAATATAGTTTTAAAATATCCTAGAAACTATACACTTAGAGCAGGTATGGCTAAGCATTTTTTTTTTTTGCCAAGACATAATTTTAGAAATTACTAATTTACTAAAAAGGTAGTTAAACTTATCCAAACATGCTCTACATCAAAAATCAAGTAATAATTCAATATCAATAAAGAAACGATGAATTGATTAACATTGTACACACACTTGTCGGAGTATTCGGTTGAGAATACGCAAGCATGTGACGTCATTGTCCACCAACACCCTTAACCCCGTTGAGAAATGCTTCGACACCGCACCTTCTCGAGTAGATCTCCGTATGTGCACCCATTAAAGAAAAAAAATACAAAATCACATGCACAAGATGTTAGATAATTTATCACAGATAATTACTTATCTATAATCCAAAATTATCATGCTGAATTATCAAGAATTAAACAACTGAAGCGGAAACGTACCTTAATCAGATATGGCTCACGATGAACGATTCGACAGTTGGATCTTCCAAATCAATACGTAGTCCTTATTTTCTCTCTGATGATGGGATGTCAAAAAGAATGAACAGTACGTACGATTCAGGGATCATAACCGACTTTATATACTGAATTGCCAGTTAACCTAATTCGGCCCATCATGAATTAGGTAATGGCCTGATATTTACACATAAAAGCCCATACATTAATTATATGCATTAAAGCCCGATATATATAAAATCCTTATTAGATCACTTTAAATGGGCTTAACCAAATTTGATAGTCTTTTATTCAATACACAATAATTCACATATAAGCCCACACGATTGATTAAAATCCTTACAATCTCCCACTTGGGTTATATGTGTAACCTTACAATTGTGTATCAATCATAACCTTATGAGTACTCAGAATTTTGCTATCATTACTGAATGCATCCCCAAACAATCCGGTCCATCAATTATATCAACATAGGATCAAAGCGGTTTTCGCTACATTAATCGTAACTAAACTTATCAATGGTCACGTATATCGACATAACTGAATGACATGGATCAAGTATGGATGTGTAGCATGGAAATTACATGTAATGTGATCTTCAACATGCCTATTTCCATCTGGTCCAACTTTAGTGAAATCATCCTCAAACAAGTTCAGAGATAATAAACCTGAAACCTTACAGCTGTAAATAACTTTAACTTTAAACCGTATCCAAAAGGACAGGAATTTTGTCTAATGCACCCAAAATACAAACTCCCACTGAAACCAAATATCCTTAAGAAACACATCACCCATATGAGTATTGTGCTCATGAAAGATCTTGGGTTGTAATACTTTAGTAAGCGGATCCGCAATTGCGGATCCGCAATTATGGAGTTTTTCCCAATGTGCTCTTATTGACACGTGTCCACTCTGAACTGTATCCTTCACAATCAGGAACTTATGTCAATGTATTTTGACTTAGTTGAGCTCCTGATGTTACTGGAATATAAATCTGCTGAGTTATTGTCACAATATAACTTTAGTGGTCTTTCTATACCATACAGAATATGCAGCCCAGTAACAAAATTTCGCAGCTATATTCCATAATTAGATACCCCCAAAAATTGCTACAAACTGTGCTGCCAAGTGAAAGAAGCTAAAGTGTTTGTTAAACACTCCTTCCGGAAATAGCTCCTCCAACTAGCAGATAGATGTAGCCTGATATGGATCTTCTACTGTTTTGGCATCTAGCAAAAATCAGAATCATAATACCATATGATCTCCAACTGATCCAATTGTCTGTATGTGAGCATGTAATCTTTTGTTCTCTTTAAATACCTTATAACCCATGTTTGACTGCTTTCCAAATGATCCATCCCAGGGTTACTTAAATATCTCCTTAGTATCCCAATAATGTATGCAATATCCGAACGCATACAAATTTGAGCATACATCATATTTTCTATAGCTTAACTATATGGGATCCTCTGCATTTCTTTAACTTCAAGATAACTTTTCGAGTATTAGTTGAGACTAAATTGTCTCCCTTAGCGATAAGGGTGTTCCCTGATTTACTGTCTTGCATGCCAAACCTCTTAAGTACTTTATCGATATAGCCTTTTTGTGATAATCCAAGAATACCCCGAGAGCAATCTCGGTGTATCTGAATTCCTAATACAAAAGAGACGTCACCAAGATTTTTAATCTCAAAATTCCTTGACAAAAAATCTCATAATTTTATGTGACATGCCTATATCATTGGTGGCTAGCAATAATCAACATATAAAATCAGGAAAATACACTTACTCCCACTGAACTTGTAATACACACAACCATCAACAGCATTAATCTAAAGACCAAATGAGATAATTACTTGATGAAATTTGTATTACCCATAACGGGAAGCCGGCTTGAGCACATAAATGGATTTCTTTAATTTGCAAACCATATTCTTTGGGTCTACTGACACAAAGCTTTCTGGTTGCACCATATACATCGTCCCATCAATGTCACCATTGAGAAACTCCACCTTAGTATCCATTTGATGTAACTCGAGGTCAAAATGTGCAACAACCTGACTTTCCTGAAAGAGTCTTTCGTAGAAACCAAAGGGAAAGTCTCTTTATAATCAATGCCATCATTCTATGTAAAGCATTTAGATACAAGATGAACTTTATATCTTTCCACATTACCTTTCGAATCCCCCTTGGTTTAAAAATCCATTTAAGACCAATGGGCTTCGCACCTTCTGGTAATAGGACAAGATCCAAAACTTTATTGTCTTGCATATGCTTATACTCCTTATTTATGGCATCAATCCACTTTTGAGAGTTAGAACCCTGCATGGCCTGATGGAAATTGATTGAACAATCTTCCACCATTTCATTATTTTCCTTATGTTCTTGGAGAAATACTATTTAATTATTCGGAATAGCATTTTTCCTTTCTCTCGTGGATCTCCTTAATGGCTTTAGTTATTGAGGTTGTTGAGTTTGTACTTCTGAAATTTACCTTATTTTGGATGAGAGGTTCTTCAATATTGTCTAATTGAGGTTCTGGATATGCTTCTTGATCAATGACATGCATAAAAACTTGCACATTATCAAAAGCAACAATAGGAATCGAAACCGATCCTTCCTCAACTTCTTCCTTAAAGACAATATCTTTAACCTTATTTCTCCTCCAAACTCAACATTCTCAAAAAATGTTGCATTTCCCGTTTCAAAAGTTGACTTAAGTGTGGGATCATAAAATTAATAGCTCCTTAAACGCTCAGAATAACCAATAAAGTAGCCGCTGACTGTTTTGGAGTCCAATTTCTTTATGTGGCCTATAAAGCCTTGCCTTAGTTGGACATCCCCAAATGTGGAAATACTTTAGACTAGGTTTTCTGCCAGTCAAAAGTTCTTAAGGTATTTTAGCAGCAGTTTTAGTTGGTACTATGTACGATCTTTCTTTAAATGTCCAGATTTTTGGCAAAAGAAACAATTCTCAATGTCTTTATGTGGTTTCTTTTGTTTTGGACCCTTAACAACTTTATGTTCTTTATTTTCTTTCTTACCCTTATTTTTAGAGGTATTTGCCAAGTGAACACTTTCAGTTCTGTCATGCTTCAACTTTTCTTCCTCTTGCACACAAAATAGAATGAGCTCATTTAGAGTTCATTTCTCCTTTGATAGTTATAACTGACCTTAAATTAACTATATTGTGCAGGAAGCGATATCAATACCAAATGCACGAGCAAGTCATTAGACAAGTCGAGTTTTAGTTCCTTAAGTTTTGAAGCAGTGTGAGACATCTACATGATGTACTCCCTTATTTTCCCATTGCCTTTATACTTTATTGAAATCAAGCTTTGCATAAGCGTGCTTGTTTTAGCCTTATCGTTTTTCGCAAAACGTTTCTTAATTTCGGCAAGGAATTCATTGGCATCATTTACCTCCTCAGATACTATGCCAATAAAGGCTTTCGGAATGCCACACTTAATGATCATGAGACTCACGTAATTTAAGCAATCCCACTTCTCAAAGTTCCTCATTTGATTAGATGAACTTTCATCCGTAAGAGGAGCAGATTGCTCAATCCTTAGTGCACGGTCTAGATCTATGCAGCCAACGAAAAGTTAATGTTCTTATTTTGATTCTTGAAGTTTGTTCCATAAATACAGGGATTAAATTTGAGCTTGTAGATATACTACTAGCGGAATTTGAAACCGAATAGAGAACACTTGAATAAAATAGCTCACATAAGTACTTTATTATGCAAATCATACTTTCAAACAATGGTAGGGCCCATCACAAGATACCTAGCACAACATCAATATTTAGTCTTTGGACAGAAATATTGACTTGTAAGTGGTACTCTTGGTGTAGTAATCAAACACTGACAGTAAGACATGTCAACCAACAAACCTTTCTTTGGACCGATTTATTGATCACACGTAAAACCAAATAACCGTCACGTATTTATCACCACAAGTTCATGTGAAATTCGGGCCAAATATTGACCTTCCTTTGGGCCGATCAATATCCGCATGAAATAACACACAAACAACTAATTTTTCCTTGGTGTAGTGATCAAACACTGACAATAAGACATGTTAACCAATAAACCTTTCTTTGGACCGATTTATTGGTCACACGTTAAACCAAATAATTGCCACGTGTTTATCACCACAGGTGCATGTGAAATTCGAGCCAAATATTGACCTTCCTTTGGGCCGATCAATAGCCGCAATGAATAACACACACACAAATACCTTCTAATATTCAAAGTTAATTAATATCCACAAGAGAGGTTGCTTTGGCAACATGTTGCTTCAACTAACTTACTTTCGAATATTATATCTCTCAAAAGAGTCCGTAGTACCAAAATTTGAAATTGAATCCATTGATTTGCATCTATATTTGACTTTAGGATTTGAATTTTAGAATTCAAAACTTTAGAATAAAGCAATCCTTAAGTTGAGAGAGTCAATTGCAATATGCTTAACCTTTAGGTGGGCAATTATGTAAAATTTTAAGCTTGAAGGGCTTAAATTACAATTTTTCCAAAACTTTATCGGCCAATTTAGAGAAATTCCAAACTTTAGGTCCCAATTTGAAAGAAAATCAAACCTTAGAGGTCCAAAATAGTGAATTTGGAAACTTTAAGGACTGAATTAGAAAATTTTCAAACTTTAGGGACTAAAAATGAAAATTTTCAAACTTTAAGGGACCAAATTAGAGAATTTTAGGACTTTAGGTGCTATATTAGAAAATTTTCAAACCTTAGGGGACTGAATTAGAAAATTTCCAAATTTTAGGGACTGAAAATGAAAATTTTCAAACTTTAAGGGACCAAATTAGAGAATTTTCAAGCTTTATGGATCGAATTAGAAAATTCTCAAACTTTAAGGACCAATTTTGAAAATTTTCAAACATTAGGGACTGAATTATGTAAAATTTATCGGCCAATTTAGAGAAATTCCAAACTTTAGGTCCCAATTTAAAAGAAAATCAAACCTTAGAGGTCCAAAATAGTGAATTTGGAAACTTTAAGGACTGAATTAGAAAATTTTCAAACTTTAGGGACTGAAAATGAAAATTTTCAAACTTTGAGGGACCAAATTAGAGAATTTTAGGACTTTAGGTGCTATATTAGAAAATTTTCAAACCTTAGGGGATTGAATTAGAAAATTTCCAAATTTTAGGGACTGAAAATGAAAATTTTCAAACTTTAAGGACCAAATTAGAGAATTTTCAAGCTTTATGGATCAAATTAGAAAATTCTCAAACTTTAAGGACCAATTTTGAAAATTTCCAAACATTAGGGACTGAATTATAAAATCTAGAACTTTAAAAGTCCCAACTGAAATAATTTATAACCTTAGGGACTGAAGTTATAAATTTCAGAACATGAAAGGCCAACTTAAATAATTTCAAAACTTTAGGATTTTAAATAATATTTAAAACAAACCATGAGGACCTAATGTCAAAATAAAGCCAATTTCGTAATTGCAGAAAAGTCCCTCAAGACTTCAAATTTACAAGTGAAACCCCCTGCCCAAAATCTGATTTTCAAACCAGACATTAGGGTTTTCAACCCTAGCTCGCCGTCGCTTCCAAACCCGGCAGAAGCGGAGCCCACTACCAAGGAGGTTTCACCCTGCTATAACGCTTTCTCAGGTGCTTCTCTCCTGCAGCAGCGTTGTGAGCAGCCAATCCCGGAAGCTGCGACCTGTAGTGCACCAGCGCCTGTGCAGCGCTACTCTCCTGTAACGCCGCACGCAGCCAGTGCAAGCCCTGCGCGTACCGGCAGAGCCACGTCTGGCCACCCCAACTCAACGGAATCCAACCCGATTATGATCTCCATCAACCGGCCATACACGATTTCGACCAACGTAAACCAGATACAAAACCCAATTCGAAAACATAATATCCCTTCACCGAGAATCTGAATTCAAAACTCAGCACCAAACTCAAACCCAATTCGATTTTTACAGATTCACACCTAATTTTGAAAAGCATGTACACAGATTCTATATCTATATATCTAACACGAAAAATCAGATTCAAAATCATCCATATATACATTTACCTAATCTCAACAAATCCATACAGAACCCACAAATTCAACCATTAAATTCAGATTCAATCTTAATCAGAGCCCCATCCGAATCCAATATTTTTTTTTTTTTTAAAAACCAAATTACACAGTTAAACAGAATAAATGAAAAAATTGAATTTCCAATCCAAATTATACGGTTAATCATAGTCTGATAATCCAACGTGATGATTGACTCTGATACCACTTGTTAGATAATTTATCACAGATAATTATTTATCTACGATCCAAAATCATCATGCTGAATTATCAAGAATTAAACAACTGAAGCGGAAACGTACCTTAATCAGATATGGTTCACGATGAACGATTCGACGGTTGGATCTTCCAAATCAATACGTAGTCCTTATTTTCTCTCTGATGATGGGATGTCAAAAAGAATGAACAGTACGTACGATTCAGGGATCATAACCGACTTTATATACTGAATTGCCAGTTAACCTAATTCGGTCCATCATGAATTAGGTAATGACCTGATATCTACACATAAAAGCCTATACATTAATTAAATGCATTAAAGCTCAATATATATAAAATCCTTATTAGATCACTTTAAATGAGCTTAACCAAATTTGATAACTTTTTATTCAATACACAATAATTCACATATAAGTCCACACGATTGATTAAAATCCTTATACAAGAAAGCTACAATACCATACATACACAAAGTTTCCCTAGTAAATTATTAAGAAAATCAAACTTTAGTTATCAGAAACCCAGAATAAAGCCTAAAATGAAAATCCCAAACTGAATTCAAGTAAAAGTAACTACACAACGCCATAAGTAGTGTAATCTCTCATGAAGCTTTGAAGGTTGGAGTCAAAATGACATGGTCAAGAAGTGAGACCTGACATGAATTTGAAGGGGGGGGGGGGGGGGGGTGGAATAGGGAATCCGGTTTGAGGATTGAGATATATGGGAGTGTGATACGATTTAGAGAGAAGGAGATTGGGGCAGTTCGGATCTAGAACATTGAAACGTAGTTGGCTACAAAAACATGGGGGGAGACCCTGATTTTTTTTTATTTTTTTATTTTTGCTCAAATAATTCAAACTTCAAATATATAAATATAATACAACAATTTTTTACTTAAAAGATAATATCTAAGAGATAAAAAAAGTACCACAAATGTGCAATACAAATATCTTAGGGTGTTACTTTTGACACACTCTCCTACTCCTCACATGATAACTTATCAACAATGACCTTTGTATCAATTTCAAGAGCAATTTCTCTCTCAATATAGATGATCATGGGATTTGATAGAAATTCATTCTCCATTTTACTACAAAGTAATGTTTTGATGAGTTTCATTGTAGAAAAAGCTCTTTTTGTTGTTGCTGTAAAAACTGGAAGGAATATATGTTGTCCAAAATTCAATTATTACAAATGACAAGTGGTAAAATGGAAAACGCAAAGCATTCATTTAAGAAAAGAGTATTACTATTTCTACAATGGAATTCCTCAAAAGTAGCTAACTGAGACTTTGATAATTTAAATACATCAATTGGTTATTGGCAACATTTTAAATAAACATTTGAAGTGAACTCAAAAGTCAAACCTTAAGATAGTTGAATATGCAATGTAAAGCACCGAAAATGCATCATATTTCCTGGACTCCTAGTGAAGACTTAGATGATGAAGCTAAAGCTGAAGCCTGAAGGGTGAAGCCGTTGCACCTTATAGCATTCAGAATAAAGAAGTCAGAGCATACCAGTGTGTACTGGAGATATATTTAGTTGGGCTTATGAATAAACTAACTGGGAAAAATTCATAACTACATATGAAAAATAAAATAATTATGAGAATACGACAATATTATGTAAATACAAAATATACTATATAAACCCAGAAATATAACAAAAATTACTAACCGTGAAACTTTCCTCCTTTAACTCGTTTGTAACTAAATTTTTTTGAAAGAGGCTAATATCACTCATATCATTAATTACTCTATTGTCTGCAAAATTCAAAATTGGGTTTTTCTAGACCAAAAAAAAAAAATTTGAATAGATTATTTCTCATCGATCATCGTGTGCAATTTGTGATAAAATTCATGACCGTGCATCAATTTTGTGAGATAAATTCAACTGACACGAGTTTTTTTAAGTAATCTGATAAATTCACTGTAGACTAGTAAATAAGATTATTCTTCTGTGGATATGAGATTCTTCTTTACTATTGAATAGTTTACCCTTATTTTTTAGTCAAATTTTTGTGTGATGTTCTGGACTTTGATCAGCATACAATTATGTGGTGTGCTCAATCTTCACATAATATGTCTTTATGTAAACCAATCTAAACACTACGTTTGCCGAAACATTTTCGGACTCATTTTGACACAACATATTTCCCTTAATAGTTAAAACAATGCATATGTTTTATAATGCCATTTATTTTCCCAAATCTGTATATGAAATACTAGACATGGATCTCAAATTCCTGCATATAAAAATGTGTGTGGATGTATTCTATTGTAAAAGATTTTTTTTTTTTTTTAAAATTGAATCAAGCTAAGCCTCACCACATTTGAGTATATCTGAAATTTCATCTGAAAATATCTTTTCGTCCAAGCAATTCGACAATCTACGTTTTCTGATACAAACTTGACTATGAATTTCCATTATTTGAAGCTTGCCAATACGCGTTCTTATCTTTTGGTTACCTTTATGCTTTTACTAATATGGAAAATGTACACGTGATTTAAGCTCTATTTTTTTTCATATTTGTGTCACGTTACATTATGTTTCCTACATAAATTTGTGAAGTTAATATGGTTATTAAAATTCGAAAATTATACTTTGACAAATGAAAAATATATTTGGGAGTGAAGTCATTTCATAGTTTGAAAATGTAGTGTGTTATGATATTAGAAGCATTTGTTAATCTTTCTACATCTAATATTTACATGTTTCTCATTTATGTGCCCATGCAGGATTGGAATGCATGAATATGTTCAAAAGTATGATACAAAATATATTTGAACTTCTCATACCAGATGGTTATAATACATAGAACTCGTGGATATGATATCTTCAGAGTTAACAACTAATAATAGGATTGATGTTGTGAAAATTGAGTATGATATTGGGGGAAATATGGCCCTAGAGAGGATTACCAATTACAATTCATTACTTTTCTACATGGAGTTGAAAATGAATGATCCAAGGTTAAAGGAATATGAATTATGTGTTGATGTATCGACCTGCATACTGAGCGAGGCTGTGTGTGAATCCAACAAATGTATAGAAATACTATACTCATAATTGTTTTGCACTTTCTACCCACCTGTTTGTTTAAACATGACATACAAAACTTGCTCATTGTATAGTAACGTCTTTATGGATTCCTTTAGCTACATCTCCATTACATTAGTACTTCCCAGAACTAAAAACCCCATTAAAAAACATAAACAACTAAAAAAAATTAATATGTTTTGGATGCCTTCAGGTTCCTATCCCTTGTCACGCCACATCCATGCTTGTAAATTACACTAACAATATGGAAGATAACTCCATTTTGGGAAATTTGAACGTAGTTTATGGCTTGTGTTCAAGAGGGAGGAGCTGAGATGTGTTGGTCCAAGGTCCAGCCGGATTTTGTGGTCAACATTTTGGCGCTGTCTGTGGGAAACCATACTGCTAACCACGAAAACGCATGATAAAAAGCCACAGACAGAAAGGAAATCTTGAAAAAAGGACGAATAACCTCTTGCAAAAGAGCGAAGAATTGCAAAAACTTTGAAACATAAGTTTGTTAACCTTGAAAAAAGCAAGAACTTTGAAACATAAGTTTGTTAACCTTGAAAAAGGCGTGAAACTTTGAAACATAAGTTTGTTAACCTTGAAAAAGGCGTGAAACTTTGAAATACAAGTTTAATAACCTTGAAAAAGGCTTAGAGCTTTGAGATAAAAGTTCACCTATCTTTGAAAGAGAAGATAAAACCAAAAAATTGCTCTGAACATGAATGAAAGTGACGATGATATTAACCCTCGTAGGAGTAGAAATGACCAGTTCAGTGAAGAGGAGGCTCCTCAGAGGCCTCATGAGAAAACAAACGAAGGGGTGGCCCAAACTAACCCTCCACGCCGGCACCGAAATCACCGCATGCTGCGAGACATGACTCGCATGGCAGCCCAAATGCTGAAAATGTAAAAACAGCATATAGAACAAATTGCTGCGATAAATGCCTACATGGCTAGAGGGTATGTTATGAACGAGCCCATGATGCCCCCGCAATATTCATAGCCACATTACTCACCATCTGATGCGGCTACTACCTCCTATTATTATCAAGATCCGCAGGCATATGCCGAGGTGGAATCCGTGCCTCTCTACGAAGAAGGCCTGGAGCATGATGCACCCGAAGCACAAGATCAACCCACTATTAGCCACGGGGAGGCTTCTCCTTCGAAGTCTGGTAGCATTTTTAACCAAACAGGGGGATTATTCTGGGGCAGACGAGGGGCCGGACTGACCAAGGTCAACACCATGCAGATGAGCCTAGAAATAGGTGGGAGCGATGCGCTGAAGAAGCCCTGTTGCGGAGCCAAATGCATGGAGAACGGCATAACACAGGGGCAGAAAAATTAGCCCCCACACATGAGCCTAGGAATAGGCAGGAAAGGAGAGCTGAAGCAGCTCGGACGAAATCTCGTAATGATCTTCCGACCTTCGAAAGGCCAAACTACGGGCGAGTTTTGCCACCGCAAAGACAGGAGTACGCTCCACCGCCCTACGACCAACACCATGACCCGATATATTCCGGTCATGACGAGAACAGTGAATTACCGTCATACGAGCTAGATGACGAAGAGGAAATAAGCCTCTTCACGGAGGGCATCCGTAGGTGCCCAGTGCCTCATGACTTTGAAATGCCAGAAATAGAAAAGTATTCTGGCCGAGGTGACCCTGACGATCACCTGTTAAACTACCGAGCTAGCATAGAAATAGCCGGAGCCACTCTGGCACTGAAATGCAAGGCCTTTGCTTTAACCCTTGAGGGAAGTGCGATACGATGGTACAAAAAACTCCCTCCTGGTAGCATCTACAGTTGGAGAGATTTGAAGGCAGCATTCAAAAATGGCTTTGTTTCCTCCAGGCCTGTCCAGCTCCCACTCCAACGCCTTCAGGACTTAAGGCGAGGAAGGGAGGAATCTCTGAAAAGTTACCTAGCCCGGTTCACTGAAGAGATGCACATTTGTGAGAACATCACTGAGGCGGAGATGTTTTGGAGGGATTTCAGAAGCAGAAAGCTGAGGGATTACAATGCCCCAGTAGATCTAATGAAGGAAGAGATCGTCTCAGAAGAAATGGCTAGGGCCAGAGACAATCATCCTCAAGGGAGATACAATCTTGGGTATCCTAATGAAGCGAACCTCAGGAAAGGAGGTAATAAGGATAGGTTCGGCAATAATCGAAGTGGAGCGCCACGTCCATTTCCAGGAATCATGGTAAACAGAAGAGGGATTGAAGCCAATCCCGATAAAATCAAAGCTTTGATGAACATGCAATCTCCTCGGAACCCAAAAAGAAGTGCAAAGCTTGACGGGAAGGATTGCGGCTTTAAATCGGTTCGTTTCTAAGTCCACTGACAAATGCTTGTCATTTTTTAAGATCTTGAAGGGAGGGAAGCGATTCCAGTGGACGCCAGAATGCGAGCAAGCTTTTGTCGACCTGAAAGCATTCTTGGGGCAGGCCCCATTGTTATCAAAACCAAGAGCTGGCGAACCACTTTATCTATATTTAGCTGTATCAAAAGAGGCTGTTAGCTCAGTGTTGATCAGAGAGGAAGATGGGAATCAATTCTCAGTGTATTATGTAAGCAAAGTCATGCTGGATGCAGAAACACGTTACCCAGATATGGAGAAACTTGCTCTCTCGTTGATCACAGCAGCTCGCAAACTCCGCCTCTACTTTCAGTTACACTCCATACATGTTCTCACCAACTTTCCTATGAGGCAGGTGTTACAGAAACCAGATGTATCTGGGAGGTTAATGAAGTGGGGGATAGAAATTAGTCAGTATGACCAGCATTATGAACCTCGGACTGCTATAAAGGGTCAAGCATTAGCGGATTTCATAGTGGAGTTCACCCATCTGCCGGAGGTGGAGATGATTGATAACACGGAGGATAGCCATGAGTGGAAGTTGTTTGTTGACGGGTCCTCGGCTGATGGGAGATCCGAGGCGGGTATACTACTAATGAGTCCGGAAGGATACAAACTACACAGTGCCATCCGCTTTGGCTTTAAAGCCTCAAACAACGTTGCAGAATACGAGGCACTCTTAGCTGGGTTAAGACTTGCGAAAGCTTTAAAGATTAGGTCCGTGGTGGAAAATAGTGACTCACAGCTTGTCGTAAGCCAGTTTAACGGACAATTCGCTGCTAAAGAACCAACCATGGTTGCTTACTTGAAAAAAGTGAAAGATTTGGCCGCGAACTTTGGAAAAATGGAGTTACAGCATATTCCCAGAAATGAGAATTCTAATGCAGATGCTATATCCAAACTAGCAAGCAGTAATGATTCTGAGCTCCACAATTTGATTCCAATTGAGCATTTGATGACCTCTTCCATTGAGCCAGGAATGGAGATTTTGGCAATAGAAAAAGAAGGATCCTAGATGAGTCCCATACTAGCATACTTGAAGCATTAGACAGTACCAGACGAGCCGGAAGCAGCTCAGAAATTGCAAAGATATGCCGCAAATTTCGTACTCTTAGATGATCAACTTTATAAACGGAGTTACTCCTCTTCTTTGCTGAGATGTGTTGGTCCGGAGGAAGCTGGCTCGGAAAGCCCTTAAACAGGGATATTTTTGGCTAACTATGCGAAAGGATTCCCATGACTTCGTTCGCAAGTGCGATAAATGTCAAAGGCATGCAACAATACCACATCAGCCGCATCATAAGTTGATTGTGGTAACTAGCCTTTTGACCTTTTGCGAAGTAGGGGATTGATTTTATTGGTCCTATGCCTAGGGGTGCTGGTAACAATTGCTTTGCAATAGTGGCAATTGACTACTTCACCAAGTGGGTCGAGGCGGAACCCCTGATGAGGATTACCGACGCCAACACCACCAAGTTCATCTGGAAGAATGTTATATGCAGATTCGGAATACCGTACTCATTGGTTAGTGATAATGCGAAACAGTTCAAAAACAGAAGCATAGATGAATTGTGCGACGATTTGGGAATTAAGAAATTTTTTTTCGTCTCCGCATCATCTACAAGCTAATGGGCAGGTTGAAGTTGTGAATAAGACCATAAAAAACACCTTAAAGAGGAAGCTGGAATCCAAAAAAGGTGCATGGGTAGATGAACTCCCACAAGTATTATGAGCACTTCGGACCACCTCGCACACTGCCACTGGTGAAATGCCTTTCTCCTTTGCGTATGGATCCGAGGTGGTATGCCCAGTTGAAATTGGGGTGCCTTCTCTTCGTCAAATCCATTATGACGAAGTGGGAAATGGAGAAGCACAGAGGGTTAGCTTGGATTTCCTCCTGGAAAAATGGAGTGACTCTCAAAAAGTAATGACCAAGTACCATGAAAAAATGGCCAACTACTACAACAAAAGGGTAAAGAGTCGGCACTTTAACATTGGGAATTTAGTCCTCAAAAAGGTCCTTCCCTCCACCCAAGAACTAGGAGTAGTGACTTTAGGTCCTAACTGGGAAGGCCCTTACAAAGTCACCACCGAGGTGGTACCCGGCACGTATATGATCGAAGACCTATCCGGGGTACCTTTGTGTAATCCTTGGAATACGGATCACCTTCGTCGCTATTTTCAATAAATGAAATCCCTCTTCGGTGGTCACAACGTCTCCATATAATTTAATAAAAACTCTAGAGTGAGTTACATTAAGGATTGCATCAAGTGCTATCGGTAAACATAGGGGATAGTAAAAATGCCTAAATTATTTTTTTTGTGGGAGAGTACAACTCCATTATGCTTGAACTTTGTTAAAGCAAGGGACTCTTATAAACCCTTGCTACGATCACTGCGAGCTGGTTGAAAACATTAATGCCATCAGTAAGAACTAGTCCAAACTAACAAATCTTAAGGAGAAGGGATCACAAGTGTTACAAAGTGTAATTCGGATATGTTCAAGTGTTTGTCAAAATCAGATCTAACTAGTAAACATAAATGCCTCAAACCACTTAGATATGAGGGACTATCTTCATACAACCGTGCAATGCGTTTAAAAGGCATCTGCGTTTGGAAGCATTCAAACTTAATCAAATGATGTCATATAAACCAAAACTTGTGGTCAACGAAGTCGAACTTCACAAAATGATCAAAACAACTAGCAAATTAAAGCATTGCATTTACAGTTTACAAACTAAATCATTACGTTTACAAATGTAAAACCTCATTGCATTTACATTCTGAAAAATATTCAAGAAATATACAATATGGAAAATGGAAAAAGATAAATACAAAAAGGATTATGGAGGAGGGACATCTTCTGAAGAGTTTTTGCCAGGTACATCCGTAGGATCAGCAGGATCATCAAGGGAATCACCCTTTTCCGCATCTTGAGGTTCAGGGTACAAGGCTTCGATGGGGGGGATAGGTCCAAGGTTGGGAAAGCTTCCTTTACGTCCCCCAAAGCCATCATGGCCCCTATATTCCCAAAGACCCTCTGCATGGCCTCATACTCTGGTGTCTCTTCAAAAGTGTCTTTCTAATTCTGGATCACCTCAGACACCTTGGCACTCAGAGCTTTCTCCACTCATGTCATAACGGTCTGCTCCAGAACTTCCGTGATCCTAGATTGCATATGCCGTTCCAGAGAGGCAAGATCCTCCTCTACCTTTCTCCTAGATTCCACCTCTCTCCCCAATTTCTCAGTGGCTACTGCCACCTCAGCCTCTAGCTTAGCTTTGGCTGCATTGGCTGCTGTCAGGGCCTCAGAAGTTATGGACTGAGCCCGGTTGGAGTCGTCCAATTTCTTACAGAGGGACGCCACATCTGCCTCGGAAGCATGAAGATCGTGCTTTAACTTTTCATTGTCTTCTTGAAGACGTTTGGCTGTCACCCTATCTTCCGAGGAGGCCTTGCGAGCGATGGAAAGATGCTCCTTGAGGTCCTTAATCTCCCTCAGCATATTGTCCGCGTGACGGAGTGCAGTCTCAGAATCCTTCTTGTCCCGCTGCGCTTCCTCCACAGAAGACTCCACTTCATCAATAAGGGCCAGTGCCCTAGCATTCATAGCTTTGGCAGCAAGAAGCTTCCGGGACGGAGTGGCACTGGAAGAGAAGGTAGACCAGCCCTCTGTCCAAAATTGCTCAGTGACCAAGGCAGCCCTGGCAGAAGGAGAACTGGGGGAGTCAAACAAGGAAGGACTGAAAGTAACATCACAGGGGAAAACATTGGCTTTAATCTGTTTGAGCTATTCTGATCCTGTGGGTGCCACTTCGTAAGCCATGTCTGGGATAGACACAGAAGGCTCATCCTCCAAGTCCTGAGTCTCTGGGGGCGGAGGTGCGAAGGTGGTTTCCTTGCTCCTTCTGAGCCTCTTCAAAGAGGCGGGTTCCTCCTCGGATATGTGCTTAGAGATATCCTTGGATAAGGGAGATGGCACAGAAACATTCTTAGACTCCCTCTCCCTCTTGGAGCCGCCCCTGACCTTTTTCCCTTCCCCGTTACAGTAACCTTCTTAGGTTCAGCCCCTTTTTCCAAGCTAGGCTGTTGGGGACCCACCGGCAGCAGACTGGGTGGTGGCAGTATTGCAAGAAGAGGACCCTCAAGTTGGGCAGTGGACGCCTCGGATGCCTCCTTTGCCACCCCTACTTGCCAGTTAGCAAGTACTGCTTTCTTCCTCCTTTCAATTTCGCTGCCATGGCGAAGGGCAGGAGGGATCTTTTTGGCCATAAGACCCTTCAAGGAAATATTCTTAAAGTCCTTGGAACCTAGCAAGAAAAGAAGGAGAATGAGGCTATGAATGGACGAGGCATAAGATATGAAAGCAGTAAGGAAACAAACTTACTCATAGCTCGCACAAGGTCGTGCTTAACAAAGAGTTTATTTTGTTGAATGACCCCCTGAAAAATGCCCTTGTAGGTAAACAAGCGCCTCACTGTCGCTAAGTCCGCGTTGGAGAGGAGGCAAGGAAAAGTGTCCCCTGCCATAAACCAATAACGTGTAAAAAAAAACAAGTAAAGAAAGATGAACAGAAAATAAAAAGTGGATGACGCACGACACGTAAGGACGCAAAAGCGAATACAAGACTCACTAGGTAGGGAAAGAGTTCGGGGAACGGTGATTTCCGGACTAGGGTCCATAGGTGAGCTCTGCTACTCCCCATAACCCAAAACCATTGGTTCCACCAGTTCTTTATCGAAGTGGGATGACCAGTAATAATAGGAGAATATGAGCCTCTGGGAGACAAGTAGTACCAGTCCTTGACATCCGACCTCAATCCTTCTCCCTTCTAACGGATTTCTTCAAGGTATATAAGGTGTGGATGATGTGCAAGGAGATGGGGTAGTCAGGATTGACCTCTTGCCACACCAGCCAAGTACCCACCGCCTGCGTCCATAAATTTGGGGCCAACTGGTAGGGGCATAAGTTGTAATTCCTAAGTAGAGCCCTGAAAAAGGGGTGCAGGAGCAGCCTCATCCCGCATGATAGAGCATCATAACACACGGCCACCTGACCTGGGGGAGGGCTACAGGGTCGGCAAAAAGGTGTAGGGTGCACCAATTGAACCCCTTCTGGCATCCTGAATTTCGCTGAAGCTCCAACTAAATCAACCCCCCGAATTTCCTTGGCAATCTCCTTGCTGACTCTGGATTTGGATCACGGTCTACATGATACCCTGACATTTTATTTACCAGGTCTACCCAACCTTGAACCTGGGCTATTTCCTCCTCAGAAAGCCCCAGCTCTTCCCTATGTGCCATAAATGGGGCCCTAATAATTAATCCGAGGTCCTGGTGACTGGAAGAAGAGCCCACTGCCTCTTCCCTTTCCAAATCCCCGTCCCGCTTGCTTCGAAGCTCCCGCAAAGAAGCCTCCTCCTCGGATGATAGATGAGCCATGTAGCTTTAGTCCTTTTCCTCTTCGCTGTCAGAATCACCCAAATAAATTATACCACTGCATTTCCTATTCCTCCTCCTAATCAGCTCCCTAAAGAAGCGGGAACTAAAAACCGATAAAGACAATGGGCAGAAATCCCTGACAGGATTCACCATTGCCAACAGTTCCTATGAACCCGTTACCCAAACTCTTTCCATTTTTTGTTCTTAAAAATGGGCCAGACTCACCAACGGGAAAGCAAAATGCAAAACAAAATTTTCAAACCCACACTTGAAGATTAGAAATAAAAAAGTTCGGCACGTACAAAGGAAAAGAAATTTACCTTCAAAAAAACGAACGTTCGGGATTGTATACTCGAAATGAGAAACACGCCAATGAAAGCTGTTAAAACGGCAAAGGCAGTTTGTTGGGTAGAAAGCCCTTGACGAGACGTTGCAACTTCTTGCGAGAATATTACTACAAAAATTATGAGAAAATGGTAGAGGGAAGATAATGAGACGAAGGAGGATTTATAGGGAACCTAATGATCTAGAACCCTTGGTCTTTGAACCACATGATTGATGCGGGTAACCCACGCCTCTTGGGGAATGGGCTAATCAAGGCGCCAGCTGTCGGAGGAAGGGAAGAAACTGTTCAGCTACCACAGTGAGTGCCACGCGAAGCAAAAATGTCACTCCCATCACCTTTATATTTATTGGGAACCAATATCAGTAGCCCCTTTTTATTAAATACGCCGCCTAAGAAACGTGCTAGTGCGATCCCAACCTTCGCTTAGAACTGAAAAGCCGAAGTAGGAGGTCGGTTATACTCTGAATCCGAACTTTTCATAAGGAATTCCATTCCTGACCTTAAAATCGTCGCGCTACATAGTGACTCCCAGCGGGCGGATGGCGAAATAACTACAAAATATTGGATATAACAAATGATGAAACTTGAACAAAATTATTGCTGCGAAACTATGACAAATTCGATCTGCCCATGAATGACCACATCGGATTTGAGGGACTAGTGTTGAGACCGTGCCCAAAGACATAGTACATTGAACCACCAGCGAAGGCCCAATAGGGGCCCAATGGACCTTAGCCCACGATTAAAGTCTAGGGAATCACCTTGGGCCAACTTTCGAGGTAGAATAGCACGTGAACTTCTTTGGCCGAGCTGATTTACGTCTAGCCGATGTGCTTCACGTTTAGCCGAAGTACTTTACGGTGACACCAAAGATGTGATGGGACAACAGATGAAGTCAGAGATGTGACACCACCTTTACCAAAAGTGACAAACGCTCATCCCCTACCAAACGTAGCAATGATTACTATCAAAAAATAAGATTTTCCTCTCCAACCGTTAGGGTAAATACAAGTGTAAAGTCCACCACATGTCATCATCCAAGATTATAAATTCCTCTATAAATAGAACACTCCTCCCGCCTGGAAAAGGGTTAGCAATTTCATACTCTTGATTAAATATTTTATTCTCACTCTTTTTTCTCTCTTTTATACACTTATATTTCCCGCACCCAATTTATATCTGCTTGAAATGGGCGCTGACTTTAGCATCGGAGTGCAAACGGGAGCCACCTCGGCCCCCTTTGCAAACTGATTGTTTGTCACAGTGCGCAGGAGATCCACGTGTTCAAGAGGGAGGAGTTGAGATGTGTTGGTTCAAGGTCCAGCGGGATTTTATGGTCAACAACAAGTATCATGTTGTGATACTTTAGAAGTATCATAAAGTATCACAGCATGATACTTGATGATAACAGTATTTTTCAGTAAAAAAAATTGAAATTTTTTTCAGTGATACTTTAAAATGAAGTAAGTTTCAAATATGACACCAAAAGTTGGGTATTTTTTACTTCACACTTCAAAAAATAAGTTTATAACTTATTTATACTAAAATCAAGTTATAATTCACATTTAATTATTAAATAATAACATTTTTAAAATTATTATAATTAATCACCAGAATTGGCTCAGCAAGAATCCGGCCTAATTTTACTTGGGTTAAGTACATAAATACAAAATTTTAAAGGGCATATTTTTTAATATAATGCATTTTAAAAGATATTTCAAAACTATATAACATATTATCAAAATCAGGTAATTAAACAATATTAAAGCAATTCTGTCTTTTTTTGTCTAATTTTCTCTCCCTTTCTCTTTCTTCTATTTCCCATTCCTATTGGCTTCTTCCCTTTCTTTCCACCTCTCTCTTCTTATGTCTAATTTTATCACATTTCTCTTTATCTTCTATTTCATTCTATTATTCTTGTTAATGTTCACTGCATTCTACAATTTCTACTTCACTCTGTTAGGAAAAAAAAATCTTAGCAAATATTCTTGTTAATGTTCATTGCGTTCTACTTCACTCTGGTAAAAGAAATCATAGCAATTATAATTCAATTTTTAAAATTCACAGCAATTTGCAGTGTATAATTACCTGGTGTGTTAGGGCTTTGTTTGATTATTTACTAGAGGGAATGGCGATGTTGTCATCCTCTTAATGAGAGTCAAGAAGAGATTTGCCAGTTAGCCACTTTGAACAAGCAAAAGCAATAAAATCTGGTCCAAAAAAATATGCAGATACATTTTTGAAGTAGATAAGCCAATAAAATCGAGACATATTCCTTTGGAAGCCAGATCAACATAGCCGTTCATTGTATTGTAAATAATTACATTTTATAATGAATTAAAGTTTGTAATTAATTACAATTATAGTTTTGTTTCAATTTTGTAATTAATTACAATAGTTACTAATGAATTTGTAAAACTAACATGTGTATTCGTAATTTGTAATTAATTACAATTGTAATTTTAGTTCAATTTTGTATTTAATTACAATTGAAACTTTATTTCAATTTTGTAATTAATTACAATTGGAACTATTGAATTTGTAAAACTAACGTTTGTATTCATTGTTTGTAATTAATAACAATTATAACTTTATTTCAATTTTACAATTAATTACAATTGTAACTAACAATATGTAAAATATGACATATTTTTATAGAATATAATGGAGTTGCAATTGAAACTTTATTTCAATTTTGTAATTAATTACAACTGTAACTTTATTTCAATTTTGTAATTAATTTACGTATGGCGTTCTTCTTTTTTCACGAGGAGAAGGAATGATTTTCTTCTCAAGTTCGGATTTGCTTTTCGTCCCAAGTACTCGTTTGGGTAACGTTTTCCCTCCATCAAGACACAAAACTCCATGGATACATATATCTTGAAGACACGATTTTCGATTTAAGCCTTTTGGATATATTGCCAGGAACCCCATTACTATTATCTTTTTCAGAAGGCAACAATGGAGGTCTTCTTGAACACTCATTGATGTTTTTTAGGTTTTGTGGATCAGTCGTTGAAGCTGCTTCAGAAGCAGCAGCCACGAACATCATGGCCAAGAACATACATACTAACACAGTTATTGTCAAGATTCATCGCTCACGGACTCACACTGAAGCCCATTTGAGATCATCATCAAACTGCTAGAAATATTAAGAAATCCCACTGTGACTCAAGAAACCATAAGAAGTCATTGAAAGATTCCACATTCCTCCAATATTTTTGCACAAGAATCGAAAAGAATATAAATGACAATGCTGTTAAGTGTTAACTAATGTTAGAAAAAAATGTCAGGAAAATTCTATTATGTTTCCATCAAGAATTGAATTGAATTGGAATGAGATTTAGAGAGAGGGAGCACAAAGTCTTGGCAAATGGGTAGAGGGTGAATTTTGGGGTTTAGTCGTCGTTTCAATTTCAGGACTTTCAATTGTCCTGAACTCGACTCATCCGACATAATGTGGATTTAGGTTTATTTCTCTATCTGATTTTGAACAATATTTTATAATCTCCTTATTTGGGTAAATTTAAATTTAAAAGTGTGATTTCGCCTAATTTACCCATTTAACATTTTCCTTCCTTCAGCCCCAATCTCTTTCTCTTTCCCACCCACCCATTTGCTAATTTCCCCCGCACCAGACTCTTTCTCCCACCCTACCCTCCTGACGACAGTAGTGTCGGCGGTGTCTCCAACTCGCCTATCTGCACAGCCGCTCTTGAACACCTTCAACTCTCCTCCATTGCAGGTGTGGTCTTCTTCGTCGGTGGATCGAAATAGTCGCACCAGAGTGAAACTAAGCAGTCGCGTGTGGCACAGTCCCTAGTTCCGCGGTCACGCACAACGTATCGCCTCTGTGTAGCTGCTATTGACTGTGCAAATGGTGTGGTGGTGGTTCGTAACTGGAAATGGTGATAGTGGTGCGATAGTTTGTAGTTGTTATTGGAGGCGAATTTTTGTGTTGTTGGGACTGATTTTGGGATAGGTGTCTCTATGACATTTTGGGATTGGTTTTTGTTGCCACCACCGACGTAGATCTCTCATTGTGTATACACAGTGGTGGTAGATGTAGTTGTGGCTATGGTAACAATTGCGGTGCAGGTGGTTCTTGGTGGTGGTGGTGGTGGTTGTGGTGGTGTAGGATATTATGAAATTGTGACCAATTTATTTATAATTGTGACCCTTAATTATTTAACTTGTAACTAGTGTTCTAAAAAGTGTGAACCGTGACGAAGTATGAGCCCGAGAGTCAAGCTTTTGAAATTTAAGCAGGAGTAGACGTTAAAAAACGTTTTTCAATTCCTACATATTTTATTTAAATTTTACCCATATTTAAACAAGTAAAAAAAAAAAGGAAAAAAAGGGGGAAAAAAAAAAAAAACTTAAGCGCGCTTCGTGCATGCTTAGGCGCGCTTTTTAGAACAAAATTTTAAAAAACGCTTTTTTTGCCCTTTTCGTCAAAGTGACACGCGAGAGGCGTGCGTTACGCCTAGGCGCACTGTGCGTGTTTTAGAACACTGCTTGTGACTAATTAATTCGAGATTTGTGACATGAAATAAGTTGTGATTTATAAAATTTATAAATTATGATTGAGAAATAAATTGTAACCTATAAAATATGTAATTTGTAACTGATAAATAAGTAATGATTTATAAAATTCGAGATTTGTGATAAAAAATAAGTTGTGACCAATAATGTTCGTAATTTGTAATCGTGAAATAAGTGGTGACCTATAAAATTTGTGATTTGTGATTGAGAAATAAGTTGTGACTTACAAGATTTTCGATTTGTGATATGAAATAAATTGTGACTAATTAATTATCTATAAATTTGAGATTGTGACCTAAATTGTATATTATTGTGACTCTAACCTGTTTAATTAATAAAATATATTTAAATATATATATTTTTATAATTAAAACCTGATTTTTGAATTTAAGCTTCTTAAATTTGAACTTCAATCTTTTAAACACCTTCTATATGTATTTTTCTCTTTTGAAAATTCCCAAAAATTTCTTAGTGGGCATGGACGGAACAAAGTTGATTGGGAGATAAAGAGATTTATCCTACTATCTAAAAAGAGCCAAGACCTCATATACTGTTCACAAGCCGATTTCCCCTCAACTGAGTCGTTTTCCTTCCGCTGGAGCCAAGCCGCTGTATCTATAAAGGCAAAATTAGGTCTTGGCCATTTCATTTCACCGCCTCGCTTTCCCTTCTCTCATCGCTCTCTCCCTTCTCTCTGCGACGACTCCTTCTCTTTGCATTCTCTCTGCGATTGTCTCTTCCGCTCCTTCAACGGTGATTCCTCGGTGACATTCATCGGCAGTTCCTCTACTGCACCTAATCTTCGCTCTACCGCACCACCTCTCGGCTCATCGTGCCGTTCGCGACGTGTGACAGTGTCGTGTCTTACCTCCCAAGGCCATCACGAAGCCTTAAAACACCGTTGTAGAGAAAAAGCATTGAACACATGCCAAACCATCAAAGATTCAGCAAAAATCAACGGAAGAAGAAGTCCCAGAAAACTTACAGTTTCATCTCATCTTCTTAAGTCGTTCTTTTCCAACACAGTTTTCGATCTTTTAGAACAAACGATGTGCTAACTCTAATGTAAGTTGTGTCAATTCTCGACCTCATTTTTTCTTTATCTCGTGACATTGGTTATTCCGTTTTTCTTTAGGGTTCTTGCTTGATTTCTTGATCATTGAGTTTTTTTACCCTTTTTCAATTAGGTGTAAAATGGGTGCTGAATAGAAGAGGGTACTGGATTTTTCACTGTTGATAAGAATTCGGTGAGTAAATATATTGAATTAACTGATTTTTGAATTGGATAGATTTTTGAATTATTTTTTTTATCTGGGATGGATGTCATTGACTTACTATTATATTTTATTTACTAAATTAATGGGTTCTAACTGAAGCGAAAGAGAAAAATATGATATACCAGTGTTGGGTAAATCATGGTCAGAGAGAATGGGTTGTAATGTTGGCAGCCGGATTGGGTTCTAATATACATTGCTTTAATGTATTGGTAGTTTTCATCTTTTGCTTTTTATTATGGCTGTATTCTCATCCCAGATGGTTACATTTTTGAACTGATAGTTCATAATAATCTTAATTGAATCCTTACTAATCCTAAAGGTTATAGATTTCATAGAGTCTGCATTTGATTTCCCTTCTTATACTTGAATAGTCATAATTTATATAATCAGCAAGAAGCTGTGGTGGAAGAAGATGAGAGATCTGAAGAGGAATCTGAGGAAGAATCGGAAGTCTGTAAACGTCTAAATGCCGCCAATGCCGCAATTTTAAATTATGTTGTATTTAGACGTGACATCACGTATTTTCAAGGAATTGGGTAGATAAATAAATAATTACTTTTTTCTTTGGTCAATTCCGTTGACAGAAGAAGAAAGGAATCCAAATATGCTTCTTTATTTAGATATGATTAATTTATCTCACTTAAATTAATTTGTCTATATTTTTGCTTATTTCTTGACAGACTTTCATATAATGGGAATGCAAAAATATTTTGTTGTACTATTGAATTTGTACTAGGAAATATATTTGAGATATGTATTGATACTTATTTATAGACTGGATTTTAAAGTTTATTGGGTAGAAGATTCTGTTTTACTATTTTTACACAATGCATTTCCTTGCAAGTACATAGATTTCATTTTCAAAAAGCTGCCTTCGGTTCCAGCAACAATTCAGATTTTTATGCTTTTTCTAACAATGATATTAAAATAATTGTTCACAGAAGGCCTCGGGAGTCTATGAGACCAATCTATGGTAACAGATGAAGAAGAACAGAGCAAATGGTTATAATATTTATTATTCGTCTGTGCATCAGATTGCCACATTTATGATAATCTGGTGGAAGGGAATCTTAAACACTTGAGTTCAAATAAAGCATCACAAATAAGTTTAACAACTTGTAATCCTCATTCACAAAAGCCAAATCAAAACCCAATGAAATACATGAGTTCATAAGTTCTTAGATTAAATAAATTTGCAACTTACCTTTTCCATTGAGGCTGTGTATTTACTTTCTAGAACCAATTCTAAAACTACTGTATGACTATCTTGCTTTTAGCCGCATTTATCTGTTGGTTGCAGGGTAAAACAGATAAAATCAGCATTCTATTCAGTTTTTATTTTTTGGTTATAACTGACTTCCACTTTTTGACTTGTCAAGATGTTGTAATTTTGATATGATTTGATAAAATTATTGTTTTTTGATACTTCGATGAGTTGTAAGTGACATTTAATTGTTTTTATGTATAAATTTATTTACAAGATTAGGGCTTTTCTATTTCTCTTCTCCTATGTATTTTTATTGGTTCACATGCTCGAGTTAGAATATGCAATACATCACTATCTTACTATGTTATAAATTTTAAATATTTATTATTCATGCCCCTGCGAGAGGGTTGCATGAGTTAGGGTGATAGTTTTGCTCTTTAATGCTTGATAATTGTCATTTACTTCTGTTTCTTTTTTTATATCACTCATGGATTTGTTTTTCTCTTGTACCTATGAAATTATTCTTTTATTTTGCTCATAGATTTTTACTTCTCGCAGTTAAATATAACACCATATGTCGTTCTAAAGGTATGAATCATTTTTGGGTGAACATGTTGTCACTAAAGTGCAAGCAACTCCAGATCCCTTAACATTGGTACTTAATCATCTCTCTTTTCTTGTTTACTCTTAATTGAAAGTGAAACTTGTATAATTAATTTCAATTTCTATCCATCTTCAGTTGTTTGCTAAACAAGAGATTGGCTAAGAAACTGCTGGAAAGTAGAAAGCCACCATTTCATGGAATCCCTAAGCACGCAAAATCACTGCTTGAGAAGCCCACAAAATTTCTGAAGATGAAAAATGTGGTATTACTTTGTACCTTTGTTTTTTCTGATTCATTCAAAATTTGCTACAGCCTTGTATCTTTTAGTAACCATTTTTTATTTCTTTTCTTTTATTTTTTTATTTTCTGAGCAATTCTTTTATATAACTATTTGTTCATTGGTAAGCCTCTTGAGGTTAAAGATGTGGACATTTTTGCACTGCAGATGAGGATGCAAGTTTTTATGATTTATTATATAAGAATGCAATAGATACAGTTCAAACTAGCTGATATGTCTTCATAGCTATAACCTCAAAGACTAATACCTTTTATTTGTGATATGCTACTTTATTCTTCATTAATAGGTTAAATATTTTTATCATATATTTTAATGGTATATTTCATGGATTGCAATCACCGACTAAACATCTTTCTTCTAGCTGGACCTATGTTTGGGGCCATGGCCATAGTCTCAACTCGGTGTTTTTTGAGTCACTGGTTCCTTTGTTGCCCTTGCTTTTATCTGAGACAAATTGTTAAAAGGCTCATCCGTATTTTGCTATATTGTGCCTAATTATTGTGGCTTTTTTTCCTTTCAGAATGAAGAGGATGGAGTACCAAATGGTGAAACTGAAGGAGAAGTTGAAGTTGAATAGCCTTTCTCTTGTGTAATATGAAGCAATGATTTGGTGAGGCCAGTGTAGGCATTCATTAATTGAGTAAAATTTGTACATTTGGTAAAATTAAGTTGACAGTGTAATTTGAGGCCAGAATTTGATAAAGCCATATCAAAGTCTATCACAAATTTGAAAAAATGTTACCTGCTTTGTTAATGCCCAAAACCTCAATTCCTGTGTCCTTTTTAAATATCACAGGTTACCTTTTTCATACTATTGTTCAAATTTGGTTCTTCACTTTCACATGACCATTCACATCTCCTCCAATGAAGTTCTTATGTGACTAAGGATTTCTTGAACCAACCCATCAATGTCTTTCCTAAACTATTTTGGTGGATCAAATAGAAAAAGAAAATTAATCCATTTAGAGACAAAAAAAACACAGACAGTTAGCAGCACATCTTTAGTTTCTTACAGAAACTTTAAATACATGCAGTACGGGCATGCCGTAGCAATGATACCATACACCAAGTAACTTTTGCTTCACTATTAAAATCTTTTGATTTCTGAAAGTTTCTGCTTTTACAGGATGCATCTGACATAGTATCACTTGATACCATATCCAGGCCACAGTGACTAGATCGATCCAACAGGTTGCTTCTATTCTGGAAGAGGTAGATGAAAAAACTTCCAAGAACAGTAACTGTGATACAGTTGCAAGAACCCCAGCACCAAAAAATCCTGACCTCATTTCTTCAGCCCCACAGACAACATTAGGATGCCATGCTTCTTCAGGTATTGAAATGCCTCAACTTTCACTTTGCTGGTGAATCATCTCTTTTATCATTCTTTTAGCCTTGAGTCTCTTTTGTTGTTGTATACTCATCTACTTACATATATCTCGAAAGCACTCCAATATTTGCTAAACCATGATTGTAAATATATTTTTAACTTAAACTATCTTTGCTGTCAAAATTAATTCCGTTAAATTTCACTCTATAACCTTCTATGTATGACAGAAATATTACGCTTATTTCCTTAATTCTCTTTCCCTGATGTTCAGTTTATGCTTATTTTTATAATTTTGGGATGTGTTTGTTTCCATTTCTTAAAAGATAAAACTTATTCTGATAATTTTTCTATCATTTTTTACACATAAATCTTTTCTGGCTTATTCTCTGCCTTTTGCTTTGTAATTCTTAATGACCTACTGCAGGTTATATTGACTCTATCTCCTTCTTCAACACTGTAGAAAAAGTCATCGAAAAACTTAGCTATATCAACACCAAACTTACATATGGTAACTACACCAGTACTTGCTGAAAAAAAATATTATCATTCATATTAACAATACCATTCTGGATTTGCATATTCTCAATTTCCTATTAATTTCAAGGAATTCTTTGACCCAAAGTTAATATTTTAACTATGTTATATGCCCATGTACAAACAAATATGAGCTACCAATTTTTATTCTTGCAGAAAAGAACGGTCTGGAATTGTGATTCAAAAATTTCAATCTTAAATTTACAATAGAATAGATTAGTCTTTATTTTGGGCAATTATGCATCATGGTATGTAAATTTTGAAGAGTAGAATTTGATTACCATCTTCAATAGTTGTAATGTGTGCAAAATTTCAGGTACATCAGGTATGGTTTCAATATGAATTTTTATCAAGACCAGCAAATTCCACTTTTAAGAGCAAAGTTTGATGAACTACATCCAAAGCATCTACGCACTAGGTTTGTATTTCTTTCTCCTGCTTGACATTTTTGAAATACAGATTGTTTAGAGTGCAAATAGCTGTTCATTATAAAATTTAGCTGATAGAACAAAGGTAGAAAATGGAGAAGCACATACTAGCCTTGGCATCTGAAATTGAAAAGTTGTGTCCTCATCTTTCCAACTCTAATGGTAGAGCAAATCCTGCATGTTTTTGCTCTCTTGGTTATCTCTTGATCATTTTTTCTTAAAGTTATGCCATGTACCAGGTGATATTCAGTAGCATATATACTAATACCAATTTATTATTCATTTACAACAAATTCAAACCTAACACAACTTAACAGTCTACAAAAAAATGTAATGCTTTACTTTACTTTTCATGTGAAGCTGGAGAAATGGCAAGACAAAATCAAGTATTCACGTTGAGATCAAAGAGAGGCTAAGAATAAGTTCTCCTCAATAGAGGCAATTTTGTGTATAAACTAGCTACTACTCTTGTGCAATGAATATCATGTGTACTATACTTCTGTTTGTTTTAGACTCTGGAGACATTAGCAGTGAAACTTGTAGATTATCACAAAAGGTTTGTTACTCTACTTATTTTGTAAAAATACTACTACCCTTTCTGAAAAAATTTCACTCAGACCAAATGAAATAGATGGAAAGGAGGCTAAGCATCAAGGCATGTCATTTAATCTCATTTTTTCAACTGCTTTAGAACTTTATTACGAATGAGACCCTTCATTTTCCTAACACTTTAGGATCCCTTTAGTTTCAAAACATTGAAATGAACATATAACAGTTCTCTTTCTGTTGATGAAATGCGTTCAATGAACAAATTTTTGGCTGCTGCATTTTCCTTTTACATTTAACTTCTTATAATTAACTGAAAAATGTTCATATTAAAGTAGTAGGATAACTCATTCTGAATTTTAAGTTTTAGCTACATCTGAGTTGAAGCTACATTTGACTACACTTGTTCATATTCTATTCATATATATATATATATATATATATATATATATATATATATATATATATATATATATATATATATATATATGTTTTTACTTAGTGAAGGTTGTCAGTTTCGGATAAAAGGCTTCAAAGAACAAAATACAAGCACAAGGAGCATATTTAGTGAAAAGGCTTCAGATATGGTTATACAGCAAACGGTATGACATGCACAATTTCATGCTGAGTTGATCAAACTGTTTCTTCACATTTTTCATACAATGTTCTTTTGGACATTGTATTTTTTCTTATATGAATATTATGATTTTCTTCCCTAAGTTTTAGCCTATTCTAATATTACGTTATAATTATGACCCTTCATAATTAGTATAAACCTTTTAGTTCAATTTTTTTTTATATTCTACAAAATTCATGATAAGCTATTTTGTTTTTCCCCTCCAAGCTTAAAAATCACTTAATACTTCGTCTAAATTCTTGCTATTCCCACTCTTTCAATGGTCTCTACAAATTATTTCATTTTCAGTATTACCATCTTCTTTTATTTATTTTACTTTGTCAGATTAAGTGAAACCAAAGGGTGATAGCATGACCATTAAAGAAACTCCTTCCCCAATAAAAATTTTCATTTACTACACGTTCTAACCAATCTTACGATCCTTGTTTAAAAAATATAAAACTCATCTGAGGTTAAATTTTTAAAGTTAAATGGACCATAAATCTATTAAGAACCCACAGAGTGCTTTAGGAAAGTAACTTTTTAAGTTACACACATTTCTCTTAACATTTATCCTCTCACATACTTCCTGAAGTGAAAGCCTATGCCTACTCAACATCAATAAGGTCAAATCTGTCTTAGAGCCACTTGTGAAACAAATAGAGTCCTTCATTTTTGAGTCCTTCATTTTTAACCTCACATTTCATTTTAATGATAGATTAATAAGGTAAAATCCTAAGCAAATTTCTTTCTGTTACAGTTTCAAGATATTCTTTTCAAACAATGAATATGGTTTCACATTTTATGAATTCGGATTGGGTTTCCAATTGACATTTATTGTCTAAATTTTTCTTCAGCAATTTACAGTTCTTTTATACATTTTTCTTACTTTAGATTGAGTGCCTTTATTTTCTTTGTGGTTATTGTGATCTGAGAAGTACATGGGATGTTTTAAATATTGTTAATTCCATTCACTTTCTTGTTTAGTTAGTGAATTCTTGTATTGCCTTTCATCATGTAGTCATCGGATATAAGCATGTCATTTTGTGTCAATATATCATAGGTCATGTTGATCCAGATCTATCAAAAACAAAACATCAACTCAAGCCAATCTGCACAGTTATCCTTATATCTTCTGCCAATTATTCTATTCTCTAGATTTTCCTATTATCTAACCCTAGCTCCCTCCTCTCTTCTTCCCATCTGTTGAGCCTCCTCTCTTCTTCCCATCATTTGAGTCTCCAAGAAGTCAATAGAACCCAATGATATCTCCATCTCTAAACCACCATCTTTTTTGAAATAGTTTTGTATTTCCAATTTAGGTCTCTTTCTCTCTTTTGTGTAATTTCGCCACAATATTTCCATCGCCGACAAACCCAAAGGTTTTGACTCTCTTTTTTGTTTTTTGTACGATTTGCAGTTTCCAATTGTCTGACATATGAGATCAAGTGAGAGATTGCTCAAAATAATGATTCATTGTTTGGTAACTTTTCTCATGGGTATGGTGGAATGTTGATGAATTTATTGTTTGTCTTGTGGTTGACCATCGCAAAGGTTTAGACCCTCTTTTTTTGCTTCTTTTGGCAGGGTTTGATGTTTCCATCATTGTCATATTTGACCAAGAAAGAGAAGGACCGAAATGTAAAACAAGGTATTTTGGTATCGAATGTTGATTTTTACCTATGAATCGTGAATTTGTATACTTTTTAGGTTTGAAACAATTTTTTAGATGGGTAGCTACTTTTCTGCTGAAGTTTATGCAAATTTTATGCCGAAGTTTTACTTTTTGGGTACTCACTTTGTTCTGGATAATCACTGTAGCATCAAAATTTGCTCTTTATTATACATATCCTATTTTAGGATTTCGCTATTTATTAATCGTTGTAGCATCAAAATTCGCTATTTGTTCTGGATAATCACTGTAGCAATTGATCTTACAATGTACTTTGGACACAGTGAAGAATCTGTGTTTATGTCCGCAGTTCCTATTGCAATTTTGTATGGCTTTAACCATATATTGTTTCCTATTAATCTGTCTTTGACAACTCTTAATGTCATTTTCATTTGTAACTTTCACTTTTGAGATAGAGGTTTCACTTTGTTTCTGGTGCATCGTGATTCTTTTTTCGACTTACCTTTATTCATTGATTAAACTTCTTAGCTACAAACTCATCTCTCATTGGTAAAATTAATTTTTCTATATAATTATGGTTTCTTTGCTGCTACTATTTGGTTATAGATAAAGCTGCATACTTCAGACAATATTAACAATACTTACACTTGACTCTGAGTCGTGCAGCGCACGTCTTCCACTAGTAAGTGAGAAAAGGGCGGTGGAAATTTTTTAAACCCTTCATATTATACCTGATTTTCTAGAATATATAGAAGGAAGTGTATGACCTAATTAATCCATTATGAAATAGTTAAACTTGCTTATTCAGTTAATTGACAAATTGACAAACTTATGCTCATAATCAGTTTAAATTGATTATTTAAATTTTCTAAATAAAATGTGTAGTTAAAAATTGAAAAGAGAAAATGTGTAGTTAAAAAATAATTTGAAAAATTGTACAATTTAAATTTGTGTTTAAATCGTAGTTGCCGAATGGAGTCTTAATTGGGCTTCAAATACATAGATTTGTAGAATTTGATCGAGAATTCAAATGATTTATTATTTTTCTTTGATTTTTACATTTTAGCACGAGGACATTCTTTGTTTATAAACTAGTATCATACCTGTGCGATGCACGATCATTTGTTAATTACATATATTTAATTTATATGTTATCATATGAAATAAATATATAATTAAAAATGAGAAACGAATGAAGGAATTTAATTACAAAAAAAATACAATTATACATACCTTAAATTTTTTTTTTTTTTACGATTCGTATGTTTACCATCCAGGAAATTTACGCTCAGAATTTCATTAAAATGAAAAGGAAAAGAAAAAATAGATCAGTGAATGTTCTTATTTTATTCTCTTTCATTTTCTATTTTTAAAAAAAAATATATTTATGTGATATTTACAACATTTTTTTTTTACGAGTTTTAAAAAAATTATAATTAATCTTCATATGTTAACATATAAAATGAACATTTAATTAAGAATTAGAAATGAAGGAATACAATTAATTACAAAAAAATGTACAATTACACACAACTTAATTTTTTTTTTTTAATTATTGTTATTCTTTTATGGTTTGTATGTTTACAGTTACAGAAAATTTCTTTAAGCATTGTAATTGTACATTTGATCTTTGAGATGATTTTACGAATAATATGTTTACAATTTGTTGTCACTTGTTAGCTTATATTAAACTTTTCGTTGAAATGTTTGATCATCCATATTACATATTTTTCGACTTAAATATAATAAAATAATTATCAAGTGAATAATAATTATTACAAACAAAAAAATAGTTTACACTTTAAAATAAATTAAAATCTTGATGTAATTAATAGCATAGCACGAATTCTAATGTTATGTACCATAATAATTGCTAAAATGTGTTACATTTTTTTTTGCATATTTGTTTTCTAGATTTAGAAAATCATTTTAGACGGAAAATTATGTGTGTGTTATTTTTAGCATACACTTTGTTTATATATATATTTATAGAACATACATATAGATAGATTTTTTTCGTAAAGACAAGTGACAATATATTATTGGATATTTTTTTAAAAAGTTCGAATGGTTAAAAATGAACCAATGAATTATTGATACGTCACTTTTTGTAAACAACTAGTGTTACACCCGTGCGATACACGATTATTTGTTACTCACATATATCAAATTTATATGTTAACATACGAAACGAATACTTCCTCGTCCCAATTATATAGGCTTGTTTGACTTTTCACACAAATTAAGAAAACATATTTAATGTCATTAAAAATTTAATTTTTTGTAAAGAAATATCAAACTTACCCTTATTTAATATCAAAACTATTATATTAGAAGTAATAAATATGGGTATATTAGTAAATAAACAAAATAAATACTTCTCAATAAAGAAATGAATCTACATAATTGAGACAAATGAAAAAGGAAAGACAACCTATATAATTGGAATGGAGAGAGTATTTAATTAAAAATTAGAAAAGAAGGAAAACAATTAATTACAAAAAAATGTACAATTACACATACATTAATTTTTTCCGATTTCTATGCTTACCGTTCCAAGAAATTTACGCTCGGAATTTTATTAAATGGAAAAGGAAAAGAAAAAATAGATCGATGTCGCTCCTATTTTACTCTCTTTCATTAATGTTTTTAAGAAAAAAATATTTATGTGATCATGACAGCATTTTATTTATTTATTTATTTTTAAAAATTTTTAAAAAATTATAATTGATTTTCATATGTTAACATATGAAATGAATACTTAATTAAGAATAAGAAAGAAGGAAGACAATTAATTACAAAAAATAAGGTACAATTACAAATGCCTTAATTTTTTTTTATGGTTTGTATGTTTACCGTTCCAAGAAATTTATTTGAATATTGTAATTTAAATTGACTTAAAACTTAAAGTGACAAAACAAAATTACATTTTTAAATAGAATATGTATTAAGTGAAAAAATAAATATATCTGTGATATACGCTCAAAATTTTATTAAAATGAGAAAGAAAGAAAAAATAGATTGATGAACATTCCTATTTTATTCTCTTTCATTTTCTATTTTAAAGAAAAAATATTTTTGTGATGTTGACAACTCTTTTTTACGAATTTTTAAAATAAAATTATAATTGATTTTCAAGAAGGGAAGACAGACCAAAAAACTTCGGGACGATGTGATATTTGAGATGATTTTATAGACAATCTATTTTCAGTTTGCTTTCACTTATTATCTTTTATTAAACTTCTAGTTGAGTTTGAGATATTCGATTTGACACCAATATTACATATTTTTTCGACTTCAAAATAATGAAGTAATTAACTATAAAAATAATAATAATTAATACAAAAAGTAGTTTATAGATAGTACTATAGAACTTAAATGATATAATTTAAAATGAATGAGATATGACTAAAATTAAAAAAATATGAAAACTTTTACATTTGATCTCTGAGGGGATTTTACGGACAATATGTTTACAGCTTGTTCTTACTTGTTAGTTTATATTAAACTTCTCAGTGAGATCTTCGATTTGACACCCATTTTACATATTTTTTGATTTAAATAAAATTAAATAATTATCAAGTAAATAATAATTATTACAAAACCAAAAAATAGTTTATACATTAAATTAAAATCTTGATGTCATTAATAGCGAATTCTAATGTTATGTACCATAATAATTGCTAAAATATTTATTACATTTTTTTTGCATATTATTATTATTATTATTATTATTATTATTATTATTATTATTATTATTGTTATTGCGTAGATTTCCTGATTTGGAGAACCATTTTGGTTGGGAACCTATGTGCATGTTATTTTTGGCATGTACTTTATTTTTATATGTACGTATGTATGTATAGACTAGCATTTTCACCCTGCAATATTGCATGAGAATATGTTTGTAATAGTGATTTCGAAAATATGTCAATTATACAATCATATCAAATAAAAACATAGTAAATGACATTTTAATACAAAATATTATCGAATTCAAAACTTTAAAAACACAATATTAATCAAAATAGGAAATGAAACATGTACAAAACTAATTAAAATTAGGAAATCCCGATCTTTATAGGATTTTCTTTTTCTTTTTCTTTTTAATTATTTTTTCTTTTAAAAAGTGTTTTTATTTATTTTTTTATGTATTTAATTTTATCTCCAAATGAGTAAATGTTGCATTATTTGTAAAATATTTTTTTTTTAAGAAAATTTTGTGATCTTTGAAATAATTATTAATTTTTTAATTAAAATTGGTTCGACTCAATCAAACCTTCTAATCATTGACATTTTACCTTTTTTGAGTCGAACTGATTTCATGTTTTCTAAATACTAAGTATTATATAGATTAAATGATATAATTTAAAATGAATGAGATATTGAGGAAAATTAAAAAACATAAAATAAACTTTTACATTTGATATTTGAGACGTTTTTACGGACAAAATGTTTATGCCATGTTCTCTTTGCTGTTTGGAGGTCGTTTACTATTTTTATTTTCGAAAACATTAAAAACGCGTTCTCTTTACCATTTTCGAAAACGGATTGTGGAAAAAAAAATTGTATACAAAACGCAAAATGCTTAAAACCTCGTTTTGGACATTTTAAGTGTATTTCAACAAAAAATGTTCAAAACGTGGAAAATGTGTTTTGGGAATTTTTTTTTTTTTAATAAGAATGATCCTAGCTTCGAACTAAGCTTAAAATATTTTTATTTTCTTTGAGAATTGTTCTAACTTGGAACTAAGTATAAAATAAAGTTTTATTGAATTCAATATCAACATTAAAAAAAAATTAAGTGGGAATTCTTATTGTTATATTTCAAAAAATGCCTTGATAAATTGACTCTGGTGGTTTTGAAAAAACTTGCATTTTCTGAATTTTAATATAACCCGAACTTCCTCAAATCTCAAACCTTACCAAGAAGTGACAAAACAAACGAGTTTTCATCAAATTTGAAAACAAAAACAAAAACAGGAAACATAAAAAATTTCGAAAATGAAAATTCAAAATAAAATACAAACAGAATGCCACTTTATAGTTTGCTCTTACTTGTTATCTTGTATTAAATTTCTTGTTCTGATTTTCAATTTGACACATATATTACATATTTCTCGACACTAAAATAATACAATAATTATCAAAAGAATAATAATTAATAGAACTTAATTTAAAATTATTGAGATTTTGAGGAAAAGTAAAAAAATACAAAGTAAAAACTTTTACGCTTGATCTTTGAAACGATTTTATGGACAATTTATTTTCAGTTTGCTCTCACTTGTTATCTTATATTAAACTTTTCATTGATATTTTTCATTTGACATCCGTATTACATATTTTTCGATTTCAAAATAATACAATAATTATCAAAAGAACAATAATTAATATAAAAAATAGTTTATAGATGGTATTTTAAAACTTATATAATATAATTTAAATTGAGGAAAAGTAAAAAATATAAAAAAAATTGCATTTGATCTTTGAGATAATTTTACGGACAATATATTTACAGTTTACTTTCACTTGCTAGCTTGTATTAAACTTCTCATTGAAATTTTCGATTGGATGCACATGTATTTTTCGACTTCAATATAATATAATAATTATCAAAATAATAATAACTATTATAAAATAAAAAATAGTTTATTATTATTATTATTATTATTATTATTATTATTATTATTATTATTATTATTATTATTATTATTATTATTATTATTATTATTATTATTATTATTATTATGCATAGATTTCCAGATTTAGAAAGTGATTTTAGGCGAAAAATTATGTGCGTGTTATTTTTGGCATGCATTTTGTTATTATATATAGATATAAAGATATAGATTCAAAATTATACAATAATTATAAAAAGAGTAATAATTAATAAAAAAAAGTAGTTTATAGATAGTATTATGGAACTTAAATGATATAATTTAAAATGAATGAGTTATTAAGTAAAATTATAAAATATAAAAAATTTTACATTTGATCTTTGAGAGGATTTTAAGGACAATATGTTTACAGCTTGTTCTCACTTGTTAGTTTACATTGAATTTGACGTTGATATCTTCGATTTGACACCCATATTTCATATTTTTCTATTTAAATAGAATAAAAAAATTATCAAGTGAATAATAATTATTACAAAACAAAAAATAGTTTATACATTAAAATAAATTAAAATCTTGATGTCATTAATAATATAGCACGAATTCTATTGTTATACACCATAATAATTGTTAAAATATTTATTACATCATTTTTTTGCATATTTTTTTTTGTGCATGGATTTCTAAATTTTAAAAGCCATTTTGGACAGAAAACTATGTGCGTATTATTTTTGGCATTTATGTTTTTATATATGTATATATGTTTATAAATAATAGTTAATAAACAAGTGTCCAAAAATACAATACCTGTATGATAAAAAGTTTTTGTTTATAAATTAAAAAAAGTGATATTTTCGAGATAAAAATGTAGTTAAAAAGTAATTTAAAAATGTGTATAATTAAAAATGATTGGAGAAATGTATCTTTGCCTCTCTTTGGAAAATATGTTTTTCATAACATAATTTTTCAAATCACTTTTTAATCACACACATTTTCTTTATTCACTTTTCAACAACATATTTTATTTAGAAAACATTAAAAAAAATGTATTTTTAAACACAAAACTTTTAAAAAGTTGATTAACAAGTTGTCAATGTTGGTACTCATAACAAAAGGTTGCCGCCCCCAAGGCATATCTCCCAGTAACAAAGGGGATGGCTGACAACACACTCAGCGCGATCGGATGCAGGGTTCAAATTCTGAAAATGGATTTGGTCTTGTAGCAAGCGGGAGTTACCACCACTCGTGGGGGTCTTCAGTACCCTACACCTTAACTTCTGGGAGGCACATCCTTCGATTTACCACTCGAATTAATGACTCAAAGTAGGGTCGGATCCAGCCCTAAAGGTGTGAGTTACTTATTCACCAATATCTCGCGATACAAGATATCCCCGCAAATGTACGGGTCGCGAGAAGTAATAAAATGGACCTTAGAGTCCGGATTATCGTCCCATGAGGACTGTTTACTAAGTACCAAAATATGTCAGTTCTAAACTTTATTTGAACAGAAAAAGAGAATTTGTGATTGTAAACTAAAACTAATAAATTAAACTAAAGAATTTAAAATTGCAGAAATGTTATGTTTTCAAATAAGATTGTAAAGTAGTTGAGATTCACGAGTTCACCTAGTCAATTAAATCAATTCCAATTCATGGTTCTATTTTCTAAATATGTGTTCGATCGAATTCACTAATTCAAATTGAGATTCCTCTCTCGAGTTTAAATCAATCCTACCTAAATAAGTCAACCTTGTATCTCCACAGCGGGTCCGAATATTCCTTATCTAGATGCATTACACACTAGAATTCACACACGACCGCAATAATAACAAGAGTATATCTCTGTCTCTTGTTCAATTACCGGATTTATTACCTAGATCTATGTTATTAACTCACCTCTCGGATTATGAAAATAACACATTAAATCATGAAAGAGTGACCAGTTCATTCACGCATTAAACGCAATAATAAACCAACACATGTATTAAAGCGTTAAAACAAGGAATATGGAATTAAAATAATTAACTAGGCTACATCGTTCATCCCAACATAAGATTTAGTTATACATCTTGATTAAAGAACAAAAACAAGAAAATAAAACGTTCATTGAAAATAACAAAGAAGAATGGAAAGATTGCACCAATTATCAATTATTCAAGTATCTTCAATTCACGCCCCTCTGCGATACTTGAATCTCCAAGAATTTGAATTGAAATCTCTGTTGTGGCTCGTTCTATGGAGAGGTAAAGGTTTTATTTTCGTGCAAAGAAGTTTTATTTATAGTTGGTGAAGAGACCAAGTTGAAGAAGGAAAGAAATTCATCAAATCCGCGCGCGAGTCTTTTTTGGTATCTGCACAGCGTTCAGTATTTTGACCGTATCTTTCTCTTTCCTTATCCGATTAAGATGATTCAAATTGAGTTAGAAAGATAACTTAAAGGGCTACAATTCTTCTTGAAATAGGATTTTCCTAATTCGAACTTTTACTACCCCAAAATTTGGTCTCAAAGTCCTACTAGAATTCTGTTCAGAATCTTCTAGGATTGTAATCAATTTTACGGTAATATTCTTATCATATTCCATTCTTTTTTGACTTCTACTTGCATCCAATTGACTCCTAAAAATCCTCAAAGTATCTTCTTATTATCCAAATCAATCATTTGATATTTGCAAGTTGGTCCCTCATGTTTAATTTGCTTTTCAGTGGTTCAACTTTCAATTGTTGCGATTTAGTCCCCAAACTTTATATTATTCTTGAATTTCTTAATTAAGCTCTCAATTCCTTCAATTGGGACCTCCAACCTCTGATTTGTTCACTTGAGCACCATGAACCTTCCTTGTTGACGTCACATATCTCTCACTTGTTCAATTAAGCTCCAATTAATATCCAGTATTGCATTTTTTTTCCATTAATTGCTTCATTCTTCTTCGATTGAGACATTTTCTGAAAAGTAAATAAATAAACACAAATTAAAGAACATATTTTCTTAAACGATAATAATTTATTCTAATTTAGACGTATAGATATACTTATCATTACTCCTTTTCAACAAAGGTTGCCGCCCAACCTTATATATGCGTGGTTTTTAACACATTAAAAGTGGGACCCAGGTGTGGTAAAAGGGACAGAGAGTTGGTAGTTTCAGGTTCATGCATATTTCCCACCTCCGCCCTTTTCCTTCCTATATGATATATCCATCAAGAAATCAGTTTTTTTAATCAATGGATAACGCCCAAAAATTCTCACTTTTCAACTGAAGGGTCCCAATAAATTCACAAGGGCTTTCATAGTTGTTAACGATTTTCAATGACCTTTAGAGTGAAGTTTCTTGAGAAGCTGTGAGAACTATTCAAGAGCATTTCATCCATTACAGGTTATTTTTTTCTTATTATTTCTTGAAATTTAATTTTTTAAATGTTCAATTTTTGATCGACTAATGCATTTTTAAAATATACTGTTATGTGTTTATGTTTATTTTTGAAGATGGGTTTGTCAAATTATTTGCATATATTGGCTGTGAATAGTCAAGATCGCACTTTTTGATCTTTTTGGAAGCCTGGAATATATTTTTAATAAATAATTTTCATTTTCTTATGGGTTTTGAGCATTTTTATCATTTTCTACACAGTATTCCAATGGACTTCTTTTATGATTCTTATTTTTGCTATAATTTTCTTTTCCGTATTTGCATACTAGTTTTTGAGGAATATTTATCTGTTTTATTCAAATTTAACAATCAGAAATGTTTTCTCATGGGATGCACGGTTATTTATTCTGAATCAATGTTTAGGATAATTTGGAATTAATCTGCAGTCATCTTATATTCTTAAAAGTATGCTTCATCTGAGAAAATTTATTATGCACTCTATAAATGGAAGGTGATGTTTGGCTAATCTTAGAAGTTCATAAAAGAAAATAAATTTTAAAATAAGAATTTCCTATAATATACTTATTTTGAAATTAAGAAAAAAGGTTACTTTCATGTAAGTAACTTTTTTTTCTTTAGTAAGGAAAAATGTAATTTATCTTAACATGCTCAAATATTGTCAAATTGAAATAGTAAAACCTTTTAGTTTGTAAGTTTAGTTTTATTAACATTCTGCTGGATCGAAGTACCAGAAACCTATTGGTTGGATACATGGAATAGTCAAAGGGGGCCTTGAGGGTGTGTTGGTGATGCGACAGCACAGGGCCTCAACATTATAGTGGTAATAAAAAAAAATTATTATTGGATACTCAAAGGAAAAAAAAATTGATTATAGGGGCACAAATAAATATTTTATAAGGCACCAAAAAATTTTATGTTAATTTTCCCTCAAAAAAATGTTAATACAATTTTAAAATTTTTTTTAGTTTATAATTTGAAATAGTTTTATTATTAAATAAGGAGACCTTTCACTTTCCATAATCGAGCCGTTCAGCTTCCTTTTCACCATTCTGATTTCGTGTCTGCCGATTACTTTCATTTTCCTTCCATTCCCATTATCAATTTACCATTTAGCTACATAATCTTCTCAAGGCCCAAATTCTAATTAGTGATCTCGACTTCTTTGTTCACCGAATCATTTCATTTTTCATTCGTTTTTGCATTTGTTCCATTTTTGAGTTCCCGATTCAGGTACAAGAAAAAAGATCAAATTTGTGTTTTAATTCTAAATTCTAATTTTAATTGGATCATATTAGTCATTATATTATAATCTGTTCATTTTACATGTCTATATTCTAAATTCCAATTTTGCTCCACTTAATGTTGTTCTCTTTTTTTCTTGGTTTTAGATTGTTAAAGGTAGAAGATAGTGCACTTCTTAAAAGATTTTGCGATTTTATACTTTAATCAAGTACTATACTACTACTTTTGTGATCTAATTTGGCCAATTATAGTTTTAACTTTTGCGGTTGACATAAAATTTGAAAATGCATCCTAGAAAACAATAATCGGGATTTGAAAAAAGAAACAAAAAATGGAGTTGATAGAATCTCAAAAACGTGCTCTTGACAAATTTGTTATTAAAGAAGCCAACAATATAGACCAAGTGCTTGAAAATGATAAAAATAAAAGTGATGAAAATGAAGATGTTGAGAAAGAATTGATACTTAATGAAAACGATAAAAATGAACATGTTGATAATGAATTTCCTAAGGAAAATGATATTAATGAATATGTAGATGGTTTACTTCATGATAGTTTCATTCCCCTCAACATTTATGATCCAAGAATTTTAGATAATCTTGAAAAAAAATCTAGAGAAAGAAGTTTTTCAAAATTGAAATTATTAAAATCTTATTTTTGTTCAACTATGTCACAAGAAATATTGAATGGACTAACTTTGATATCTATTGAACAAGATTTACTAGAAAATATTGATTACAAAAGTTAATTAGTGAGTTTGCTTCTAGAAATGCGAGAAGAAAGATTTTTACATGATTGTTGCATTTCGAGGATTATTCGTACTTTTTTATTCTAGGGTTTGTTCATGTGGAGTTGTACGAAAGTGGTTAGTGGTTTGGACAATGCTTTATTGAAGAACAATGCATATTTTTTTTATTTTTTTTTGGGGAAATGGAGAAGTTTTGAATGTACTTTTGAAATTTACTTATACTTTTCTTTTTAATGAAGAGTAAAAAATTAACAATTATTTAAATGTCACATATTGCAATAAAATACTAATGTTGAAATATATAATTTAATATTTCTTAATACGTTTCTAAGTTAAATGAAGGGACATCATTTTAAATTGTCGCACATGACACCCAAAATCTCAAGACCGGCTCTGGGAATAGTTATTATAGGGGAAAAAATATCATTTAAAATTATTCTATACAATCGCGGTTTTGTCGTGTTAATGAAAATTAGATGGTTAATACTGTAAAAGTAATTTTAGTAGTTCGCAGTAATTAATATTGTTGTCACGAGAAATGAAAGAAGATGAGATGAGTTGGTATAATAAATTTAATGGCTTAGAGTACTCATGCTTCTTTGTTAAGATGGTTATTGAGCATCAATTATCTTCGATCTCTTGGAAACAAAGCACATGGATAATGTACGCCATATCGGTTGTAAAAGTTTTAAATACACACTTTATTCCTGAACAGAACTAGGAAGTTAACAAAGTTGGTTATTGTTTGTAAATAAAATTGTGTTTGCTTCTTCATTGTCGTATCTTAAGTTTATAGTGACGCGTGAAGTAAAAGTATTTATGGAGCTAGAGATGTCGGGATTCTGGTCAAATAAATAATGGATGATAACGTTCTGTTAGATATCGTTATGTAATCGACTCGTGAAGTAAAAGTATTGGTGGAGCTAGAGATGTCGGGATTCTTGCCAAATAAATAATGGATGATAATGTTCTGTTAGATATTGTTGAGTAATCGACTCGTGAAGTAAAAGTATTGGTGGAGCTAGAGATGTCAGGATTCTGGTCTCATATAAACAGTGGATAATAATGTTTTGTCCTTATGTAATCAAGTTTTATATACGCAACTTCCATGTTTCTTGCACATTTTTCACATTGGTTAACTGATTTCAACATGCTTTATGCCACCCATTGCACTTCTTGTCTTTCCTTTTACTCTGTATTTCCTGTTCCTTTACCCCTATTTCCTTTTCTTGTTTCTAAATTTTTTAATCTAATTTTCCTTGCAGATATATTCCTCCATATTTAAGGTCCAATAAAATGGAAGTGAATTGCTTTGGAGAATATAAGTCAGCTAGCGGGATTGTACATGAAAATATGCCTTCAGGAAAACCTTCTCTGATGGCGTTTAATCTTAGTTACGGAATCGAAAAGAAACTTGCTGCTGAAAATATTGAGCATGAATTTTGGCCATTGGATGAAATAGATCCCAAGAAAGCAAAGTTCCCTTGTTGCTTAGTTTGGACACCTCTGCCTGTAGTATCATGGTTGGTACCTTTCATTGGACATGTTGGCTTATGTCGTGAGGACGGTACTGTTATAGATTTTTCGGGATCCAACCTTGCTAATTGTGATAATTTTGCATATGGTTCTGTTGCCAAATACCTTCAGTTGGACAGAAAGCAGGTACATCTGAAATCCTCTAAGCCAACTTTATGTACATCTCTTTCTCTATTTGTAAATAGATTAAAAACTCTTATTATTCCTGCACAACTTAGAGCGACTAGCATCATTCACTTTGGTCAAGGAACTTTTATTCCCATTTAATGGAAATACCGACGTAACTAAAGGAAATGATGATGTGACATGGACTAGATTTTTTTTAGAGTCCAACTTGTCAAAAATGTATATTGTTGGACGAGTTGTGCTTCTATAAAGAAAGGGAAAAGGCAAAAGTAAGCACGACTAGTCCAACAAGAAGCATTTTTGTCTAGTTTGATGATAAAAGTTATGTACCGAAAGCGTTTCGTCCCACATCATCCTTTTCATTAATTCACTAGAGGAGTGCCTAAATGAAAAAAAAAAATGAAAATTTTCATCGACTAAAATGAATTGATGCTATATTTGACCTATTTATGATTGCAGTGGTAGATCCAGCTAGTGATGAGACTATTCGGTCGCTTGTATCGGATTCGCATACAAAAATAAATCCTTGTAATTAGGCCGCCAAATTTTTTCCCTTATAATATAGCAATGTCTTGTGTTTATCTAGATAGCTAGGCTTGTACTCCCTCGAATTCCTGAATCTGCCACCATCAGTGAATGTGTATGAGGATGGGGTGGCCGTCCTTGCATGGATAAGCAAGAGCTGTCCTCAACATAATCATCCATTCTTCGTATCCACATTGAATGAGCATAAGCTTGTCATCTTTGCAACTTAATGTGGTCATGTTTCCATGCAACATAACTGGATAAAAGTTTATAATCTACTTTTTATCATTCCTATTACCATATATATAGCTAATGCACTTGTGTGTTTCTTTAAACAGTGCTGCTTTCCTCCAAACCTCAGTGGACATACATGCAAGCATCGCTACAAGCATGCGGAGTTCGGCTCTGCAGCAACCTGGGATGATGCCATTCGATCTACTATACATTGGTTTGAGCACAAGTCTTTCAATCTTTTCACATGCAACTGCCACTCTTTTGTTGCAAATTGCCTGAACCGGCTTTGCTATGGCGGATCAATGACTTGGAACATGATTGATGTTGCTGCTCTTATACTATTTAAGGGGACATGGGTTGATGGCTTGTCTGTCTTAAGATCATTTTCGCCATTCATGGTTATGCTATGCTTGGGTGTATTTATGGTTGGATGGCCATTTCTAATTGGATTATTTTCCTTTTCTCTTCTGCTTATAGGGTGGTATTTGTTGGGTACTTACTGTTTTAAAAACTTGTTAGACTGTTAAGTCCATGTGCTCTTGTATGTCAAAACCATGAGACTGCATAGAAGAATTAACAACTTTTAATAATACTAGTATCCACGCTTGTTTGGAACTGTTCACTACAAGAATTGTGTACTACAGAGACGACTCTATAGGGGTGACAAGGATGTCACCCCTATAGATCATCAACCTATAGGGGCGACACTATAGATACACAAATCTATAAGGGCGATAAATTCGCTGCTTACTTGTGATATGTCATTGCTACAAAAGGCCTACCGGGGCGACATTGTGTCGCCCTTATAGGTATTTTTTTACATGAAAAATTGGTGGGATTGTTGGCGCCATTTTTTCGAAGTAAATTCTCGGTGGTTAATGTCTTATAGGTGTGGGATTTTCACGCGAAAAAACTGTGGGATATTGGCGCCTTTTTTCGAGTCCCCTATAGGTTTAAAGTTTTTATCACCTGTAGGGGCGACATATGTCGCCCTCTATAGGTTAGGGCTTTCTGGCTGAAGTTTGTGCGGGAACTTTGGCGCCTTTTGTGCTCTATAGGGACGCCATCTACTGAGGCCAAGGGATGCCCCAGTGGTTGAAAGCATCCCTTACTGGGCTTAATACCCAGGTTCGAGCCTCACCAAGTAAGGGTTGGTGGGGGGGGGGGGGATTTTTTTGTAATGATTAATATATATATATAGGGGCGACAATGTCGCCCCTATAGGTTATATCAGTTTTATCCTAGCAAATTCATTAGAAAAAATCATTGTTCTATTTAATTTCCTAAGCGTGTGATCTAACATCATTTCATCCAAAAAAAAGTGCATTTAGGGAAAAAAAAACCTTTGGTAAGAATCTCTAAACATGTTATTGTTATCTATTTTCTAGTTTTTATGAATTGTTTGCTAATAAGTATTATTATAAATAAAAATTTTACTGGACATACATTGCTTTGTACATTGCACTGCATTTGCATAAAACTTAGAATGTTGTTTGAAGATAAGTTTGTAAATTAAAAACTGTCCACAAATTTGTGGTTAGTTTGAGATTTTCAAATTGTCTTTGAATTCTCTCATTTTTGGAGAGTTTGTCATTGATTTGCATGCAATGTATTTTTCTGTTGATGGTTATATATTCGTGTGTATATTTCAGCATTATTTCCTTCTTGTTCTTCGTGTGGGGGATTACACACTTTAGAGAACTTGGGGGAGATGATGTCGAATTTATGGTAGAAAATATAATGACATTAACAGAAAAATAAATAAATCTCATTATGTTCAAATCAATGATGAATGATTAGGGCCCTACCTTATAATTAGACGTAGAGTGATAAGGAAGACTTATGACATATTCATGTCAATTGAAATTGATCCTCATATATATATAGCAGTTGTGAGATGGACTTTTCTAGGAGTTGGACAAAAATTAGAAATCGTTCAAAGTCTCAAGAGTTTTTGAATGGTTTGAAAGCAGTTATAAACAGAGCGAGACCATTTGTGAACGATAGGGGAAGGATTAGATGTTTGAACGGGCTTACTCAATCTTTGGAAACTGTTGAGGCTCATATATTTTGTAATGACTTTGTGAAGAGTTATGTCACATGGATTCACCATGGGGAGATCGAGATTACTCGTGAAAATGTGAATGCTCAGAATGAAGGGATAGGTTTGGAGGATTAGATGATAGATGAAATGATGAACGTTACAGAGGACATAGTCGGTGTAAAGAACCAATTGGACAGCCCAGAACTTGTAGCCCAAAGTCACAAGCCAGGCCAAATTAAGGAATTCAAAGCTGAAGCCCAATTCTTAATAAGTAATACCCAATCTGGCGACCCAACTTCCGACCCATGAAAGAACTCGGATCTTTGGTCCGTATCATACACCGCCTTTTGTATTAAAACCGCTGGATCATATTTGATGAATCTCATCCGTCCATTGTATGATAAGGACGCACCTCTGACTCTTCTCATTCCATACTCTTCCAGATTCTTCTCTTTTCTCTCTTTGAGTTTGGCAATTTTCTCTGCCTTCTCTTCGTGATTTTTCAGAGAGAAATTACATCTCTCGCATAATTCTTTGTGGTTTGATTACTTATTCTGTGTGTATAATCAGTGATCTTCTTTGTGGTTTGCATACATAATAATTTCTGTAATTCTTAGTAGTTTTTATGCGAGTTTTGTTATTTTCAGAGAAAATAAATCTTTTGAGGTTTTTTTTTAAATCGTTATTATTGTTTCTTTGTGGTTGATTCTGAGGCTTTAAATCATAACAGTGGTATCAGAGCCTTAGGGTTCGTGTAAATACGTTGTTCTTTGACTCAGATCTTGTAGATCCATAGTTTTTGGTGGATCTGTGGTTTTCTAGAAGTACTTTGTGGTTTTTTGTAAAAACATTTTTAGGGTTTTCAGTTCTTTGTGGTAATCTTTAAAGAAATTGTGATTTCATGAGTTTTATGAAACCCTTTTTACAAAACGTTTTTTATTTCTCTAAAAATTTTGGGAATCTTTTCAAATCTGAAAAATTTTAAAATTTTTCATTATAATCTTCGTGGTATTTTTCTGCTTTGTGGTATAAGGAATTATTTTAAAAAACTATTTTTAAAATAAGGTTTTTCAGATTTTTTTTCTGGATCGTCTCATTCTGAGTCAAACATTTCTGGATCTTAGAACTCAATATATTTTCATAAATATACTGAATATTCTAAAGCTGATCCTACATTTCTTGGTGGCTAAACTTCGTGGATTACTGATAAGCTTTGTGGTACTCGAACTTTGTGGCTTTGAATCTGTGTGGCTTTATATCTTTGTAGAACTGCAGTAGCATTAGATCTTGCAAAAGGTGATATCTTTAATTTCTGCACTTTTAATTCTGAAATTTGTTTTCAATCTCTTGTTCTCTCCAAAATCTCTTCGTGGAAGCCTACTTATGGACCCCATTTCTTACCTTTGTCCAAGATTTCTTGAGGATCCGGGAATTTGAGAGAGTTTTGGGCTGACCCATAGTAGGTTGAGGGATATACTCGAAGAATAATTTTTCACTATATAGCTCTTTGTGGTTTTCTTGATTAGTGTGATTATTATTCCTGAACTGTGATCACCTTGATTGTTTTACTACTCAGTGATTGATTTCTGAGACTGTGTGACTTACTTCTTGATCTTTTGTGGATTACTTCTGATTAATTGAAACCTTCTATGATTATATCCTGTTTTTATTCACTGTCTGCCTGATTAATTTTGAAGGAATAAGACTTCATTTCTTGAAAAATTTTCTTCACAATTTTTTTTCCATTACTTCGATGGCTACTATAAAAGTAGATGTTGAAGTCTGAAATGGCAAAGGAGATTTTAATCTCTGGAGCCAGAAAATGAAAGCCTTATTACTGCAAATGAAGTATGCTAAAGCCATTGATCAATCTTAGCCTGTTAATTTAGCTCAGGATAGACAAACTGAAATGGATGAAACTGCTTGGAGTACTATATTTCTTCATCTTTCTGATAGTGTTATTAGACAAATAGGAAAAATTTAAACTGCAATGAAACTCTGGGATAAGTTAGAAGAAGTCTATGATACTGCCTCTCTGTTTGATAAATGTTTTCTGTGGAAACAATATTTTTCTTTTAAATTTGATCCTTCCAAGGACGTAGATGATAATATGAATAGGTTCACTAGGATCAGACAAAGCCTTCTAAACTGTGATGAGAAATTACCTAATGAGCAAAAGGTTGTCTGTCTTTTGAATGCTATGGGTGATAAGTTTGATGACCTTAAAAATGCCCTAGAATATGGACAGAAATTAACTACAGAAATAATTCACACTTCCCTTAAAAATAAGGAACTGGAATTTAAAATAATTCTAAAGAAGCCTATAATGTTATAGGAATTTCAAAAAAAAGGAATTCCTTTTGAGACAGTAAGCCAGTAAACAATTTCAATAAAATTGGAATGCTCCTAATAACAATAGGAATTGGAATAATGTGAACAATAATCCTACCAAAGGAAATTTTCAAAATAAAGGCAATTTCAATAGGTCTAAAGATAGTAACCGTAGAGGCCAGATAACCTTAGAAATCAAGACAATTTCATAGGCTATGAAAATCCTAGAGGTCAAGACAACTTTAGGAACCAAAACAATTCTAGAGGGCAAGATAACTCTGGGAGCCTAGATAACATTAATAGACCCAGACTTTGTTTTTATTGTGACCAACCTGGACATCAGATTAAAAATTGTTTCAAAAAGAGAAATGAAGTTGGAACCAACAATCAAAATGAAGCTGCAACATAAGATAATAATGGTGTGGTGTATGTTACCACTGAATCTGATAACAATCATGAATAGATTCTTGATTCTGGTTGTACTTTTCATAAGTACCCTGAAAGAAATTTATTTTCTGACTTTAGTAGTGACTATAATGGTTCTGTAAAACTTGGAAACAATGTGATTTTCGAAGTGAAAGGAACTGGTAAGATTCTGTTGAAACTTGAAAACAACAGAACTCTTGTTTTTAATCAAACTAGTTATGTGCCTGATTTGAAAAGAAACCTAATTTCTCTTGGTGTGCTTGATTCTAAATTATATGAAATCAGATTACATAAATGATGAGATTCGAAGCGCGGAAGAAATGCCGGAAAGTTCCGAACTCAGGTTGTGGTTGGACGGATGAATCATGACCCGATATTCACGACGCGATGGCTCGACGATGCGGAATAAAGAACCACGACTTTCGAAACGCCACAAGGATTTGTCCAATCTCCATGATAAGTTTCTGGTTTTGAACGCCACAAATATTCTCAAGAAATATTTGATAAGTTCGATATTTGAACACCACAAGAAATATTCTTGATAAGTTCGAAAACATAGGAATCCACCTATATCTTTTATTGAATTCTCAATAAAAACTGTTATATCAAAATCAAAGTCTCAAGTCTCAATTACAATGAATGGAAAGGAATATAAATAAGTAAAATAACCTAGCCGCTAATTGACTCAAAATAGAATTCTAATTAGACTAAAATTCTAAAATAGGCAAACAAATAATTAAAAACAAAATCTAACCTAAAAATACGCAAAAACCCTAATTTACGTCTGCATAATTGACTTGCTGTTTTGAAGCCCCAAATGATGGAATTTGACCATAAAATTAGTCGGCTCAAGGGCTTTAGCCCATGATATTTGCTTAGTAGCCCATTTCTACTCGAAAAACTCATATTATGCATCTAATTTCGACATGGTTGACTGGACTGCACTTTTATTTTGGCTTGAATATTTAATTTTCTGTCAAACCTCCTATGACTCCGATTGTCGCGGGTCCGAAACACATCAATAAAGGTTATTTAACCATTTTTAAAGGTAATCTCTTACTTTCTTGTACTCCCAAAATAAATGGAATTTATGTGTTAAATTTCTATCCTATATGTGCTAAGTCTTTTATTGTTGTTTCTAAAAATAATAAAATTGTACTGTAGCATAAAAGACTTGGACACTTAGGTGAAAAAGGTCTAAAATTGCTTGAAAAGGAAGGTGTATTTGGTAAAGATATCCTATAAAAACTTGATTTCTGTGAAAAGTGTGTCTTGGGAAAACAGAAAAGAAACTCGTTTGGTAAAGAGATTCATAAATCAATGATATTCTTGAATATTTGCATGCTGATTTGTGGGATCCTGCCCCAATTAATTCTGTTTCAGGTTTTAGATACTTCCTACTTATAGTTGATGACTATTCTAGGAAGACATAGGTTCATTTGTTAAAATTTAAGGATGCTAATGTGTGGATGTTTAAAAATTGGATTACTTTAGTTCAAAATTTGAAAGATAGGAAGCTCAAAATTATTAGGACAGACAATGGTCTTGAGTTCTGTAATCATGATTTTGATTCCTTTTGTAGTAATCTAGGCATTCTTAGACATAAGACTGTTGCATACAGTCCAAAACAAAATGAGGTTGCTGAAAGAATGAATAGGACTCTCTTAGAAAGAATTAGGCGTCTTCTGCTTGATTCAAATTTTCCAAAAAAATTTTAGGGTGAAGCATTTAAAACTGCTTCATATTTAATCAATCTTTCTCCCTGTAGTGCTATTGATTTTAAAATTTTTTATCAGATTTGGAATAATTCTCTTCCTGACTTTTCAAAACTGAGAATTTTTGGGTGTGTTGCATACTCACACCAAACTGAAACCAAACTTGATTCCAGGTCTCTGAAATGTGTTTTTCTGGGGTATGGAGAAGGAGTCAAGGGTCACAGGTTATGGGTAAAAGAACAGGGAGGTTACAAGGTGATTTTAAGTAGATCTGTTGTTTTTAATGAAAACTTTTTTCCTTGTAAAGATGAAATTTTAATAGATCCTATTAGTGAAAAAGATTTTCTTACCTCTGAGCTGAGTGCAAACTATTTGAGTGATGAAAATGGTCTGCTCAATACTCAGTTTCAGGTGGAGCAACCCCCACATTCTCCAAACAACACTCTTGAACATCATTCACCAAATTCTGTTCCTATTCCAGAAAATATTTATGAAACTGAAACTGATTTAAATCTTGAAAATTATCAGTAAGCTAGGGATAGAACTAGAAGGGAGATTAGGCCTCCTCCCAGATTTGATGATCCCGATTTTGTTTCTGCCTTTACATATTTTGAACATTTACCTTATGAACCTGAATCATTTGAAGAAGTTGTATCTTCAACTGATTCTAAATTGTGGCTTGCAGCCATGCAAGAAGAGATGGATCCTCTTACAAAAAATGGCACTTGGATTTTATTTAACAAACCTGATAATATTAGGATTATGGACTGTAAATGGATTTTTAAAATAAAAGAGAGTGACTCAAAAGCTATAAAACCTATATATAAGGCTAGATTTGTAGCTAAAGGGTTTTCTAAAAAAGAAGATATAGATTATAACGAGATTTTTTCACTTGTTGTTAAATATACCTCTATTAGAATTTTATTTGCTTTAGTTGCTCACTTTGATTTGGAACTAGAATAAATGGATGTTAAAACTGCTATTTTGTATGGTTCATTAGATGAAACTATTTACATGCATCAACCAAAAGGATTTGAAAAGGGTGGTAAAACTGATTTGGTATGTTTGCTGAAAAAATCCTTATATGATTTGAAACAAGTTCCAAGAAAATGGTATAAGATGTTTGATTCTTATATTCAAAGTCTTAATTCTCAAAAGAGTCAATATGGTTCCTGTTTTTATTATAAGTGTGGTGACTCCGATTTTATGTATCTCTTGTTGTATATTGATGACATGTTAATAGCTGGCCCAAATATGCATGATATTAATCTGCTTAAGAATAAATTGCAGTCTGAATATGAAATGAAAGATTTAGGACATGCTAAAAGAATTCTAGATATGGATATATTTAGGGATAGGCATTCTGGAAACTTATTTTTAAATCAAAAGCATTATATTTAAAAGGTTTTAAAAAGATTTAGTCTATCTAACTCTAAATCTGTTTCTCTGCCTTTGCCTGCACATTTTAAACTGTCAATTGAACATTCTCCTAAATCTGTTGAAAAAGAATTTAGGATGAAAAATGTGCATTACTCAAATGCTAAAGGATCTGTTATGTATCTTATGGTTTGTACTAGACCTGATATTGCTTTTCCTATCAGTATTCTTAGTAGATTTATGAGTAATCCTGGTGAATTACACTAGGAAGTTATAAAATCTCTTTTGAACTATCTTAAAGGGTTTGCAGGACTCAGTTTAGTATTCTCGAAAACAAAAACCGATTTCAAGCTAAAGGGATTTGTTGATTCAGATTTGCTAAGAATATTGATAATATAAAATCAATTTCTGCATATTTCTTTACTTTAAATTGTTCTTGTATTAGCTAGAAATCTCAGCTACAAAAACTTGTTGCATTATCTTCAACTGAGGCAGAATATATAGCTACCACAGATGCTGTTAAAGAATGTATGTAGCTAAAGGGTTTGCTGTCTGAAATTGGCTGCATTGACAATTCTGAAATTGAACTGTGTACAGATAATCTTAGTGCATTACATTTGTGCAAGAATCCTGTCTTTCTTAACAGGTCAAAACATATTGATGTGACATTTCATTTTATATAACCGAAAAATGTATAGTTAAACTTGTTAAAATTCCTACACAATTAAATCCTGCAAATGCAGGAACAAAGGTAATTCCAGTTAACAAGTTTAAGGATGCTTTAAATTTTTTAAACTTGTTAGAATTTTGATACTGCTGTATTTGTGTTTTGCAGGGACTGTGACTCCAATTGAGGTGGAGATTGTAAAGAACCAATTGAACAGCCCAGAACTTGTAGCTCAAAGTCACAAGCCAGGCCAAATTAAGGAATTCAAAGCTGAAGCACAATTCTTAATAAGTAATACCCAATCCGGCGACCCAACTTCCGGCCCATGCAAGAACCTGGATCTTTGGCCCATATCATACACCGCCTTTTGTATTACAACTACTGGATCATATTTGATGAATCTCATTCGTCCATTATATGATAAGGACGCACCTCTGACTCTTCTCATTCCATACTCTTCCAGATTCTTATCTTTTCTCTCTATGAGTTTGGCGATTTTCTCTGCCTTTTCTTCGTGGTTTTTCAGAGAGAAATTACATCTCTCGAATAATTCTTTGTGGTTTGATTACTGATTCTGTGTGTATAATCAGTGATCTTCTTTGTGGTTTGTATACAGAATAATTTCTGTAATTCTTAGTAGTTTTTGCCCGAGTTTTGTTGTTTTCAGAGAAGTTTTATTTTCATTTTGTAAACCTGTGATTCTTGCAATTTATGTTGATTCAATAAATCTTTTGACGTTTTTGTTTAAATCGCTATTATTGTTTCTTTGTGGTTGATTCTGAGGCTTTAAATCATAACAGTCGGGAATGAGTATTCTGGTACAAGCTCTAGTGCCCAGTATGATGAATTATTTGAGGCTCTCTGTTCAGAACTATATCCTGAAGTTTCTTCCCTATCTTCATTAAATTTTTTAGTGAATCCGATGCATTTAAAGGTGGTGAACAAGTGGACAAATAAGTCTTTCGATAATCTTTTAAAGCTGCTCAAGCTAGCATTTCTGAAAATGGACCTTGTGGAATCTCACTATGTGGCTAAAAAGATGATGAAAAAATTGGGTCTTGGTTACATATCCATACATGTCTGTAAGAATAATTGTACACTATTCTGGAAAGTGTAAACTAATAGGCAGACTTGTCCCATCTACCATGAAAGTCGTTGGATACACACTGTCGGATTAGGTTCTGGGAAGAATGTGCCGCATAAGGTGATGCAATATTTTCCTCTAGCCCAAGACTTAGATGTCTATTTGCAATGAAGGATACTGCGAGACTCATGAGGTGGCACATTACATTACATGTCAGAGTAAGGATGAAGACAAGTTACAACATCCTATTGATGGGAAGGCTTGGCGAGAATTCGACATGAAGCATTTACAATTTGCTAGTGAAATTAGGAATGTCCGGATTGGGTTTGCAGCAAATGGTTTTAATCCATTTGGCAACATGAGTTAAGCTTACAGTATGTGGCCAGCAGTTATGACAGTTTACAACCTGCCACCTTAGCTATGCATGAGATCAGAGAACTTAGTGTTAAATTTGTTGATCCTAGGTCCAAAAGCGCCTAGTAAATACTGGAAAGAACATTTAGTGAATTAGACAAGTTTTTCTTGCTGAAGAATTCTGATACCAACATTATATTTCTAGTTTCTATTCATGTCAAGTTAATAAAACTCATTATGTAGTTTACATGGTTTATAAACTTTGTAAAATTAAAATTTCATGTTCTTTGTTAAACAAGTAAAGTCTTTTTTACCCAGCCTCAGTTCTTATGGATTTCAAAATAAATCCTAATATTTTTGTAAGTTCTTACTGAACTGACGAAGTTCTTGGTGCAATTTTAATTATGTTGGCTATTAGGTTAAATGCTATTATTTTACTAGCTGTAAAAAACATTCAATTTATTTGTTTTTACCAGTTTTGATCTACTAAGCGTGCTACTCATATTTTATAATGAGCGCTGCAAACATGGAGGTGCCACGTCGTTCAAAGAGATCCCTCACTTTAGCCGCATTAATTCTCAGCCAAATCCTATTCCCTTACTTTTCATTATAATATAACCCCCCCCAACAACCCACCCTGATCCTTATTATCACTTTTTCATCTCCTCATTTCTTCTTAAATATTTTAAAATTGATATCAAAATAATGTTTTTTGTTAATTTCACATTATACGATTTAACTAGAGCTTCAATATGAGTATAATGTCAATATGTAAATTTTCGAAATTAAGAAAATATATATTTACCAAATATAAATTATCAGATCAATTTAAGTACAAATAATCAAAAGATATTTTTTGTAATTTTTTTTAGCTCACTTGGATTTGTAAACGAAAATATACATATTAATTTTAATCAGTTCAATCTAAGCATATATTATCATAAAAATTTTAAATAGGCCCCTATGTGGTACCAATTAAATTTTAGATTTTAATTTAAGTCAAAATCAAATATCAATCTTAATTACATGTTTCATTGGCCCCGCAACTTTTTAACAACACATTTCATGGGCCTTAATATGTTAGTGACTAAACACGTTAAACGTTTGTAAGTTACAAACTAAATATATCAACCATGAGCTTAATATGTTAGAGACTATTATCACAAGAAATTCAAAGGTTATGGAATATTTGTGATATTTACACGTTTTAACAGTGAAAACTAACGAAATTTGACAATAGGAATCATTTGAGCAACGTCTGGTGATTCTAAGGATATAAATGTTAAAATTTAAACGTTTGGGACTTTTCGCAAGAAATCCAACGGTTGAGGATCATTTGTCCTGTTTACCTAAGTGGGGATCATAACTTGGACTTCTATTATAACCACTTGGGCATGACCCTAGTTCCCAATCTCTTTAATTTATCTTAATAAAAGGTAAATATAATTTATACAATCAACTATAGTGTTTGTGTGTTTGTGATGTTAGTTAAGTCTTCGTTTGGTAATTTGTTTATAAACAATATATTTTCTCAAATCACCGATTCCTAGCACAAGTTCATGTTTCGATTCACACCTCCCTCTCCTACACTAAAAAAGGGTAAATTAAAGAGATTGACAATCTAGCCACTATTTGATGGAGGTTAAAATCAAACTTATATTAAATTTTGATAAAAGTTGATGAAATTTGTGCCTAAATTGAATTGGCAATTTATATATGATAAATATTTATTTTCAAATTAGAAAAAATTCACATACTAGTAAATTTTGATAAATGTTGATGAAATTAGCGCCTAAATTGAATTCATAATTTATATATGATAAATATTTGTTTTCAAAATAGAAAAAATTTACATATTGATATTATACTCATATTGAAGCTCTTGATAAATCGTATAATGCAAAATTTATGATTTTTTTTTTTTATATCAATTTTAAAAGATTTAAGAAGAAAGAAGAAGATGAAAAAGTGATTATAAGGGCTGGGGTGGGTTGGGGGTGGAATATTATAATGAAAAGTAAGGGAATAGGGTTTGGCTAGGAATTGATGTTGTTGAAGTGAGGGATCTCTTTGAACGAAGTGGCACCTCCACATTTGCAGCGCTCATTATAAAATATGAGTGGCACGCGCAGTAGATCAAAACTGTTGTTTTTAGTATTGAAATTTTTTACTCCAATTTGGCTGCTATTCAATATTAGTAGGTGTTTTTTAATTGCGCATATAATTATTTATTTGCAAATAATGCATTTTTTTGAATTAAGAAGTCTGATGATTTTGAATTTGAGATGGAGGTTGAAGCTGATTGTTTTAATTTAGTAATATGATAATTAGGTTCCAACGATAAATGACTGATGTCATGTCTCATGGTGGGGACGATGCAGGTGATCCTTCCATGGGCCGACCCATTTACTGTCAGGGTTGTGTGAGACTGGTAATTATGTTTTGAGTTTCAAATCATTTTTTGAAGCATGTTGTACATTTTTTTAGATCAATATTTTTTATCAGCACCGCCGCCAAGGAGGCGAAGCATCTCCAGAAGCCAAATGCTATTATTTTACTAGCTGTAAAAAACATTCAGTTTATTTGTTTTTACTATTAAGATTTTTTTACTCCAATTTGGCTGCTATTCAATATTAGTAGGTGCATTTAATACATTGCACATATAATTATTTATTTACAGATAATGCATTTTTTTGAAGTAAGAAGTCTGATGATTTTGAATTTGAGATGGAGGTTGAAGCTGACTGTTTTCATTTATTAATATAATAATTAGGTTCCAACGATAAATGGTCGATGCCATGGCTCACGGTGGGGACGGTGCAGGTGATCCTCCTCATGGGCCAACCCATATACTACCGGGGTCGTGTGAGACTAGTAATCTTTTTTTGAGTTTAAATCATTTTTTAAAGCATGTTGTACATTTTTTTAGATCGGTCTTTTTTATCAACACCGAGGCCAAAGAGGCGAAGCATCTCTGGATGCCAAAATTTGGAGAAAAAATGGCGAGAAAATGGAATGAAACCTCTGCAAATTGATTTCCACTACATTAATGGGACGTGGCAACCAATTAGGCCTCATCAAAAATATTGCACACGTTTAATTGAAAATCAAATGAGGTTCAACGTGGTTCCTTGTTACAAAGATTGGGGAAAGGACCACAAAGAGGACCAAGATTGAATACGTGCAATGGTTGAAGTAAGTAATTAAAGTTCATTTAAGTACATTTAGATTTATACTGATTATGAATACATCGTTTCATATTTTGACTTGTAGACATATTTTGACGTTCAGGTTGAACGATCTGACGTAGATTATCGGATGGCCATAGGCGCTCTCGATTGCTTGGCGGCCGATCGTTACAGAGCATACAAAATTGGTGTGCACAAATACTATAAGGAGGACGGCCCGACTTGTCCTTTCGGCGAGTTATCTGCTGATCAATGGCAGAGATGCATTGACTTGTTCACAAGTCCAGCTCACATTGTACGTGTAATATGTTTTCAAAAGTCACATTAATACTTATATTATGTTACGTTTACATAACTTTCAATCTCGATATTCATATATAGGCTCAGTCTCAAAAAAATGTGGTTAACGTCTTGCTAAATACTTGAGCATGCAAGGCTCCAAGAGCTTTGCTGCCACACGTTTTGAGAAGGTAATATCATTTTCTATTGCAGTTATGTACCTTACAAACTTTTTATTAAGTTGTGCATTTAAATTTTTGTAGATGGACTCTCAAACTAAGAAATTGCTGAACCCAATTGATTGTTTCAAGGAATCCCCCCATTCAAGTCCGGAAATTGGGTGAACATTAATGCAACCGTCGACTATGTAAGTAAAAACACATAATTAAGGTTCAAACTCACCTAATAATTTTCTGTTCAGTTAGTACATTTCAATAAAAAAAAATTCTCGTTCACAGGATCATCTTTGTGACTTGTGAGGTGAGGGAGACTCAGCAGACTTTGTCCTCCCCTATTCCTATTGGTGAGCGTGCAATTGTAAGGGAGGTCCTTGGGACCGGACGCGATCATGAACGTGGCATTGGACGGATTCACAAAGGTGCAGCTACCTAAGTCGAATCCACAGCTAGAACATCGCATGCCCCACAAGGGTCTACTTGTGCAAACAATCCTCAGTTCAAGGCATATGATGCCATAATTTGTCAACTAGAGATGACTAGAGATGACTATCGGTCGACTAAAGCAGAATGGCGAATTATCAGATAACGTGTCTAGCGATGATGAGGAAGATAACCCAGATGGTTTGGGGGCTAGTAGCATTATTTGAAATTATGCATTGTAAAATAACTTTTGGAATTATGTTGGTAAAAGAGGTCTTGAATTATTTGTACGCGTGATGCAAATTAGATTTTAATGCTCTATGATTGACATGAATTATGCATTGCAGAAAATTTTCTAAAAATCAATTTTTTTAAAAAAAAAAAAAAATTACACATCTATAGGGGCGACAATTGTTGTCCCTATAGATAATTTTTAAAAAAATTAATTTACCTATAAGGGCAACGATTGTCGTCCTTATAGATTCAAAGTCAATAGCGACGACTTTTTGGGGCTAACTCTGTCTTTGCTATAGATAAGAGTGGCGAAACAAAAGACAAAGAATTTGGGACGTCAATGTTGTCCCTATAGATCGACAGCAACAGACCTATAGGGATGACATAATAGGGGCGACTTTGTCGCCCGTGCAGATGTACAAGGGCGACATTCCTATCTGTACAAGTAATTGACTTATTTTGACTCGATTTCTATTTTTGAATTTAATTTCTAATTTAATATTCCAATTTCTCTTTGTAATTGGACCCAAGGACGCAGTACTCATGGGAATTTTTCGTTTACTGTCAATTAATTCTTTATTCGAAATTTTACTATCATATGTTTCGAAAAAATATGTTTATTTTGTAAAGTTAAGATTTAATGATGACAAATGGTACATTGCCAAAATTCCGTCAATTAAAATGGTGATGGATTACAAATTAAATTATATAAAATAAACTGTAATGGGCAGTTATTTGATGCATAAATCTCTACCCATTTAAAATAATGGATATAATTTATATATACCAATAATTGTAATTGATCAAAAATTTTATACAATTCAAGATGGATTACAAATTAAATTATATAATATAATATAAGTTTTAATAGGTAGTTATTTGATGCATAAATTTTCAACCCATTTAAAATATTCGACATAATTTATATACACCAATAATTGTAATAGATCAAAAAAAAAATTGCAATTGGTGATGGATTACAAATTAAATTTTATAATATAAACTTTAATGGGTAGTTATTTGATGCATAGATTTCTACCCATTTAAAATATTCGATATAATTTATATATACCACTATTCACATGGATGGTGGCAGACGAGAAAAAAGACCTTGAAAACAAAATTATAATAAAATCTGAGATTTTACCTCACATCTAGAGATGGCAAAAAAATTCGATTCGTCCCGTCGATCCGTCGACCCGATCCAATCCGATCCGAAAAAATCTCGATCCTTGAATTAACGGATCGAAATTTATGTGATCCGTCCTGATCCGAAAATTCACGGAGTGGATTTGGATCGGGGCTGATCCGATCCGCCCTGATCCGCGATCCGTCATTTTTTTTAATATAATTTTTTTATCATGTATAAAAATCTAATATGTAAATTTTGTAGCAAACTTTAATTTCTGGGAATAACCTGCAATCTTTGTATTTTAAAGAAAACACATTTTTCATATTCTTCATTTGAAGAAAGAATTCAATAAGTGATGGCAAAAAAACTCGATCCGTTGAATCGGCGAATTGACCTCTATACGTCTCGTTTCAATAAAAAAAATAAAATTTAATAAAAATAATAATTTTTCTAAATTTTTTTTTAAAAGATTTAATTTAAAATATATTTTAAAAAATTTTAAAAAATTTAAAAAATTATTTGGCGGATCGGTCCATCGATCCGCCCCAACCCAAAATTTGACGGATCACTGGACCGATCCGGATCGGACTAAAAAAACTCGGGGCTGAGCGGATCGGGGTCCGATTCGCCCCGATCCGCCCCGTTGCCAACACTACTCACATCTATATCAAATGGAAGGCAAAGCAAAAAATCTAATTACTACCAGCTCAGACCAGATGATCTCACAAAACTTTTCTGAGAAAGATATCTATATAGGGGTGGCAAACGGGCTGAACAGTTCGGGAGTTTGTGAGTTCGATTCGTAAAAGTTCTGCTCGGCTCATGAAAAATCGAACTTGGGTTTGTACCAGACAGAAAATTTAGGTGTTGTACAGTTCAAATTCGGCTCGTAAAGTTCGTGGATCGGTCCAACAAACAGCATAATGGGCTGGAAATGGGACGACTCCATTTCGGCTTGTGGAAGCTCATGAGTTGTGACCGTTTGGTAATTTTTTTTTAGATTGTGTTTGGCAAACATGTTTTTCCTACACAATTCCTCAAATCACTTTTTAACTGCACACATTTTTTCTCTCCATTTTTCAACTACACATTTTATCTAAAAAAATATTAAAAAAAAACATGTTTTTAAAAATAGGCAATCAATCACACATTTCAACCACATATTTTACTCTTGAAATTGAATAATGATTTTGTAAAACATTTGTCAACTACGCCAATAACTTCAGTAATAAGCATGAAAAACAGACGATAAATATGACTGGTGGTACGATATCTGCCAGCATTGTCCTTCACAATGAAATTTGTTAAATAATATATCAATTGCTCTCGCAATAGCCCATCAAACTTTGATATGTAAGGAGACATTATACTTGCTTGAATTCTATCATCGTGCCTAAGAAAACCCAAAAAATTAAAAATAGATGTTGAATCGTTGATGTGTAATTCACACATAATTAAAAGACAGATTTATACCTCCTTGTCCACGAGAATAACCTCTGAACTGCGCACTACTTTTGTATTGTTGGTTGCTGAAACGATATATTTTCCTAGCCACCTGTATTTTAATAATCTAATTTATCCTTTTTTGTGAAGGTCTCTGAACAAAGAAGATGGCATTTTCCAAACAAAGAATTTTTTTCTGAATTGTGAATGTGTAAATGGTTAGGTAATTCTATATATAGATTACAATTTGAGTTGAAAACTGAAAATCTTGAAAATGAGACATGATGTCCTTCATGCTTAACTGTTTTATGTCACGCTTGAAATAATGTTTTTAAAACAATCGGTTTATATTTATATTTTGAAAGCGAACAATTCAGAATTAAAATATTTTATTTTTTTTTGGCAGAAAACCGATTTTCCATTTATTTATAGTAGAACATAAATTTTGTATTAGTTATTAATTTTCTGAATTCCCACTTATTTTCTAATTCACTAATCTGAAAACTTACACATTTTCCCACAAATCGGTTTCAAATTTTTACAACCTAACACTAATTTTACTTGTTTATAGCAAATTCCTAATTCGGAAATCCTTTGTCTCACCATCAAGTATAGAATTTAATAGGATTAACGATTTTTAAAAACTAAATTCCATGACAATTAAATATTATTTTCGTAAACCACTTTCCACTATTCTAGCAATAACATGTCCACTAATGTTGTTGACAATTGCTTCCAAAGTTGATAATCGATGTGGGTTTGATGTTGGAGCTACAATGTCTTCATTTTTTGTAAATACTAAGCCCCTGTTTGGTATTGATAAAAATCAGATTTATAGTAAATTTTAATAAAAGTTGATAAGATGTATCGTTGTATAATTGTGGGCGACATAAAAAGTATAGTTAAGATTAAATGTTGACTTTGAATTAGATTAAAAACTAAAAAAGTAGTTGAAACAAACATGGGCTAAAAACTAACATCTTCTTCTTCTTCTTCTTTTTTAAAAAAAAGAAAAAAACTTCCCTTCTGAAAATTATTTTTTTCTTTTTTGTTCACTTTTATTTATTTAATTCACTAAAAATCTAGATTTCATTTTTAGTTTAATAATTTTAGAATCATTTTTTATGGATTAAAATAATTTTTATATTTAAAGATTTGAAATAAGTTATAGCATAATAAATATAATTAACAATGATTAATCTATTTTTCTTTGAATTAATAATTCTAAATTAAAAAACATTATTGCTATAATGTTTTAGATCTTGTGTATATTTAGTCTTTTATTTAAAAAAATTAATTTTATATAAAAATTAGTTAAAAAAACCTAGAATTAAAAAATATTATTTCTCTCAATTCCCATTGGATGATTTTTTAATTTTTTTTATAATTTTATTTAATGCACTAAGTTGACCCCTTAACCCTTTCCTTTTTCCGGGTCGATGTCTGGGCCGATTCTTAAAACATTGCATATAAACATATAATTATAATATAATTATCACATACTTTGGAATATAAGTATTTATCTACATTATTGTGTACAAAACCAAATGAATTTATAGCTAAGACAAACTTTCATGCCATTTCTTAGGTGCTTACTTTATACCATATAATGACTTTACAAGTTTGCAAACTTCATGTTCATTTTTAGGGTAGTACAAACCCTTCTGGTTGTTCCACTTCCATATAAACTTTTTCTTTGAGGTCTCCATTTAAGAATGTCATCTTAACACTCATTTGATGAACATATAAGTCATTTATAGAAGTCAACGCGAATAATATCCTAATGAATGTTATTCTTACAACAAGTGCGTAAGTATCGAAATAACCAATTCCTTGTTAGATGTTTCATCTTGTGTTCCTCTAGAGCTAGGTAACATTTCTTGTGTTTCCCTTAAATCATCACCTGAAGTTAAAAACTGATAATAGGATTGATGTTGTGAAAATTGAGTTTGATATTGGGGAAATATGGCCCTGGAGAGGATTACCAATTACAATTCATTACTTTTCTACATGGAGTTGAAAATGAATGATCCAAGGTTAAAGGAATATAAATTACGCGTTGATGTGTCGACCTGCATATCGAGGGAGGCTGTTTGTGAATCCAACAGATGTATAGAAATGCTATACTCATAATTGTTTTGCACTTTCTACCCACCTGCTTGTTTAAACATGATATACAAAACTTGTTCATTGTATAATAATGTCATTATGGATTCCTTCATCTACATCTCCATTACATTAGTACTTCCCAGAATTAACAACCCCATTAAAAAACATAAACAAATAAACAAAATTAATATGTTTTGGATGCCTTCAGCTTCCTATCCCTCGTCACGCCACATCCATGCTTGTAAATTACACTAACAATATGGAAGATAACTCCATTTTGGGAAATTAGAACGTAGTTTATGGCTTATTTGGTGGAGTAAAATTAGATACCATATTTGTTACTATGTAGGATTTATGTATGTTTTCACATTTCATTTTTACTATAAAATTACAGTATATATGGTATAAAAAATGTTAAAAAGTAATTTATACATATTTATCAAAAAACATGTACTTAGTGTAATTTCCTCAAACTAATACCCATTGGGCCAGGGAAGTTGGGAAAATGTGTTGGGCTCCATAAATTTTTTTTTTTTTTAAGAGTAGAAATCACACCATAGCTTGATTTTTGGGTTAATTGTGCTGGGCACTGTAAAAACAACATTAAATTGAATAATACTATGCAATTGAATTAAATTGAGAAATATTGCATCCATCTTCTTCCTCAGCTTCTTCTCACATCGTCTTCATCCATGGTTTCACTTATAATTGATCCACAATCGACTCACCATCGCCCGCATCAACCCCCCACCACCACCCGCCACCGAGCCACCACGATCACGACCTACATCAACCACCAAATCACCTCCACAAGACCACCGAACCACCACTATCCTTCCCTAACAACATAACCAAGTGTAAAAGAAAATTTCAGGATGGGCATCGAAGAATAAACATTCAAAACTGAGAAGAAGACCCAAAACTCAAGTCCCAATCGTTGCTGAAATTGCGTGAATAGTAACCACAAACTCGAAGTTTCTGAACAGATGTGAAGTACCTTATTGATTTGAAAATTATGAACAGACCATATTTTACTGGGTCTCTGTTTGCATTGTCTGTTGCGAGAAGTAGAATGAATGAAGAAGTTTTTCTGTTGTTGTGCAAGAAGATCGGTGAATGAAGACGGAGGTGTTGATCTTGCAGGAGCATTGGTTGGTGGAGGTGGTGAACTGGCGGGTGGATTAGACATAGGTGGGGATGGTGAACTTGCAGGTTGGTGTGTGGAAGTAAGAAGAATTTTGGGTGATTTTTGTGCGATGATGATGATGATGATGATGATGATGATGATGATGATGATGATGGAGGTTGGTAGTGTGGTTGAGGTTCAATTTGTGTATGGCATCATAAAAAAAAGTTTAAAGTTTCAAGATGTGATACTAAAATTTCTCCCAAAATATCATAAAAATTTGATAAATTAACTTTTTTGAAACCCTTATACGATGCTACAAAAGAATTATCCGTTGTTTATTATCCAACTAGTCCTTTAGTGTTGAAGCATTTTTATTGCATTGCTAATAATTTTAACAAGTACAAAACATTTCCTATTTTTGATGAAATCATTGTAGCAATGGATACTAAGTTTAGAAAATATTGGAAAGATGTACTCATTTTGTTTCTATTAGCAACGATTATGGACCCTAGATTAAATTTAGAGGGAACTAAATACACCATAAATTCAATATCAAATTTATTGACTTTTGGGACTCCTTTAACATGTACAGATTTAGAAAAATGTTTATGTCAAATGTACGAGATCAATGCCGAAAGGTCAGGCAAAAATGTTAGAAGAATTTCTCCCACCCGTAATGTGATACAAAATCAAGCGATGATTTACTTTCCTATCTTATGATTATGAAAGTAACTTCTAGTACACATCTCAGTGGTTCTAGTTCTTCTAGTACATATAATAGTTCAGATGAGATTCCGAGCGAGTTAACTAGGTATTTTTTACACGACCTTCTTAGCATGTTAGACGAGGATAACAGAAATAATTTTGACATCCTTAAGTCGCGAAGACTAAACGAGTGTCAATATCCAGTTGTTTCTATGATTGCATGAGATCTACTAGCACCTCCAGTATCAACTGTAGCATCGGAGACTGCTTTAGTGCAGGTGGAAGAGTGTTATCTACATATAGGTCAAGGCTTAAATAAGACATATTGGAGGACTTAATATGTTTGAAGGATTGACAGTTTGCGGAGAAAATGTTAAAAAATAAGATAAGTGAAATTCTGGCTGAGGAATTCGGAGAATAATCGTATTGTTGAGTAAATTATTTTGTATTATTAATTATTATCCTTACAATTATGCTATAAATAATATATACGTTTTTCTTTTTCTGTATTTTAAATTTTTTCTTTCAAATTAAAAAATTGTACATGTAATATTTTGTTCGTATACAATTTTAACTCCGCTTACAAGAAATTAAATGTAGCCGGTCTCAAGCCCGGATTAACGGAGGAGGGTTTAATTTTTTAATTTTTAATTATTTTAGTATTAGTAGTCCAAACTAGTCGTTACCCATCTGGAAAAAAAAATCGAGACGACGAGTCGACCCACGAGCCGGCCCATCCAGCTCATACAGTTACGAGCTGGACTTGGGCCGGCTTTGGGGGAGACGAGCCGGCTCAGCCCGGCTCAGTTCCCACACGAGCCAGCCCAATTCGGGCTCGTGGACCCAACCAAGCCATGAATTCACCGTTTGACAACCCTATATCTATAATCAAATCCGAAACTTGGAGTTTCAATAAATTTATTGAGTATAGAAAATGTATAAGGATGATGAAACATTAAAATCCATGTCTTTTTTCTTGGCTCTGGTTATTATACCTTTTTTTGTACAAAATACAAAGACACATATCAATGTCATGCTATTTTAGGTCCATAACATACTCAGAAAAACTAAATTTCTATGCCAATGAAGAAGCTAACATGCAGTAGTCAACAAACCACTGTCGGTCCTAATGATAAAAGATGATGAAGGAAAAAAAAAGATCATGACATTACAAAAGAGATTGAAAATGAACCAGGAAAAACAACCTGAAGATCACTGAACACATTAGGTTACATAAACAAACAATTAAAACTTTATTGGGAATTTTGTGTGAAAATCGAATGTAATCGTGGATTAAACAATAAACATGACAAGAAATCAAAATGTTAACTTATTTTAAGTTATATTTATTGACATTTTCTATTTTTCTACATGTTGTAATTTAAGTGAATTTAATTTAATTACTTTACACCCGTGTTTAGTAATTTTTATTAAGTTTAATTAAATTACTAGCTGTTTACTTGGATTTGAATTTGCAATTATATTTATCTCTCATTTTCGTTGGAATAATTATCCTGTGATATTGAGATAAATTGTGTTACTTATCTTTTATGATAAGTATTAAGAATTGTGATAATTGTATACTTGGACTCGAATTTTATCACTTATCACTTATAATAAGGATCAAGAATTGTGATAATATTTTATTTGGCTTATAATTTTATCTTTATCACTTATTATTCTTTATAATTATTAAGATAATATTTTAGCCTTGTTAAAATAATCCTATTGGCCGAGTTTTTTGATGATTTATTTCTTGATATCCAAGTTTATCACTTAAGGTAAGATTTGCAAACAACCTTCATTGTCTTACCTTATCATCACTTATGGTAAGATTTTTGGATTTATAGTTATCTTACCTTATTGTCAATTATGGTAAGATTCTTGATTTATCTTACCTTATCTTATTCTTAATTTTATTGCAGGAAATCAAGATTGAGTGCAAGTAGGATTCTTGATGGACAAGCAATCCGAATGCATATAAATAAGGGAAACTTGAATTATTTTCCTTGAGACGTGTAGAATCAAGAAAATTCGTGAGGTGCTCCAAAATACACATCCAACAACATTTTGTGTTCTTAGTTCTCCGGGAGGAGATTATCAATCACTTAGAGAAGAAAAGTTTTTCAGCCTAAATATCAAACGGGAGGTTTGAATCGAGACCGAACGGGAGTTCGTGTTGCTGAAGATCATTGCAGTATCAAATAAAGCTATTGAAGAGTGGTGAGACGCCAGCTCATATTACACGTCATAAAAGGATCAGGGAGTGATTTATTTCTTGGGTGTTTGATAAGTCTATGTGTAGATTTATCCTATAGATTAGATTGATCTATATAAACACTTTTCTTAAAATAGTAATTGATTTTTGTCCGCAGGGTGCGAGCATGTGGGTTTTCCCTGTTAGGGTTTTTCCCCCGTTAAGCTCAAATATTGTGTTCTTGTCTTTTTACAATTTTACATATTTTATACTGTCTATTTACGGTTTACAATCCAGACGAATCTGAATCAGCAAGATTCATCTGGTATTGCGCTAAAACATATCTTAACGGTTCACTGTTAATTTGTTACTGCCCAAACTTATCTGTGACAGTCTGTTCGTTCAAACATAATATTTAGACAACTTTAAATTTTCACAAAAACAAGAACAAAGCAACCTGATTTGGTGACCCAGTTCGGTGCAATTGCACCTAGGTCTGGGGGCTCAACGATTAAGCTCATTCCAACCCTATTCTCCAACAAAAACCACCGCGCCTACACTATACAAGAGTATACACATTCTAGTCTACAATATGACCCAGATAATACTACAAGTAATTTCACAAAGGTCGCAAGAAATCGTTCAAAATCAGACAGGAGAAGAAACTAGAGTCGCGCACAGAGAGAGAGAGAGAGAGAGAGAGAGAGAGAGAGAGAGAGAGATGTTTTCAATTGAAGCCAAGAGAAAATGATAAATCAAATGCCCAAAAGCCTCAGCCTTTAGATGAGATCTAACAGTCCAAAAGTGATTACCAAAATGGCCCTCCAACTTTATTACAAGTGTGATCCTCCAAGTATAAATGAGTTAATTTTGGGATCACAATTTCACCTTGATCTCTAAATTGTCCCTACTCCCACTCTCATGGTTGTTGAAAGCAAAGTGTGTTAGGCTAATCTTCCATCCTTGCCAGATACCTACAAAAAGTTTAACCAGTATCAATACGAAGCAAAGATAAACAAGTTCTAAACTTACCAACGTTCAATACTTTCGTGCCCATACCAGAAGGATTTAAATTAGTATGAACCATAACCAAATTAACTTTACCTGTAGCTATCTTTTCTCTAATGAAATGATATTTAACTTCAAAGAGCTTAGATCTTTCATGGCATACAATATTTTTACTCAACAACTAAGCACTTTGACTATCAGTAAAAATGATAACAGGTTCATGTAAAACATTTAATTAATTTAAAATCCCTCTAAGCCAAATACTCTCTTTGACAGCCTCGGTAATGGCTGCATATTCAGCCTCAGTACTAGACAAAGTCACAATAAGCTGCAATTGATACTTCCAAGTAATACAATTATCACCTAAAGTGAAAAAGTATGCTTCAACTCATTTAGTTCTTCCTTAGTCTTAGGAAAATGAGCCGATGAAAAGTTCATATAAGCAGCCAAAGGAACATTAACAAGTTTAGTACCTTTCATGCCAAATTTAGATATAACTTTTTCTAGGTATGTCTTTTGAGAAATATTCAACACATTTTCAGTTCCATTTCTATTAATGACCATACCTAAAATCTTTCTAGCACAACCTAAATCTTTCATATCAAATTCAAATTTTAAAAGATTTTTCATTTTCATAAACTCACTTTTACTAGGACTTGTCAATAACATATCATCTATATATAGAAGTAGGTACACTTCACTTCCATATTTACTATTATTATAGTAAAGGCAAGAATCATATTCACTTCTTTTAGAACGAATTTTAATGGTATAAGAATCAAAATGTTTATACCATTGCCTGGGACTTTGTAGGCAAAATACGAGAAACTAAATTGCTTATTATTTTGCTTTCAATCATGGAAACGATATGTATAGTACACGTGGAAAGAAAAAAATGGGTGTCGATCCAAAAATTTATGCTTATAATGGTACTGTTAATGGCGGCGGTGGAGATGATGATAGAGTAGCAGATGTCGACACTACTTGGAGAAAGCAAACTCTAAATTGCAGCCGACCTCTAGCTCGACCACTTTATGTGTTTTAGTCTAGGAATTCTCTTAATCAAAGTAAATTTATAACGAATAAATAGTCCTCGTGGGATCGACAATCCGAACTCAAAAGTCCACTTTACTACTTGTTAACGATATCATGCACTTGCGATAATCAAACAAGAACAAGCTACAACTAAAGTTGATATGAAATATGAACTGGCAAATGAGATTTCAGTCTCTGGCGTCAGAAAATGAAGCATTACTTCTTCAAATGAAATGTGTTAAAGCTCTTGGTGATTCATATCCCACTACTTTAGCTCAAGATGGGAAAACTAAAATTTCTTAGAGTACCTTATTCCTACATTTGTCTGATATTGTAATAAGACAAGTAGGAGAAACTAAAACTGTTGTACAACTCTGGACTAAATTAGAAGAAGTTTTCCTTTCTCTTTACACTTTCAAATAAATATTTTCTTTGGAAACAATATTTCAGTTTTAAAGTTGAACCTTCTTTAGATGTTGAAGTGAACATGAATAGGTTCAATAAGATCACCTAGAACTTAGTGAATTGAAGGGAAAAATTATCTTGTGACCAAATGGTAGTGTGTCTACTTAGTGCCATAGGGGACAAGTATAAAGATATTAGGAATGATTTAGAATATGGAGGTCAAAAATTGACTACTGAAATTATTCATACTTCCCTAAAAAATAAAGAGTTAGAAAATAAATCAAATCATAAAGAAGGCTATAATATAAGAGGGTCTTCTACTAGGAAGAAAAACTCTTTTAATGGAAATAAAATCTAGAATAATTTCAACAAAAATAAGCCCGAAAAGATGATTACCAGAAGAAGAACACATGCAGCAAGTTTAAAGACAGTAAGACTCACAACAAGACAATGGTAGCAGTAATCAGGTAGCAGTAATCAGACCAAAGCTGTAGCTTAAAACTAGTGGGATATTATATGTGACAACCACTAGCGAAACCAAAGATGAGTGGATCCTTTATTCTGGTCAGGGGTGGAGGCAAGGGTGGGCTGACTGGGCGCAGGCCCACCCCATTTTGGAAAAAAGCTTTGAAAATCCTTAACAATTTTATAAAAAAAAATTATTAAGAGAGGTGCAGGTCATTTCCATGGGCTGGCTCCGACCCTGATTTTGGTTGTACTTTTCATATGTGCTCCAATAGAGAATTATTTGTTATTTTTTTCCGTTGAACCTTTTGGATCTGTTAAACTTAGAAATGATCTTACTTGTGATATTAAAAGTGTTGGCAACGTGTTTTTGAAATTTGAGAACAATAAAACACTTGCATTAAATTAGACTAGATTTGTTCGTGATTTGAAAAGAAATTAGATATCTTTAGGTATACTTGAGAGGGAGTCTTATGACATTAGACTTAGTAAAGGTTACCTTAGAATTCTTAAAGAAATCACCTTGATTTCTTGTTCTCCCAAAATAATTGGAATTTATATTTTGAAAATTCATCCTTTCTATGCTAAGTATTTTAATGCAGATCATAATTTTGATAAAATAAACATTTGGCATAAAATAATTGGACACTTGGGAGAAAGAGGTTTGAAATTATTAGAAAATGAAGGAGTTTTTGGTGATGATGTTTTACAAAATTATCTTTCTGTGAAGAATATATTTTGGGAAAAAAGAAAAGATCATTCTTTGGTAAAGAGATTTATAAATCTGCAGATATTTTAGAATACTTGCATACAAATATATGGGGTCCTGCCCCTGTTAGTACTATATCTGGTTTTAAGTATTTTTTTACTTATAGTTGATGATCTTTCTAGAAAAAAATTGGATTTATTTGTTGAAATCTAAAGATGCTAGTATTTTCACGTTTAAGAACTTGATTACTATAATTGAAAAATTAAAAGGTTAGAAAATTAAAGTGATCAGAACTGATAATGGTCTAGAATTTTGAAATCTAGAATTTGACACTTTCTGTAATAATCAGGGTATTCTTAGATACAGGATTGTTATGTACCTTCCAAAGCAAATGTGGCTGCTAAGAAAATGAATTGAACTTTGTCAGAAAGAACAAGGTGCATGTTGATAGAGTCAAACTTACCAAAATTATTTTGGGAAGAAGCTGTTAAAATCGCTTCATATTTGATCAATAAATCACCCTACAATGTTGTAGATTTTAAAATATGTGACCAGATATGGGATGGAATCATTCCTAATTTTTCTCATCTCTAAACTTTTTGTTGTGTTGCATACTCACATCAAACTGAAACCAAACTTGATGTCAGATCTTTAAAATATATTTTTATTAGGTATGGTCAAGGTGTCAAGGGTTACAAGTTGTAGGTTAAAGAACAAAAGGGCTTCAGGGTTATTATAAGTAGGTCTATTTTTTTTCAATGCAAATATTTTTCCTTGTAAAGTTGAAAAAATTAAAAATCCTCTTAGTGATAAGATTTTCTCAATACTAAACTGAGTGTTGGTGATTTTTAGAATCATCAACCTGATACTCGGATTCGGGTGGAGCAACCCCTACATGAACCTACTATTATTACTGCACCTGATTCACTTGATCATAACTATATCTTAGTAATTATCAACTAACCAGGGACAGAAATAGAAGGAAAATAAGACCTCCCTCCAGATTTGACGATTCTGGTTTTGTTTCATCCTTTACTTTTTCTGATTCTTTAAATGTTAAACTTGACTCTTATGAAGAAGCTATTCTTCTAAAGAATCTAAATTATGGTTTGCAGCAATGCAGGATGAAGTTAATTCTTCAATAAAAAATAAAACTTGGAACTTAATGGCTAAACCTGAAAATAAAAGGATCATAAACTGTAAGTGGATTTTCAAGTTCAAAGAAGGGAACTCTAAAACTGAAAAACCTAGATATAAGGTTAGATTTGTTACTAAGGGGTTCACAAAATGAAGGAATAGACTACAATGAAATTTTCTCACCTGTTGTTAAATATACTTTTATTAGAATCATATTTGCTTCAGTTGCTCAATTCAATCTTGAACTTGAACAAATGGATGTAAAGACTTTTTTTTTTTTTTTTTTTTTATGGCTCTCTTCATGAAACTATATATATATATATGTCAATTTTAGGGACCACAACAACAACAACAACAGAAGCCAAACAGAGCTTAAAAATCTTCACACAATTGACATGTTTTTTGCAATAGCAACATATAATATGCATCAAATAATCATATTTTAGTGTTCTCGTTATATGGAAAAAGCAATTTTGAGAAAGAAACAAGATTCATTTTAATCTTCTCGAGTCTTGTTAGAACATCTTTCATATTGGGCCTCTTCACGAACAAATCATATGTGCATTCTAGTGCTAGTCCCATGATCGATCTGAAGCATCTCTCTTTGGCTTGAATATTGTAGTCGACTACATTTACTAGATCCACATCCACTATGTTCATTATTGCATCCGGAAATGATTCAAACACCCATCTCCTGATGGTGAACTCTCCAACAAACATATCATCTATTGGCTTCTTATTGGTAAATGTTTCCATCAGCATAATCCCATAGCTATAAACATCCACCATAGGCGATATAAATCCTGTCGATCCATACTCTACAAAAATTGGCACGTGTTATCAAATTAACAAATGAAATGTTGAATGAAATATAAATGTATTGTTAGATTAAAATTTCCGCTTATGTGCATATAATTTCTCTATGTATAAACAGTTGACATAACCATTTACCTGGAGCCATATATCCAATGGTGCCCAAAGTTTTGGACATCGAAATTCTCTGTTCTTCTGTAAAAAGCTTCGCAATGCCAAAGTCAGCAACATGGGCAACCATATCTTCATCTAAAAGTACGTTGCTCAGCTTCAAATCACAATGGACAATTACAGAGGGATACCCATGATGTAGATACTCCAATGCACATGCAACATCTATCATTATTTCCAATCTTTGAGCTATATTCAGGAAATAGTTGCTAGAGAACAGCCATTTGGTAAGGTCTCCATTTGGCATATATTCTAACACCAAGGCTTTAAGATCAGGGTTAGAGCAACTGGTAATTACCTTGATAAGGTTTCTATGACGAATATTGCATAGCATTTGGCACTCTGTATCAAAACTCTCGTTTGCACCTTCCAAATCTAGATTAAAAACCTTAATAGCAGCGATCATGCCGTCTGAAAATATTCCCTTGTACACTGAACCAATACTACCCTTGCCAATCAAATATTCTTCACCAAAATTATTGGTAGCATTTATAACTTCATAATATGAAATCCTCCTGTTGGTGGTGGCAGATATAGACTGAGTTGGAAGAAGTGTGTTTCTCCCTCGACTTATTTTTAAATAAACTAAACTAATGGTCAGACTCAATATAACAACAATTGATGGTAAAATGTACTTCAAAACTCTATTCTTGCTGGATACTCTATTTCTATTATTTTTGCATGGCTTGACCTTGAAGTGAGATGCTCCACATAATTCTCCATTGCCTATGAAAAACTCTGAGGTAAAGTTCATAAAAGGCCCTCCATTTGGAATTTCACCACTGAGCTCATTGAACGAAACATTGAAATACTCAATGTACTTCAGTTTCTCCAATGACATTGGGATTATACCATAGAGATTGTTTTTTGACATATCCAGCTTTCGCATTGAAATCAAATTACCAAAATACTCTGGTATAGGACCATGCAATTGATTGTCTGAAATCATCATAATTTCCAAATTCATAAGTTGCCCAATAGTGCTTGGAATCTCGCCTGAGAACTGATTTCCTGATAGATATAATTCTCTCATGCTTCTCACGTTGCCAATTTCTGGAGCTAGCGAACCATGGAGCAAATTATATGACAGGCGAATTGTTTCAATTTCCTTGTTATTCCATAGTGTAGATGGGATGGTTGAAGTCAATAAGTTTTCAGATAAATCAATTCTTCTTAAAGAAATAACATCTCCCAGACAAGTTGGTAGCTGCTGTGAAAGCTGATTATGCCCTAAACCTAATTGAAAAAGATTTACCAAATTGCAAAGGCTATCAGGTATTGACCCGTGCAGGTTATTGTGATCAAGCCACAACGTTTGCAACTTCCTCAATTGACTCAATGTGTCAGGAATTTTTCCTGTGAACTCATTGATTCCCAAATCGAGCCAGATCAAGTTGCTCATATTGCCGACTTCACTTGTAATTATACCTTTGATTCCACACGACTGAGCATAGAATGTGTGAAGAGATTTCGAAAGATTTCCCAAAGCTTTTGGAAGAGCTCCATGAAAAAAATTGTAACCAATACCAATTCTCTTCAAGCGTCTACAATTTGTCAAGGAAATTAGAAAATCCAAATCCAGCATTGAAGGATCATTTGTTAAGAGATTACTTTGTAACCCTACATGTTGTAGGTCTTGTAAATTCCCAAGATTAATGGGTACATGTCCACTGAACAAGTTGTAAGAAAGATCCAATACAATAAGCTTAGAACAGTTTAAAATCCAACCAGGAATTTCCCCACTAAATCGATTGCCACCAATATAGAGACCTTCGAGATCAGGGAGCCTATTGGCTATTGACGATGGAAGATAGCTAGAGAGATTATTGGTGTCAATGCCAAGTATTTGCAACATGGAGAGATTGAAGATGGATTGAGGTATTTGACCATGTAGATTGTTATTACTAATATACAATCTCTTCAAATTTGATAAACTACCAATTGAATGTGGGATTCTACCTGTAATGTTGAGTTCATCAACACACTTAAATTAGACTTAAAAGTAGTATTATGTAGTAGATAGAAATCTGTTAGGATGTTCAAGTCCAAATATAAATGTTGAACTATTGATGAGTTTCCAATTTCATATGGAATGCTTCATGTAAATAGATTTTAGGATATTAAAAATAGAAATTCAAAAGTCAAATTTTAAAAATTTTAAAAAGTTATTAGAAACAAAAACATTGAAATTATGAATAATTCCATGCATTTAAAATATCAAATTATTAGATCGAAATATTAGTGGCTCTAATATTTAATGCATTTAAAATATCAAATTATTAGCTCGAAATATTAGTGGCTCTAATATTTAATACTAAAATAAAATCAATTTTAGAATGAAAAATGTATAAATGAATTTAGAACATTAAATTATTATTAAATAACCAATCTCACCTAATATCGGTTTAGGTCAGAAAAATTATAGTCGATAACTCTTACAACATTTACATTTTAAATAAAAATACTCCAAAAGGCAAAGCACATCTAGGATTCAGGAGGGTGTTTCAGTGGCCAAGTGTTCAAGTTTCCCCTACCCGATCTCGGGTTTGAATCCTACCTCCCTTCCCTATGGCCTCCCTTCGAGAAAAAAAAAGGAGGCGGCAAACCATTTATCACAATTGAAATTTCATTATAGTTCCTCAAACTATCTTGAGTTTTACGACTATTGATATTAAATCCAATTAATAATGAAAGGGTAATAATATTTGGGTTCAATATCTCAATTGCTCCTGATCTTTCTCAAATATTTCCCAATAGCCATTGGACTATTAAAGTTCTCTAAGTTGCCATAGAACTTTCAAAAAAATTGCCCAATTTCATTGAACTAGTTCTCGTAGTTATCACTGAACTTATAAAAAAGATTATCGTATTCCTCGCTTTGCCAATCATTAATTTAAAGCTCAAGGGACTAGATGACATGGTAGACATAATGATGAACGCGATAACATTTTGGTACGTTCTTCAAGTTCGTTAAGTTTTAAAATGGAAAATGATTGAGTTATGAATGAAATAAAATTTTGGTAAACTCAGTGACAACTCGGAGAACGTGAAAACTAAAAATATTGGAAAAAGTCTAGTGACAAATTTTTTTTAAAAAAAAGTTATACATTTGGGAAAGTTCAGTGACAACAATGATATTTAACATAAAAACCTTTGTTATATCTATACATTTTAGCCTTTGTTTGGGAAGAATTTGTAAACATTTCAATTTATACATAAATAGAAAATGAATGGTGGATGATAAGTGGATGGTTGAAATTGAAGCTTGATAATTTATAAATAATTTATATAGATTTAGCCAAATGGAGGCTTAAATTCACAGTTTTGACATTAACCTTTGGTAAGGCCCTAAGTAACAAATTGGAATAGATTTAATATATAAAATAAGTTCGCGAGATCTAGTTACGTACCATTGAAGTCATTTTCCTCCAAACTCAAATGTACAAGTGCAGTTAGGTTTCCAATTTCATTTGGAATGTTTCCTGTCAATCCATTTAAAGATGCAGATTTTGAAATATCAAATGTTAAACTAACATGAAATCAATTCAAAGAGAGAAAAGAAGAACTAACTAATCTGTAGTACTCAATAATGAAGTACCTATAAAGTTATTTCGTCTAAACTCCAATCCTTGAAGTGCTGATAAGGTTCCAATTTCATTTAGAATACTTCCTGTAAATTCATTGATAGAGATGTTAGGAGTTAGAAGTACACGATACTGCAATACACTTGGAAGTATCTCTCCATGAATTAATCTATACTGCTTTTAAAAGTGGCTAAAAAGGAGAAATTTTTTGGACGTTTCTATCCTCACAATTTTTTTATAATTTTATATTCAACCTTGGTATTAATTAATGTACAATTATTTTTTACTATGTTTTTTTTCATTTTCTCAACAATGTCATTAATTTTAATAAGAACATTTATTTATATATTTAAAATCTAAACTCTTCAATTCCCCACTAAAAATCTTTCAAATAAAACCTAAGGCTTGTTCGACGGCTAACATTTTATTTATAAATAAAATATTGTTGCTTTCAATGTAAAATATATTGTTAAAAAAGTAGTTTAAAAAAATATGTGATTAAAAAGTACTTTGAAAAATTGTGTTTAGAAATTAATTTATAAACAATTTCAAAATTACACTGTAAAACTTTCGAATTTTATTTTTTATTTTTCGTTCATGTATTTTCAATTAATATTTATTCTCACTGAACATAAATATAATTATATTAATACATCACCATAAGAAAAATAGTGGAAAAGGTCTGGTTAGAATCCTTTCATGAAACTGAAGTTCTCATTCTTGATTAATAAATCAACTTAAATTCTTCTTTTCACCACTATAGTCTTTCAAATAAAACCTGAAACTCTCAATTTTCATTTTTTATTTTTGGTTCATGTATTTCTAATTAATATTTATTCTCACTAAATACAAATACAAATATAATTATATTAGGATTCAAGGACGTGCAATAGTTGTTAAGTGCTCGAGTTTTCCATACCCAGTCTCTGGTTCAAATCTTACCTCCCACCCCTTTATTCTCCTCCCCCACTATTACTTACCCCTTTGTGATCGCAAAAAAATAAAAATAAAAAAAATGAAAAAAATAGGGAATTTAATTATATTAATACATCATCACAAAGGACATAGTAAAAAAGTCTGGTTAGAATTTTTTTTTTTTTTTAATGAAGCTGTTCTTCTTTTTAATTAATAAATCAACTTAACTATTTTGTAAATGTATGAATAAATATTCTTAATTAAATATTAATACATTATCATCCTTAAGGAAGTTGTGGAAAATATTATTAATAATATATTTTTGAATTATTTTTTATCTTTTTTTTTTTTTTCTATTTTGTCAATAATGTCATTAATTTCAATAAGAATATTTATTCATAAATTTAATATCTAAACTCTTTATTTTCCCACTAAAAATCTTTCAAATAAAACCTAAAACAGTTTTTATTTTTTATTTTTCGTTCATGTATTTCGAATTATTATTTATCCCCACTAAATAAAAATATAATTAATTTAATACATCATCATAATGGACATAGTAGAAAGTCCTGTTAGAATTTTTTTCATTAAACCGAAGTTCTCCTTAATTAAATATTAATACATTATCACCATTAAGAAAATAATGGCAAATAGTAATAATATATTTTTTGAAATAATTACAAGACTTGCGCCAACCCTGGCCTTTAAAACCCCCATAAATCCCATCCCACCCATTATAATATTCTATCTAGCTCATTTACGTAGTTATATATATAAGTCCTCGATTACTAATTTCCATTAAAACATTTATAATTTCAAGCACCCTTAAACATTCTATGTATGTGTTTACACAGAGACTGCGTTTGATAGCGATGGTAGAATTTGAGTGGAAAAAAATGTATTCTTGGGAATTGAATTTCTCGGAATTAGATGTTTTATGTATTTGATTGGTTTAATTTTCTAAGTAGAAAAAGTAGAGAATTTTTCAACTTTTGTCATTTGATTGACATTATTTTTCATGACAAATAAAGAAAATTTAACAATTTTAATCCATATATATATATATATATATATATATATATATATATATTTTTTTTTTTTTTTAATTTTTCAATCACTTGTGCTTGATGATGATAATAATAATGTTAATTTTTGAAAAAAATAAATAAATCAATTAATAACAACAAAAATGATCAAATGTGATGAAAATAGTTCAAAATGTTGTCTAGAAAATAAAAACTATTAGATGGCATGGAAAACCAATTCCTTGAATTGGTGGAATTTGGTCGTGTGAAGGGATTGAGGAGTTGGAAAATGAATTGCCTAGAACTTTAGTGCAATCAAACAATGCAAGAAGGAAAAAAAAGGTGGAATTCAATTATTTTCCATGAAATTGAAGGCTATCAAACATACCCAAAAATGAATCCAATACAACCTTTAATGCCCAAATCAATCCATTATAACCCAATTTGGTCCATTACGAATTCAAAAGAATTCAAGATCTAACCTCATATTTTGCTAATATTTTTTATGAATCATTATTTCTCTCAAATTTTGATTTTTAATAAATCGAAAGGCTTTGTCGATAAATAAAAGTATCAATCATATGTTGCTAGAAAATTTAAATGGATATGATGAAGATTGAAGTACAAAAATTACAATATCTGTAAAGGTTCCTCTGAAACCTATACGAATAAGAATGGTTCGATGGAATTTTTAAAACTTATTTTGATTGATGAAGAGGTGATATTTTCCATTATATATCTCTATCTTTATTTTAATAAACTTTTGACATTAAGCTAATATGTTGTCTTTTTTTAATACTTGTAGGGTACCAAATCCTTGATACATTATAAAGGGGACATAATTGAAAAGTTTAATCTCACGCTTCAGCAAGAAACAATATCATGAAAAAATTAGATCAATAGTTATCATATATTTCCAAATATGCAAGATGAAATTGAAATCAACTTCACAGCAAAAAATAAAATTGAAGAGATTGAAGATGATATCCCATTGAAATCATCATATTTATGCTTTGTTGAATTTTCACAAATTTCAAACTTCGTTATGAAGGTATAAAAACTTCACATTTATATATTTCAAATATTATATATACAAATATGTCATTTATTCTCAAATATTTTGGGCATTGTTCTCAATGTGAAATTGATATTTGCTTTCATCAAATAACTCTGAATATAACCAATGGCTTGATTGAGAGAGGGCAATATGATCTCATAAACTTTGTTTAAATGTTAAAATTTACTAAATTCTCTTAGTTGAATTTGTCTTGCATATTTGGCTAATCCTTTCGAGAAAAGCTTGAAATTTTGGTCGAACATAATTTCAAAAAATTATTTATATGTACCATTCAACGTGCAAAGCACGTTTGGACAACTAGTAAGAACAAAAACTGCGATTGACATGGATGGAGCTATAAAATTTTGTCAAAATGAAGCCTATTATTATTATGTTATGTACAGTGGATCATTCCACACTTGACGAAGGAAATTAAACAAATTTCAATATTATCTATTGCACCATCAAGTCATATTATTATTGTTATCATTACTATTATTACTACTACTACTTTAAGGGCATGTGAATGATATCTAATTCTTTAAATCATGGTTCTAAAAGGTGCGAGACGTCATGACAAAGAGGCAAGGTCAAAACTCAAGTTTTACAAGTCCCCACGTGCCTTGGCTAAGCCTAAGCCTAACAAGGTGTTTTCGCATTTTTAATATTATGTAATTCGTCTTCGACCATTACATCTATGTAAGGTCATCATCCTGGTGTGAGTTTTTTTTTTTTTTTTTTAAGTATGGTTCTGAGTTGTGAATGCATACTTAAATAGTGTATCTACACAGATAACCATGCATGTAGAGATATTTATGATGTGAAGAAACCATAATATTGGTCAATTTCACAATTTTTGGAAAGCATTATCCAGTGTTTTGGAATATGCATGTATATAAACTGCACTTTAATTTAAACATACCTGTCAAATTATTTTGTCCTAGAGCGAGAGTTTGAAGCTTTGACAAGTTACCGATTTCCATTGGAATGCTTCCAGCAAAATTATTGGATGATAGATAAAGTCGTTCAAGATTCGTGCATGTTCCCAAGCTTGGAGGAATGTTTCCTCTTAATTGATTCACTGAAATTATTAGCTTCTCTAGATATGGAAGATTGTTGCAGATATTAGTGGGAAGACTCCCAGAAAGACTATTGTTTCTTATACCAATTTCTATCAAAGAAGAGATGTTGAAAATCTTGTTAGGAATATCTCCACTGAGTATGTTATAAGAGAGATTTAACTTCTGGAGATTTTCAAGAAATTCGAAACTTGATGGAATCGAACCGCTTAGCTGATTTTGCTGCATCTCTATTTCTCGAAGTTGGCTCAAATTCCCCACTTCATCAGGAATAAATCCATGAAAATTGTTGTTGCTAATAATCAAGGATCTCAAAAAAGAGAGAGCACCAATCTCTTTTGCAATAGTACCTCTCAAGCCCATATCTTTGAGACATATGCTTCTAACTCTTCGATGTCTTCTGCCACAAGTAATACCGATCCAATTGCAAAAAGAGGTTCCTTGTTGTGACCAATTTTTAGCCAATATTTTATTCGGATCAAAAGTTATTTGAGATTTCAAGGCTAGAAGAGCATACTCATCAGTAGAGTTATTGATGGATGCAACAACATAAATAAGAAAATAAAGCATTGCCAACAATGCAAAGATCACATTTTTACCCATGGCTAATTTGAAGTGCATAAAGAAGACTTGGAGATGGTTGTAATAAGGTCTTTGATACAATTGTGAGTGTATATATAATATGAAATAAAAGCTTCTTGCAAGGTAAGTGTACAATGTAGTATGTGGTTAAAGAGTTGTGCTTGGGTTTCATATCTTAAGTGAGTGGTGCTCCTTGCTCCATCAGTCACATCTAAGCAAATCAAATGAATCAGACATCGCCGGTCAGAGCAAGATATCATCGCTAACACCATGAGCAAACATCTGTTTTACAGTGGAAGTGATCCAGACCTTATTTTCCCTGCATCCCCAATGCTTGAATATGTATCAGATTTTCAAATTGGACACGGGACCAAAATTTAATAACATGGGACCAACAAAACAGTTGAGATTTTCTATCAGAATTTATAGACACACACACATAAGAGGTCCTTCTTCTTACACGCATTAAACATCTTTTGACCCGCAAACAACAATATGAGACCATGATATATGGTAGGTCATTTAACTTTTATTAAAAACTAAATAGAGTTACTCAACTTCAATTTGTCACAATGGGTCATTGATCTTTAATTTAATTTCTTATTCACCATCCATGACCTTCCGTCACCTAGCTACCTTCCCAAAAATTGAATAATACTGCTTAGTTGACAGCCAAATGCTAACGTATCATATGGCAAACTAAGCATCGATTAGATGGAAATACGAAACGTACGTATATCTTTTGGTTAAGGCTAGTTTTATGTTTCGAACTTTTCAAATGTGGCATAGTGGTGAATGATTACTTGAAATAATGGTTTTGGCTGCCGGCTAAGCAATTACCGTAGTTTTTGGGGACTGCAAGTAAAGGAATGCAACAAAGTCAAGAACTTTGAAACTAAATCAAAGTCTAACGATTCAATTCAGGTAAATTCAAGTTTAGTTACCTAATTAAGATTGTGCTAAAACTTCAGTGACCACAAATGAAATTTACCCGTAGTGGTTCGAGAGTGGGGTTTCATCCTTAAGTTATTGCTGTGTTTGGGACCACGGGGTCTTTTTAATTAATTCTAGTGAGGGTAGAAAGGGCATTTAGATTAGTTCTGGTTGGATGGGTATTAATTTCGTGCCTAACATGTAAGAAATTATTCAGGAAATTAATTAAATGAGTCCATCGTCAACTCGGCTCGTTTCGTTTGGTTTGGTTTAGACTAGGTTCATGAATTGTTCGTACTAGTATTGAGACGGGACATAAATCAAATTGGGCTTGATTTCTTCACGGTCGAGCAAGCTCAACTTGTAAGGCCCATGAACCGGCTCGTATTAAGCTCTTAAAAGTTGACTCTTTTTGTCACGATCCGTCCCAAATCACCGTACTGAACTTGGAACGTGACGTTTATAGATAACAGGTATCGCTAGATGTTGAACTCACTATCAAGGAAATCTTGACTTTGACTAGCGCAAAAACGAATTATCACAATTTTACCACCTTCAAAGAACTCCATTGCAAAAACGAATTATCACAATCTTACCCCCTTCAAAGAACTACGTCCTCGAAATTCACTTGATTAACTAATAAAGTTTCACTTTATTCTTAAAATCATGGTGTAAACTCAAAACTTGAAAATAATCAAGTTTTGCAATTTTTATAAGGATAATTTATTGACACCACAACATTTGTTAACTACACTACATTTTATTTTTAAAGAATATCCATTTATTATTTCTTATTTTACACTTGTGCTCCCAAGTTTTTATATAAATCTTTTATCATCAACCATCTATTAATTTTCATATCTTGTCCATAAAGATGATTTTTGTCCAAAATATTTTATTATAAGGGCGAAAAAAGCTTAGAAAGTTATTTGTTAAAAGTTTTTGGTTTAAAAATGTGTTCTTTTTAATGTTTTTTTAAGTAAAATGTGTGGTTGAAAAGTCGAAAAAGAAAATATGCATGATTAAAAAGTGATTTGGGGATTGTGTTGTAAAAAATATGTTTACCAAATTGGGGCTTATTTATCACTCGTATATTTTTAAATAATCGAAGCAAATAAATTCAAAAATAAATATTTTCCCCCCTTTTCGATGCACATTGACAGAATATTTGGATATAAATTGTGATTAAAAACAAAACATGTTAATTAATTAAAAGTTAAGAATAATAATGCTTTGAAAAAATTTGAGGACATAAAAGCAAAAGTGAGCAAATATTAAAAACTACTCATGTAATTAAAACTAGTGTTACACCCGTGGAATGCACGGTTATTTGTTACTTACATATATCAAATTCATATTTTTACATATGAAATTAATATTTAATTAAAAATGAGAAATGAATGAAGACAATTAATTACGAAAGTACATTACACATATCTTAATTTTTTTTTTACAGTTCGTATGTTTATCTTTTCAGAAATTTCTTTAACTATTGTAATTTAAATTGATTTAAAACTTTAAATGGAAAAGAAAAATTATATTTAAATAGAATTTTTAATAAGTAGAATATATATATATATATATACACGTTTAGAATTTTATTAAAAGGAAAAGGAAAAGGAAAAGAAAAAGAAAAATAGATTGATGAACATTCTTATTTCATCCTCATTTTTTATTTTTAAATAAAAATATTTATTTGATATTGATAATTTTTTTATTTTTACGAATTTAAAAAAAAATTGTAATTGATTTTCAAGATGAGAAGGCGAACCAAGAAATTTCGGGACCTGAAAAATGAAGTTATTTAAAAATATGAATTCAATTGGTTATTTTAAATTTGAATTTTGCCCAAAATGAATAATAAATAGTGAATTAATACTACTAATTACCATTTTAAGAAATGAGTTTAATAATAATGATTTTGTGGAGAATGTATACTTAAGCACCTTTTTGAGACTCATTATTTCAAAAATGTAATTCATAACAATAAATTTCGGTACAATGAGCTGTTAAAAAGTATAATTTTTTTTTTTTTAATTTATATGTTTGTTATTTTATTAATAGAATGTTAGTTGAAAATGATTTTTAAAAAGATGAGGGTTTGAATAAACTGCACTGAATATGGGCCATCTTTTTCTAAGTTCCCACAATTGTAATAGTTAGGAACTTAAATAACTTACTATTTAAAAAAAAAAAATACTTCAATGACCATTTGCATAACTCATTTGCATAACTATTCAATTTTAATGATTATTGATGTAATTAATCTTTTCATATTATAATTTCTAGATTACCACAAATAATTTATCACTATCCGAATATTACTATTAAAATTGGTACTAACTATTTTATTACGATATTTGATATTTAAATTTATTAAAAAAATATTTCATTTTATATTTACTTTAACATTACAAATTAAATACATGTGGTCGTATATTTAAATTAATGTAGCAAATAGAGCAACATGAAATGCTAGTTTTGATTAAATTTTAATGAATGTATATCGCAAATACATTTAACTTTATATACTAAAAAATTATTTATACATCTCGATTCATAACAGCGATACGATTGTTTAACCCACAAGACATAGTACTTTATCACTTACCTATATGGAATTGATTTTTCAAAAATCAATTTTTCTGAACATTCATTCTCAATGACACATTCTTTAAAATTTATTTTTTACAATTTTTCATACTACTTTTTAACTATACATTCTAAAAAATGACTTTGTTACAAAAACAATTCTAAAAAAATCAAAGTCAAATAGTCAATAATCGAGTAAAGTTGGAAATCATGAAATTATACGAAAAATCTTATACCCTATAATCTTTAAAAATTTATTAAAATTAAGAACGATTCAAAAAATATTAATCATTCTATTGATATTATTAACTCATTAATTATTTAATATTAGTCTTCGTCCAATAACTTTTTCTATAAATTATTTATAAGTAGCGCATTTTTTAATCACATATATATTTTAGAAAATACGATTTTTAATATTAAAGATAACATATTTTTTGACCATTAATAATTAAAACACAATTTTTATATTGATGGGTACATATAGAATTTATAATATTAAGAACACAAATAAATAATAAAAATAATAATTAAATGATAACTTTAATATTGATAACTAAAAATATTAATCAAACTCATTCAGTATTAGTGTTAATAATAAAATTTAAATTGATGAAAAAAAATAAACCATATATATATGATAAAGACAATAAATGTGTTCACATTTATCCAGATTTTGTATTTACATTTGATATATATCATTTTTGCATTCGCACTAATCCACTTTGCGTTCACACTGTTTAATTTTATGGGAACTTACTATTTATGGAAACAAAAAATGGCGGGAAATTATTTTTAGAAACTACCCAACTTTTATTACTAGTGTTACACCCGTGCGATGTACGGTCATTTGTTACTTATAAGAAATGAATGAAGACAATTAATTACAAATGTACATTACACGTACCTTAATTTTTTTTAATTTTTTCTTTACAATTCGTATATTTATCGTTCCAGAAATTTCTTTAAATATTGTAATTTGAATTGATTTATTTAAAACTTAAAATGGAAAAAAATTACTTTTAAATATAATTTGTATTAAGTAGAAAAAATAGATATATCTGTGATATACTCCCAGAATTTTATTAAAACGAAAAGAAAAAGGAAAAGAAAAATAGATTGATGAACGTTCTTATTTCATCATCTTTCATTTTCCATTTTTAAATTAAAATAATTATGTGATATAGACAAAGTTTTATTTTTTTATTTTTGCAAATTTAAAAAAAAAATTGTAATTAATTTTCAAAAGGGGAAGACGAACCAAGAAATTTTAGAACCTGAAAATACGGCTATTAAAAAATCTACATTCAATTAGATTATTTTAAATTTGAATTTTGTCCAAAATGAATAATAAATAGTGAATTAATACTACTAATCAATTTATGAAATATGTTTTAGACAGAAGAATGGGCAAATACCTGCTTTTGAGAAATGCTCTCCCTTTATATATTACGTTTTTCTCTCGTAAGCATATTTAATCCTTATTTGAGCCCTTATCATCTACAAAATGAGTTTAATAATAATGATTTTGTGGAGAATATATACTTAAGCACCCGTTTGAGACTTATTATTTCAAATAATATAGTTCGTAACAGTAAATTTTAGTACAATGAGCTGTTAAAAAGTATAATTTTTTTTGAATTTATTTGTAAATAATTTTATTAATAGAATGTTAGTTGAGAATGATTTTTAAAAAGGGGTGTTTACATAAATACCCAACTTTTGATATCATAATTGAAACTTACTTCATTTTAAAGTATCACTGAAAAATACTTCAATTTTTTCTTTTTATTGAAAAATACTGTTTTCATCAAGTATCATGTTGTGATACTTTAAAAGAATATTATGATACTTTTGAAGTATCACAACATGATACTTATGATACTTTCAAATTTTTTGTATCATAACATGAAACTTTATCAAATTTCTATGATCCTTTGGGCAAAATTGTAGTATCACAACTTGAAACTTTACACTTTTATGATACTTTGTCTCAAACATTAAATCAAACACTTTTCGTGCACTATTATCTACATTTTCAAGTATACTCCACAACCACCGACCACCACTACAGCCAACACGACTGCTACCATGACCTCCACCTTCTCAACACGACATCGTCGTCTTCTTCAATCACCGCCTGATTCCTTATCATGTTTGAACATAAATTAGTAGCAGAGAAGACCAGCAGCAACGTAATTGAAGAAGACCAGTGGCAACACTTGAAGAAAGGGGACCATCACCAAATTGAAGATGTTTTGTCTATATGCAACCGAACCACTACCACGTAATTGAAGAAAAGGGACCCGCACCAACATAATTGAAGAAGACCCGCAACACCGTAATCTTCATTTTTTTAATATTTTTTTCGGTGGGGAAGAAGATGGTGGTGGTTCTGTAACACCCCAAGTTCAAGAATTTTAAAACCTAGGCGTGTTAATTTTCATTCACATTATATGCGGAATTAAATCGTTTAAACATTAAAATGCGAAAAACAAATCATTTAAAAACTTCAACGTTTTCATTTTCTGTTCTAAAATTTTATAGAAATTTCGGCAGAGTCTCCTCTATAACTTGGACATAACCAACCTGTAGAGGGACATTATACCTACAATACATATGCAAATTCTCAACCCATTCAAATCCAACATTTAACATCCAACCACAATTCCAGAATTCAACTTCAACATCAATTTCCCAAACTCTTCAACAAAATAACTTGAAGTATAAATTTATAAACTCATGAACATGATAAAAACTAATCACAGGGAAATACCATAACTTATTTTAACTAAAACAGAAAAACTAATCAAAAGAATTTATCAATTTAAAAGAATAACCAATGAATTAATTTGAGAAAGCCCTTCATTTATTCTTAAAAGAAATAGAATTATTAGTACTGTCTGAGTCAGCCGCCAAGTGCTCTCCTCGGATCACCTAACTTTCATCACCTGAAATGTTGGGGAGGAATTGGGGTGAGCTAAAGCCCAGTAAGTAAACTTTATGCATGAATGCATGCTTATGACATGAATGCTTTAAAAATTTTCATATATGTATCCCCATTTACTTTACTTTCCAGAACTTTCAAACATTTCAAAACTTTCACTTCATTTCAAAACTTTCACATCATTTCAAACTTTCACTTCATTTCCATCGTGAGCTCACTTGGTGTATCTTCTAGTCAATCAGATAACAGTGGGAAATTTCTTATTTGGAACCAGATTAACATTCACATTTCCACCGCAAAGCGGTTTAACATTCACTTTCCCACCGCAAAGCGGTTTAACATTCACTTTCCCACCGCAAAGCGGTTTAACATTCACTTTCCCACCGCAAAGCGATTTAACAGTCCACCGTAAACGGTTGAACATTCCGTCGCAAAGCGACTTAATTCGGGTACGCCGGTCCCCCGCGCCCCATTTCCCACTCGCAACTTTCATGAACTAGAAGTACACCCATTCATTCTTAAAAAAAACTTGGGATACATAACTTTTGAACAAACTTGCACTTTGACACATTTCTTTCATTTAAAAACTTTTGACTTCCCAATTTCGATGCCAATGCATGCTTGATGATGCAATGACATGATAATGTGCATGCTTGAACATTCTTCTCAATAACATATACCTTCATAAGGTAAATGAAATTCATCAAAACAAGTAAGTTGCAAGACAATCATTTACATATAACTTTCACATTTACATTCAGCTTCGATGAAAATAGGGGGAAGTTTACTTACTTGACGTCCTTAGCATTTACCGTTATCTGGATTTGCAAGTGAAGGAACATCGGCTGCCCATGACGTCAATGTACCAACAATCCTAATTATATTCATTCATTAAATAAAATATACTTTTAGTTTAAAAATCACAATTCCTATTCTTTTAATATTAACAAAACTTCCGATCGAGATCAAGAGCTCAAATTAACCTAGGTGTGACCTTAAACTACGAACAACACATATAATATCATATTCCAAAAAAAAGGAATTAACTACACACACTTTAGAAAGCTTTCTTAACTTTTAAATTTCAAACTAAAATAAATATATCAAACTTAAACCAAGGTTCACAAAGTTCTTACTAACAAATCTGACCATTCATGAAATTTTTCCCAAATCAGAAAGTTACAAATTTCAACTAACAGTCTTAAATTCGTAGGTCATCCAATCTAAAATTTGACATATATATATATATATATATATATATATATATATATATATATATATATATATATATATATATATACTTTTATTAGCATTAACCCCCGAAATTGAAATTGACCAATTAAAATTCGAAATCATAACTGAGTGAAAATTAATAAAAACATTCATACATCCCCTTAATATTTCAAAAATTACCATTATCCTTCAAATTAAACTAGCAGTACAATTTAGAAGACATAACTTACGGATTTAGAAACTTGAAACTTCACACACACTTTATCCAAAATTTGAAATCCACAACTGAGGTTAAAAATGCTGTGATTCACAATTTGATTCAAACATGTCTAAATACGTTTACTCAAATCTCAAACCAAATTCTAACTTTTGAATTTACTTATTTATAAATCAACATATAAACTAAACAATTAACTAACACAATTGAATTTATATTTATACCATTTCAAAAATCTGATATATATATATAAGCAGTGTCAGGTACAAATTCAAAATAACCCATAATTCTAAAATTTCAAATCTGAAATTAATCAACGAATCTGAAATATATACATAATAAAAAAACTGAAATAACAAATTAAAATTCAAGATCCAAGCAAAAAACCAAATTTGAAAATATACATACAAATATACATCAACATATACATACAATACCATATATATACACTAATTACATGTGTGTGTTTTGTGTGTGTGTCCGTGAGTGGGTGCGTGCGTGCGTGCGGCGTGACAGGGTAGGAGTTACCCACCGGTGCAGCGACAAGGGGAAGGTGGTGGAGGTCGCGGTCGTGGTGGTGATGGTGGCCGGCGACCAAGGAAGAAGTCGAGAGAGAGACGGAGAGATGAGGTGCGGACGAAACCGAGAGACAGAGACGAGAGAGCGAGAGAGAGTTCAGCGTGAGAGAGAGAGACACCGAGGGTGAGAGTGCGAGCGTGAGGGATGAGATTAGGTTTAGGATTTAAATGTAAAACTTGTTAATTTGCAAATCAGTCATTCGACTCTCATAAATAGGTAATTTAAGTCCACATCCCTCAAATAAAATTCAAAGTGCCACTAAACTTTCCCCAATTCCCATTAAACATAATTTAGGCCACTTTCAACTTAATTAAATAGAAAATAATAAGATTAATAAATAACGTTAATAATCACACATAAAATTGCACATAGACAATTTATGAACTTTCTATTTGGCACATTGATCAAGACGGCGTCCAAGTCCTTCCACTGCAAAATTATTCAAATCATTGACATAAAATTTATAATAACATTATCATAAATATCACGTAGGATTTCAGAATTGCCCATAAAATGAAAAGCAGTCTTACAGGTTCGGTGGTGGTGTGGTGGTGGTTCGGTTGGGAAGAAGACCGGCAGCAACAGTTGAAGGCTTGAATTAGTCGAGGAAGAAAGAACAGATGAAGCAATCAGGAGGAGTGGAGGAAGAAAGGTACGTATTTTTCATTTTTCTTTCCCCAGGAAGTATTTTTCAATTATGGTTTAAAATCTAGGTACACAGTGCAATTTTCCCTTTTAAAAAAATGAGGGTTTGAATAAAGTGTACTTAATATGGGTCATTTTTTTATTTTTTATTTTTTGCTAAGTTGCCACAGTTGTAATAGTTAGGAACTTAAATAACTTACTACTTAAAAAAAATACTTCAACGACCATTTGCATAACTATTCAATTTTATGATTATTGATGTAATTAATCTTTTCAAAATATAATTTCTAAATTATCACAAATAATTTATCACTATTAGAATTGATATTAACTATTTTATTACAATATTTGATATTTAAATTTATTAAACAAATATTTCGTTTCATATTTAATTTAACATTACAAATTAAAGACATGTCATATATTTAAATGAATGTAGCAAATTAAGCAATATGAAATGTTAGTTTTCATTAAATTTTAACGAATGTATTTCACAAATATATTTAACTTTATATACCAAGAAATTATTTATGCATCTATATTCATAAAAGCTACGCGGTTGTTTAACTCACAAGACATAATATTTTATCACTTACTCATATGGAATTGATTTTTCAAGAATCAATTTTTCTGAACATTCATTTTCAATCACACATTCTTTAAAAAAAATTATTTTTTACAATTTTTCATACGATTTTTTAACTATACATTCTAAAAAATCAATTTTTCACATAAACAATTCTCAAAAAATCAAAGTCAAAGGGTCAAAATAATAATTTAAAAATTTTGCAATTATCATAATATAACAACCAAGTAAATCACTTTTTTCACAAAAAAGTTCTCAAAAAATCAAAGTCAAATTGTCAAAATAATAATTTGCAAATCTCACAATTATCATGATACAATAACCGAGTAAAGTTAGATATCACGAAATTATACGAAAAATCTTATACCCTATAATCTTTAAAAATTTATTAAAATTAAGAATGATTAAAAAACATTAATCATTCTATTGATATTATTAACTAAAAAGAAATCAAAGCATTAATTATTTTTTTTATAAATTATTTATAACCAGTTCATTTTTTCAACAACATATATATTTCAGAATATATGATTTTTAATATTAAAGATAACAAATGATTTGACCATTAATAATTAAAATACAATTTTTATATTGATGGTTACACATAGAATTTATAATATTAAGAAAAATAAATAAATAAAAATAATAATAATTAATATAATTAAGGTAATAAATGCGTTCACATTTATCCAGACTTTACATTCATATTTGACATAGATCTATTTTGCATTCACACTAATCCACTTTGCGTTCACACTGTTTAATTTTATGGAAACTTACTATTTATAGAAACAGAAAATGAGCGAGAAATTATTTTTAGAAACTACCTAACTTTCACATATTATATAAAGATAAAGATAAATATGCGGTGTAGATATATGAAATTGTGGTGTGAATAAAAACTACCCTTTATATAATTCAATGCAAGTACTATAATAAATTGTAAGACCGCTTTTCATTTTTACATGCAATTTTAAATTTCATGTAATATTTATGTTAATGTTGTTATGGATTTTAAATTGGATAATTTTTATGTTTCTGATTTGAATTATTTTACAGTAAAAGGACTTGGACGCCGTTTCGATCAATGTACAAATTAGAAAGTTCATAAATTATTATGTGCAATTTTATGTGATTAATTGTCTTATTTCCTAAGCATGCTATTTTTCTAATTTTATTGTGTTACATTGAAAGTTGTGAGTAGTTTGATGGTGATTGGAGATTAAATAAAGCTTAGGGACTAAATTATGTACATAGAGAGAAACGAGTGACCAATTTGTAAGTTACCAATAGTTTATACCTAAACCTACCCTAAAGCAAGCCTCACACTCGGTCTCTCTCTCTCTCTCTCTCTCTCTCTCTCTCTCTCTCTCTCTCTCTCTCTCACCTCTTTGCGTCTCTACCTTTCTTCGCCTCACACACGAACCGAATCCCTCACCCTCTCGATACGTCGCCATCGCCAACCCACCAGAGGTCCCCACCCACTGCCGCGACCACCACCTTAACCACTACATAGTAACTGCTCCTCCCTTATACCGCACACCCACACACACGGACAAACACTACGCAAAAATCATGATTTTATACACACCACACGACCACTATGTATTGATGTGTGTATATATATGTGTATATAAGTTGAGTGTATGTAAATACATGATGTTTCTCATGTTTTCAGATTTAAGTTTGGTTAAAGTTTCGAATTATACTGTTAAATTGGAGTTGAGTAGTGCTAATGTATGTGAGTATTGATGTATGTGTGTGTGTGTGTGTGTAAATTATACAATGGATTTTCAGATTTCTTGACCTCAGTTCGTGAATAATGTGTATATATGTATGTATATTTAGAGTTGTATGTATATATTGAGGTATATATATGATTCTCATGTATAAAATTTCAGATTTATTAATTTATATGGATTAATTTCACATTTCCAAAATTTATGAATTTATTAATTCAATTGAAAGGTATACTGTCATTTTTTAGAATTTACAGATTTCGAATAGTTAGCATGTTAATTGGAATTGTCTTTGTGAAATTCAAGTTGTGATAAAGATTCCATAACTTTAACCTTTGTGTAATTTGATTAGTTAGATTTCAATTTTGACATTTAAGTTAATCTCTTATTCCGAATGAAGTATAATCTGTGTTTGACGTAGTTTAAGATTCTAATTGATTTGAATTGTAAGTCACATGAAAGTCTCAACCTCATTTATGAGTTTTAAATGTGATTTTTTTGAATTAAAAGCATATTTTATTAATGAATTGAAATAATTAGGAGAATTGGTACATTGACGTCACAAGCATCCGAGACTTTTCCACTTGCAAATTCAGACGGTAAATACTAAAAACTTTAGGTAAGTAAACTCCCCCTATTTTTATTAAAGTTGAAAGTTAATGTGAAATTACTGTGCTAAAGTGACAGCTATGTAAATTGCTTGTTTTCGATACTTTTGTTACTTTATATAAGTATATATTGTTCAATTTGGAAACTGTCCAAGCATTCATATATTTTATGTCATTACATTACCAAGCATGCATTTGTCATTGAGTACTGGGGAAGTCAAATGATTTTAAATGAAAAGTGTGGAAAGTTCAATTTTTCTCAAAAAGTAAGTATCCCTAGTTTTAAGAATAAATGGATGTACTTCTATGCCATGAAAGATGTGAGTGAGAAATGAGACGCGGGGGACTGACGTACCCGAATTAAACCGCTATTACGGTGGTGAATATTAAACCGCTTTGCGGTGACGATTTCTTAACCGCTTGGCAATGACAAATATTAAACCGCTTTGCCGTAACGATTGCTAAACTGCTTGGCGGTTGCAAATTTTAAACCGCTATGTGGTGGAAATGTGATCACCTGGTTCCAAATAAGGAAAAATGCCCACTGCATTCTGACTGGCTAGAAGATACACTATGTGAGCTCACGGTGGAAATGAAGTTAAGGTTTTGAAAATGTTTAAGTAAAAGTATGAAAGTATTGAAAAGTAAAGCAAATGGGGATACATACATTGATGGGTCTAAGGAATCTCATGTCATGAGTATGCATCTCATGCATAAAGTTTACTTACTAAGATTTAGCTCATCCCAATCCCTCCCCAACATTTCAGGTGATGAAAGTTAGGTGATCTGATGAGAGCACTTGACGGCAGACTCAGACATTTCTCATAATTTAATTTCTTTTAAGATTGGATCAAGGACTTTTACAAGTTATTTTTATTGGTTATTCTTTTATTGATAAATTCTGTTGATTGTTTGTTGGTTTTAGTTAAAACAAGTTATGGTATTTTCCTGTGATTAGTTTATATTATATTTCATAATTTTAAAAAATTATTTACTTTAAGATGATATTGTTGAGGAGTTTGGGAATGGATGTTGAAGTTTGATTTTGGAATTGTGGTTGGATGTCGAATGTTGGGTTTGAATGAGTTGAGAATTGTATATGTAATATGGGTATGATGTCCCTCTAAAGGTTGGTTATGTCCAAGTTATAGAGGAGACTTTGCCGAAATTTCTGTAAAATTTTATAATAAAAAATGAAAATGTTGAAGTTTTAAATGATTTGTTTTCGCATTTAAGTAAAGAAAAGTTAACACGCCTATGTTTAGGATTTTGAACTTGAGGTGTTACATAAATAAACATTTTATAAAGGTTCAAGAATTAATTAATTTACATTAAATAAAAACTTATTTTCTTAAGAAAAGTATTTTCCACTCATTGAGCTATCAACTCATTATTTTCCCACCATTTTCCTTAATACTAACAGTTGAATTTTGGAAGCCTAAAGAGCCTGTTGATTTTGGAGCCACATTAGTAAGACATGTATAGGTTATTGTTTCATTGAAAGCATTTAAATATTAGTTTGGGCCCACAACCTTTTATAAAGAAATGATTTTTCATTATTTAGCATATGATTAGTAGTAGTTATAGTTAGACGTGGTGGTTCGTCTGATATCTGCTGGCATCGATCATCGGTGCAACCATGTCTCGAGTTCATTAGGGTGATTCGGGACTGGTCGTGTCAGTTTGGTATCAGATCATGATTTAAAGTTTTGGAAGTTCTCATAGTTCATATATTCGGATATTATATATATTAAGTTGGTGTACTCACAGATCGAAATGGTAGAAATCACAGGTTCCCAGGATCTATTTAAATCTCATATTTTTACTAGAAGACACAAAGTCTGAAATGGAAAAAGGATTTTGTAGAATCAAGATTAAAGGCATATTGGTTGCAATGGTTTTATAATTGAAAGGAAATTACATACATGGAAACATACCTAGCCAATTCTGCACTAGGTCTATCACTGTTACACATGAGTTCATTGTAAGCCCTGTTTCTATTTCTCAAGTGGTTTATGGGCATTGGTTGAGATGTAAGAAGCCATTTAATAAACATTCAAATGCAACTGGTATTGTTTGGGTTTGTTCCATTTCAGGCTATAACGTTTATGATGGAAATTAGATTTAAGTGTGATTTAAATTGGGATAAGAAGTTGGAAACCTTTCTGCTTAAATTGTTAGAATAGAAAATGGGATCGAGAATTTGAATATGGGGCTGATTTCCTTTATGTCTGGGAAGTGTTGAATGAAGGTTTGTGGGAATTATTGGAAGTGAAAGGAAATTGAAAATTAGAAGAGGTTTCAAATAAAATATCAGATATTCTTTTTATCATGCAGTAAACTAGAAAACAAAGAGGTTTTGGTTTTGATATGTTAACAAGAAATAAAGTTATTTATTTATTTATTTGGAATAGAATCTCGTTTTTCAGGTACTAACGAGGAGATTGAAATATCTTAATAGTCAAATGAATCTCCATTAAGTACAAAGTGAAAATCTAAATTATTTTCAAAAATTGATAAATCGTTTATATGATTACGTTAAATGTGATTATGTGATTTATTTGCTCAATTACATGATTATTATGAAATATTATCAGAATAGGAGAATCTTGAAATTAGAAAGATTGCGAAATGATTATCTATTAAAATAAATGTGAAACATACGTGATGTCAACATCCACCAAAAAGTACACATGATTATATATTTCTTCTAGTTCACTGAAGGACTTTATTCGTGTTCTGTACTGCACTGAGGCGATCTTAGCCGTATTCTAGAATAAATTACCAGATGTCGTTGAGATTAGCCCGAGAGGCAGTCCTTTAGCATATGACCATATTACAGATTATATTCAGTGGGTACATTTTGATGAGCTTTTGGAAACCTTTTTGCTTAAATTATTGGAATAGAAAATGGGACTGAGAATTTGAATATGGGGCTGATTTCCTTTATATCCGCGAAGTGTTGAATGAAGGTTTGTGGGAATTATTAGAAGTGAAAGGAAATTGAAAATTAGAAGAGGTTTCAAATAAAATGTTAGATATTTTTTTTATCATGCAGTAAACTAGAAAACAAAGAGGTTTTGGTTTTGATATGTTAACAAGAAATAAAGCTATTTATTTATTTGGAATACAATCTCGTTTTTCAGGCACTAACGAGGGGATTGAAATATCTTAACAGTCAAATGAATTTCCATTCAGTACAAAGTCCAATGAGTGGAAAATCTAAATTATTTTCAAATATTAATAAATCATTTATATGATTACGTTAAATGTGATTATGAGATTTATTTGCCCAATTACTTGATTATTATGAAATATTATCAGAATATGAGAATCTTGAAATTAGAAAGATTACGAAATGATTATCTATTAAAAGAAATGTGAAACATACGTGATGTTGACATCCACTAAAAAGTACCCCTGATTATATATTTCTTCTAGTTCTCTGAGGGGCTTTGATCATGTTCTATACTGCACTGAGGCGGTCTTAGCCATGTTCTAGAATTGATTATCAGATGTCGTTGAGATTAGCCCGAGAGGCAGTCCATTAGCATATGATCATATTATAGATTATATTCAGTGGGTACATTTTGGTGAGATTTGTTAGGGTATGCTCATACTTAGAGATTATAGACTATGATGACAGTATAGTATTGATGATGTGATGTGAAAAGATATGATGAGATTATGTCATCAATTTGATTATGAGATGATATTACTAATATCATGAGTATGTAGGGGTGGCAAACGAGTTGAACAGTTCGTGAGTTCGGCTTAGTTAGGCTCGTTAAAAGTTCGGCTCGCCTCGGCTCGTGAAAAAACTGACTTGGGCTTGGATTGGACATAAAATTTGAGTATTGGAAAGTTCAGGTTTGGCTAGTGAAGTTCGTGGACCCACTCGTCGACAGGCCCAACAGACCGTGAAATGGGCTTCTTGCGAGCCGACCTATTTTAGGCTCGTCTGATCCGTTTTCACTAGCCGAAATGGGGAAACAAACGATCACATTTGTGACCATTTGGCTTTTTTTTTTTTTTTAATTAATTTGATCGTTTGACAACGGTTAGTCCATATTTTTTTATTTTTTTAAAATTCCTTATTTTTACTCTATAAATACCAGTAGTTTTCCACAAATATTTACACAACTACATCTACTCTCTCAATTCTATCATTATATTAAGAAATTACACTACTCTCCAGTCTCTTCTCAACTCTCGAGTCAAGTGTCAATTGCAATTTGCAATATTCAACCTCAATTTCTATAAATATTTCATACAATATTGTCTCAAATTTCATATTTCATTTTCATCTCTAAATTTCTAATTCTATTTTTATTATTTCTAATGGCACACTCACAATCTCATAATTATTCTTCTAGCCATTTTGTTGATGAATTTGCAGCTCTCAACGTTATTTCAATTCTCCACAATTTGGTGGACTTGGAAAATGAGATCGAAGATATTAGAACTCATATTAATTTGGATGACATGGGTGATGAAGATGTTGCTGCTGCATATGGATCTGGCTTCGCTAGCACAATGGCAAACTCGAATAGAAATCCTAAAAGGCCGAAAAAAGTGAACTACTGATTTTTTTTTTAGATTTGATCGAAACAACGACTAAAGACACTGATGGAAACATGGTACATAAAGTACAATGTAAAACTTGTGGCAGACTTTTCTCTTGGAAAAGGGGTGGGGGCACAACACAGCTCAACAGACATTATAAACAAAGTCGAAAACTGGGCTCGGTTGAAGTAAACCAATCACAACTAAAGTGTGGTCAAATGAATCTAACTAATTAGGTCTTCAATCAAGATCTAGCATGCCAGGAAGGGATTGTCATGTTCGTATCGAGTGTTGAGTTCCCGCTCTCAATAGTAGAAAGTCCACATTTCACGAATTTCATTAGAAGTATCTCCAACCCAGGTACAAATCTGTTTCTAGAAATACTTTACGAGCTGATTGCTTTGCTAAATATTTCGAGAGAAAACAAAATTTTATAGATGCTTTAAATAAATCTAATGATAACTTATTATTTACTTCGGACTTGTAGACTGGCAATAATCATAGATGTTACATAGCTGTTAATTGTCATTACATAGATGATACTTGGATAATCCACAAAAGAATTATGGCATTTAAAGTTATTGATTACCTACATAATGCAACAAATATTTTCAATGTACTACTTGCAATTCGTAAAGAATTTAACTGCGATAATAGAGTTCGTGGTTTTACACATTATGTAATGCTTTTGTTAATAAAGCAGTGATAAATAGATTAACTAACCACATAAATCCTGAATTTTGTGGAGTCTTGTGTTCATTTTTGTTGTTTATTTTATGTTTTTAATTTGATAGTTCAAGGTGACCTTAAGCTTATAGAAGATGAATTGAAAAAAATTAGGTATGCTTGCAATTTCATTATGATAGTACCTTTTAGAAAACAAACTTTTGATGCACATTGTGTAGAACATGGTAAGCTGCATGATCATTTGTTACTGATGTATGATATAGAAGGAACTCAACTTATTTAATTATTGAACATTGTCAAGGTCATGAGGATTTAATATGTGAATATTACAATGATCGACACTCACACGGCCCAAATTTTGATTTGTTACTTACTGATTGGGAACTTGTATTTCATGTTAAAACTTTTTTGAAGCCCTTTTACGATGCCGCAAACGAATTATTCGGTATTTATTATCCCACTAATCCTTTAGTGTTGAAATATTTTTATGCATTGCTAATAATTTTAACGAATACAAATCATTTCCTATTTTTTCTCAAATTATTTTACCAATGGAGACTAAATTTAGAAAATATTGGGAAGATTTAGACTTTCTAATTAGTGAAAGCATTTATTCAAATATTAAGTTTTGTTCAATGTTAAGAGAGCAATAATAAAGAATCAAAGATCATTTCAAAGCTTTACTCCCAACCATTTGTCTGTGTGTCAAGTTTGTGTAGAAAGCCACTTCCCAAGAAATGAACCCTGACGTAATTCTTTATAATTTCCAGATCCTATAAGAAATTTTAATCAATTTGAAAGACGACAATTGACAATAGAAGTTACCAAATTCAGATTTCGTCAATGAAATTCATCCTACAACCAACCTCGCAAATTATTTTTTTTTCTCATCCACTCCAATTTCCCAAGTTATATTATAAATTTCTATGGTTTAAACAAATATTTGGAAAATAAGAATAGAAAAAATTCTCACCTCATATGGAAACTTTACTAAAATCGCCAAAACTTTCTGGATCGTCAATACCCAACACTCTCACTCCCATAACTCTAACTAACACAGCTGCCAATGCATTCAACTAGCGACTCCCACATGGATTCAAAAATGGGAAAAATTAACACACAAACACACACACAACACACACAGAGAGAGAGAGAGAGAGAGAGAGAGAGAGAGAGAGAGAGAGAGAGAGAGAGAGAGAGAGAGAGAGAGAGGTTCAGTCATTTCAGATTATTAGCAGTTGATTTCAGATTATTAGCAATTGATATGATCTCACTATGTAGTAAAAACCTACAAAATTGAGCAATTGATGAACTGCCTCAAAACACATGGACGTGCAAAATTTTGAATTAGATTTCGTATGTTCGTATTCTAAAATCAATTGAAAATCTGGTCAAAATTAATTGATTAGAATTTCAGTTGCTTTCAGATATATATAGATTATAGATATAGATTCGATGAGTCGATAAATTAATTCAGCAAATGTTTATTATCCTATTTATTTCATTTTACGATTTGAAAATTGTAAACATTTCAAATTTTATAAATCAATTAACCATAAACTCGACTTTAGTAATCAAATCAAAATAGTAAAGTATAGAATGTGTCATATGTCTAGATCTTACCCCGCCTAAACAGATTAAGAAAGCTAGAAAATGAACAATTAACTGTTAAAAGAAATATACAAGTTACTATTTTATATTTTACTTTTCTGAGTACTTTTATTATATACTAGTAAGTTGAGCACGCGTTGCGTGCATGGTGCAAATATAGAATACAAATAAAGCATCACGGGTGAAGATGTTCAATGAGGAAAATAAAAATAAATAACAGCTAACATAGTATGTTGAGTTTTAAAAAAAAAAATAATTAAAAAAATTGGGCAATCTACGCGTTGCGTGCAATTTAGCCATTATTAAATGTTTTGAGTTTAAAGTTAAAAAAAGGGGCAACTCGAGAAGCCAACTGCCCGAAATTGAGACAAATAATTGAAGATTGCTGCAAATTCCTTTCCTTTTATATATAAGGTATGAATGCACAATTTATGCATTTAAGTTACTTGTCGTTGTTATTTCATTTTGTGTTAAGAAAATTTATACTATTCATTCAGGGATATTAGATTAAGTAAGAAACCTTACAGAAAAACGAAATTATAAATTATTTACAATTTGTGCATGCAAGTTATGTTTTTTGTCGTTCATTATATTATTTTTGTCGGATGTTGTATTTTTATAACTTATTCAATAAATAATTGTTAATTATATTTTTCGTGCGTCGCAGGAGTGCGATTACTGGTTATAAATAATGAATGTGATTGTTCTTAAAAAAACGATGGGACTATGAAACTCAACAATTCAAAAATTTTTCACAACTTTTCAAACTCAATCTTCACCCTTCATTTTTAATCAAGCTCATAATTTTTGATTTTTCAAAATTTTTTAAACCACATATTTATCAAAAACTAAAAAAAAAATGACAAAAATTAAAATATTTTACATTATCAAAGAGACTCTCGGTCTCTACTTTTAAATCTATTTTGTAGTTTTGTAAGATGAGAAATTTCAATCCCAACATGAAAGGAAAGGAAAAAAAAAAAAATGAATAGATATGGCCACCACTCTATCTCTCTCACTAAAACCACTGTCCTTTCACTCCACAACCACCCAGCACCTAATTCGGCCTTCATCCGCCTATCCCAAAGCTCATAACCACAGATTTCCCCCCAAAATATCCTTCTCATCATTCAGAAATAACAATGGAACCCCATCAGAAACGGAGTGCCCAGTGCCACTGGATCAGCAGCCCATCAATGAATACCAGGCCCTTTCCAATTCATTCCCTTTCTCATGGGCATCTGGCAGTCTTGTTGAGTATTGTTCTCGGCTTTTTGTGACTGGGACATCTTTTGCACTCTTAGTGGGCCTACCCGTTTCTTGGTTAGGGTCAGTTGGCCCCAAATCCGAGCCTCTGAGATTGGTATTAGGAGCTGCTTCAAGTGGGTTTTTTGTTGTTACTCTTGCTGTTGTGAGGATGTATCTGGGTTGGGCTTATGTGGGCAATAGATTGCTCAGTGCCACTGTTGAATGTAATCTTGCATTTTTTCTATCTTTTGGGTTGTTTTGCTATTGAATTTTCTGGTTTTTATTTTTTTACCTCTGAGATTGATGGAGAATTTTATGACGTGGTGACAGATGAAGAGACAGGGTGGTATGATGGCCAGGTATTTCCCAATTTTCTGTTTTCCTGAGTATTTTTATTGCATAGTGGGCATTTATCTTTCAGTTGAACCATAAATTTTACCATATGATTTTGTTTAGTTAATAATGACAGGTGAAAATGACACTGAATAGGCCATCATGTAATTAGAAAATAAACTGTTTAGTGTTAGTGCTGTTGGGGGAAAATTTTAAACTGAATTGATAAGAACGATCTGATATGAATGGTAAAACTATGGCATGCATTCTGAGATTAATTTTGTTAGTCTACAATGGCAATGAAGACATTAAACAATTGCTCTGATGCTTTAATATGTAAATCAAGAATGTATCTTACTTTACAGAAGCCTATTAGGGTGTCTTAGGAATCAAGAAGCTGTGTTCATAACATGAAAGTTTGTTTAAGGTTCTCTGTTAACTCTTTAGCTAAAGCAAAATAACCTATGGATACAGTTTTCCGAGCCTGTTGACGCCCAAAAAGTACTCAAAAATACAAGAGGCCTAAACCTTGGCCCAAACCAAAAGAGACCCAACGTTAAAGACTCATTATAGGCAAGAAGTTGGACGACTGGGCGATTGTGCGGTAACTAAGATATTTGGGCGATAGGGCGAGCGATGAAGCAGTTGGGCGACTAAAGCAAGTAGAAGCAGTTTTGACACTTGTCTCTTGATTACGCAGCCAGTTGTTGATGAAGGTGGTAGTTGAAATGACGAATTGTGGAAGTTACTTAGAGCGGCGTGGCAAGCGGATGTTACAAGGACATGAGAGACGGTTATGCAACGTGGAGGAAGCAAATTAATCCATGCAAGTATTACAAATTATGGCGGCAAACCGAAGATTCAAATATTGGCAGCGGTTGAAAGAAGTTCGTGCATTTGTATATATGGTAAAAATTAGTCATTTAGAAAGAAGAATCAATCAAATCTCAACAAGAGAATATGTAATTTCCTTTATCTTTACTTTTATCTTCAAACTCTTAGTGTAATTTGTGTGCTTGCACCCCTTTGAGGTGTTTTGTCTTTACCGTAATCTTCATTAATAAAACACCCCTCGTTGGGACTTTGTATCAAGAGGTTTATTCCTTACACATTCGTCTGATCCCCCTTTTGGTAATTGTTAGTGAGATGACTTCCGCGTGAAACAGTTTGGCACGCCCAGTGGGACAATTTGGTGTGTTTTTGAAGATACGAAATGAACCATTATGCTTCACAAGAATTTCGACAAGGAAACAGCAAGCCATCATCTCCCGTCTATAATTGAAAGATATGAGGAGGAACAAAGTCCTCCAAGAACAGAGGGAGATAGTCATAGCCTTTATGAACTCATGACGGATTTGAATCCTCGAACCATGCATGCGCTGTTCGGTGAACTCGCTCAAGACGTGGTTGAGCAGGTAAATCTACAATATGTCCATAATATGAAAAAGTTTATTCAAGGAGAGAAGGAACAATTTGATAATATGGCCAAACAACTAAAAATATTGCATGATAATATGAATAAGTTGACAGGCCAAGTTGTTCAATCAATTATCCCAAATATAGGACATCATTTTCAATCCAGGACGATTGCAGGGCATAGTTCCCCAATCTCAAGTCCAAATCAGGGGATAGAATGGCCTTTTGGGCCGTTCATTTCAAACTTGGGGGGGAATCCAGTGCCAAACCTGGGGGGTAACCTAATTTCAAACTTGGGGAATAATCCAGTGCCAAACTTGGGGAGCAACCCAACTTCAAACTTGGGGAATAATCCAGTGCCAAGCTTGAGGAGTAACCCAACTTCGAATTTTGGGGGGGGGGGGGGGGGGGGGTAATCCAGTGCTGAACTTGGGGGGGAACCCAACTTCGAACTTGGGGGGTGACCCAGTTCCGAACTTGGGGAATAGCCCAGTATCTCGGAATAATGTCCAAAATAATGGACAAAATGTTCCACATTTTAACGATGGAGGGAACAATATCAACTTCACCAATGGTAATTGCGCTCCAACTCCTTTACCAAATCCTGTGCCAAACGTCAGGCCACAAGCACCACCAGGGGGATATCAACATATAGGATTCCCTTATGATCCCAATGCCTTGTTAAGGGATCAAGTCCCTGAGATGGTGCGAGATCAAATGGCAGTGGGAATGTGTCCTTATGTTAGGCCGACTTACACTAAGCCATACCCAGATTGGGTGGATCAAGCTTATCCGTGGCCTAGGGGTTACAAGGTGCCAGAATTCTCTTTATTCACTGGTTTGGGGAGGTCTCCACGTTAGAACACATAGGGCGATTCACGTTGCAGTGTGGTGAGGTGACCGATTATCATAAAATGAGGCTTTTCCCGAGTTCTTTAACAGGGATGGCTTTCTCTTGGTTCATTAATCTGCCAGCGAATTCTGTGCAAACGTGGCAACAATTAGAACAACTGTTCTACGCCCACTTCTATAAAACGTAATCCGAGGTGACTCTGGCCGATCTGGCCAATCTAAGGCAAATGCCCGCTGAATGGGCTGAAAGCTTTCTCCAACGGTTCAAAACGGCCAGGAGTAAATGCTTTGTACTCCTGTCGGAAAAAGAATTCATTAGAATCGCTTAGAGTTGCCTGAGTTTTGACCTCAAGAAAAAGTTCCAGAATGGGAGTTCTCTGACCTATTTCAATAGAGCGCTAATGTAATAAGATATGAGCGTCTGCTGAGAGAAGAAGATCAAATGAAAAATTCTAGTAAAATGACTTTTTATAGGGACCCAAATTTTGACATACACACCATGGGTGACGGATATGTTGACCAGGCCGAAGTATGCTTTGCCGAGCTAGTCAAAGGGGACCCATATGCCTGTCCCCTGGCAGCAAGATCTGGCACGATAATAAAAGACGAGCCTGTAGAAGAGAAAAAATAAAAAGGCTAAAATATTTTCGTTCGACGTTAGTAAGGCGGACCTTATATTCGACAAGTTATATAAGGACAAGCAAATCAAGTTAAGCGATAAACATAAGTTGCCAAACGCTGAACAAACTAAGGGCAAAAAAAATACTGTAAATGGCATAATGCGTGGTCTCATACGAATAACAACTGTTTGGTTTTCCGGTACGTGTTGCGGGAAGCCATTGAGTCGGGAAGGATCACGCTTGAGTCTAAGAAAAAGATGGAGGTGGACGAGAACCCCTTCCCACAACCGCTTGGAGTGAACATGACGACAACTGATTTTGCCCAGAAATTGCCAAAGTTTAAACTGGTGATTGATGATGGAATAGAAGATGAACAACGATGTCCTAAAGTGTTTGAACGACTCAAGGGAAAAGAACACCAAGGAGACAGGGGTGTCTTCTGTGATAGATGCAAGGAAGAAGTGAGTAAGTCTGTGGAAGGAAACGAAGTGCAAAGTTTTCACACTTATCCTAGAGTTGCGCTAAGTTTCCAACCCGATAGGGGGCGAGGCCCGGATATACATGGAAAACCATATCAAGAGAGGCAACTATGGCCAACAAATCATAGGAAAACATTTAGGCCGCAACCACGACAATCAAATGTTTGGCATTCATTCCAGCACAATGCGAGACGAGTCGTGCCCTTCAATGAGATGACAAGGACACAACAAAGGCGTTTTCAGAGGAACTACGGCAAAATGATGAGGCGACGACAAGGAATGTTGCCTCTAGACGCGCAAAGGCTAACTCGGGAAGTTGACCAAAGTGAATTTGATAGTGACAAAGGAAACAACACTGAGGGATCGGTGAAAAAAGCGTTTGGAAGTCCCACCGGGAAATCGAAGTTCGAGCGCAGCAAAGAAGAAAGTGACGAAGAAGAACCAGAGCGAGCCACCACCATTCAGTTTTGGACATTACCCCCAGTTATGGCCAACAACTATATACTGGCCAATGAGTTTAGAAACAAAGAGGATATAGGAGAAGAAGGTGGAGAAAATGAAGAAGCAGCCTGCGAGTTGATATGTGAAGAGAGCCAAACGTCCCAAGAGGTAGATTATGAAGAAGAAGACGATGGCATGACAGACATCGATGAAGAAATTGATTTGGAGTTGGAAGGTAGGAAAAGAGGGGTGTCGCACAATGTGTTGCTAAAGCAGTTGTATCAAGAAGGTATGTGCGAAGTGGATCTATTGGGTGAGCCCTCTGGGCAAGCGTTCGATTTTTACGTACTGTACGGAACGCCCAAAAGGAAAACGAGAGTGCCACGGGTTGAGAAGTATGGGTCCCCTCCTAGGATACTTCCTCCTCCTACTGGATGGTTCACACATGGAGAGTTAAGAGATCAGAGTGGGAGGCAAGAAGTATTGCAAGCTGAAGCAACGAAAATGGTCGAAATAAAGGAAGACGGCCAGGAGGTAGAGATCGATGCAGCTGAAAAAGTTATCTTTAGGAAACCCTCCACCAAACTAACCAGGTATCTTAGGCCACTGTATGTGAAAGCCCAAATTAATGGAATTTCAGTGTCAAAGGTTCTTATAGACAACGGGGCCGCTATAAATTCCATACGTACACATCAACAGGTCTTGACTTCATATAAGGGTAATACGGAACTTTAGCAGACGGTGTTGCGTCGGTCATCTGGGCATCATTATGACCACCTCCAATCAAACTATATTTCTTCTTCAAACATATAACAAATCTATCACCGTTAAGATTTTTAACCCAGGTCTCAGGTTCATTAACAGTTCCGGAGAATATATCAGATGGACTTGGATTAGTAATTCCAGGTCTTTTATCAAACACCAACCAAACAAACACCCACTGATACATGTTATGGGTGTTTGCTTCGGTACCTAGTTTAACATTACCACTCAGCAGAATACTGGTCCATCTAACCTTTTGTGTATGTCTAGTACCCAAAGACGTACCCACAGGACAATTATTCAAGAACACGATAACACCTCTATCACCGATATTATCAATCTGGTGAACTTCAGACAAGTACTGCATTGGAGGTCTATAGGTCCTTGTCCTTCGTCCAAATCGAAATGGCAACTGTCTTCTCTGAGTAGGGGTGAACTGAAGTACTCTCCTAGCCTTCCTCCCTACAAACCTGGACGCACCAGGTGTCCACTTTCTCTTCCTCGAAGAATCCATGTATAGAAACAACTAATAAGAAATGATCTATAAATATCCCTCGGAAGCGCGGGCAATTTCAAGTTCGGCGGTTGATCCGAATCAACCCTGTTGATCCGAAGAGCGGATGGCCAGGATTAGGCCACCTGGCTGTACGGAGGTGACCCCGGGGGGCGGGCAAACCGTAATATTATATAGGTTTGCCCGCAGGTTGGGGGAGCCGTGCCACTGCGTGGACTGAATATTCCATACGTACTCGGTCCCATCTGTCGGATTTTGAATTTTGAATTTCGAATCTTCGTACTGTAGGGCGGGAGTTTTGGAGGGAGAATTTGAATTTCAAATTAAAGTAGATGACACGTGTTCCTAGTCAACACTTATAAGTAATACACCAATTGACTAGTACTGCTGAGAGACTCCATTACGAATTCGGCATGTGAAACATGAATTCCTCTCAAATTTCGCCTCGATTCGCATTGAATGCAAAAAACTATTTCCTAACATACTCGAGATGTCCAAACCCAAAAGAAATAGTCATAGAACAGATAAAAAAATTATGTTTCCCAGTTGATTTAAAGTTCATCAGAATTTGAGATGAAAAACATTCCGATGGTGCAAAACATCTCCACTGTCTTGTCCAGTTCTCAGGTAAATTTCAATGTCGAAATAGCAGATTCTTCGACGTTTCAAACCCAGATTCTGATGAAATATATCATCCCAACATTCAGGGAGCTAGATCGTCTAAAGATGTCGCCGATTACATAGCAAAAGAAGGCGATTTCATCGAAGAAGGAACATTCCAATCCGATGGCCGAAAAAGAAAATCGACCGGACTGGACGTGCAATATCATTACGGGAAAGCAGTAAACGCTTCTTCGAAACAAGAAGCGTTGAACATCGTGAATGAGAACGATCCCAGAGCATATTTCCTACAATATCACAATATCGTAGCTAATGCAGAACGAATGTTTGCTCAACCAATCGAACCATACACTTCTCGCTATGATCCGAATTCATTCGTAATTCCTGAAGAGTTGCGTTTATGAGCTTTAATCAACATTAAAGATGAAGCCGCAAGACCTGAAAGGCCCAAGAGTGTCATCATCGAAGGTCCAACCAGAATTGGCAAGACCAAATGGGCCAGATCATTAGGTCCACACAATTATATTATGGGCTTTTTAGATTTTAATTCAAAAATATTTTCGAACGATGCATGGTACAACGTCATCGATGACGTTTCTCCAGCGTATCTGCTAAAAAAACACTGGACTGAACTGATTGGCGCACAAGAAAATTGACAATCAAACGCCAAGTACGGAAAACCATTTCAAATTAAAGGTGGTATACCAAGTATCGTGCTTTGCAATTCAGGTAGTGATGACAGATCTTATAAATCATTCCTAGATCTGGATTCAAACTCTGCTTTAAAAACTTGGACCTACGGAAATGCAGAATTATTCTTCTTCAACACCCCCCTCTATAGGACGGAAGCACCGTTAGTGCAAGAAGAAGAAACATCTATTCATCAAGCCTAGGAGATTAACACTTCCTTGCGGCTGCATAATCCTACAACAACTAGATTGCAGAAACCATGGATTCATCCACAGGGGAGCTACTCACACATCAACAAATGAACATAGGCGAATATGTCTGGAACCTAAAGAATCCATTCTGGATAAGAGTGACCTACATCGGACAGAGCTCACACCACCTGTTCAAACTGGAAATCAGGTTCAACCACAATCTTCGAAAAGCACTTGGGATAAGGAGAGCATGGTGGACTATCCGCATCTGGACGACATTAAAACCAGCACGAGTCTTAATGCAGAACCAGAATTGGGAGACGATGATTTCTGGGACAATATCCCAGCGTCTTTATTTCTTTATCCATAAGCGTTTAAATCAGTTAGGTGTAATCTCATTGTACAACTTCTGTTTGTGTCTCACGAGAACATTGGAACAATGGGACAATGTAATACACGAATGGAAAATCGATAATCAATGGATATCATTTTATTAAATACTTCTGAAGTACATTCGTTTATTCAAACTCATACTACAATTATAGCCATGAAACGAAGCAACGACTAAGTAATAGGCACTCTGCTCCATATCGTCGACATCACCAGACGTAACGTCCTTGAACTTACTAACACCAGATAAACTCTTGTACACATCAACAGGTCTTGACTTCATATAAGGGCAAACCACCAGGATTAGGCCACCTGGCTGTACGGAGGTGACCCCGGCGGGCGGGAAAACCACGGTTTGCCCGCCCGTCGGGGTCACCTCCGTACAGCCAGGTGGCCTAATCCTGGCCATACGCTCTTCAGATCAACAGGGTTGATTCAGATCAACCGCCGAACTTGAAATTGCCCGCGCTTCCGAGGGATATTTATAGATCATTTCTTATTAGTTGTTTCTATACATGGATTCTTCGAGGAAGAGAAAGTGGACACCTGGTGCGTCCAGGTTTGTAGGGAGGAAGGCTAGGAGAGTACTTCAGTTCACCCCTACTCAGAGAAGACAGTTGCCATTTCGATTTGGACGAAGGACAAGGACCTATAGACCTCCAATGCAGTACTTGTCTAAAGTTCACCAGATTGATAATATTGGTGATAGAGGTGCTATCGTGTTCTTGAATAATTGTCATGTGGGTACGTCTTTGGGTACTAGACATACACAAAAGGTTAGATGGACCAGTATTCTGCTGAGTGGTAATGTTAAACTAGGTACCGAAGCAAACACCCATAACATGTATCAGTGGGTGTTTGTTTGGTTGGTGTTTGATAAAAGACCTGGAATTACTAATCCAAGTCCATCTGATATATTCTCCGGAACTGTTAATGAACCTGAGACTTGGGTTAAAAATCTTAACAACGGTGATAGATTTGTTATATGTTTGAAGAAGAAATATAGTTTGATTGGAGGTGATCATAATGATGCCCAGATGACCGACGCAACACCGTCTGCTAAAGTTCCGTATTACCCTTATATGAAGTCAAGACCTGTTGATGTGTACAAGAGTTTATCTGGTGTTAGTAAGTTCAAGGACGTTACGTCTGGTGATGTCGACGATATGGAGCAGGGTGCCTATTACTTAGTCGTTGCTTCGTTTCATTGCTATAATTGTAGTATGAGTTTGAATAAACGAATGTACTTCAGAAGTATTTAATAAAATGATATCCATTGATTATCGATTTTCCATTCGTGTATTACATTGTCCAATTGTTCCAATGTTCTCGTGAGACACAAACAGAAGTTGTACAATGAGATTACACCTAACTGATTTAAACGCTTATGGATAAAGAAATAAAGACGCTGGGATATTGTCCCAGAAATCATCGTCTCCCAATTCTGGTTCTGCATTAAGACTCGTGCTGGTTTTAATGTCGTCCAGATGCGGATAGTCCACCATGCTCTCCTTATCCCAAGTGCTTTTCGAAGATTGTGGTTGAACCTGATTTCCAGTTTGAACAGGTGGTGTGAGCTCTGTCCGATGTAGGTCACTCTTATCCAGAATGGATTCTTTAGGTTCCAGACATATTCGCCTATATTCATTTGTTGCTGTGTGAGTAGCTCCCCTGTGGATGAATCCATGGTTTCTGCAATCTAGTTGTTGTAGGATTATGCAGCCGCAAGGAAGTGTTAATCTCCTAGGCTTGATGAATAGATGTTTCTTCTTCTTGCACTAACGGTGCTTCCGTCCTATAGAGGGGGGTGTTGAAGAAGAATAATTCTGCATTTCCGTAGGTCCAAGTTTTTAAAGCAGAGTTTGAATCCAGATCTAGGAATGATTTATAAGATCTGTCATCACTACCTGGATTGCAAAGCACGATACTTGGTATACCTCCTTTAATTTGAAATGGCTTTCCGTACTTGGCGTTTGATTGTCAATTTTCTTGTGCGCCAATCAGTTCAGTCCAGTGTTTTTTTAGCAGATACGCTGGAGAAACGTCATCGATGACGTTGTACCATGCATCGTTCGAAAATATTTTTGAATTAAAATCTAAAAAGCCCATAATATAATTGTGTGTACCTAATGATCTGGCCCATTTGGTCTTGCCAATTCTGGTTGGACCTTCGATGATGACACTCTTGGGCCTTTCAGGTCTTGCGGCTTCATTTTTAATGTTGATTGAAGCCCATAAACGCAACTCTTCAGGAATTACGAATGAATTATGATCATAGCGAGAAGTGTATGGTTCGATTGGTTGAGCAAACATTCGTTCTGCATTAGCTACGATATTGTGATATTGTAGGAAATATGCTCTGGGATCGTTCTCCTTCACGATGTTCAACGCTTCTTGTTTCGAAGAAGCGTTTACTGCTTTCCCGTAATGATATTGCACGTCCAGTCCGGTCGATTTTCTTTTCCGGCCATCGGATTGGAATGTTCCTTCTTCGATGAAATTGCCTTCTTTTGCTATGTAATCGGCGACATCTTTAGACGATCTAGCTCCCTGAATGTTGGGATGATATATTTCATCAGAATCTGGGTTTGAAACGTCGAAGAATCTGCTATTTCGGCATTGAAATTTACCTGAGAACTGGATAAGACAGTGGAGATGTTTTGCACCATCGGAATGTTTTTCATCGCAAATTCTGATGAACTTTAAATCAACTGGGAAACGTAATTTTTTTATCTGTTCTATGACTATTTCTTTTGGGATTGGACATCTCGAGTATATTAGGAAATAGTTTTTTGCATTCACTGCGAATCGAGGCGAAATTTGAGAGGAATTCATGTTTCGCATGCCGAATTCGTAATGGAGTCTCTCAACAGTACTAGTCAATTGGTGTATTACTTATAGGTGTTGACTGGGAACACGTGTCATATACTTTAATTTGAAATTCAAATTCTCCCTCCAAAACTCCCGCCCTACAGTACGAAGATTCTAAATTCATCAGTCAAACGCTCAGTAGAGAGGTAAGTCATGAATTGATCGCTTTATTAAAAAAATACAGAGATTGTTTTGCTTGAGAATATGAACACATGCCTGGTTTAGATAGGAATTTGGTGGAACATAGATGGCCAACTAAGCATAATTTTAAGCCACATAAGCAGCCACCTAGGCGTTTTGCCCCTAATGTATTACCTGAAGTAAAAAAGGAAATAGAACGTTTGTTAAAGGCCGGTTTCATTAGGACGGCTAGGTATGTAGAATGGTTATCTAATATTGTGCTCGTGTCTAAAACGAACGGTAGCATTAGGGTGTGCATTGATTTCAGGAATCTAAATTTATCCACGCCTAAAGATGAGTATCCTATGCCAACGGTGGATTCCTTAGTAGACTCAATTGCGGGGCATGTCATGTATTCTTTCATGGATGGGTATTCTGGATAATACCAAATTTACATAGTTAACGAAGACGTGCATAAAACGGCCTTTAGATGCCCAGGGGCCTTGGGATGTTTTGAGTGGGTAGTCATGCCCTTCGGCCTAAAAAATGTTGGGGCCACTTATCAAAGGGCAATGAATTTAATCTTTCATGACATGATTGGAGAATTTATTGAAGTATATGTAGACGGTATCGTAGTAAAGTCGATGAAAGAAAAAGACCATTTTCAACAACTAAGACGTTCATTTGAACGAATCAGGAAACTTCTTTGGTTTTCTGGTACACTAAAGGGGGATCGAACTTGACAAAAATAAAGCGAGGGCCATTCTAGAAGCAAAACCGTCTGCCAATAAAAAGGAATTGCAAAGGTTCCTAGGTCAAGTAAATTTCTTAAGGCGTTTTATTTCTAATTGTGCAGGGCGAATGAAAGTTTTTTTGCCTCTTTTAAAGTTGAAAAATCAAGACGAATTTGTCTGGCGGGAGGAACACCAAAGGGCTTTCGACAGCCTAAGGATATACTTATAAAATCCGCCTGTGCTGGTGTCACCAATTCATGGGAAGCCAATGAAAGTCTATATATCGGCGGAGCAAGGATCTATATCCGGAATGGTCGCGCAAGAAGAACAACTGGGCGAGGAGAGAGCGATTTACTACTTAAGTAGGACAGTTGACGAAGTGTGAATGTAATTATTCAGCTATAGAAAAATTTTGTTTCGCTCTATATTTCACATGTACTAAACTAAGGGCCTATTTACGGCCTGTAACCGTGTATTTGATATCCAAAGTAAATATAGTCAGGTACTTGTTTTCTCGTCCTGTTTTACATCAGAGAATTGGCCTTTGGACATTGACCTTTCTGAATTTGAAATACAGTACATACCTCAAAAGGCAGTTAAAAATCAAGCTTTAGCCAACTTCTTGGCTGATCATCCATGTTTGGACATGCCTAAGGAGGTTAATTTAGAAATGGATTCGCTCGAAACAAAGCCTTGGGTTTTATATTTTGATTGATCAAAAACTTACCAGGGCGCTGAGATTGGTATAGTTTTAATAAATCCTCTGGGAGTCTGTTACAAGTATGCTCTCACCTTGGAAAGAGCATGTACTAACAATCAAGCCGAGTATGAAGCATTGATCACGGGGCTAGAACTGTTAATAGAGTTGAAAGTGAAGAATGTGATTATCCGGGGAGATTCTCAGTTGGTAATATACAAATTAACGGGCGATTTCAAGTGCCAGAGCGATTCTGTGGTAAAGCAACACGAGCTCGCCCAAGAGCTTTTGGAGGAATTTGATCAAGTGGAGCTTCAGTACATGAGCAGGATTTACAACGATGTAGCGAACGAATTAGCCCAAGTTGCCTCGGGTTATTCAGAGGTGGTAAATGCAACAACTTGTGAGTACGGAATAATACTACCCGCTGTACAAAGGAGGATAAAGGGAAGCAGTATTCATTGTATACAAATCGGGGATGCGATGGATTGGAGAGAAGAACTAAAGAAATTTTTGGAAGAAACTGGTGGAAGAAACGATAGAAAAATGAAACTGTGTGCATTGAATTACGTCCTCATAGACGAACAAGTATACAAGAAGCGCTCAGATGGGGTGTTATTAAAATGCATAAGTTTGAGCGAAGCTAAGATCATTATGGCAGAAGTCCATGAAGGGATATGTGGGGCCCATCAAGCTGACCAAAAAATGAGATGGCTGATTATTAGGAGTGGATACTTTTGGCCCAAAATGGGAGAATCGTGCATACAATATGCAAAAAGTTGCTTAGCATGTCAGAGGCATGGACCAATCCAAAGACCGTCAGCTAGGGAAATGACGCCCATTATTAAACATTGGCCGTTTAAAGGTTGGGCTATTGATTTAATAGGGAAGATATATCCCCCATCGTCCAAACAACACGTTCATCATTGTAGCAACGGACTTCTTTACTAAATGGGTAGAGGCTGTCCCTTTGAAAGAGATTTCCCAAAAGAACGTCATAGAATTCATTCGCAACTACATTATTTATAGGTTTGAGGTGTCACAAACCATAATGGTAGATCATGGAATCTCGTTGAATGGAAATCTAGTAAAGGAGTTCTTGGACGAATTTGGCATCAAGCTAGTTAACTCTACGCCTTATTACGCTTAGTCTAACGGGCAAGCAGAGTCGTCCAACAAAACTCTAAAGAGCATTGTACGAAAAATGTTGGGCGAAAATGCCAGGAATTGGCATGAATGTTTGAACAATGCCTTATGGGCTTACAGGACGTCTCCACACACGAGTACATGTGTAACTCCGTTTCAGCTAACTTATGGACAAGAAGCAGTACTACCTATGGAGATCAACGTACAATCAATTCGAACAAGTTTACAGAACTATCTATGAGAAAGCGATTATGCAGAATTGATGGTTCAGAATCTTTTAGAACTGGACGAATTAAAGTTGGACGTCCTTGATAGATTGCAAGTTCAGAAGCAAAAAGTGGCTAAATATTATAACAGAGTGATAGCCAAATTATTTAGTGCGGGCGATTTGGTCTAGAAAACCATACTCCCGTTAGAAAGTAAAAATCCCAAATATGGGAAATGGTCGCCTAATTGGGAAGGACCGTTCAGGGTAAGCAGTGTGTTGTCCAACGGAGCTTATCATTTGGAAGATCTAGATAACACGAAACACATAAGATCCATCAATGACAAATACTTGAAAAAATATGTCCCTTCCATATGGGAGGACGAACAAATATAAGCACATTGAATTTCGCCGGGAAAGGTGCGCGCTATTATCGCACAAGCAAGAAAAGGGAGAAATGAAAACGAGATGCGCCTATAACAAAAAAATGTTTCTTTTATTCAAAAAAGTTATATACATTTTGCAATACAAGAGGCGCCAGCAGAACCTCACTCAGCAACAATAGGGAAACGAATACTGCCTACCAACTACTACAGAATGAAGACTGCCTACCGACTATTACAGAGGACGTCCCTATTACAGATCGATCTTCATCACCCCAACAATGGCGACATGCTTGTGAACAAGGATGACCCGCCTAATAGGTCTTCCCCCTTCCTCCATCTCAACCTTTGTGTAGCTTCCATCCTCGTCTTCTCGGATGCATCCGCTGGAAGCAATCACAACAGGTGAACGGCCTGAGAAGCACTCTTAGCAAGCCATTGGCCGATCATGGAGTGAGAGATGGCCGGCGAGCCCTCTCTAGGGCAATTCCTCTACATCTGATGACCCTGTAAAGGGATCACAAGGGAGAGAGATGCCGAAAGGAGCCTCCGTGGCCAAGAAACAATTTCCTATATCTCCTATACCAAAGGTATGTTTAGAGCAGATCGTGGGAAAGGAGAGTTAGATGGTTCATATCCGGGAGAAATAGGAACAAAAGACCTGTGAAATATGGGGGAATATACATAATAGCAGTGACGTACAAGACTGGAAGAAAGGGATAAGAAGACGTATCTGCAACCAAATCCTATTTTTATAGGGAAATGATCCACCTCTTTATGTGAGAAAAAGAATGCAGAAAGGCAGAATCTGAACGGTCTATGTTGGAAAAGACGGAAGAAGATTGGAATGCTGAGAGTTTCTAGAAAAAGGGACACATTGAGATGATTAATATGGCATAAAATTAATGGATGAACATTAATTCCGCCATATTGGAGGGTAATTGTTGACGCCTAAAAAGTACCCAAAAATACAAGAGGCCTAAAATTTGGCCCAAATCAAAAGAGGCCCAACGTTAAAAACTCATTATAGGCAAGAAGTTGGACGACTGGGCTATTGTGTGGCAACTAGGATATTTGGGTGACAGGGCGAGCGATGAAGCAGTTGGGTGACTAAAGTAAGTAGAAGCAGTTTTGACACTTGTCTCTTGATCACGCAGCCAGTTGTTGATGAAGGTGGCAGTTGAAATGACGAATTATGGAGGTTACTTAGAGCGGCGTGGCAAGCGGATGTTACAAGGACATGGGCGACGTTTATGCAACGTGGAGGAAGCAAATTAATCCATGCAAGTATTACAAATTAAGGCGGCAAAACGAAGATTCAAATATTGGCAGCGGTTGAAAGAAGTTCGTGCATTTGTATATATTGTAAAAATTAGTCATTTAGAAAGAAGAATCAATCAAATCTCAACAAGAGAATATGTAATTTCCTTTATCTTTACTTTTATTGTCAAACTATTAGTGTAATTTGTGTGCTTGTGCCCATTGAAGGTGTTTTGTCTTCACCGTAATCTTCATCAATATAGCACCTCTCATTGGGACTTTGTCTTGAGAGGTTTGTTCCTTACACATTCGTCTGATCCCCTTTTGGTAATTGTTAGCGAGGTGACTTCCGCGCGAAACAGAGCCATAAGGCAACTAAGAAATACAACTCCTATTCTAGTTTTTTTTTTTTTTTTTGTAGAAAGTCAGTACTATGAAATAGAACTCCTAAATCCTTGAATGTAGGATACTGGACTAAAGGAAGAAATGAGTTCCAGGTAAAGGCGGATCTATAGCATGGCGAGCCCACGCGGCCGCCAGTGCCGGATCGGCGAGAAAAAATTAATTGTTCAATGTGAATTTGATTCGTGCTTCATGTAAAAGAAGATGAAAATGGAAGAAATGAAAATCAGATTTTTGGATAAAAATAATGGTGGACTATCTTGATTGATGAAGTTTCTCTCGAGAAATATGTTGTGGATCAGATTCTCATATGCATCTTCATCATTTTCACAAGTTTGATTTTTATTTTGGAAGAGTTTTGGCACCATTAGAAAGCTTGGGAGCTTTCTGTGATTTGGCAGAGCGAAAACCCAGGAAGATGGTTAAATGAAGAAGCGTCCTCTGTCTCTCTCTTAACTAATATATATAGAGAATGATATTTACACTCTAGGCCCTTCATTAAATAGTTACATATTGAGTCAGTTTCAATCATTTGTTAATCATTTTGTCCATATCTTTGTATGATCATTAAAGTAGTCTGCTAAATTTATATTAAGCAATCTCGACCCTAGTCCGACGTGAAATTTGATCAATAAGCTTATTGATCGTTGATTGGGTGACTTTTGACCTTGACCCGTGTTGGGACAGCAGGTTATTCGAATCGAAGTGCTTGCTGATTTGTCAAATCATGCAAACCATGTTGGGACAACAAGCATTGGCCGTTGACTGGTCAACGGTCAACGGCCGCTCTAGCTGGAAAAAAGTTCTAGGTCCGCCATTGGTTCCAGGCCCAATATTCTTTTTTAAGGAATAGTGTGAGGGCCGTACTGGTCCATGTAGCTAAGAGTTCCTCCCGAGGGGGCTTGGGAGAATGGTCTCCAAGAGTTAGGAGTTGAAGCTTGAATAGAGCTGAGCTGTTCAGCTAGAGTTCCTTTAACTGGAGGATTAAAGACTTCTTTTATGTGGGAAAATAGCAAATTGCAAGCTTTTCTCTAAGTTGCTGATTCTAGGTGGTTGTTGACTTCTAGGGATTTGTTGCCGTGTATATAGTGTGATTTTATTATGCATGTGCCTGATTAAATAATGGAAGTTATTGGCCTATACATATGTTTGAATGCATGTTTTATTTATTGTATACATAATTTACAAAATATTTTAGGAAACTCCATAAAAGGTACACATGTTTTCTGTGTTATGAGAAAGAAAAATGATTCCCACCATTTTCCTGTTATCATTCAAGGTTCTTGTTATAATTATACATGTTATTTTAATCACTATAAAAATTGGGACGTTATGTACGTGTGTGGGTTGGACATGCCTAAGCTTTTTAAAATTTATTTTTTCCCTATGTTGAATCTTACTCTCATACCATGTTGTATTTTTCCTAAGTTTGTTGATTATCCAAGTGCATAAATAAGTTTTAGAATGACAATTGAGACTTGAATCTGTTTTTGGAATTCTGAATTATCATGTTAATAACTAGAAAATTAGAAATGCTTGATCACAAAGTCATATGAGGCCAAATAAACAATATGCAAAGTTCAAAAATGAATTTGTGGAACAGTCTACTGTCCTAAGATTTATAGACAGATGGAATTAATTCTATGTTAACCTCTATCTTGTAAAAGTTTGTTTATAAATTTTTTTTATAAACGGCAATATATCAACATTTCATTGATCCATTTTTTTGAAAAGTAAAAAATGGCGGGCAGAAATCTTTGACCAGCCAAAATTGTGACTTTTCTAAAAAATGGACCAATGAGATGTTGGTACGTGGTAATTTATAAACAAAACTTTACCAAACAGAGGTTTATAGTTGTTGAACTAGTTTTCTTTTGTTTTTTTTTGTTTTTTAATCGCTACATAGTTGAAATGCACTAGCCGGCAGTATGTCCCCAATGAAGTATGCTGGTTGTGAGGGCTAATATTCGTTGTAGAATAAAAAAAAATTATTTGGATGATTTAAGTTTTCTCAAATTTTTTGTTTTTGGTTGATTTTTAAGAGCATCTCCAAGAGACTATTTATAAAGATTATCTTATACGTCGTAATAGAGACATCTTTAAATTTATTGAGTAAACTTTTTTACACACTCCAACAAACTCTCTATTTTGATTATTTATTTTGCTTTTCAGAACATTTATTGATTTCATCCAATATCTTATTTAATGTAATTTTTTGAATTATGTCAATGAACAATCGTTTCAAATATAATTTGAATAATTTAAATAGTTGAGAATTGAAATATATAGTTTATTAAGCCCTTGTTTGGTTCTCTTTAAAATTTTCTTTTTTTTCTACGGTACTCAATTTTAACCATCCATTAAAAGTCAAGCCCACGATATTCGACTTTTAAACAAAATTTCAATCATTTATTCTCCTAAAAATCACAATTCATTTCAAAAAAACTCTTTTTGAATAAATATCAAACACACTAAAAGCGATCATTGTAATTTAAGAATAGAGTGTAAGTTTGACTCTCTAAATTTGAAGAGCCATACTCATTTTCTATTTTAAAACTTTAAAATAGAAAGTTTTATTGGAGCTTATTTTTAAAAACTAACTCTCTAAAATAGGGAGCATCTTGTATTTACAGAGTCTATTTGAGATGTTCTAATAGCACTATGTCCATGTTTGAGACTCATTAATGTGGTTTGTAGTAGTAATTTTTTGGAGAATATGTAGTTAAAAAGTTGAGATTTTTTTTTTTTTTTGGTTTATATGTAGATTATCTTATTGATAAAATGTGTGGTTGAAAATGAGTTTTGAAAAAAATGAGGTTTTAAATATTGGGTACCAAAAAAGGACTATATATACTTGTGATTCAATTTTATATTTCCAGGCTGTAGTTATAAGAAAATCCTTGATGATGAGTTATAAACGTATCAATTACATAAAACTATTGAATTTCATTAACTTTTTTTAAAAACGAGAACAAGTCCGATTGATCTATTGACAGTAAATATGCATTTCAATTTTCACAAAGACAGATCGAAATTATTGAGTCTTGACTCGAACTTTTATCAACAGATATGGGTGAAGACTGCAGAAGTTTTGGCTCGTGATCGGCTGCTGGGTTCATTTTCCGTAAGTAATTCAATACCATATTGGCTATACATAGTTGAAGATTGATCTTGAATGATTATACTTTGTGCCTCAAATCCTGTATCTCTGATAATTGAGTATTAGTTGATGCTGTATGGTTACTCAAGACAATATCCTCTGGAATATCTTCAAGGACAAGGGCCTGAAGTAAAATAATGAACTACTTGAATTTTATAATAATCTAAAGGTTCGAATTTATTTCCATAACACCCTTTTAAATCTCAAAATAGGTCGAACCCAAAACCCACTTGGACAATAAACAACTGAGAATTGAAAAGCTCAAATTCATGCTCTGCTACTGGGACTTGGTAAGTTGCTGGGTGATAAATCCCAAAACCCCTAGTCAGTCAAACATGAACTCTTACTTAATTTTTATTTTAATTTTACGAATAATTATTCAAATTCACGGATTTGCAGGACTTACTAATATGATTGGCTTAAGATTGATTATGAGATTGTTAGTTCAGCCACAAAACTTAACCAATGTATTGATAGATTTTTATTTAGGTTGGGATGGGTGGAACTGGGAAGAGTTGTTTGTGGGGCCATATTGAGATTTCAAGGGGTTTCAATAAAATAGATATAGACTGTTAGATTAGTTAATGTGAAGGTTGTGATTATCTGTCAAATATTTTGGTAGGAGGAACATTCCACTTTAATAGTTTACTTTCGAAATTATTGAAATTTTGTTAGTCATATTATTTTCCTTGTTTCTTAGACGGAAATCAAAGTAGGTTTTTGAAATCCACAAGAAGCAAGTGGGACTCATACATAATTAGGAGGGAAGACACAAATGAACCTCAGTGTAGAACCATCCCAAACATGAAGAAAATGCGTTTTATTGCTTGTGTTGAATGGCATCAAAATATTTTACTCTGTTAGCATTACAAGTGTTTAACTTGAAAGAAAGCTACGGCCTCATTATTATTCTCTCTCATTATTCTAATACCTCGTCATGTATTATGTCTTTTTTTCTTAAACCCTTAAGAGGCACGCCTCATGAAGATAAACTAAGAGATGAGCGGCTAAGGTAGTTGGGACATTTTGTATAGCCTTGAAGAAGCTCATGTTCATGACAGCATCTTCCAGTCTACCACAAACCCAATATCTGGCAGTGAACTAAAACCGAAAATGACACAAATATATTGGGAACAGCCGAACAAGGCTTAGTTTGTTGTTTTTTCTTAAACCGTCATTTGATCTTCCATTCTAACTGTCGTTAAGGTCTTTTCTGGTTTAGTGTTCACTATTATGCATTTATACAGGTGAAGCCAGTGCTCACTAGATTAAAGAACACCCTTTTGGCTCTTGGAACATCATTGATTATATGTGTTCTTCTCCTTGTCAATACTGAGAGCAGCCAAAAGGATGCTTATATAGTGTCACAAGAACCTGGTGGTAGATCTGTACCTGGAGTTTACAATGACGAGTCTGCAAGATATTTTGAGCCTGATGCATTTTGTGGTGAACCTGGTATACCATAAGTGACACCATGTTGATGTTCAATTGTTGTAAAAAGTTGTGTATGTGCATTCAAGAATACAAGTGTAGCAAGTCAATCCTCTTTTGTATAGTTTTGGTATGTTTGGCACTCTGGACGAGACAATATTGGATAGAATTAAGATAGAAAAATTTCTATTTTCCAATGTTATACTGTCAAATTGTATGTTTGACATGTTGGATATACAACAAAATTAAAAGAAAAATAGTACTGTTTTATTTGTAATATCCATTGTGTCTAGTTTTATCAAATGATTCTTTGTGGCTTTTGTTGAATACAAATGCAATTTAAATCCAAGTCTTGGTTTTAATTTCCAAAAGGTTAATTAACAAGATGGTAAGTCTTTGTTTGCTAAAGAAAAGTGGGTTGCTGAAGCAGATTCACTCAAATTGAAGAAGCAACAGGGGATTAATATGTTGAACAATTTGGAAGTTCTAATAAAAATGAGAATCAATATTTTTTTCCATCTTTAAGATCTTGTGAATAGTAATTTGTTCTTTATCTGAAAGAAATTTTATAATGAGGTAAGATTTCCTAACAACTGATTGGTTTCCCTCGATTTTGTTTTAGTTGATATAAAATGTTTTACTCAAATGAAGAAAGACACTAATCTTCATTCTTTATTAGCAGGTTTGAAGACCCATTTATGTTAGTCATTCGCACTTTTTGAGTCAAATTAACTAGACTCCATACTAGTTCTATTAGTGTCATTAGATAAATACATATTTTACAAACTATTTAGATTTCTACCTTATTGTATACTCTCTCTCTCTCTCACGCATATATTTCATTTTCTTTCTCCTCTCTAATTCATTTCTCTTTTCTCATAAGAAATCTTTAAATATTTCTCTATCACCTTATTATTACTAATAAATCCTAAATATAAATACTATGTGTCCTTATTATTATTAGTCAATTGAGATCTGAAATCATTTTCCTACCCAGAATCTCAGTTGAGATATATTGTTTTGAAAAAAAAAAGTATTATTAGAATTAGAAGTTGTTGACCGCTCGAATTTTTATTCTTTTTATTTTTTCAATAAGAGAAGAGTAGTGGGAGATTTTCCCCATTTATTTTCAGTTGTAAGATATTGGTTTTTCCTCTGTGGTCATAATCGCCATCCACCCCTAACCCTTCGAAACCCTCTCGGCCTCTTCTCCACTCTCTATAACCAATTCAAAATCCTCTCCGCCTCTTTCACAAGGTGCTGGTCCTTTTTCCACAATTTGATTTTAGAATATGCTTATTTTATGGGGTGTAATTAACATAGAGGAACTTATGCTGTGGTTATCTAAATTTGATTACAAATACTAGAGGAGTAATTAGGGGATATATTATGTATGATATTATTATATGTTTTATATACTACTAGAAAGAAGGGCTTTTCCGACAGTCAAGTCTGTCGGCAAAAGCCCAAAATCCGTCACTAATGACCTTTCTCGATCGGAAAAAATCCGTCGGAAATCCATAAAAATTACTCGCATCGGTAATATGTTTATGATGAATTAAATAAATTTGTCGAAAATTTATAAATATCCGTCGAAAATTTACCTAATTTTTTTTATTATGTGACCCCACCCGATTTCAACCTGGGTCATGTCTGAGCTCGACTCATCGACCAACATACTATCGTTAAATTATTTAATGAAATGTGCAATGGAAGGGATCGAACCCTTGACCTAAAAGAAGAGTTTGTGGCAACCCAACCAGTAGAGCAAGGAAGTTCTTGTTTCTTTTTCTATTTTCACTAATATATATCATTTTTCTAAAATGCGCGAAAAACGAGCGTCTACGCGCGCTCTAGGCGCGACGAGCTGCTCTCGCTGGTCGATTTGGCGAAAAGTGCGAAAAAAGAGTGCAGACGATTTTTTTATCTAAAAAGCACGCATAAAGCGCCTGTAAGCGCGAGTAAGCGGGAGTGAAGCGCGCATAAAGCGTTCTTATGCTTTTTTTTTTTTTTTTTAACGAGTGAAAGTATGTATAAAGTTTAAATCTAGTATATAGTAATTGAGAAACGCTTTTTAATGCCTACTCCTACTTAAACTTCAAAAGCTTGACTATCGGGCTCTATGTTTCGTCTTGCTTCACGATTTTTTGAACACTAATATATATTAGTTAAATACACAAATATTTGTTTAAAAAATATTATTCGAATTTAACATTTCACTTAAAATTAAAATTTAATAATTACACGTAAAGAATTTTGTTGACAAAATTTACGACGGCATCAAATTTCTGTCGAAAATTTTCGACTCCTACCAATTGCGGTCAGAAAGTTTTCACGGTATCCAATTTCCGTCTGAAATTTCCTACTGACGTTGGAAATCTGTCGAAAATTTCCGATGAAAAATGGGGGCCATCGGAAATTTCCGATGGCAATGGGAAGCTGTTGGAACTTTCTATATTCCGACAAAAAATTAGAAGCCGTCAGAACTTTCCGACGGCCGCGACTATCATCGAAAATATTTTGTCGGTAAAACTAGATATTCTAGTAAATTTAAGATAAATAATTAGAGATATAGTATAATAATTACTATTATTTTTATCTCATGCATTTGTGATTTTTTCCCAATAAATGAAAATTAGGGTTTTTAACTGTTTAGGTTTGGAAAATTAAAAATACTGGTGGGTTTTTGATATTTTGAAAAATGCTAAAAAATATATAAAATTAATTGATAAATATTGAATACTCCTTCAGTCCCATAAGATAGGGTTATTTCTATTTTCACATAGATTAAGAAATATAATTAAAATATATTGAAATTATAAATTTGCTTACATTTTACCTGATACATCCCTACATTGAATAATAATAGTTCATTTGAAATTATACTACATGGCTCAATTTCTTGTTTAAATCAAATCTTACAATATATTGAACTAGTCGACTTATCTATTTATTAACCTCTAAAAAGTGATCAAGTAATTCTCCTCACTTAACCAGAATTTTTACATCCTGAATTCACAATTTTGCTGATCAATGGAGGGTAAGAAGAGATGATTATTTGGGATGAAGCTATTTTAATTTTAGCATATCCTCTTCATCTTCAAGTATATCCTTCAAAAAAAAAAAAAAAAAAAAAAGTATATATGCTTATTTATAGAAACATTTCCAGGCTTCGGGTGTAGATGAGTCTTTTTAATTGATTTGGTGATGTATGATTCAATCATGTAACTCCATTATGTAAAAGTAACATTATTCTTTATTCGGAGAGCCCACTTATATGAACATCATGCATAATTGCTCTCCCCAAGTATTGACGAGGAAAAACACCATTATTCTATGTATTACTTGCACATTGTGTACACTCGTTAAAAACCAAGATTGACGGGGAAAACGAAAATGATTATCTGACTATCAATTGTCGTAACAAACTGTATATGGGGAACAAATGGACGTGGGAGGAGGAGGACCAAAACAAAATAGTACAACTACGCTTATATTTTTGCAGAGTGTCTTTCAGATTACTTTTCTTTACTTATTTCTGTATTTATAATCATGGAGCATTGATAGCGTGATTAAGGGCTTTTGCGAGCAGTGTTCTAAAAAGCTCGCTTACACTTACGCTTATATGGGCTTAGATTTGAAGCTTGGTCTCGCCCCTTCGTCACGTTTCGCGCTTTACCCGCGCTTCGTTCGAGCATTGTCGCGCTTTTTCCCTCCTAGATGTGCTTAAACTTGATGCTCGAGTTCGCCGCTTCGTCACGTTTACAATTTTTAGAACACTGCCTACGAGTCACTTTGTAACGCTTTTGATCAAGGGCTGATTTCAGAAATTGATTTGGAAGTTACACACATAAGAGTTAATATGTCAATTAAGCTTGTGTTAGGATCTTTTTTGCTGATTATAATTTTTTTTTTTTCGATTTTCGAAGTAAGATGTGTGGTTAAAAATTAATCGCGCTGTCACGTGGCAATAATTTTACACGGCCATTTTAATTGTTTTGCAGTTAGGTCTTTCGTCTTCTGGTCTTCTTCAATCCAGTCTTCGATTTTTGACTTTTATTACAAATATGCCCCTAAAACATTTGCACTTTTAGTCCTTCAACCTTTTGAGATGTTACAATTAAATCCTCTAACTTCTGATTTCTTTCAATTAGGTCACTGGTTTTCAAATTTGCTCTTCCTTTAGCCTAATTGTTCTTCAATCTTGTCCATTTTCTTTCCAATTGAGGTTGTACGTAATTGTACAAGATAAACATAATTTATAAGTAGAAATTCACTCAATTGGCCAATTAAAATGTCAATTTAAGACCAAAATAAGTGTGCTTTGCACACTTATTAGGCTCAATCCCCAGACTCCTACATAAAATAAAGAAATAAACTAGGATCCTCCATCCATTAGGAGGGAGCTGACTCTGTACAATGCCCGTGGTCAATATAAAATCAATAAAAAAATGGTGGAGAGGTAACCTAAGCCCGGCCACCAGGGCATCATGGAACACTACTACTCCTCGTCAACAATGATAGGATACATCGTCCTTTTCCGGGACCCTAGCTATATATCGATCAGATAACCTAAACCTTCTCATATCTACTTCGATCATATGTTCCTTCATTTTATTACTAAAAGTAGGAAACTCAAGGTCGGTTTGACTCGACCTCCTATTGTCCCTATCTACTTCCTCAACCTCTTCCCCCACTACCCGATTCATCATCTTGAGAAAGGGGCGGAGGTTGGTAAAAACCTAAACGCTCGACCTCCAAAGGTTCATCCAAATTTTCTACTTCTCTCAGGTCACCCATGGACACTTGTCTAACCATATTTCTAGGAATAAATTGTATAGACAAGAGAGGTCGGGTTTGGTAGAGCTTACCTAATATGCTACACTTTTTGTTGAGTTAATAGGTCATGCTAGTTGCCCTAGGAGTTCTTTGATCTCTCAAAAATTCGCGAAGTAAAAAGAATGAGAGGATAAGGACAACACACACACACACACACACACACACACACACACACACACACACATATATATAGACAAAAATGGAGGGGAAAAATTCAAAATCTCCACCTTTCTCCTTACCACGTGTCAAACATCAATTCAGGGACTGTTCACCTTTTCAAATTGAATAAAATAATATTAGCTATCAAAAACGTGTGACAGTTGTCAAACATAAGTGCACCTAGAGATCTAATCCCGATCTCTAACGCACGGGGGTCAATGATTAGTATGATTCCTGATCCCATCATTCAAGAATAGGGCTGTGGGCTAAATTATCAAATGTCGGTTCACTCAAGACCTATAGGTCGACCCATGTGCCTGACCTCATTTGGACACCCCTCGTCACAAGCTCATGAGGTCAGGTATTATGCTTGGGATATTTCTTAATAAGGTCGGGCATATGCCCAGCCTCATGCCCATTTGTCTTGGCCATGGATCTTAAGATCAGTCTTGCCCGGCTTTGTGATTCCTAAGGCCCACATAAGTAAGTCACGGATTATCCTTTGTCTATAGGCTTCGTAAATGAGCCTAACCCTGAAATTAATAAATCAGGCGTAATCTTGTAAACCACTTCTCAGAAAGGAAAGTCCAATTCCTATAAGGATTCTTTTCCCGAAAGGTAAGTTTCTTTTATAAGGACTCCTTCTCCTAGTAGAAACAAAAACTTGTTGTGTGAGTATCGCAAGTGCACGATATCACGAACAAGTAGTAAAGTGGAATTTTTGAGTTCGGAATGTCGATCCCACGAGGACTAACTTACTTATTACTAGTTTCGATTAATCAATTCCTAAACTACAAATAAATGCCAAGATTGTGATTTCTGAATTATTAAAATAGTGAAAGAAATGAAATATGAAAATAAAACAAATGAAAATTTTGATTTTTGTTTTTTATGAATTAAAAGTGTTGGGACTTACGATTTCATCCTATTTTTTGTATTCAATTTCTCATCTCATGTTTTCTTTCTAAAGTAGTATTTGATCGAATTCACGATTGTATCTAAAATTTCCCTCTTGAGTTTAAATTAGTTCTATTTAATTAGGTCAACCACATATCTCTATGTTAGGTCAGAATAAGCCCCAATTAAATGCATTCAATCACAAGAATTCACAAAGATCACGACAATCACAACCATGTATCCTTTTGTGAAATTGCCAGAATTTATCACACGGTCTAGAATGTTAACTCACCTCTCGGATTATGAAAACAACCCACAAAATCAATGAATTAATGGCCAATTATTTCTTGCATTATGATTGGAAATAAATTCAATACATCAAATTAAAGTATAAACATATGAGAATTGAAATTGAGTAATTAAACTAAGATTACATCGTTCGTCCCAACAATAGTTAGTTACACATAACGAAAGAGAGTAGAACTAATGATAAAAGGAAGACATGACTAGATTTTAATGAAAATCCAAGATGGGGATGAAGATCTTGCACCAAAATTTGATCTCTTTGCTTGAATTTTGGAAAAACCTTGAATTGCCCTTTGAATTGTGTTGAATCCTCTCTCTTTTGTGGTGAATTAATGTAGTAAAATATGCCCTAGGTTAGCCCCCTCTTTTGCTGCTCATGTAGTCTCTTATATAGAGTGAAATTAGGTCAAAATTTCTTCCAACTTGTTTTCCATAAGAGTCCTAATATCATAAGGAAAGTATAATTAGTGTAGACCTTGCACACCTGTCAGTATTTTCATCATATCTTTCCCTTACCTTATCTGATTGAGGTGTTTCAAATTTTCTTGGAAATTTAAATTAAAGGGCTACAATTCCTCTTGAAATACAATTTTCCCAATTCGAACTTTTACTAACCCAAAAATAGGTTTTAAATTCCAACTAAAAATCTGAAACATGTTCCGTTTTCGCCCCAAGTCCTTTTCAAGTGTAACTTTCATCCTTTTGCTTACAATCTCATTTAATTGATTCCATAATATTCATTCATTATTTCATGGACCGAATCAACTAATGGATATTTACAATTTGGTCCTCGTTTGTCTATTTTGTACGATTTTGATCATTTTTGTCTGTTTAGCCTTCAAATGTATCCAAATTCGAGTTTATCCTAAAAAAATCAAAATATATAAACAATTAAGCAATATCTAACTCTAAAATACCCCCAATTGTCTAAATTTGATATCAAAATAAGTACGAAAAAACGTACTTCTCAAATCCCCCAAACTTAAACTTTTGTTCGTCCTCGAATAAGATAAATCACACAATCACACAAACATAGTAACGTAATAAATTTCATGACATTAACACATGTTATATAACTTGTCGAATTTGCTTCAAGATTTAAAACTGCAGTAATCCTTGAATGTTTTTCAAGCAATGCTATACCCATCTTAATTTAATTCATGCTCAATGTGTGTGTGTGTGTAGGGGTGTCAAACGGACTGGACAGTTCGAGAGTTCGTGAGTTCGGCTCGGCTCGATTAGTTAAAAGTTCGGTTCGGCCCGTTAAAAATACGGACTTGGACTTGGACCAGACAAAAAATTTGAGTGTTGGACAGTTCGGGTTCGGCTCGTGAAGTTCGCGGACTATCAAAATGGACCGAAAACGGGCCGATCACGGACCGGCCCGTGTTCGGCCCGTCAGGCCCGTGCTCACGGGCCGAAAAGGGCCGGCTCGCGGGCCGGCCCGTTCCGGCCCGTAAATTTATTTATTTTTTATTTTTTTTTCTTCTATAAATACTAGATTTTTATTTCATTTTTTTCACAATCTCAACTCAACTCTCTCAACTTTCAAGTCTCATTCTCTCAAGTCTCAAATTCTAGTGGCTAGTGCTATAATACTTCACATACAAATATACAATATTGTCTCAAATTCCATTCCACATTTCATTTTCATCTCCAATTTTTCAATTATATTATTTCTAATGGCACACTCACAATCTCATTGTTATTCTTCTAGCCAATTTGTTGATGAATTTGCACCTCTCAATGATATTTCAATTCCCGACAATTTGGCGGAATTTGAAAATGAGATCGAAGATATAGATACAAGAATTCCTATTGATTATTTAAAAAAAAAAAAAAAAATTGACCGACGGGCCGGCCCATGGTCCGGCCCGTGGTCAGACGGGCCACGGACCGGACTTGGGCCGCCTCCGTGGGGGGACGATCCGGCTCGGCCCGGCTCGTCTCCCCACGGGCCGGCCCGTTTTCGGTCCGTGGACCCATATTGGACCACGTTCAAACGGGCCGAGCCGGTCCGGCTCGGCCCGTTTGACACCCCTATGTGTGTGTGTGTGTGTTCAATCAACTCAATCATCGTAGTGCGAATAGGTGATCTCCCGACCCTTAGTGGTCAAATTTCGCTTTCCCTCTCGTGAGATGCACTTTCACCCCAAACTTGTTATTTTCTATCTACCCGAGGGTATGATTTCTAAGGTTGTTTCCTAAATCACTAATTCTTTTTCCGCTCAGGTTTAGGTGTGTCCAACCAATAGATGATTTCTACATAGGGTTGCAATGATTTTCCTTTAATTGAGTGCCCAAACCTTCAAACATCCACTAGGTAACTCAAACCCACTAGTTATCTTAATTCCAAATGTGCAAACTATCAACTAAATTCTAATATCATGCAGTACCTTTCTCCATTAAGCTAATAATGACCCCTGTAGTGAGTTTTAGGCCAGTGGCTCCCAAATCACTCGAGTCAGTACACTCCGAAGAAAGGTGTCAAATGAATGAAATGTCCTATTTCTTTTTTTTTTCCTTTCTTTTTTTCTTTTTCTTTTTGTTTTTCCTTTTTTTTTTTGGTAACAGAAATAAATCTATATGAGTTATCTCTCTGTTAAGCTTTCTAGATGACCCATGTAGCGAGCTTTAGGCTGTGGCTCCCAAGTCAATTGACCATAGGGCACCAAGTTTTGAAATACCCCTACGAGCTTAACCATTCGAGAAAAAAAGGCTACAAAGAGAGGTAAAATATGCATGCATGTTCCTAATTTATGCAAGGGATTAGATTACTAGCATTTGGTCATTACATAGCTTCCTCCTATTAGTCAAGGTCACTCCACACATCAATTTTGCACACACGGAATCAATACACCCCCAACAGTAACCATTATCAGTTTTACACCCCCAAACCGTGTCTAACTAATTGGTTAAAGTGATGGAATGAAATGTTTTGAGTGGAAATGTATCCTAAGTTCATATTGACAACCTACAACCAACTAATCCAGTGCCACCTATATGCGCGATAATCAAATTGACCATGGTGCTCAAATAATGATCTAGCATGAATCAAATTACTCCAAGTATTGCACATCTATCCACAATTCATTAATTACGCAGTTTCAAACATGAAGTACCGGAAATACTATTAAACTTAACAAACAAACATGCAATTTTTTTTTAAATAATAATAAAAGCGAAAATTTTAACTCAAATTTTTGCGCACACCCCTAAACTTAAGTATCACATTGTCCTCAATGTGTTAAAAAATTATTTAACTAATAAAAACACAAGACGATAGAATTTACTACCCTGGGGTATGGCTTGAAGTTGGTGGAGACAATTGATACTTTTACTCATTGGATGTCAAGACAATCTTCTTTCTTCCTCATTGCTGGACTAGAACTTTCCCTGTAAGAATTCAAAATAAACATTAGTGATAACATATAAGGTGTAAGAATTAGCAATGAATCTACACCAATAAAATTTTCAATCTCTAACTTTTATAAAAATTATCTTAACAGAGTGTACATTTCTGCAAAAATCCTATAAATAGGAAAATATAAGTTTTACAAATTGTTTTGAAAATAGAAGATCTAGGTGCAACCTTATAAATAGGGAATTATTTTTCTTTCTTTCTATTTTTTTTTTTGTGGTTTAACAATCTATTAGTGATGGGGGCAACAATGAAATTTTTTATTCAAAGCAATAAAAACTTCACAAAAACTGTGGGAAACGTGTCCTAAATTCTAATGCAAATCCAAATGCAAACTATATGATATCAAAATTAAAGAACAAAAGTTTAGGGTTTAGAAGTCGGTTTACAGCCCTTTAGTTCTTGATTTATAGTCTCAAGCTTGACTGTTGAACAATGTTTCAAGGCACTCTAAATAAGGCTTTTGATAATCTACCATACTTACTGAAGTTGCCTTTACACCCAATTGCACTTTTGCTCCAAATTTTTATGGTGCACTGTCCAAAACCAGAGGTAATTTTACCATTCATCTCAAACTCAACTACGTAAATCTCAACCTCTTCTTCGGACCCTATCACAAGATCAATTTTAAGAGAATCAATTGAGTTCTAGGACTACTTGATAGCTCTACCCTCATCGGCTATTATGTTTGTCATTAGAATCAAATCCTCATTCCCAACCTGATCGTCTTCTTTTGTTGTAGTTTCCTCGAGCTTGATATCCGGACTTGAAATTGTTGACATATGGACAATGACATCTTCACGACAATCATTTGATTCTTGTTCTATTTGTTGAATATTCAGTGGAGGTGATTCATTTAATTGATACTCATTTGAATTTGATGGAAGAAATAATTTCAAGGGTAAATTACTCTCATCAAATTTTGTGAAGCGTATAAAAAATCTAGATGAAAAGTCATCTAGGACAGCTTCATTAATTTCATATTCTGCTTTTATCTCTTGTAGTCGATACCCTATGATACAATCTCCCATAAGCATATCTTCCTCTTCAACTCCTTGATCTCTCAATTGTTGTTGCCTTATGAAGAAGTCACGTACAAGCATTTCATTAAAGTCAACAGAAGCCATTTTGAGCGTTCAGTATCAATACCTAATAAGGAAAAAAAATAACGAATAAAAGAAATCAATCTGAAAATAAAAAATAGGAAATAAAAGAGATTAATCTAAACTAATAAAAAATAAAAATTAGTCCCCGACAACTGCGCCAAAAACTTGTTGTATGAGTATCGCAAGTGCACGATATCGTGAACAAGTAGTAAGTGGACTTTTTGAGTCCAGAATGTCGATCCCACGATGACTAACTTACTTATTACTAGTTTCAATTAATCAATTCATAAACTACAAATAAATGTCAAGATTGTGATTTCTGAATTATTAAAATAGTGAAAGAAATAAAATATGAAAATAAAACAAATGAAAAGTTTGATTTTTGTTTTTTTATGAATTAAAAGTGTTGGGACTCACGATTTCATCCTAATTCTCGTATTCAATTTCTCATCTCATGTTTTCTTTCTAAAGTAGTATTTGATCGAATTCATGATTGTATCTAAAATTTCCCTCTCGAGTTTAAATTAGTTCTATTTAATTTGATCAACCACATATCTCCATGTTAGGTCAGAATAAGCCCTAATTAAACGCATTCAATCACAAGAATTCACAAAGATCACAAAAATCACAACCATGTATCTCCACCCTTTTGTGAAATTGTCGGAATTTCTAGGATGTTAACTCACCTCTCGGATTATGAAAACAACCTACAAAATCAATGAATTAATGGCCAATTATTTCATGCATTATGATTGGAAATAAATTCAATACATCAAATTAAAGTATAAACATATGTGAATGGAAATTGAATAGTTAAACTAAGATTTCATGCATTATGATTGGAAATAAATTCAATACATCAAATTAAAGTATAAATATATGTGAACTGAAATTGAATAATTAAACTAAGATTACATCGTTTGCCCCAACAATAATTAGTTACACGTAACAAAAGAGAGTAAAACTAATGATAAAAAGGAAGACATGACCAGATTTTAATCAAAATCCAAGATGGAGATGAAGATCTTGCACCAAAATTTGACCTCTTTGCTTGAATTTTGGAAAAACCTTGAATTGCCCCTTGAATTGTGTTGAATCCTCTCTCTTTTGTGGTGAATTAATGTAGTAAAATATGCCCTAGGTTAGCCCCCTCTTTTTCTTCTCATGTAGTCTCTTATATAGAGTGAGATTAGGTCAAAATCTCGTCCAACTTGATTTCCATAAGAGTCCTAATATCATAAGGAAAGTATAATTCGCATAGACCCTACACAGCTGTCAGTATTTTTATCATATCTTTCTCTTACCTTATCCGATTGAGGTGTTTCAAATTTCTTTGGAAAGTTAACTTAAAGGGATACAATTCCTATTGAAATATAGTTTTCCTAATTCGAACGTTTACTAATCCAGAAATAGGTTTCAAATTCTAACTAAAAATTTGAAACATAATTCTTGCGGTTCGGTTTTCACCCCAGGTCCTTTTCAAGTGTAACTTTCATCCTTTTGCTTACAAACTCATTTAATTGATTCCATAATATTCATTCATTATTTCATGGACCGAATCAACTAATGGATATTTACAATTTGGTCCTCAGTTTGTCTATTTTGTACGATTTTGATCATTTTTGTCTGTTTAGCCTCCAAATGTATCCAAATTCGAGTTTATCCTAAAACAATCAAAATATATAAAAAATTAAGAAATATCTAACTCTAAAAAACTCACAATTGTCTAAATTTGAGATCAAAATAAGTACGAAAAACGTACTTATCAGAGAAGGTGATGGACTTTGAGCCCTATAAATATAACTCATTTTCTATCAGCATTCATTCATTACCAACATAATTACCGGCTTTGTATTTTCTCTCGCATTTCTCTCTCCAGAAAACTAATTCTTACGCCGGAGGGACGACTAAAAGAATCCTCCCCACCTTTTTTGCACGTTAAAGGCGAAACAATTCATCTTTTTCAGTGATCAAGCATATTTACATCTTGCCACGTCAAAGTTAAAAGACTTTGCAACTTCATCAATATTTGTCTTTCTCATTAGATTAGTTGTTGATTAATTAAAACTAATATTTTGAATAAGATATTTTTTGTGTGACAATAATCCGATCTCAAAAATTTCATATTAGTAATTGTTTAACTATTGTGCACTTGCACAACACTACTCCAAACTTATTCTTAGATATCTTAAGATTGAGAGAAGCTCACTATAATTTTCATTCTTTGGGTTTGATATAAATAATAAATAATAATCGCAAAATCGAAATGAGAACAAATTTTAGAAATTCAGGGAACAACAATCAATATAATTTGAAAATGTTCTGGGGCTAAACCTGCAATTTATGAAGTCTATCCATTTCACTCTCCCTGCAGGCTGCAGTACAAAACCCAGATGCAAGCTCAAACAAGTACACATCATAACCTTGACAACTGTATAGTTAGTTGATCTTTTACTAAAACTCTTGTTTAATTGCAGAAACAATTTTTGATTCTCCAAATTATGATCTATGAGTTCAAAATTGGTTGCCACCATTTATAGCCAAAAACACTTGACACGAAACATTATTATTGTCTGCAAAGTTTGAATAAAGCAAAAGAATCTACGCAAAGTTAAAAGAAGACAAATTTTTCTTTGCAGTAAGTTTGAATAAAGCAAAAACATCTCTGCAAAATAGGCGATACAGTGCAAATTTTTCTCTGCAGCAAGTTTGAATAAGGCAAAAGCATCTCTGCAAAGTTAAAATAATGCAATTTTTTCTCTGCATCAAGTTTGAATGAAGCAAAAGCAACTCTGCAAAATAGGTGATATAATGCAAATTTTTCTCTGCAGCAAGTTTGAACAAAGCAAAAGCATCTCTACAAAGTTATAATAATGCAAATTTTTCTCTGTATCAAGTTTGAACAAAGCAAAAGAATCTCTGCAAAATAGGTGATATAATGCAAATTTTTCTCTGCAGCAAGTTTGAATAAAGCAAAAGCATCTCTGCAAAGTTATAATAATGCAAATTTTTCTCTGCATCAATTTTGAACAAAGCAAGTTTTTTTCTCTGCAGCAAGTTTGAACAAAGCAAATTTTTTCTCTGCAGCAAGTTTGACTAAAGCAAAAGCATCTTTGCAAAATTAAAATAATGCAAATTCTTCTTTGCAGATCTTGAAGAAAGTAAATAAATCTCCATATTTTAACGTAAAGCAAATGATTCTCTGTAGTTTTTGAAGAACCATATATTTTCCTAAACTAGGTATAAAAAAAACACACTATAAATAGGCCAATGTAACTTATCTAGACTACAAATTTGAATCAAACATTTAAGAAAGATGAATTTCAATATAGAGGCGTCCTCATCTACCATGCCCGACCACGACAATGACGTTAAACATATCAACAAGATTGATAAGCAAGAAGAGATTGTGCTTCGCATTCGACAAAACAACATCCACCGCGGGGCCCGTCTGCTTGAGAACCGAATGGATGATGCAGCTCGTAAAGGTTCAATCGTCGGCCGTGTTGTGATCGAACTTGATTGCGAAGCGATAGATCAACGCTTGTGGAATGATTACTTCTCTGCAAATCCACAGTTCGATGAAAAAAAGTTCCGTCGACGCTATCGAATGTCCCGAAATCTATTCGTGCGTATACTTCAGGTGGTGCAAAGTCACGACGAGTATTTCGTGCAAAAATGAGACGGTCTAGGAAGGCTAGGTCTTTCCCCTATCCAAAAAATCACGGTTGCAATGCGGATGTTGGCATATGGTATTGCAGTAGATGCCACTGACGAGTACGTGAAAATAGGTGAGTCAACAGCAACGGAGAGTTTGCAACGATTTTGTCGAGCTGTTGTAGAGGTATTTTCACCACGATATTACGGACACCAAATGCCGAAGGCATTGCTAGATTATTGTACATTGGAAAGCAATGTGGCTTTCCAGGTATGTTAGGCAGCATAGATTGTATGCATTGGAAATGGAAGAATTGTCCCACTGCATGGGCTGGACAATATACAGGTTGTAGCGGATCCCCTACAATAATTCTCGAGGCTGTGGCTGACTATGATATTTGGATATGGCATGCTCACTTTGGATTGTCAGGGTCAAACAACGATATTAATGTGTTGGAGTCGTCTCATCTATTTTTCGACTTGGCAGACGACATAGCTCCACCGGAAAATTATATCATACAGGAAAAACAATACACAATGGAATTTACCCTAAGTGGTCAAAACTTGTACAAACGATCCATGATCCTCAAACTCCAAAGAAAAATATTTTGCAATGAGGTAAGAAAATTGTAGAAAAGACGTTGAGCTCGCATTTGGGGTGCTTCAATCAAGGATTCAAATTGTTAGTGGACTGGCTCGATCTTGGAAGAAAAATGTGTTGCATAACATAATGACAACATGCATTATCATGCATAACATGATAGTGGAGGATGAACGAGACCTTAGTGGACCAATTGGCGCATATGTGGAAGCGCCGAGTCCAAAAGTTGAGGTCGTCGTAGACGAGAATGAACGCTTTCGAGAGTTTCTTGCTCGACATCGAAAGATTAAGGATAGGGTAGCACACATTGCGCTAAGAAATGCGTTGATTGAACACTTGTGGGAGGAATATAGCAACTCCCAAGACTAACTTTTCTATGTTATTTTGAGTTGTGTCATTGCTACATATTTCATATCATGTGTTTTAAATTTTCAAGCATTTTATTCGAATTTTCAGTTAATAACAAGTTGAATTTTAAGTGTTCAAAATAATTAATTATTAAATTAATTAATTTTGTAAAATATTAATTATTAAAATATAAATACGCTTTTTGTATTTAATTTCCGAAATAATTAAATGTAAAAATTGTATTTTTTTTTTTAAATAAAAATGATGAAGTGTACATTTGTTGTAAGATTTAGTGTTGTTGGGTTGGAGTAGAGAATATGGAATAGTGTAACTGTAATTCTAATTTAGTGTAAAAGTGAGAATTTAGTGTACGTGGGTTGGAGATGGTGTAAGTAGCCAATCAATCAAATTCTCTCCATTAGACTCCTTATCATCCCCATCACACACATGAAATTTAGACAAATCTAGGACATTGTATATATATCGCTAATTTGGAAGTCACGTGTTGTACAACTAATTATATACCAGTGCTATTGTGATTGAGTTTTCAGTTTGTTATTGGAACTATATTTTCACAACAAATCACCAATCCAAAACCTTGCTCATCAAAGAGAAGATCTTGGGCTAGGCTAGATTGAGTCTCACAATAAGTGACATCTGCCCAGATGCTGCGATCAAAGGAGAAATCCTAATAACCACAACTAGAGGTGAATGTATAAAACAAACAAAGCAACTAATAATCGATTTGAGAATTTTTCTTGCTTTGACCCTAAAAGGAAAGAAAAACCATGGGATCTAAAACACAGAGACAAGAAGAAAAATACAAGGAAAGGGAAAAAGAATGAAGTTACTTGTTGCAGGTCTTTTGTACTGTCTGCCGTATGATAGTTGCAACTTCACACTGGGTTTTGCACTTCGCTTTTTAGCTTTTAGGTCCTTGGACCATATTGCAACTCAACCTTAATACGATCTGTTCTATAAAAACCAACCCAATCGTTGAGACTATTAAAACAACAGCTCAATAATAGCAAGATTGAGCAGCAACTCTCTAAACTGCCTTGTGTGTGCTTCATTATGTCAAGGCATAAGCCTTAACAATTGGAATTCAAAATGTAAGTTTTGAGGCTCCTAATGAAGGCTTGCTTCGAATACATTAGCCTCTGACTCATTTGAAACCCCGCGAAATGTTGATCAGATGTGCTTTGAGGATTTAATAGAACTACGGTCACCGTTGAGGAAGAACCTAGTAATTAAATCCCGTCCTTCTGGGCTGAAATATGTTCGACTGTATCTGTATGATATAATTAACAGAAACAAACAAAAGATAAAAATAAATAAATTGATAAAAGATCAAAAGTAGTACCAGATGCATTTGAACTAAGCTACCTCAATTTATATAACGAATTTTGGGCATATTTAAGAATTGATTTATGGACACCACATTGCCAATTGTGTTTTGGTTGATGTCTCTGCTGAGCAATAGTACCATATTATTGATGAATAATTCTCTTTTGTTTCATCTTCTGTAGTTGTACAAAGTTTTAACTTGAATTCCTGCATGAGAATTATGCTAATTGATGTCGATTTACGTAGTTATTATTCACTTTAGTTGCAGAAATATCGTTCTTTGCTAATTTGCCATTTTGTTCTTGCTTAAATGATGCATCTATTCCTTTGCATGTTATGTCCAATGTGCCCTCCCTCAAAATCTCGACTCCTTTAATGCTAATAATAACATGCAAGTTTATTTATTGTTATTGCAGGTATTTTGCACAATTATTGGGTGCAGTTAGTAGTATGATGGCACATTTGCTTTCTACCTCTTGTCCTTTAGATATGGCTTCTAGCAGCGTGTCACACTTCAAAACAAGGCCCGATTTCATTCTCTCCATCTCTTAGGTTGCCTATTTCTCGCCTGCCGTCGAAAAGCATTTCTATTGATGGAAAAAAGTCACAAAGACGCTGTACCATATATGCAGCAGCTCTTTTCCCGAGCCAAGAAGCCAAAACTGAACCTGGTACTGGTTCTTACCATAGTTCAAGTGAAGCTCCCACTCCGAAGAAGATCATGGTAATTGGTGGTGACAGATACTGTGGTTAGGCTACTTCCCTTCACCTATCCAACAAAAATTATGATGTTGCCATTGTTGATAACCTTGCTCGTCGCCTCTTCGACCACCAGCTTGGTCTAGATTCTCTCACACCCATCTCTTCTATCCATAACCGGATTAGGCATTGGAAGTCTTTAACGGGTAAAGACATTCAACTCTACGTCGGTGACATATGTGACTTTGAGTTCTTGTCTGAGGCCATCAAGTCCTTCGAACCCGATGCTGCTGTCCATTTCGGAGAATAGAGTTCTGCTCCCTACTCCATGATCGATCGGTCGAGAGCCGTATTCACCCAACAGAACAACGTGATAGGGACACTTAATGTCCTCTTTGCTGTCCGGTGCAAGGATTGTGTTGACACTAAACAGATAATGCCGACCGAGTGTTTCGTGGAGAAAATTAGGAATCAAGCTAAAGACTATTTCTGCCTAGCGAAAACAAGCGGTTCGAGTGCATGCCCCGAGTTTTACTTGTCATAGATGATCTGTACGGTCCAGTGGATTAATATAGATGAGTTGTTAATGTTGGGAAATTGGACCACAAATTTCTGAATTGCCAACACAAGTAGCAAACGCCAATTTCTTCCCCCAAACTCCGTGTGATTAAAATAGGAAATCAACAACTCAATTCAAGCCTTGCCAAAACCACAAATAATAGAATATCGAACTATAAATATCAAAAGCAATAACACCAATAATTATTTAACGTCTTAAAACCCTCCAATGAGAAGGGAAAATCGACGGGGCAAACCGACAATTCCACTATTACCAAATAATAGGAATACAATATTTCTTTCCTAGATTTTTGCCCTAAATCTAGAAGTAACCAATACACACCTTCAAGAATTAATCTTGGCACCCAAAATATATATCATCTAATACAATAGATGGAACCCAAATAACAACAACAATAATGGAAATAAATAGCCACCCAAGCCATTCTAAGATAATACTTAGAGAAAACCCAACAATGAAGAAGAAGAAATTAACCCAATAAATATTCAACACTTTCTTCTCCAAAAATAACAAGAAAAATAGCACATTTTATTCCATTGTTGTTGTGTAAACGTGTGTAGAGAGAAAAATGGCTAACAAGAAAATTTCATGGCCACAGCGTAAATTTTTAGCCTCTGTCAGCGTGTAAAGGTCTTGTCTCCCAGCAAAAAGCCAATTCAATGCCTCTGCTTCTATTTTGTGTACTTAATTAGGTTAGGCAAGTTACTAGAAATTGCAGCCAAATCCTTTAAGTATCATCACACAATTAAAGTGGGCTGGAACTATTTTAAACCCAACAATCTCTCCCTCCAGCCCATGAGGGAGGTAACCAAAGACTCCACTTACTTGGAATCCATCCCAGCCTGCTCGGTACAAAACTCGAGCTTCTGCTTGGTAACAACCTTGGTCAACATGTCAGCAATATTTTTATCGGTGTGAATCTTTTCCAACTGCATTAACTTCTCGTCAACTGCTCCACGTATCCAATGATACCTCACATCAATGTGTTTAGTACGAGAATGGAAAGTAGAATTCTTACTTAGCTCAAGAGCACTCTGACTATCACAATAAATGACGTACTCACCTTGCTTCAAGTTAAGCTCCTCAAGAAACTTTCTCATCCATATCATCTCTTTACCTGCTTCGGTAATTGCAATATACTCAGCCTCAGTTGTAGACAAAGCCACACATTTTTGCAATCTTGACTGCCAAGAAACAGCTCCCCCTGCAAAAGTAAACAAGTACCCAGATGTAGACTTTCTGTTGTCAAGATCTCCTGCCATATCTGCATCTGTATACGCTATCAAAACTGGTTGAGCTCCCCCGAAACCCAAACACAAAGTAGAAGTTCCCCTGAGATACCGCATAATCCATTTTACTGCTTCCCAATGATCTTTGCCCGGATTAGACAGAAATCTGCTCACCACGCCAACTGCATGTGCAATATCTGGACGAGTACATACCATAGCATACATCAAACTACCAACTGCTGAAGAATAGGGTACTACTTCCATCTTCTTCTTCTCTTCACTCGTTGAAGGACAAGATCTTTTGGTAAGTTTCAGATGACCCCCAAGAGGTGAGCTAACTGATTTAGCTCCTTTCATACTGAACCTTTCAAGAACCCGTTCAATATATTTTTCTTGTGATAATCACAACCTCTTGGATTTTCTGTTTCGAATTATCTCCATGCCCAATATCTGTTTAGCCGGCCCCAAATCTTTCATATCAAATGACTTATGTAAGGCTTCTTTCAATTTCTTGATCAACCCCACATCCTGGCCAACTATAAGCATATCATCAACATAAAGCAGTAAAATAATAAATTTGTCACCTGGAAAAGATCTGATATAAACAAAAGAATCTGCAGTCGTCCTTATGTATTCCTGACTGACCATAAAAGCATCAAACTTTTTATACCACTGTCTTGGTGCTTGCTTGAGCCCATACAAACTTTTCTTCAATTTGCATACAAGGTGTTCTTTCCCCTTTTGTTCAAAACCTTCTGGTTGAAACATATAAATCTCTTCCTCCAAGTCACCATGTAGGAAGGCAGTCTTCACATCAAGTTGCTCCATTTCTAGGTCTAGGATGGCTGCTAACCCCAAAACAACTCTGATGGATGTCATTTTCACAACAGGAGAGAAAATCTCATCAAAATCAACACCATATTTCTGCCCAAAGCCTTTAACAACCAAACGGGCTTTGTACTTCATCAAATCACCATTGCCTTCACGTTTGATTTTATATACCCATTTATTTCTCAATGCTTTCCTACCCTTAGGAAGATTTACCAATTCATAAGTATCATTCTTCCTCAAAGAATTCATCTCTTCTGCCATTGCTTTCATCCAGTGAACTTTATCTCTGTTAGCCTATGCCTCAAAAAAACTTTCTGGCTCCCCATCAGTAGTAAGCAAAATATAGTCAGAAGTAGGATACCTAGTAGATGGCCTGTGATCTCTGGTAGATCTTCTGACATGTGCTTCTTCATCTTCTTCTGTCCCAGGTATTTGCTCCTCCTCATAAGCATTCTCATCAGCTAGTATATCATCATGAGCAATGTCATCAACATTGTCATTAATAGGAGCTAAGTTCTCTTCAACAATAGGTTGTGATATTGAAGTGCTTGTAGATGCGAGATCAGGAACAATTGCAGTCACTCTAGGCTGCTCCAATTTATCCAAATCTTCAATGGTTTGGTCTTCATGAAAGACCACATCTCTGCTTCTCACAATCTTCTTTTTCTCTGGATCCCAAAATTTGTACCCAAACTGTTCATCACCATAGCTGAGAAATATACAAGGAGTAGCTCTATCATCAAACTTCGATCTCTGTTCCTTAGGCACGTGCACAAAAGCTTTGCACCCAAACACCTTCAGATGAGAGTAGGAAACATCTTTTCCTGTCCAAACTCTTTCTGGAATATCAAAGTCCAAAGGAATAGATGGAGATCTATTGATCAAATAGCAAGCAGTCTGAACTGCTTCACCCCAAAACATTTTTGGTAGCTTGGCTGTCTTCAACATGCATCTGACTCTGTCAAGAATGGTACGGTTAATTCTTTCTGCCACACCATTATGTTGAGGAGTACCTGCTTCTGTAAACTCATGTCGAATCCCAAATTTTGAGCAATAATCCCTGAACTCATGTGAAGTGTATTCCCCACCATTATCTGTTCTGAGACATTTCAAGGGCTTCCCTGTTTCTCGTTCTACCATGACATGAAACTGTTGAAAACTCTTAAATACCTGATCTTTAGATTTCAACATATAAACCCAAAGCTTCCTAGAAGCATCATCAACAAATGTGAGGAAATACTTATTTCCACCCAAAGAAGCTACATCGCTAGGAGAGCACACATCAGAATGCACAAGTTCTAAAATATCATGTTTTCTTTTAAATGAACCACTAAAAGAAACTCTGTGTTGTTTACCATATAAACAATGATCACATTGGTTTAGCGACATACCTTTGGCTAAGGGAATAGATGTCTTCTTAGCCAGAACCTGCAAACCTTTTTCACTCATGTGACCAAGCCTCTTGTGCCATAAATCAGGAGAAGTGTCTTCAACAACATTCACCTAATTTTTACAAGCTTTTGCATAAGTCTTGTAAAGCGTGCAACAAGCTTTTCCTTTGGCAACAATCAAAGTGCCCTTTGACAATTTCCAATTCAAATCACCGAATCTGCTATAATAACCCTGTCTGTCAAGAGCCATAACTGAAATTAGATTGAGGCACATATCAGCAATATGCCTCACATCATTCAGTATCAAGGAGTAGCCAAGTTCTGTTTGCAAGTAAATATCACCAATCCCAATAATCTTAGATTGGCTAGTATTTCCCATCTTTGAAATACCAAAATCACCAGCTGTGTAATTTGCAAACAAGTCCATGTTCGAACAAACATGGTAGGAAGCACCACTATCAACAATCCACTCAGTACTAGGATCACCCACGTGTAGGCAATGACCATCTACACAAGAAAGTACTTCATCACTGGTAGAAACAATAGCTGTAGTATTCTTTTCATCTTCCTTCTTCTGATTGCTACCTTCCCTTTGCTCTCTCAACCAAATCCGACAATTTCTTTTAATGTGGCCCACATTACCACAATGATAGCAAGCTGACTTTTTATCTTTTGATTTCGACCGACCTCTTGACTTGCTGCGACCTTTCTGCCATCTATTTCTATTTCTCCCATGTCCTCTACAACAAGAGCACGTGCATGATTTGACCCTGCATGTACACCTGAGGACTTCCTTCTTGATTCCTCATTCTGCATACTGTCTTTAACAGACTCCATAGTCAAAACACCATTCGGAGCAGAATTACTGATAGTCACAACAAATGTCTCCCAACTATCTGGCAAAGAACTAAAAAGCAACAAAGCCTGCAATTCATCTTCTAGTTTCATACCCATAGTAGTCAACTGATTTACAATATTCTGGAAATTGTTCAAGTGCTCTGTCACACCCATGCCATCTTTATATTTCATGTTGACCAAGTCTCTAATCAAAAAAGACTTCCTAGATGCAGTCTTTTTCTCAAACATAGAATCCAATTTTCGACCACAATTTCTGTGCGTCAGTCTCCTGTGCAACATGATAAAACACACTGTTATCCACCCACTGTCTTATAGTTTCGATAGTCTTTCTATTCTGTTTGGTCCAATCACTGTCTGACATATCCTTCGGTCTAGCCGTATCACCCTCAACGGGGTCATGCAAATCCTTACAATAAAGGATATCCTCCATCCTAGGCTACCAAGTTACCCAATTATGATTAGTGAGTCTAATCATAGCACAACCAACCAGATCATCCATTTTAATCCACACAATCCAACACAAGCTCTGATACCACTGTTGGGAAATTGGACCACAAATTTCTGAATTGCCAACACAAGTAGCAAACGCCAATTTCTTCCCCCAAACTCCGTGTGATTAAAATAGGAAATCAACAACTCAATCCAAGCCTAGCCAAAACCACAAATAATAGAATATCGAACTATAAATATCAAAAGCAATAACACCAATAATTATTTAACGTCGTAAAACCCTCCAATGAGAAGGGAAAATCGACGGGGCAAACCGACAATTCCACTATTACCAAATAATAGGAATACAATATTTCTTTCCTAGATTTTTGCCCTAAATCTAGAAGTAACCAATACACACCTTCAAGAATTAATCTTGGCACCCAAAATATACATCATCTAATACAATAGATGGAACCCAAATAACAACAACAATAGCACCTTTTATTCTAAGATAATACTTAGAGAAAACCCAACAATGAAGAAGAAGAAACCCAATAAATATTCAACACTTTCTTCTCCAAAAATAACAAGAAAAATAGCACCTTTTATTCCATTGTTGTTGTGTAAACATGTGTAGAGAGAAAAATGGCTAACAAGAAAATTTCATGGCCACAGCGTAAATTTTTAGCCTCTGTCTACGCGTAAAGTTCTTGTCTCCCAGCAAAAAGCCAATTCAATGCCTCTGCTTCTATTTTGTGTACTTAATTAGGTTAGGCAAGTTACTAGAAATTGCAGCCAAGTCCTTTAAGTATCATCACACAATTAAAGTGGGCTGGAACTATTTTAAGCCCAACAGTTAAAACTACATTCTAACTTGGATGTTAAAATGAACAACTTATATTTTTATCCAAACAAGTCTGGTGGTGGGCAAGAAAGAAGAACAAAATGTAGATAAAGCTCTATAAAGAAGACTATGTTAATTGCATGGCCAAATTAAGGTCATTCGAATTCTACGGACTTCCGTTCACACTAGCATAAAAATGAACTCACTGGAAACAATCTTAACTCCAGTTGTTTCTCAGAGAAATGAATGCACGTGAGTAACTAATTGTACATGTATGCACCTTGGAGTAACTTAATAAACAGTAGGCCCATCTTACCAGAGTCATTAGGCAACAATTCTCCATGGGACGTCTTTTTACTTGATGTAGAACAGTTGACATTGGAGTTTGAAGAGGAGATGGATAGAGATGCATAGAAAATTATCCAAAAAAACAGGGGTTTCGATCAAATGGCCGTAACTTTTTGCACCGGTGTCAGAATCCTTATTATAATGTCTATTTTGGGTAGCTCGACGAGACGAGTATAACTCACTGCTTTGTTGTGACCTACAATGAATTTTGGGCATTCGTGTTCGTTTAGGCAGCAAAAACAGTGTTTTAATATTTTAACACTATTTCTGTCATTTAGTTTATTTCGAATTCTTTTTATTTAGTTGATTTGAAATAGGTTTTATGTTTTCCTAATTGAATTAGAACATGTTTCTTTGTTTTATAGCCTTATAAATAGAGGTTAATTCATTGTTTCTATTCATTCATTGATTAATAAAAGTTCTTGAGATTTCTCTCATTTTTCTTGGTGGATTCCAAGTTTTATATTATCTTTTAATAATTTTGTTTTAATTACTGGCTTCCATTCTGTGTCATTACTCAACTACAAACCAACTTTACCATTTATCCCCTAAGATCCAACTACAACAATTCCTTTTGATTTGGCTACGGTAGCAGCTGCAGACGCTACTGGATTAGACGTTGAGGGAGGAATGGCATTGGATTGTGAATTATTTTGTGTTGTAACTATCTGTTGCTGCTGCTATGTTTGTTGAGAGTTTACCTCGGCAAGTAGGACCTTAATCTAACGACCTGTAAGTGTCTCGTGCTCGAGCAAAGCATTGTCAAGAGCATGGTGCTCTTTACTATGTGAGATGAGAATGGCTTTGGCGTTGGCATATGCTGTTTCCAATAAGGGAATATTGCACCGGCTACTGTAAAAAAAAAATGAAATTGAAGAATACACTCCAATGAAATTCAACTGAAAAATACGTTCCTTAGCTTCTTCTCTCCCAACCTCTGCATCGTGTCTTCTTCCATGGTCCACCTGTGCCCCACTTCTTCCTCAACAACATACATGTGCGCAGCCTCCATCGCTTCTTCCCAATTCGGCACCTGTTTGTTCTGTCCAGATCCATCCTCTTTCGCGCGCTGGTAGCAGATTTGTGGTGTTGGCGATGTTCGTTTTTTTATTCAACAGGGGCTGGTGTTGGTGGTGTTGTAGTGGTGTTGATGATATTTTCATATTAAGTAGGAATTCTTCTTGTTATTATGTTGACAAAAAATATGAGTTTTTTTTGCAAAAAAATTACAAAAAACATAGGATTCTCAACATTATAAATATGAGTTATTTTGCTTCTATATATGAGGTTGGATCAGTGAACTTTACATTTATGGTAATAATTCAAAAAATGCCTTGAACGTGGACTCTATGTGTGATTATTTTGGCTTAGGACCACTTGCATCCATTTTATTTGTTGAGTCAAAGTCTTTGTGTGATTATTTTGTTTACATGGACTCATGTTCAATTGTAACTTGAACATGAATCTGGCAACAATAATTAGATAAGCTAATTTCTTATAATTACTTTGGGACTTGATCATTAATGACTTTATCTATTTTTATAATATTTTCTAGTCATTATTAAATGAGTCCAGTAAAAATTAGATAAGCTAATTTCTTATAATAGAAAGTAAATGTTCAGAAGACATTTTTTTTTTATAATTTATCCTACAAGCAAATTAATTACAAATAGTCAAAGTAGCATTTTGCAAAATTTCAAACAGAACATATTTTCCAATTTTTCATTTTTAGAAACAACATTCAAAAATGGAAAACAGAAACTGATGCATACTGTTCAAAATTTTAACCCCCAGATCTAGTCGTCCTCTAGTTTTCTACCACTTTCTCTCTTCTCTCTTTACATCTCTCTTTCATTCAAACCCGCCCCAACTCTCGCCATGCCACCGCCTCTCTCTCATTTCCGCCACGCGGCAGCCGCCGTCTCCCTTGTTTTTAAGGTATATATAGATATACATTGCTACATTTTTATGTCTGTGTTATGAGAAGTATGTATGTGTGTGTGTGTATGTGTGTCTGTGTCTGTGTGTGTATCATGTATATAGTGTAGTAATTTTTTATATATATATATATGTTGTAATACCCTGAACTTCAAACTAAAATTTGGCCAATATCATTCATGCATCACATATTGTTGACATTGCCATTTGCATTTACATTGATAATTCATTATGCTTTCTGTTGAAATGATACATTTAATTATTGAGGTTTTAAAGTATTATTCTTCGAACTTCCCAACTTCAGTGATCGATTTTATGTTGAGCTATGGTATAAAATTAGGTTGATCAAGTGGTGGATATTGGATTGTGACTCAACAATAATTTGGAAAGCATCGTACTTATGATCGGTGAGATTTTACACTTTTATTTCAGATTGATTAAGGCTATCCTAGACCTAGATAAGTAAGTAACACAATTTGGAGATTAGGCATAAATTTTATGATCACAGTGTTATATTATTATGTTCAAGTGAAGTGATAAGTACTGAAGTGGGAATTATAGAAATCGGTCGAGGATCGGGTGTCAATCGGGAACAGATTTAAATCAACGGTCGAGGAAATTACTTTATCAACAAAATTGGGATCCTATGGTTATTAAATTATATGTTAAAACTCTTGAAATATGTTAAGGACACGTGATTTGGACTTAAGGAGGTTGGTACAAAATTTGAATTAAAAGGGAGCTGCCACCTCATGCTTGCTTATGTCCACTTGTGCTTTGGTAGTTTGTTTCTTAACCTCTAAGGAATCTGTCACGACTCCAGCTCCTTTAAACCTTATCCCTACCATTTAAGACACAAAAAAACTCCCTAAAGACGTCCTCAAATGCTCCCAAGTGAAAGAGAACACTGGAAAGCTGAATAGAAGTAAAGGACAGAATCTGGGCATTGAAATCCTTCACTAGTAAGTATCACGGTTTTGAGGTTTTAATCCATTTCTCTTGGGTGTTTTATGACCTATTTAATCTATGAACTTGATTTGGGTGATGTTGGTATGTTTTGGTTAATTTATGATGACAAGAGAATGGTTATTGATTGAAAGAAAGTAAATACAAATTTAAAGGCAGAAACTGGGATTGATGATCTTTGATGATTTAGCCATTGATTTTGAATTATATCTTGAGTAATAACGTATTAATCGATTTGAATGTGTTTATATATGAGTTTAAAGGTTTTTAAATGAGTTTTTGTGGATAGAACCTGACTTGAAGCATGATAATTAGAGTGGAACTCAAAACAGCCCCAGTGAAATTATTGGTTTGATGTACTGTAAAAATGAGTTGATTTTGAGGCTTTGAATCATGAGCTTTGTGTAATTCTGGGACATGATTACCTTTATATACATGTCACAAATATATGGTAAGAATTTTGGAATGAATGGATATCATTAAGGGTGTGAAAATAGGAATGAATCAACTTGCGCCACAGCTGAAATTTAAAATCAGAATCTGTCCATTTTCAGATTTTGCAAAGTTTCACCCTTGCATGTTTACCATTCACCTCTAAAGCTTGGGAAGTTGATTTGAATGTGTTAGGACATTATTGATCCAAATAAATGTATTTTACCTGCATTGAACTTGGAAATAGGGGGAAGTTTGGGGCTACTACTTAAAGTCCTAGTGTTATCTAGATTCTCTTGACATTAATGGTCTTAGTGAAGGAATGTGTGTATTAAGCTTGTGAACATAAGAGCCTTGTTTGATACTAAGTAACAATACAGGTTGTTTGACGCCTTTAAGTGGAAAGGACTTGACTTACACCGCAGAGAACACACACAGAGAGGCGAAAGGTAAGTAAAAATCCATTTACAACTACAATGCAAGAGCATAGTAATTGTTGGAAAATTTTATATCTTATGTTGAACACAATGATTGAATGTGTTCGAGACATTTTTATCATGTATTTTACGCATGAGCATTGACATTGGCATGTGCATGCATGACATACTATAAAGTTTGATATCTAGCATGCACGACATGATTTGAGAAGTGAATCATATTGTAAAATATTTTATTGACCACTACTAGGACACCGAGGCAGGCGAGGCATGCTGTGATATTTGTTGGTAAGTAAGTGAGACCTCTTGGCGAACACAAGGAGAGATAGGGGGAGTCCTTGGTGGGTTACGGGAGGGTGGACCACTTGAATGTGCCTTTGTTACGTTATGATTATTGACACCGTGTATGGGATATTTCTTGGGTGATCATAGAGGCTGATAGGAGATGTACCTCTAGTGATCACAGGAGGCTGGTACACTCGACTGTGTCAATGACGTATTGGCCATTAGATTATTGATATTGGTTTGATATTGCACAGAGCCCTTTCCGGTGCAAAGTAGATTGGTCAAGGGCCCAGTGAAAAGAAATGATTTCAATCAAAATGCTTTGAGCTCATAATATTTGAATATGATACATTTATAACCTTATGTTGTTGAACGAAATTTCACGATTGTGCATGCATGATTTTTACTTATTGGGCATTAGCTTATATAGTTCTTGCATTGTAGGTGGGCATGGAACTTCATAGATGACCTTGCTGGCTGTGAAACTCTTACAGGATTTCGAGGATCGATGTACATGGATGACGACCTGCAGGGTTATTTTGTGGGCTATCTTTTGATTCTAAAGTCTTTTGTACTGTATTTTTGAATCTTATAATACATGTATATATGACTTATAATGTTGGTTTTTTATACTTTTGTAACCTCAATGTAAAATGTTGAGGTAAGTCTATATAGTCTTCTTTTCTCTCAATATACTATTGTTATATTGTGAGAATGCTTACAACATATTTAATATAAAAAAAAATTTGATCGTATATTTAGATCGAGTAATTAGTTTTCAACTTTTATACAAAATTATCTATTAAAAAGGGGTGTGACATATGTTGTATATTTATTATGTATATGATGATTTAATTTATGTGTTAATTAGTTTAAATGACTTTTTATTAGTTTTGTTCGATTTTTAATTTTAGATTGTTGATTTTGAGTTAGTAGATGGATATATTGTAATTTTTGAATTGTTGGAGTTTTAATGAAATTTTAGAATGCTATTTTTTATGGAATATACAATTGATTATAGACATTTGATGTTGAGGAGTTGGGAATTGATGTTGGATTAATTTTGGAGTAGTTGATGATGTTGAAGTTTGACTAAAGTTGTGTTTGAGTTTTGGTTATATTGAGGTTGAATTTTTTTGGTGTTATTGTGACATTTTGATTCCTCCTACAGGTTGGCAAAATCCAATTTATAGGGAAGATTCTGCCGAAATTTTCGTAGAATTTTATAAATAAAAAATGAAATTTATAATTTAAGGTGATTTTATTCATTTTAATACATTGTGAATATCTTGATATATAGGTCGTTAGATATGGATTGAAGTTGGATGTATGGGAGACGTAGTACACAAGAATATGTGAAAGAGTTGAAGAATTTATGAACTGTGCTGAGAAAAACAAAATAAAGAAAGGGAAATAAATAATTTTATGTCCTTGTTGTGATTATAAGAATTTGAGAAAATTTCGTAGTTTTGAGCAAGTGAAGAGCCATTTGATTCATCGTGGGTTTAAGGAGAGTTATACACGGTGGATATAGCACGGTGAGAGTATATTTCCTAGGACGAGTGCCGGTGAGAATGAGGGTTTGAGAAATAATAATGAAATTAATGTGGAGAATGATGAGAATGACGAGAATGATGTGGGTAATGATCGGATAGATGAAATGATGCGTGATATACAAGAAGATTTCATTGAAAAGCCTCATATATTCGATAACCTATTCAATGATTCAGAAAAGCCTTTGTTTTCTGGTTGTAAGAAATTCACAAAATTGTCTACTGTGTTCAAATTTTATAACTTGAAAGCAAGGAATAGGTGGAGTGATAGGAGGTTCACGGCCATATTGGGACTTTTACGAGAGATACTTTCAGAGGATAACGAACTTCCTAATTCAATTTACGAGGCAAATAAAATGGTGTGCCCTATGGGTATGGAGATTGAAAGGTTACATCCATGTCCAAATGATTGTGTATTGTATAGGAATGAGTATAAGGACTTGCATCTGTGTCCAAAGTGTGGGGCATCGAGGTATAAGTGAAAGCACGGAAATGATAATTGTGAGGATAAGAAAGGCTATCCGACAAAGGTGTTATGGCACCTAACTGTAATACCAAGGTTTAAATGCTTGTTTACTAATGAAAAGGATGCTAAGAACATGCGGTGGCACGCTGAAGGGAGGAAAGAAGATGGAAAGCTAAGACACGTGACCAATTCTCCTCAGTGGAGGAACATTAATAGGATGTTTCCTGAATTTGATGGCGAAGATAGGAATCTTAGGCTTAGACTATGCACAGATGGGATGAATCCGCACAATAACATGAGTAGTTGACATAGCACTTGGTCGGTTCTTTTGGCGATTTACAATATTCCCCCTTGGTTATGTATGAAGCACAAGTACATCAGGTTGTCGTTGCTAATATCAGGGCCTAAACAACCAGGAAATGACATAGACACCTTGTGCCATTAATTGAAGATTTCAGGCTGTAGTGGAATGAAGGTGTGTCGGTGTTTGATGCCCATAGCCAAATGAATTTCACCTTACGTGCTATGATATTTTGCACCATAAATGATTTTTCAGCTTATGGTAACTTATTGGGTTATACTAACAAAGGAGCTAAAGCATGTCCCATTTATGAGGAAGACACGGTTGATCTTTAGTTGAAAAACTGTAAGAAAAATTTGTTTATGACTCATCGAATTTTTCTCCCTGTTGACCACCCGTATCGAAAAAAGAAACAGGCCTTTAATGGGAAAATCGAGACTCGAGTTTCCCGCTTGCCGTTAACAGGAAATGAGGTTTATGAACGAGTTAAAAATATTGATGTCGTGTTTGGAAAACCTTTTAAGCCTCCTCAGAAGAGTCTTTATAAGAAGAGATTCATATTTTTGGGATCTACGTACTGAGAACATATACAAGTAAGGCATTGTCTTGATATAATGCATGTGAAGAAAAATGTACGTGATAATATCACAGGGACATTATTGAACATTCAAGGAAAGATGAAAGATGGTATCAAAGTCAGAAAAGACATGGTAGAAATGGGGATACAGGATAAATTAGCACCTCAAGAGTCAGAAAAGCGTACATTTTTACTCCCAGCTTGTTATACTCTATCTAGAAACGAGAAAATAAGCTTTTGTGAGTGCTTAAATGTTGTTAAGGTTCCATCTGGATACTCTTCTAACATCAAAAGTCTTTTATCAATGAAAGACCTGAAATTGGTTGGTATGAAGTCTAATGATTGTCATGTCTTAATACAACACTTGTTACCAGTTGCAATTTGAGGCATACTTCCAAAACATGTTAGATATGTAATTATAAAACTGTGTTTTTTTTTTCAATGCAATTTGAAGTAAAGTTGTTTATTCGGAGGCGTTGGATGATTTGCAGGCTGATATTGTTATCACTCTATCTCAATTTGAAATGTATTTATATATTTCCTTGATCATGTTTTTTTGTTTAGTATGTGGTGGAAAAGTTTAGATAGTTTCATAGAATAATTGTTATCCAGTTTGAGGTAAAATTGATGTGTTTGTGTTGTGGTTATTGATAAGTTAAGATAATTTTTAATGCCAGGGTCTCTCTATAGGTTGATTATATTCAATTTATAGGGAAAATTTTGTCAAATTTTTTTAATAAATGTTATAATTATTCATATTTATTGAAATTTTAGGGCTCTTAAAACATTTTGGATAAATGGTGGTAAGAGGAGTTTAGACAATGTAAATTGGAAACAAATTGCGGTATGTTAATTTAAAAGTTACTACAAATTCTTGAATAATTAGCTCTCTCTCTCTCTCTCTCTCTCTCTCTCTCTCTCTCTCTCTCTCTCTCTCTCTCTCTCTCTCTCTCTCTCTATATATATATATATAAATATATATAATTTTACTAATAGTTTTAATGTGAATTTCAGTGTCCTCAGCAAACCGGAGGTCCCGAATGTGGCTATTATGTTATAAGAAACATGTATGAGATAGTGACACAATATCTTCAATTGACTTCTTTAGATATGGTATTATAAATATAGAATACGTAGAATACTACGAATTGTTTAATAACAGATTTATTAGTTATTAAGAAGTAACTAATAATTTATCTTAATTGTTTGTAGGCATTTTATCAAGATTCTTACTCAATGGAGAAGACTGACGAGATTAGAAATTTATGGGCTAAATACTTCTATGAATCTTGTATGTATATTTTCATTTTTTATGTTAATATATATGTGAACACTTGTAATAACTATCATTAATATTAATGTAAATTGACTTATATAATTTTATTATACATTTGTGTTGATTATTTGTTGGTTGTTGATAGTTACATTTGACGATGAGATCGAATATAAAATAATAATTGAACATGATTCTTGGAGAAAAAATTAGAATATGCGTCGGTTGTACTGTACAGCCAACGCATATTCTATTTTTTTCACTATATGCATTGGCTTTTATAGAACCGACGCATATAGTAATACCTTTTGCATCAGAAAACAATCGATGCATAATTCCTTTACCATCTACATCTGTGCCAAATGCGTCACTTCCACAACCGACGCATATTTTCTTTTACAACCGACATAAATGACTGAAACTATACTGGTGTCAGTTGGCTCAAAATGCCCAACTCTTTTAAGAGGTTTCTTAGCCAAATCGCATGACACACACATGATGTGGCAGCTACATATTCAGCTTTACATGTAGATAATGTGACAATTGACTGCTTCTTTGACATCCATGTGAAGGCAGTATTTCCCATGAAAAACACGAATCCAGTTGTGCTTTTTCGATCATCAACATCTCCTACTCAGTCACTATCACAATATCCAACAAGCCTATAATCATTAGACTAAGCATAGAATAGCCCAAAATTTATTGTACTTTGATGATCGAAGAATTCTCTTAGCTACCTTTAGATGAGTGGTTGTTAGAGCCTCCATGTAACGGCTAACTAGCCCAACGCTGAAGAGAATATCAGGTTTTGTACAAGTTAAGTATCGCAAACTTCCAATCAAACTCCTGAAAGTTGTTGGATTAACATGTTCACCTTCATCATGCTTATATAACTTAACTCCACATTCCATTGGCGTGCTTACAAGTTTGCAATCTTTCATCTTGAACTCCTTGAGCAGCTCCTTTGCATAGCTTTCTTGTGAAATGAACACCCTATCTTATCTGCTTTACTTCTATACCAAGGTAATATGACACGAGTCCAATATCGATCATCTCAAACTCCTTGGTCATATTTTTTTTTTTTTTTTGAACTCTTGGAACATGCTTGAGTTATTCCCTATAAAGATTAAGTCATTTACATACAAGCACACAACTAAGATATATCCACATTTGTTCTTAACATAAGTTGTATGCTCATGTGGGCATTTTGAAAAATCATTTTCACGAAAGTATGTATCGATTCGGCTATTCCATGCTCTCGGCGCTTGTTTTAACCCATAAAGTGCCTTCTTTAGCTTTAAAACTTTGTCTTCTTGTCCTTCCACCTTATAGACCAACGGTTTCTCGATACAAACATCTTCTTTAAGAACTCCATTAAAAAATTCAGACTTCACTTCCATTTGATGGATCTTCCATCTATTTTGAGCAGCTAGCGAAATTATTAATCTAATAGTTTCTAAGCAAGTAATAGGAACAAATACCTCATTGTAGTCGATCACAGCCTTTTGACTATAGCCTTTTACCACAAGTCTTGCCTAGTATCGTTCAATCTCTCCATTTGCATTCTTCTTTTCCTTGTACACCCATTTTACGCCAATCGCCTTGTGACCTTTTGGAAGGAATGTACGTTCCCATGTATCATTTTTCTTGATGGAAGTGATTTCTTTAGCCATTGCGTTTCTCCACTCCTTTTGTTGTACAGCTTCGTCAAATTTCATTGTTTCAAATTCAGGAAAGAGATAGAAAAAGAATAAGATCATCAAGTCTTTCGGTTACCTCATATATATCTTGTAAACTTCTTGTATGCTCCTCATTCCTTTCATTTAAGAAAGATGGCAAAGAGTTTCTTTCTTCAGTTACTGTTGGTGAAGCAGGTGGTGTACTTTGTTCTCTAGGTACTTGCTCCATTACTTGTTGCTTCTCATGCTCTTCTTCAAGACCGGGAAAGAAATTGTAGTTTTCTTCTTACATGTTTCAATCCCAAATGTTTTCTTCATCGAACTCGACATCTCGAATAATGATAACTTTCTTGTTTCTTGGATTATAAAGCTTATAGCCCTTTGAATGCATGTCATAGCTAATGAAGATAAGTTTCTCACTTTTATCGTCGAGTTTTTCTTTGTGTCTCGTCCGAATATGTGTGTATACAATACTTCTAAATACTCGTATGTGAGATATTCTAGGTTTTCTTCCACTCCATGCTACTTGTGGTGTCTTTCCCCATACACTTCTTGTTGGAGATCGATTGGACAAGTAGACTGCACATGCAACATCTTCTGCCCAAAATTTCTTTCGTATTTTATTGCTCTTGAGCATGATTCATGCCATGTTGAGGATGATTTTATTCTTTTTTTCTACTACATTTTGTTGAGGGGGGATCTTGGAACAGTTAGAGGACGCCAGATTCCATTTTCTTCACAAAACTCCTGGAATACCTTGGAAGTGAATTCTAATCCTCGATTGGATCTCATTGCCTTGATCTGGTGGCCAATCTTTTTCTCAACAACTGCTTTGAACTTCTTGAAAAGTTCAAATACATTTGATTTCTGGTTCAGAAGATATACCCATGTTTTTCTTGAAAAACTGTCAATGAAGAGAAGAAAATAATTACTTTTACGGAGGGAATATGGCTTAATTGGACCACAAACATCTGTGTGTATAAGATCGAGCAATTTCTATGCCCTTGAGTTTGACTCTTTTGAAAAACTTTTCCTGAATTGTTTTCCAAGCAAGCATCCTTCACAAAATTGATCTAGATGACTGATACAAGGCAGTCCCTTCACCATGTTCTTCTTAGATAGTAGCTCAAGTTCTTCAAAATTAAGAAGTCCAAATTAAAGAAGCCATAACCATGATGTATCTTTTACAAAAGCCTTTAGACATTTTACAACATCATTTTGAATATTCAAAGGAAATAATCTATTCTTCGTCATTTTTACTCTGGTTACCAATTTTCATCTGTCATCCATTATAAAAATACTACAATCTTTCGAGTAAGAATTATAGACTTTCTCTAATAGTTGACCTAGGCTTATAAGTTTCTTTTCATATTCGGTGAATAGTAGACACTTGAAATCATTTGATGCTTTCCATCTTTAGTACATATAAGAATATTACCTTTTTCATTAACTGGAGCTTTAGATTCATCTTCGAATGAGACATTGTCAGTTATTGATTCGTCTGACTTAGCAAACATGTTTCTTCTTTCACACATATAATTTGCTTGCTCCGCTATTAAAGTACCATGTATTTTCTTGTCCTCCTTCATTTTCTTTGTGTGCTAATAGTAGCGTTCCAATTTCCTTGATCTTTTCTTCCACATAGTTAGCCTTCTCTTCTACTTTATTATTGGTAGTAGACCTACATTCATAAGCATAGTGTCCAAACTTTTGGCAATTATAACATTGGACTTGATATTTTTCGTTCCTTGAGTTTGATTGTCCACTTCCACATCCTCTTGTTGAGCTTTCTCCTCTCTCATAATTGTTGTTGTTGAAATTTCAACCTCGACTATGACTGTAACCTTGTCCTCGACCTCGACACCTGCCTCGACCGCATAGCGACTTCTTTCATTGCCTCTATTTTCTACACTGTCCTTTATTTGCATCTTGAAGATTTGCTCAGTGACTCCTTGCTTCTTCTTATACTTCTCTTCATAATCTTGCAGTGATCCTTGGAGTTACTCGATGGTCATTTCCTCCAATTCTTTAGTTTCATCAATCGCCACAACAATGTGCTCGAACTTTGTATCGAATTATCAAAGTATCTTTTCTATAATTATTACATCTTCTAACTTGTCACCATTACTTTTTAATTGATTTGAAATGGCCAAAACTCTTGAAAAATAATTGGAAATAGATTCGGATTCTTTCATATGTAATGATTCAAACTCTCCTCCTAAAGTTTGGAGACGTACCTTTTTCACTTTGTCTTCTACTTTATAGAAGGTATGAATCTTCTCCCATGCTTCCTTAGAGGGCGTCGCACTGAAAATTTTCTTGAACCCATCATCATCTAATGCTTGATAGATGACGAAGAGAGCTTTCCTGTCTCTCTATCTTGAATCCTTTAAACTATCCATTTGTTGTTGGGATAGATTAAAAGGGAAGATATAAAAGATATAGAATTTGATGGAAGAGGATAATTTATTACTTGACTTGATACAAAATGATTGAACTCTCCCCTATTTATAGTAATAGCACCTCCTTAACCAACGGTTAGGATCATGCCATCACATATTTAATCTAATGGTTACAATTTCATCTCTAGAATTATCTTAAAAAAAATCTACTCATCTAGAAATATTACCATAAAATATCTACTACTCTAGAATACTCTCCACAAAACATATATACAAATATCATGATATTTTCCTAAGATTTATCTAGAACATGCTTCTAGAAATTGGGCGTAATGGACTTACTAATTGGATACTTATCTTGAACCCAATAGTTCTTGGATCAAATCAAGTTTATCATTCAACACTCCCCCTTAAACTTGATTTGTCATCCCGAGTAAGCTTCTTAACTTGATGAAGCCTTCTTGCTTAAGTGGTTCGATGAAGATATCAGCTACTTGATCTTGAGACTCTGTGTACTTAATTTGTACGTTTTGTATTGTGATGCCCTCTTTTATATAGTGATAGCATGCACCAATATGTTTTCTCCAATCATGATATATTGAATTCTTTGCTAAGGCCATTGCTGATTTGTTTTTGATCATTACCTTAGTTGGCTCCTTTTGAGAAATTCCCAGCTCATTTAAGAGGTTTCTTAGCCAAATCGCATGACGCACACATGATGTGGCAGCTACATATTTAGCTTCACATGTAGATAATGTGACAATTGTCTGCTTCTTTAACATCCATGTGAATGCAGTATTTCCCATGAAAAACACGAAATCGGTTGTGCTTTTTCGATCATCAACATCTCCTACCCAGTCACTATCACAATATCCAACGAGCCTATAATCATTAGATTGAGTATAGAATAGCCCAAAATTGATTGTACCTTTGATGTATCGAAGAATTCTCTTAGTTGCCTTCAGATGAGTGGTTGTTGGAGCCTCCATGTAACAGCTAACAAGCCCAACAACGAAGAGAATATCAGGTCTTGTACAAGTTAAGTATCACAAACTTCTAATCAAAGTCTTGAAAGTTGTTGGATTAACATGTTCACCTTCATCATGCTTAGAAAACTTAACTCCACATTCCATTTCTGTGCTTACAGGTTTGCAATCTTTCATCTTGAACTTCTTGAGCATCTCCTATGCATAGCCTTCTTGTGAAATGAATGTGCCATCTTCTTTCTGCTTTACTTCTTTACCAAGGTAATATGACATGAGTCCAATATTGGTCATCTCGAACTCTTTGGTCATATCTTTTTTGAACTCTTCGAATGCTTGGATTATTCCCTGTAAAGATTAAGTCATCTACATACAAGCACACAATTATGATATCTCCACCTTTTTTCTTAAAATAAGTTGGATGCTCGTGTGGGCATTTTGAAAAATTATCTTCGTGAAAGTATGTATCAATTCGTCTATTCAATGCTCTTGGCACTTGTTTTAACCCATAAAGTGCCTTCTTTACTTTCAGGACTTTGTCTTCTTGTCCTTCCATCTTATAGCCCAATGATTGCTCGATATAGACATCTTCTTCAAGAACCCCATTAAAAAATGCAGACTTCACATCCATTTGATAGATCTTTCATCTATTCTGAACAGCTAGAGAAATTATTAATCTTATAGTTTCTAAGCGAGCAACAGGAGCAAATACCTCATCGTAGTCGATCCCAGCTTTTTGACTTTAGCCTTTTACCACAAGTCTTGCCTTGTATCGTTCAATCTCTCCATTTGCATTCTTCTTTGCCTTGTACACCTATTTTACAGCAATCGCGTTGTGATCTTTCAGAAGGAATGCAAGTTCCCATGTATCTTTTTTCTTGATGGAACTGATTTATTCAACCATTGCATTCCTCCACTGCTTTTGTTGTACAACTTCAAATTTCACTGGTTCACATTCAGCAAAGAGACAGAAAGAGTAAGATTATCAAGTCTTTCCCTTATCTCGTATATATATTGTAGTCTTCTTGTATGTTCCTATTCCTTTCATTTAAGAAAGATGGCATAGACTTTCTTTCTTCAGTTACTGTTGGAGAAGCAGGTGGTGTACTTTGTTCTTCAGTTGCTTGCTCCATTACTTGTTGCTTCTTATGCTCTTCTTCCAGATCAGGAAAGAAATTGTAGTTTTCTTCTTGCACATTCCAGTCGCAAATGCTTTTTTCATCAAAATCGACATCTCGACTAATGAAAATTTTCTTATTTCTTGGATTATAAAGCTTATATCACTTTGATTGTGTGTCATAGCCAATAACTATAAGTTTCTCACTTTATAGTCGAGTTTTCTCTGTGTCTCGTCTGGTACATGTATGTATGCAAATACTTCCAAATACTCATAGGTGAGATACTCCAGGCTTTCTTCAACTCCATGCTTCTTGTGGTGTCTTTCCCCACACACTTTTTGCTGGAGATTGATTGGACAAGTAGACTACACATGCAACAACTTCTGCCCAAAATTCCTTTAGCATTTTCTTGCTCTTGAGCATGCTTCGTGCCATGTTGAGGATGGTTCTATTCTTTCTTTCTGCTACTCCATTTTGTTGGGGGGATCTTGGAACAATTAGAGGACGCCGAATTCCATTTTCTTCACAAAACTCCTAGAATATCTTGGAAGTGAATTCTCCTCCTCGATCTTATCTCATTGCCTTGATCTGGTGGCCAATCTCTTTCTCAATAGCTGCTTTGAATTTCTTGAAAGCTTCAAATACTTCTGATTTCTGATTCAAAAAATATACCCATGTTTTTCTTGAAAAATTGTCAATGAAGAGAAGAAAATAATTACTTTTACCAAGGGAACTTGGCTTCATTGGAGCGCAAACATCTGTGTGTATAAGCTCGAGCGGTTTCTAGACTCTTGATTTTGACTCTTTTAGAAAACTTTTCCTGAATTGTTTTCCAAGCAAGCATCCTTCACAAAGTTGATTAGGATGACTGATACGAGGCAGTCCCTTCACCATGTTCTTCTTATATAGTAGCTCAAGTCCTCCAAAATTAAGATTTCCAAATCGAAGATACCATGACCATGATGTATCTTTTACACAAGCCTTTAGATATTTTGCAACATCATTTTGAATATTCAAAGGAAATAATCTATTCTTCATCATTTTTACTCTGGTTATCAATTTTCCTCTATCATCTATTATAAAAAGACTATAATCTTTCGAGTAAAAATTATGTCATTTCTCTAATAGTTGACCTAGGCTTATAATGTTGCTTCTCATATTTGGTGCATAGTAGACACTTGAAATCATTTGAGCTTTCTCCTCTCTCATAATTGTTATTGTTGAAATTCAAACCTCGACGACGACCACGACTGCCACCTCATCCTCGGCCTCTGCCTCTGCCTCTACCTCATTGGCGACTTCTTTCATTGCCTTTATTTTCTCCATCTCCTTTATTTGCATCTTGAAGAGTTGCTTAATGATTCCCTGCTTCTTCTTATTCTTCTCTTCGTAAGCTTGCGGCATTCTTGGAGTTGCTCGATGGTCATTTCCTCCAAGTCTTTAGTTTCTTCGATCGTCACAGCAATGTGCTCGAACTTTGTATCCAATGATAGAATTATCTTTTCTATAATTCTTACATCTTCTAACTTCTCACCATTTCTTTTTAATTGATTTGAAATGGTCAAAACTCTTGAAAATTAATTGGAGATAGATTCAGATTTTCTCATATGTAATGATTCAAACTCTCCTCTTAAAGTTTGGAAACGTGCCTTTTTCACTTTCTATTCTCCGTTATAGGAGGTATAAAGCTTCTCCCATGCTTTCTTAGAGGACGTCGCACTGGAAATTTTATCGAACCCATCATCATCTAATGCTTGATAGATGAGGAAGCTTTCTTGTCTCTCTTTCTTGAATCCTTTAAACTATCCTTTTGTGGTTGGGATAGTGATGCTTCATCATGTGTCTCATTGTATCCTTTCTCCACAATCTCCCAAACGTCATGTGCTCGAAGAAGAGCCTTCATTTTGATACTCCAATTGTGGTGGTTGCTTCCTTTTAATGATGGAACTTGGAAGGACGACATACCACCTCTAGCCATGACATTAGAAGAACTTCTCTTGGAACCTTGCTATGATACCAATTTGTTGGAATAAAGATGTTTAAGGAAGGATAGAGTAGATTAAAAGGGAAGAAATGAAAGCTATAGAACTTGATGGAAGAGGATAATTTATTACTTGACTTGATACAAAATGATAGCTCTCTCCACTACAAACAAAGAGTCTACTAGTGACAAGTATTTAGTAATATTGTGAGACTTTTAAGTGTCATAAAAAAAGTCTGTGACAGCCTCATATTAACTGCACTTCAGTGAGACTTTCAAGTGTAACTATTAAATGGAAGTGTCACTAATAATTGTAACACTTGAAAACATCATATTAACTGCACTTTAGTGACGCTTTCAAGTGTAACTATTAAATGGAAGTGTCACTAATTTTTTTTTTTTTATTAGGTTAGTAACATGTAAAAGTGTCACCATATATATATGTTTAAAAAAAATATATTTTTGAATTTGGAATTATACCTATTAAATCATCCACAATATAGCACAAATTATGTAGATTACATCACCAATTCACAACAAAAATTCATAATAATCTACACAAAATCTCACCAATATACACAATTAATATGCTACCATAGAAAACCTTGATATTATATTCTTCTCAAAATTTATAACAGAAAAGGATTCGTATTGTGGTTACTGAATTAAGGATGTGTCTTCTCAGCAAGAAGCATCTCCACCTGAAAGAAACCATCAAAAAGGATGTGTCTTCTCAGCAAGAAGCATCTCCACCTGAAAGAAACCATCAAAACCAATTGTGGACATATAGGCAGGGCAGCACCTTTCTCATGAGTGCCTAAGCTTCATCAACCTTCCCAGCTTCACCTTTTTCATGAGTTCCAGCAAGGTTTTCATCTGATCTTCAAGCATAGAAAGTTGCTCAGATTTTTCTACAGAGATTGGAGGGGGAGAGGGAACTTTAACCTCTTGAGCAAGAGGTTCTCGGCTACGCCTAACTTTTCTATCTAAATTTGCAACCTGAAATAAATCGTCAACCATGATCAAACACTAAAAATCAAGTATAATATCGATCAAAAACTTTCAAATTCAAATTTTTTAAGACAAAAGCTTACACCCCCGCATTCACAGAAAGAAAATACAAGGGATGGTGATTGTCCAAATGAACTAGACTAGTTTAAAGCTATAAGAAGAAAATGTGGCTGCATCTAATGAGTTAGGATCTTTACACTAACCCTGAGGCCTGAGGGGACTTCGTTCATAAAATTAACTAAAAGAATAGATCCTAGGGTAGGCTAATTAGTAACCTATAATACACTTACAATAGTCCTTCCTAGAGTGTAGGACTACCCCTTACTGTGTATAGGTTTAGTTTGTTGTATTTGTCCAACTCGAAGAGATGAGATTTACCGATATGTATGCTTGATCAACTAGCTGACTTCACATCCGGATTCCTCATTGAACGAAATATTTAGATCAGGAAGCATGAATTTTCCTTCGGATACAGTTGTTCCTTGGTCCATAAGTGGTTGCAATTACATTTGTTCAGAAAAATAACATTAGTTTTATACTATAACAAAAGATCAGATGTACGACATTATTCTAAACATTTCATTTTGCTATAGTTTCTCTGTTTAATGTTCTTGTGGTTTAGCAGTTGACGATATTAACAGAACAAGCTTGCATAAAGAAACTATAAATAGTTTCACGTTTAAACCCAAAGAACCTGCTGTGTGGATGTCCAAGGATGAGAGATCCAGTAAAGCATTCAAATGCACAAAAAAGAAAATTAGATCATAATATCACCGTAAAAGTACTAAATGTCTCACAAAAAATTACAATATGCAACTATAGAAAATTAGAAATAAAAAAAAAAGTATAAAACAAGAGAAATAAATACTTTCGAGACTATTTATATAAACATAAGACTCTAGATTGCATCATTCTTAGTTCTACACAATCATAACAGGCCAGGTAGGGTTTGGTCTACTCCTCCAATTCCCAAATAGGCCTTCAAATTGGCACTTACAGTATGTGATGTCGACGGAATATTGAATCTGCAAGAATGAAAGCAAAAGGTTGTAATAAAGGAAAAACAGAAGAAATGCTAAAAATCCTAGTATCATATCAAATCAATACAAGAAGTTCTCTGCAGCTACTATCTCTTGAAAGCTCAGCCATGAAAGAAAACCTACAAATATCCAGTATCATTCCAAGCAACTAGTATAATTATAAAAAAAGATTTAGATATTATCATCTGTTCATTCTCTTAAGCACTATGTATCCACTGATTTCCCAGACAGCAGGGTTCACTTGAGTGTCTAGAAGCTCTTGTTCCACTTCTACAAATAAAACTGGCATTTACAATAGCTTGTAATGCAACACAGAAATACATTTATAAGCATAATTTAAGTAAGACATCCAGAACTCCAAAACCTCAAATGTCTTAGAATTATACGTGAATATAGGAAAATATGCTACATAATATGTGATTCATTTTTTCAAAGTGAGATTTATTAATCTGTAAAAGAATTGTTCTACTAAATTCATATAGTATGTACCAAAAACCAACATCCCCAATGTTCAAATGAGTGGTAAGAAATATCTGACTAAGTGCATATCAGAGTTACCATGTATCATTCTTAATTTCTTAGCACACATTTAAGAGCTTTGATAAACCAACTATTAGCACACATTTCTTAACACACATTTACCCGAGGTAGCAAAAATATTCTTCTGCCCAGCTATTAATACGTTGAAAGGAATATTATTGTTTTGGAGGAAAAGAAAAGAATTTGCAACTGCATCAGATATATTGTACAACATGCATCCACCCTCAAAAACAATGTGGATCAGGTGGCTCAGACTTGGCTCATCCTCCCACAAAAAAGTACAGAAATTCAAATTCATAATAAATCAAATCTGGAGGAAGAATTAAACAATTATTGACACAACTCATAAGTAAATCGATTAATAAAATCTATAACTCTGGATCCCCACCCCCGCAAAATATATATATATACACACATCCATCCAGAGTATAGCAAAGTAAGAATGGAAACAAATAAACCTGGCGCTAGGGTTGTACGGGGACGTCCGTTTAGAGCTCTACTGGAAGTCCAAGGAAGCCATTGAAGCGATTGAAGGTGACATGTAAAACTTGCGGGGGAGGGTTATTATATTATTATACTCATTTCTTCCTTGTTCCTCGACCCAATACCCATGCCTCCTCTCCGAGCTTATAAACAGTGGACACGGCGGTTTGGGTGAGAAAACTTCGAGAGATTTTTTGGGGAATCTCGATCCTAATACCGGGTGGGAGAAATGGATTTAGACTATGGGAGAATAAGGGGGGAAATGAAATAAGTGGGGGAAATTTGGAGTAATGTAGAATTTCTTTATGGAAGAATTAGGAGGAATTATTGATTTTTTTAATAGTGAGGGCTTTAAATGTCAATAAATTATTTTTTTAATTATTTTTTGAATAAATATAATTATTTGTGACACTTGAAATTCTAATAATATTTAGTAACGATTTTAAATGTCACTAAATTACAAATAAATTATTTATTTATTAATTATATATATGAATACAATTATTTGCGATACTTCAAATCATCACAATATTTAGTTATGATTTTAAGCGTCACAAAAATTGTGACACTTGCACCAGACGTGGCAAACTGGATGTCTTTCTTGTAGTGCTCCTATTTATAATAGTAGCACCTCCTTAACCAACAGCTAGGATCATGCCACTACATATTTAATGTAATGTTTACAATTTCAGCTCTAGAATTATCTTCAAAAAAATCTACTCATCTAGAAATATTATTATAAAATATCTACTACTTTAAAATACTTTTCAAAAAACATCTCCACAAATATCATGACATTTTCTTAAGATTTAACTAGAACATGCTTTTAGAAATCTGGCCTAATGGACTTATTAATTGGATACTTATCATGAGCCCAATAATTCTTGGATCAAATTAAGTTTATCTTTCAAGAGAGTTGGGACGAACAGTACATTACAATAATGAAATCGAAGGCTAAAATTTTTTAATAGCTGATAAGAATTTAATAATTCTTAGTACTAATACTGCAAATTAGGATGGTGCTTAGCTCCCCCCCAATAAATTTGTAAGGATGTAGATTCAGGCCTCCTTGTCCGGCTAGGGAAGGACTTTCTATCGTAAACTTTGCTCCTTGTGTATGTGTAGGTTTAGAAGAGCGAGAAACTAATTTTTCTCTTTCGGGTTGCTAACTTTGCCATGGTGGTTGATTTTGATGAGTATGTTGGTCATACGAGGAAGTACCCATCTGATGAAAACCAGCCATATTGAGAAAATCTCTATTAGGGAATGCTCTTAGACCTAAGAAATCTCTCGTCAATCCATCATTGCCCCCACCTCCACCTCCACCTCCACCTCCACTGCCGCCAGCAGCGGTGGCTTCTTTGCTTAAAATATTCAAATGTGAAGTCCCTGGATTTGGAATATTTTCTTGGAAATTATTGTCTCGTTTTGAGTTCAACATCCTGTTGAAAGTATCCTCAAAGGCTGATGATCCATCGAACCCACTATTTGGAGGGAAAGAAGTCAATATATTCATATCATGAAACATAGAAGAATTGCCTCCCAAAGTTGCACCAACAAGTTGTTCCATGCAACTTGAGGTGACATTGACAAAACCAGTTGCTATCTCTTCACGGGAAGAGGACAAACCCAGTCCAGCACCAGCTGTAGATGAGGCCAATGATGTAGCACTGTATCCTTGTGCACCCATGTGAGCCAGGTGGGCCCTAAAAATTCCATCTGATTGAGCAGTACATGTTTTGCTGTTACTTCTGCTCATGGTGACCCCAATTTGTGCTGCCTTTTGCAGCAATGCAGTTGCAGACATGTGATGAGGAGGATTAAAACCAGAAGAAAATGTGGGATTTTTAGGGTTTGTGTTTTCTTGATGGAGAATTGACTGCTCTAACCTCGATGATGATGAGGTGAATAATTCACTAGGTGGTAGACCTGGTGCACCTAGACCAGATTCTACTGTCATCCATGGAGGTATTTCAGTTCTTGAGCTGAAATTTTGTTGTTCTTGTTTGAGTGAAAATTGTTGAAGGCCAAGGAGGTGGGGTGTAGATGAAGTGCCTTGTTGGGAAGACAAAAGTGGGTTCATTTGTGGCATTGATCTTGCACTTTCTTCTGCCAAAGCATCACAAAAAGCTCTGTGCGTGATGAAACTGTCCCTCCTGTGAAGAAATTACAAACAAACAAACACAAGAAAACAAAAAGAACAGACCATTAAGAAATGCATGAATAGTCAAAATAGTGCTCTTTCTTGTCAACCCTATTGTCATTTTTTTATTATTATTATTTTAAATTACATCGATAGAAGAGGCCTACACAGTGCAAACGAGTTAGGTTGTTGTTAATGCTACAAATTGTTTTCTGCAGAGAAGTGGCCAAATGGCCATAGGTATAACTTTAGAGCATGTTTGGTAATGTGATTTATAGAAATTTTTGCGATTTTTTTGATTTATTTATGAATGTTTGATTTATAAATGTTTAAAAAGTCAAAAATTGTAAACTTGATTAAGAATGAATGATTGAAAAAAAAAAGGGAAAAAACAATGAATATCAAGTAGGAAATCATTCAATAATATTCAATCGATTGGTGTTTTCAAAATATAATGATGATTGATCAAAATGATGGAGTAATACTGATAATAATAATAATAATAATAATAATAATAAGGAATAAATCTCGGATTTTAAAACCAACAAGGTCTTACCTCGAAAAGAGTGTTCCACAATCACATCTATACTCTCTGGTACCACAAATTTTCGAATGAGCTTTCCAATCGGACTGAACAGCGTAACGTTTCGAGCATTTTTCACACTTCCATTTCTTCTCACCATGTTTTCTGCTGAAGTGTTTCTTTATCCCAGTGAGGTCCCCCAGTGCCCTTGAAGGATCATGGTGCACACAACTTGGCTCTGGACAAATATAAACCTTCTTCTTTACTATCTCTTTGTTGTTTCTTTGCTTTAGTTTCCATGGTAAATTATGCCCTCTTCTGTGTAATTGAAGATTCTGATCTCTCTGAAATCCCTTGTTGCAAATCTCACATATAAATCTATTTGTTGCCATAAGACTTCTTGGAGATAAAGCTACAACCTCAGCCTCGGGGTCTGAAGGCCAAGAGAAAATCTTCAATTAATTTAACGAATAATCAAAAAACTCTAAACTAAAAAAAACAGTAGATGTCATATCGGAAAATTTTTTGATTTCGACCCTATTCGGCTATACGAATACTGTGGAATCGTCTCATCTAAAATTAAAGAGGAGATATTTATTTATTTATTTATTTGTTTGTCTTGGTCAGTCTTCAACAAGCCGTCCTCACATGCAGGCCAGATTCTTTTTATTAGAGTATGATGTGTTGACCATTTTTTCATAAATGGATGACATCAAGCTTTCAGAAATGGTATATATTTATTTATTTAAATTTAATCTTCAATATTTATATAGTACGTACCTGGATTTCCTGGAAGATTTCTTTTCTTCTTAGCCTGAGTTCCTTTCGGATGATCAGGTGAAATTACAAAGGAATGTTGCGGGTAGACAGCAGTGGCAATTTCAGTTCTGTTGCTTGAAGATATGCTAGCTTCATTCGATGCAGATGTTAAATTTGACATACTGTCATCAACCAACATACCTTGTAACATTCTCTCCACTTTCTTGATTCCTTGGTACTCTTAAATTTCAGGGTTTTCTGTTACCATATAAGGAAACATTAAAACTTCATTGATGAGCCATAGATCTGCAGCTTTTTATATTGAACACAGAAACCCTAATTTGTAACAGGCTTTAAAAAAGTGAAGCTGATGAAAACTATTACAGAAAGGTCAAATATTTCAGCTTTCTTGATGATTTTCACTTTTCTTCCAAGCAAACTAAACAATCAGCAAACAGAAAAAAGGGATTTCAAATTTGTCAAAAAGAATGGAAAAAAAGTAGAAAAAATCTTCATGCAACAAGCCTTTATTCTATACAGATGAAAATATTACCTGCTGGTAGCTGCTAAGAGCTAGATGATTCTACAGTAGCCATACAAATGAAGAGAGAGGAGAGAGAGAGAGAGAATGAGAGAGAAGTGGATGAGAAGGTATCCTTCTCTTTACTTCTCCACCCCATCAACAACCACAGGCTAAGCCACCAAGCCTCCTCTGACGTTACACTTTTGTCTTTTCTTCTGTTTTCTTGTAACCACTAGGTGTTCAATAATTGTGATTTCTTTATCAATATCTAGTGCATGTATGTATAAGTTAGTATTTTATTTCTTGTTTCAATTTGTTACACATTTTGGTTAGAGGGAATATCAGTATTTTGTTAAAGAAGAAGAACTTTTGAATTTTTGCATGTATGATGTATACGAAAATGATCCGTTGCCCACCATGAGCAACATAACAGTTGCCCACCACCATGGGCAATTGTTTCACGGTAAGCAATAGATCGGAACTGATATTGTATATATGTTTGATATAGCATCTGTATTTGTTATAAACTAATTTATAAACTACACAATTTTTCAAATTATTTTTTAATTATATATATTTTTTCTCTTCAATTTTTAACCTACTTTTTTTATATCTCAAAAATATAAATAAATCAATTTATAAATGTTATCAAAATGTCAAAATGGAGAGATTAGTAATTATAGTGAAGATATTGTCGAAACATGTTTTAGGTTTTGTCTAGGTCGGTTAATTTACTCTAAAGAGGGTAGCTAGCGAGGATAGTTACGACGAAGCAACATCGTACATAATTTTTAATTTGATGACAATTCAAAGTACGAACAGGGCAGAAGTCATTGGACTGAGTATTTTTTTTCTTTTTTCTTTTTTTATCTGATTTATTTTTTTATTATTATATTTTCTTTGATTGGAGTTTAAGTCCTATTTGATTTTGCTATAAAATTAAATCAAAATTAACAATTAATTATATCACACATTTTATGAGAGTCACAACTTTTCAATAACACATTACATAAAATTACTAAAAATCTTGTTTCTAGCTGAGTTTGTTCGGAAAACTTGTTTCTTTGTGGTTATTACCATTTTTTTTTACACAATTTTCAAACCACTTTTTCACTACACACATTTTCTTTTTCCAATTTCAACCACACATTTTTCCTAGAAAAAAAAAATCCGTGAAAGTAGCCGCCGAACACGTTCTAAATCAAATCGGGACAAGTTGTAAGTTACCCTCCTACTCTTACGTTACTCTATCTTTCGGATGGTTTGATAAAAACAAATCGACTTATGAAATGATTGCTAGAAGTAGTAGAGCTTGTTAGCGTGCGTTTATTTTTGTTATTGATTGTTATGCCACAAAATACTTGACTATTTTATGCATTTATTAAAGAGTAGTTACTTTTATACTCTGATGTCTTGGTTTGATTTTGATAAATTGTAAGTTTTTATTTACAAAGAAGATGCATATTGTAAATATTCCACATGATTGATTACATCCCAGCAGACATGCACTCACGGGCAGCTGTTGTTTTATGTTTTCTGTTAGGTGATGATCAGTTTTCTGGATATTTGATATCAATTATTCTATTAGTATTAAAATATATATTCAGTCAAAGAATTGAATAAATACATTACTTTCAAACAAATAATTATATATTTTCCTACAATTAAAACATATAGAGAGATATTTATCGACGCAGATAACGTGAATAATAGATGGTAATCGATGGTGATAGTTAATTCATTAAATCGCTAAAAGATGTTTGATTCTAGTTTTCACATTTTTTTAACTTTATTTAAATGGCATTCTACTAATGAATAATTTTTTTAGTTGAATAAATAATTTTATTATATCCTTAAAGGTTGAACGCCAACCTTAAGCGCTCCCACCGTCCTCCCGGGGATTGATGGGTGATGTAAATCGCAGGTTATATCCCAATCCAGCCTGATTTTGGGTAACACCACTGGATTAACACCACTGGATTGACGAAATGTATAACAAATTCGAACATATGAGAATTCGAATTTGTGACATTTGAGCTGTCAGTATCTGTGGATCCTCAACATTTGCTAATTGGGATGTGCCATGGGCACAATTTTATTATATCCTTAAACTTTGGCCCTGTGCAGTACTTTAACATCAAGGATATTATACTCCAAAGACGTGTATACTCCAAAGAAGTGTTTTATATCTTATCTTGGCTGTGTCAAGAACTCATCCATTCATGATTCAAGTCATGCCTAACCTAAGTGTAAGCACTCTATTTAAAAACTAAAAATTAATTAATAGCAAGAATCAATTGTGGATGAAATTCAGCTCAATGAGTTCCTTGATATCACTTCTATTTATAGGTACTTTTTTTTTCTACAACAAGAAATAGATACAACTTGATATATAAACCTACAGTATTTAAACGTATGAAAATATACTAACAGACTCCTCAAATTCAGGGAACGGTCTAGAATAACTTCTTCATAGCATGATACCAATTGTAGAGGAGAGACGCACTTGTGTTGAAGGAGAAAGAAACGCACTGTTGGAGTTGCAACTTTAGGATAAAAACTTAATAGCGATTGGTTTGTACAGTCATCAAATGAGGTGTGTTACAAGCTATTACGTTTTTATCCTAAGTATCGATTCCCTTATGTAATCACCCCAGAACTTGTATTAAATGTGAAATGGTCCCTGCAACACGGTTGGACTGCAATATGGCTGAATTGCTTCAATCATTTAACACCCTCCCTCAAGCTCGATGGTACGTCAGTTACACCAAGTTTGCTTTTCAACTAGCTGAACCTTGAATGCCAAAGGCTTTGTCATTAGATCTGCAATTTGATCAAAAGAAGGTATGTAATTGATCTCTAACTTTTTCTCAAGTACTTTATCCATCACAAAGTATACATCAATTTCAATGTGCTTTGTATGAGCATGAAACACTCGATTTGCTGCAAGTGTACTAGTACTTTGATTATTACACCATAATACTGGTTTTCTGGCTTGACTGGGTTTTATTTCTTCAAATAGTAACTATAGCCAAGAGATTTCAGACACAACTTGGGCTAATGCCTTATATTCTGACTCTATGCTCGAACGTGAGACCACATGTTGTTTCTTGGATGACTAAGACACTAAGTTGTCTCCTAAATAGACACAATATCCTACTGTAGACCGTCTATCATCAAGGCAAGATGCCCAGTCAGTATCAGCAAAGCTTGTTATATCCATAATAGCACTTCTCTTGATCCATAGTCCCTGATTTGTTGTTTCTTTTCACCGCCTTCCAATGAACATCAGTAGGACATTGCAAAAAATAACTCATTTTGTTTAGCGCAAAAGAGATGTTTGGTTTGGTGTGGCAGAGATATTGCAGACCTCCAATGACACTTCTGTACATTCTTTGATCATTTAACTTGACTCCATCTTCTTTAGATAGAATTTTTCCCACAGCTATTGGTGTATCTGAAGAGTTTACATTCTCAAGATCAAATCTTTTCAACAACTCATTGATATACTGAGTTTGAGTAAGTGCAGTCCTACTTCATGTCTATGAACTTCAATTCCAAAAAATTGATGTAGTTCACCCATATCTATAAGTACAAATTATTTAGCTTCTGAATGAACTCCTTGATTACTGCGTTATTATTCTATGTTATCACGATGTCATCAACATACATCAAGACAAAAATATAAATTACTTATTTGATGAGGAAGAACATCGATGTGTCTGCCTTAGACTATATAAATTCCCAGGTCACAAGAGTGTTTTCAGGCTGTCATACCAAGCTCTAGGAACTTGTATTAATCTATATAATGCCTTATCAAGTTTACAAACATAGGATGACTTTTATTAATGAAGCATGCAGGTTGCTTCATATAAATTTCTTCTTCAAGTTTACCATTTATGAAAGCATCGTTACTGTCAATTCGCCTTGTAGTCCAGTCTTTGGCTACTACTAGAGTCAAAATTACTCTTAATGTTGATGCCTTTATCCACTTGCAACTAGTTTTGCTTTAAACCTTTCTATTTTTCCTTTTGTTTTGTATTTTATCTTGAAAACCCACTTGTTGTCAACCACTTTGTAATCAGTTGAGTATGGAACTAGTTTCCATGTTTTGTACTTGATTAAGGCATCATACTCAGCTTGCATTACAGCCTTCCAATCATTACTCAGTATAGCTTCTTCTGCATTTCTAGGTTCTGCGATTCTGCCTTCAACTAAACCTGTACCTTTGTGTGATGAGCTACTGAGATAAGTTTTTGGCTTGAATATTCCAACCTTAGCTCTTGTTACCATGTGGTGCTGTTGCACCTTATACTGTTCTTCTTCTATACTCAACAATTTATTATTCAAGTCATTTTCATTGTTATTTTGATCTTCTGATTGATGTTGCTCATCTTCTGACTAATGTTTCCCAACCGACTCCTCTTCATTTCTTGTTTCATTTTATCAGTTCTAGTTGTTTGGTTAATAGGATAATAAAATGAGGAGGCATCAACTGCTTAAGTAGCATCTTGAGGATTTATACCAGCTGCTGTAGATTGATTTTGAGCAGGATCATGACTAAGATAGAAGGGAAGATTACATAAAACCACATTATCAGTAGATGACATTTATTTCTTGTTTATGAAGTTGGATTGAAAATGGAAAGTTGACTTATAAAAGTCTACATGTCTTGACATATCGATCTTCCCACTAGAGCTAAGACATTTGAAGTCTTTGTGTTGATTGCTGAAACCTAAGAACACACACTTCGTTGACTGAAAGTTGAACTTATATCTTTGATATGGTCTCAGGCATGGATAAAAAGTACATCCAAAGACTTTTAAGGTTTTGTTATCAAAATATCTTTTATGATGGATTTCAAAAGGTGACTTCTCATTTAGAATAGGAGTTGGCAATCTGTTTATGATGTATGTTGTAGCGACCGAGAAATTTTCGTGATTTTATTCAAACAAATATATTTTTATTAAAAAAAAAAACGTGTCGCTTCGACTTTGCTCATTCATTCATTTATTTTTAAACGCGTGTTCGTCTAACCAATTAAGTGAAATTAAATTTATTTAAAAACTTAGTCAAATTTCAATCTTTATCAAAAGTATTTCAAATATAACAGTTCATTTTCAAAAGTCCAAGTATTAATTATATTAAGTCCAAATTTCAACTATTTTAATCCAATTCAACATCTCGATCCCAAATGTTTTACCGATCATTCAAGTCCTTTTAACAACCCAATCAATAAATTCTTGGCCCAACTAAATCAACAACTTATTTTTCAAGTATTTCCTTACACAACCATATTCACTTCCAACTACCATGTTTAACACCTAAATCAACTATTAAAGAGATCCCTCACGTACACGCCTCATAGGAAGGAACTGCCCAGCAAATCAAACTTCCTGAGTATGAATTTCCTTCTCCTCGAACTGGTTTCTTCTGAGTTAAGCATGAATATCCTTGCATTGGGACTCATGCATTGATGCTAGAAAGACAATTTCTAGCCATCAACAAGTGAGAAATCAAATCCCACGTATACACAAAGCAATTGTAAACGTGCACAGAACCCAGCCTTGCCCAAACTCCCTCTCAACCTTGATCCAACACACGGAAGCTAGAACCAATTCCAGCCATCGTCAAGTGAAAATTCAGAGCACAACACCATACCCAAACCTTAAACTTCACACACACGAATTCACCAAAACCGCAACCACCGGCCCTCAATTTTAAACCACAGCCACCACCTTCACCGCCACCCTCACGCCACTGCAATGCCACCAAGCCACCGCGCAAACCACTCAAGCCGCCACCAAAAACTCGAGAAAATCACCACTACTGTCCACTTCCAAATCAACCTCCAATCAAACTCAAAACCCACAACAAACCCAGAAACCCCATACTTACCTCGACCGTCGCTTTATTGCCAAACCATCGCTGGAAAACGCAACCACAAAACCTTAAATTTCAGCCTTGTTGTGCCTCGGTGTTAAGCCCCAAAAATCTTCCATTTTCGCACACTTTCAACCACTCACCGGTGTCGCCACTAGACGGTGGCCTGTCACCGAATTTTTGGCCGGTGGCCGGGATTGGGGAGAGGGGCCTCGTCGTCCCTTCCGTCTCTGTTCCCCCTCTCTCCGATTTGAGAGAGAGAAATGTGTATATGTATATTTATTTAGTTTTGAAAAATATATTGTTAGTCCCAAGTTTTAAAAATCATCTATTTCAGTCCCTCAAGCTTTGAATAGTTTAATTCCAGTCCTTTTAGCTTAAAATGTTTTAATTCAGCCCCTTCAGTTTTAAAGTTACTTATTTTAGCCCCAATTTTTTAAAATGATCATTTCAGTCCCCAAGTCTTCAATTGAGTATAATATGACCCTGAGTTTTGACTAAAATATAATTTGGTCAGGAACTTTCTGGGTTTATCAATTCAGTCCCTAATTTCAATTATTTGCACAAAGTCCCAAACCTTTACACTTTACCATTTTAAATCGAGCTTTACACTTTTAAATTCTTTCAATTCAATCCTCAAATTTACCTTTATTTACAAAACTTTAATTTCAAGTTTCTAATAGAAATTATTTATTTTAGGGCTAGACGAGACGCGGGATTTTCAAGAAAGCTAGAATCATTTTAAGCAAGTTCAGAAATATCTTAAGGTAGATTCATTACTTCAAAAATCTTTTATCTTAAATGTGCAATATTAAGTGAACCCGTATTATAAATTTATGCATGTGATTACGTAATTTATGAGAATTAATTGCCTTCGGGGCTAGATCCACATGTCTTCGGGCATGGACCAATTGCCTTCGGGCCCAGATCCACATGTCTTCGAGCATGAAGATTTATGATGTATGAGATCCACTTGCTTATTGCATGAGAATGAGAATTTATGAATTAAGTTGCATGATTATATGTGTTATTTACCATACAGTTTATTTAATTTGTGCTGAACCTACTGAGTATTTCTTTCGAAATGCTCACTCCTATTTTTAAACTTACAAAATTGCAGATTTCGGAGATGGTGGCGAATGAAAGGGCAGTGGTGGCAAATAATAATGAAGCTATATTTTTTAAAGTCACGATTCATGAATAGTGTCAATTTATTTATATGTCGTTATTTTAAATATGATATTTAAAGTCAAGAACATCGTCAATTTAATTATTTTTCGTTACTTTCTTTGAAAGTTAAGATTTCAACGTTTTTATGCATTTATCAAATTTAATTTATTTACTGTTGAAATTTTTCACATAAATATGATGTTTAGAATTCAATTATTTTCCGCAATAAAATTAGATTTAAAGGAGAAGTGACGTCCCGAGCTTCACGGAATTTGGGGCGTTACATATGTGGCTGTGTGTAGTTCCTCCCACCAGTAATATAGGGGCATTTTGGCTTGGGAAAGAAATGTTAAACCTATTTTGGTGATGTGCCTGTGTTTTCTTTCACTTCTTCCATTTTGGGGTGATGTATAAGGGCTTGAATATCATAGTTCTATTCCATAGTCTGATGCAATGTAGGTCAAAGGTCTATATTCACCTCCAAAACAAAATTGAATGGTTTTTATTTTACTGTCAAACTTGTTCTCAACTAGTGTTTTGACTTTAGTAAATACACCAGCAACATCAAACTTAGCTCTTAGTGGGTAAATCCATGTAAATCTACTATGATCGTCAAAAAATATTATGTAATATTTGAATCCATTGGTTGATTTTACCGGGATAGGTCCCCATACATTTATTTGTATGAGTTATAGTTATTTAGAAGCATGTGACATGTGATTTACAAAGTTGACATGGATCACAAAATTTATTGGATTTACTAGACATTTCACTCAGATACAGACTCTTGAGACTAACTTAAAATAGATTTGGTAACAAAACACAAACCCAGCAAATTATTGGACTGACTCATAAGTTGTTTTGATGACTTGAGCTATTTGAAAGGGATGACTCTTTTCAAAGAAGTTTGGGATATTCAACCGCTATAGTCCTTCATTTAGCTTCCCTTGCAGCAGAATTCTCTTGGTTTGATTTTCTCCACAAAACAACAATTAGAATGAAACTCCATGAAAACATTGTTATCAGCAGTGAGTCTTGATACAATCATTAAATTCATTTTAATATCACCGGTGTGTGAAATGTCAAGAGCGTTACCATCTCCTACTGTAAGTTTGTGTTTACCAGAGAAATTCTCATCACTTTGTAGATTTTCCTTATCTCCAGTTACATGGTGACTTGCTCCTGTATTTGTAAACCAAGGTGCGTCTTCAAAAGTACTAGGAGAATCAAGGTAGGTTGAAGGAGAGTTGTTCTGTGCTTCAACTGGTCTGCTACCCATATACCTCTCATCATATTTGTTGAAGCATCTCTCAGTTGAGTGGTTGTTCATTCCATAGATCTGACAACTTCTACTTATTTTGTCTTGGAGTCCTTCCTCCTCTACCTCTATTGAAACTTCTGAAAAAGCCTCTTCCAGACCTACCAAAAAAATCTATGTTGCTTTGAGAATTAGTTCTAAAGGCAGCATTTACTGAATATTTTACCAGATTTAGTGAGTTTACACCACTCTTAATAGAATTAAGGTGCTCAAGCCTACTTTCCTAAGTCATAAGAATTGATTGCAATTCATGCCATGATATTGTTTCCTTGCCAGAAATTTGAACTACTACAGGTGTGTATTCATCATCTAGGCTAGAAAATACCCGTGTGATTAAATTAACTTTAGAAATTACTTTTCCCACAATCTCCAGATTGTCTGCTAGATGCTTGATCTTGCTAAGTTATTGGTTAATACTCATAGTACCTTTTCTGATTCTCTACAGTTCACTTGTGAGGAAAATAACTCTTAATCTATTCAATATTCCACAGTTTGCTTGAGCTGGAGGACCCCATTACTCTCATTCCAATTTTAGCAGTCATTGATAAGTACAACCAACCCATCAACAATTGGTCTATAGTAATCCCTTTGTTATACTCTGGATTTTGAGAAACTTCAATAGTGGTTTTATCACTTCCATCTGCTTGAGTTTCAGTAGCATGAGTTTCAATAAACTCAGTGGGACACACCTTTGTCCCTTAAATGAATCCCTCTAAATTATGGCCTCGAATAAAAGGCATAATCATATTTTCCAGAGTAAGAAATTATTCTTGTCTAGCTTAATAGTTGATGTTTGTGTTAGGGTCATTCTAAATTGTGATGCATTGTTGTTTCCCAAAAGTGGAGACAACGTTGAGCTTGAAATTGAGTGAGGGCTTGAGGTATAGAGTGAGAGGGGCTCATGTAAATTTTCATCCAAATTCATTTATTTTTTCTATACTTTTAATTTAAAATGAGTATTTTTACTATTAGAGCATTTTACAGATGAGTAGTTAAATTCATTTAAATAATGTACTCAGATTTATGGAAGTGTAATCTTTTTCAATCAATACTTGACAGAAGTAATGAACCTCTAAAAAGGTGAAGCGCTCACCTTGGGGGTCCTCACCTGCCCTGTCTTAAGCCTTGACGGATGATGTAAATCATGGAATATGCCTCAACTGGTCAGGAACTGAGAATCATGGAATATGCCTCAACTGGCCAGGAACTGAGAATTTGGTCACTGATCAAATTCACAAGGAAGTCAAGTCCAAAACATTGTTGTCAGGACTCGAACTCTCCACCCTATGGATTGCCAGCGGAATTGACATTATGTCCACTTAGCATTTTCTAGTTGAGCTGTGTCCTGGGGACGGTGACCCTCTAAAAAGGAATCGGATACAATTTTGTTGCTGCACAATGTATCTGTTCATAGGAAAGGTGTCCCAACTCGATTCATTCAAGTTTAATGTGTTTGCTTGGATTAATTTTTTAGGTGGAAAAAATAAATTTTTTTCAAGTTTAGTTCTTTATTGACATTATTTTTCATGAATTTTTTTGTAAAATTGAGCTATTTTAATAAAAAAATATATTTTTATTTTTCACACATTTATACTTGTTAATAATAATGTTACTGTTTGAGGAAAAAAGAAAAAAAGCAATAAGTCAATTAACAACAACAAAATTGGTCAAACGAGACGAAAATGATTTTCCATGCAAGATGGAAAATACTCTCTTCCTTGATTGCATAAAAAATACCATGTGAAACATGGTTAGATAGAAAACAAATTCCATCGCAAAAAAAGGCCTATCAATAACGAGTAATTCTAGGGAAATATTTTTAATTATCATCTTTAGGTGACATGACTCACACGCATTGGTTGATGAAAAGTAAGTGATGTGGTGGTTATTTACACCACCCAATGTATGTACACCATGTCACAATGTCACTTAAAAATATCTCCTTAGAATTACACATCAATAATAACACATCAAAATGTGGAAAACGAAAAATATTTTCCAACTTCCTAAGAAAATGTTGCCTATGAAACGGACTCTTAGTGAAAATGTCTTAATTTAAACTAGAGATTTTCATTTTTCAACATTTATTTTTGGTCAATCACGTGTTTCAAATATTTTTTTTTTCTCCTTTTTAATCTTAATTAAGTTATGCTCGTAATATGACTTTATGTATGCGTGCTACAATACATATATATATATATATATATATATATATATATATATATATATATATATATATATATAAAAGATTAATAATAAGTGAACTACTTATTTTGATATAAAGTGAAAGTAACTTCTTTCTTAAAGATAGAAACTTCTTTAAAGATAGATTGATATTATATAACATATCTAGAAATATTACTTTACTTTTTAAAACTTAGCTTACCTACTCCAAAATTAGAAAATAAATAAATTGCAACCATTAATATCAAAGAGAGAATGTGACACTATGTTTTTGTTTATTCATGTTCTCAAAAAGAAAACATATTTTCTTGGAATAAAAAAATTGTCTTAATTAGCTGTCATTTGTCATTTTACGTACCATAGTCTATTAATTTTATTTTATTTTATTTTACTTTTGCACCTTTTGATCCATTTTTTTATGTAATTAAAAATTTATATGAAGGAATTCATATTTCTTTTGTGCAACGACTACCAAATTGTTAAGTTGTGGAAGTTAATTATTTTATCTAGTCAAATTAATGTCGACCCTAATTATTATAATTTCGTGAAAGCAGTACGGGGTTTGACCTCTCGGATGAGGTCTTTGTAGGGTTGGAAGGAAGGCATGCAACCCCCTTTTTCACTCCCAGACGAGAATTCTGTGAAGGACTCTTTAGGAGATTGTGTTGTAAAATTTGATTACATAATGAAGTCCTTTTGTAACTTGAATCTTATATCCAATCTTATAAATATGACGAAATACTTATTCTTTTAGGCATCCATCAAAATAGAGAGAAAATGGATGTTGGACAAGATAAGAGTGTTTGTAAACATTCTTTTATTCATTATAGTGAATTCCTGCGGCAGTATAAGAGGACTTTGTCTCGCATTAAGACGAATTATCTCTATAAATGATGTGTTTCTTGATTGTTTATTTTTTCTTTCTTGATAATAATTGCTCTCAATATTATAGAACTAGAATTCTGAATTCTCAACCCAAATTACTTCGATGTTAAGTAATAAGAATGGAACATCAAATAATTTTACATGTAAATTCATAATTTTTTTTTTCTGTTTTATGAACTATATATTATTTAAATTCACTTTTTAAAAGATTTTATTCAATGGATTTTTGCATGTATTACACATTTATATGCCTCGGTTTGATAACTGCCTTTTATTTATATAAAAAAGAATTATTATTTTCGACGTAATAATTATAAAGCAGTTTACCAAAGGAGGCTTATTCAATGGATTTTTGCATTTGTTACATATTCCATATGTCTTGGAACCGAATTACCCCTTGGTGGTTCTTATCCTGTGAATATTATTGCAGGTTCACGTGTTTGCACTTTCATGTGCCTCGTGTATCTTAATTTTATTTTTTAAATAGGAAAATTTATGATTTAACAGATTTGAAGTGACTCATTGCCATCAGTAGTATGTCAATTCATGATAAGTGAATATTTAGTAAAAGATTTTTTTTTTTGTTTATAAATATATTTGTAAATAACATAATTTTTAAAATCACTTTTTAATTATACGCATTTTCTCTCTCAAATTTTTAATCATTACTTTTTACCTCAAAATCATAAATAAAAAAGTTTATAAACCAAACAATGTTACCAAACGGAAGTTACACTGTGTTCGGTAATTATAATTATTTTAGGTGTTATAATCAACAAGTCTTCCCAAATCAATTTTTTACTATACACATTTTCTCAAATCACTTTTTAACCACAAATTTTATCTAAAAAATACAAATAACACCCCTACAACTGTTATAACAGTTGTCGAACACACACACACACACACACACACTCCATTGAGGTAAAAAACAATATTAAAGTATTTTCCTCGAAAATTAGGCTTGAGCCACATGCAACGGACCCAAAACGAAAAATCAACAGTCCAAATGAAAAAGGGAATTAAAATTTAGAAAACCTTAACCGTATAATCGTGCGGTCGTGCAGTGCAATTTCTTGCGGAAGATAATAATTTGATATGTCATCTACTTGACACAATACATTATTATATCCATTTGACTTGATTTGAGAAGATAAACTTAAAGTAACTTGAATATTACCTCAATCTTGATTATATAATAATTTACTTGTTTATGTGCAATTCATGAATATACGGACTTGTCTTGACTTGACTTGTACGTGATTACGTGATCTTAAATGATACTTCGTGATATGCTTTCATTGCACATAGCATTAAAAGGATTTTCATGCCTTTATTGTGCACTGCATGGAAATGAATTTTTTGGTATTACAGTCGCTCTATCCTGCTTGAACTACGGGGAAAATTCCCTATGTGAAACTCATTTATTGGGGTTGATTCCCTATGTGAACATCTTGTGAAGAGTGTCGTGGTTGATGCCCTATATGAATATCTTGTGAAGAGTATCGAGGTTGATGTCGTGCGTGAACATCATATGAAATATTTAAATTGGGGTTGTGTACCTTTTGTGAATTATTGAGCACTAGAAATAGTAGTTGATTGTAATATAGGCCCCATTAAAAGTCATGTTTTCTTAAAAAGACATGTATTTGCGTCTGTCTTGATTATATAAACTTTACTTTACTGGAGTCGATTAATATGCAACTGCACATGAATTTGAATATATTAACTTGACCCAACTTAAATATGTGTCTTGTCTCGATTTGTCTTGATTATATAACTTGAGTATAGGAATTAACTAGTTTAAATATGTAAGATATTTATTTACGTTCATCTTAAATATATGAATTATAACTTGACTAGAATATACGAAGTATGACTTGACTAAAATATGTGAATTTGATTTAATTTGAATGCATGAAATTAACTTGACTGGATTGGGATATAACTTGAAATACATATAATTTAAATTGAATTGACTCGAACTTGAATTAGGATTGGACTTGATTTGGATATATGGCTTTACGTATATATAGAAATCGACTTGAACTTGTCGCAACTTGAATATGACTTGATGTGAATATAGACTTGACTAATTTAATAAGTAAACTTGCACGTTTTTTGAATATAAAAGGTTAACTTGTCTACGTGCAATAGCACATGTGCAACATACTCCACTCATTGGGCAAGTGTGTGCTCATTTCATGACATATTTAACATTTTAGGTAATAATAGAAATGAAAAAGGGATGGCGTACATCTTTAGACGACGAGACAAGTAGTGCTGCTCTAGGTGACTACCTGTGAGTTGTGGACTCACTGAATAAGGTCTTGTTTTGACAGTCAAACTCGTTATTTTATTATTGTTACTATTTTTCTAAAAAATTTTAAAGTCGAGATCTTATATTAAATATTTTATCGTTACTTTTTAACTGAATGAATTTTATTTTAAAGTAAAGTGATTTTGAAATACTAGTCAAGTGACGTCGTTTACGTCACTGACTTATGAAAGAAAGATAAAAAAAAAACATTTCTGCAATTTTTTTATATGCCAGGTGTTGGTATCGAAATTTGAATATAAAAAAAATGTGAGAAAAAATTTCATGCATTACAATGAATCATTGAAGCACCTCAAAGGTTAGAGGAAGTTAAACAAGCGACATGCTGGGTGGATGGAATTCCTGGAGATTTTGCCATATGTCATCCGATACAAGGTAAAGAGAACGTAATAGCAGATGCTTTATCACGAATGTATGTTCTTCTTACTTCTTTAAATGCAAAGTTACTAGAATTTGAGTATGTTAGATGTACGATGCTAGTGATCCAAATTTTTTTTTACTGTTTATACTTCGTGTGAAAAATGTACAATTGATAAATTTTATAAGTATGATGGATATTTGTTTAGAGAGAATAAATTGTGTATACCAAATTGTTCTATGTGTGAATTGTTAGTTCGTGAGGCTCATGGTGAGAGGTTGATGGGAGGCATTTTGGTGTCTTGAAAACCTTAGAGACATTGCAGGAACGTTTTATTGGCTTAAAATGAAAAGGGATGTTCATCATATTTGTGGCTGGTGCATAACATGTAAACATGCTAAATTTAGAGTCCTACCACAAGGTTTGTATACACCTTTACCGATTCCTAATGAACATTGGGTACATATATCAATAGAATTTGTTTAAGTTTGCCTAGGACAAAGAAAGGTAGAGATTTCATATTCGTAGTAGTGGACATGTTGAATAAAATGACACTTTCATTCATTGCCATAAAACTGATGATGCTACGAATATAACAGACTTGTTCTTTAGGGATATAGTAAGACCCTATAGGGTGCTTAGAAGTATTGTGTCTGATAGGGATGTTAAGTTCCTTGGTTACTTTTGGAAGATCATTTGGGAAAAGATGGGTATTAAATTGTTGTATTTTAATTGTCACCCTCAAATTGATGGACAAATAGAGGTAGTTAATAGAACCTTAACTCAATTTCTACCCACTATCATAAATAAGATCATTTGTAGAATTTTCTTATAACAGGGCTGTGCATTATACTAAATCATATTCTCCTTTTGAAACTGTTTATATTTTTAATCCACTAACCCCTATGGATTTAATTCATTTACCCGTGGAAGAAAGAAACAATTTAGATGGGAAGAAGAAAGTTGAGCATGTGCAGTCATTCCATGAGAAGGCCAGACTTCAAATTGAAAAGAAGAACAAACATTATGCTTCCCAATCAAACAAAGGTAGGAGGCATATGACATTCGATCAAAGTGATGGGTGTGGGTTCACATGCAAAAGGAGCGTTTTCGAGAACAACGAAAGTCTAAGTTGCAGGTAAGAGGGGATGAACCTTTTTCAAGTCATCGAGAAAATAAATGACAATGCAAAAGAGCTAGATCTTCCAGATGAATATAATATTAATGCTTCTTTTAATGTTGTTGATCATTCCCTGTTTGATGTAGATGTCGATTCGAGGACGAATCATTTTCAAGAGGGAAGGAATGATGAGTAACAGAGCAAACCGATGCGTTGCATATTCCAGTGGAGCCAATAACAAGGCTAAGGCAAAGAAGATTAGACAGTCTATGCAAGGATTTAAGCAAACTCGAGTGGATGAGTACACAAGTTCAAGGTTGAAGACTCTATTTTCAACACAAGACATGATACAAGAAGAATCAAAGCTATTACAAGTAATTTGGGTGAAGATCAAGTTGGAATAAAAAATGAAGGCCGAAAACTCAACCATGCGACTGCCTAGGAAGATCAAGTTGCGACCGCACAGGCTTTTCGAAACAAGTTACCAAATGTATAAATTGCTATAGGGTTAAAGAACAGAGCATTTCAAATCACTTTTCCACAACATATTTTATTTTGAAAAAATTAAAAACTTGTTTATAAACAGCACACAAAGTTGCCAAATAGAAGGCCAAAAGTTTCTTTTCCATATTTTCTAAACCTTTTTTTGGCTAGACACATTTCTCAAACCAATTCTCAATCACATATCTTACCTTAAAAATTTCTAAAGAATTGTTTATTAACCAATTTTTTTAGACTTAGCTCAACCATCGACCCGGTCGAGGAACTAGATCAAGGGTCAGATTTTCAACTCATAATCGACTTGGGCATTAAAATATTATTAAAAAAGTATTAAATAAAAAAAATAAAAATTATAAAAAAATATAAAAATGCGCGCAAAACCAGGGATCAGATAAACCTGTGTTCTTGGTCGGGTTTGATCAAACTAGATTTCAGGGATCACCCGACCTAATTTTTTGTTCGGGGAGTGGGTTCTCTGATCGGCTGGGTCGGTACAATTAGAGTTTGAAAATAGTGTTATTAACGAAGTACTAGTGTATAGCTGTTTATCGGTCCCTATAAGAGGATAATAGTATATAGAGCCATTCAAATCAATAATGAACCATGTTTCATTGATTCATTTTAGAACTCGAAAGTATGTTATCACTAAATTTAAAATGAACTATTCCTTGTGTTTCAAAAGGATCCGTGCATTCGTTTAAGAAAGCATATTTAAAAAGTGTATAAATGATAATTTTTATATATAAATCTTTAGAAATATATACAAAGAAGAAAATATGAAAAGGAATGCAAAAATGGAAATGAATAAAATACTAATATAACTTTATTAAGTGATGACCAAAGGCCATGAATATTTTAACATAAATTGACTCATATTTATAATAAAATGGAAATAACAATTTTTCACAAGATAACATCAAATAATAACTATTATATCTATATTATCTTGGATTCTATCTTCTCATCTTGTTGCGCTATCTTCTATTTGAATTTGAATCTCATTATCTCATTTTATCTTCTAACATCCTCCCGCAAACTGTGCTGAGCTGAAAGCACAGTTTGTTCTCGAAAAATTGAAAGTTACTTTGGGTATTGATTTTTTGAAATCAGCATTTTTTATCTTCATCCTTGTAAAGATATGTCACCTGTTGTGGTGTTGTGGATTCGCTTTTTTTTTTTTTTATTTATTTTTTTTTTTTTGCGAATTTTGTGCATCCCATATTACATGGGTTGTCTCTGAGAATTTTTTCAGAGAATGAGTCGATGTTTTGGAATTTTGATTGATAATGAATTCATACGTTGATTTTTTGTATGAATTTTTTTGTTGTTGTGTTTTCGTGTTTTTTTTTTTTTTTTTTTTTTTTTTTGTCGGGTAGGATTTGATTTGTAATTTTTTGCTTCTGATATGATATATTTGGTGGAAGATAACATGAGATGAGGAATGATTAATTTTTTGGTGAAAATAATAGTGAAATCATGATAAAAGAGAAGAGTTGTGTTTATTGAATTTAACGTGAACACAAGTTTGTGTTCACTCTGGCTCTGATACCAAGAAGAAAATATGAAAAGGAATGCGGAAATGGAAATGAATAAAATACTTATATAACTTTATTGAGTAATGACCAAAGGCCATGAATATTTTAACATAAATGGACTCATATTTATAATGAAATGGAAATAACAACTTTTCACAAGATAACATCAAATAATAACTATTAAATCTATATTATCTTGGACTCTATCTTCTCATCTTGTTGCACTATCTTCCATTTGAATTTGAATCTCATTTTATCTTCATCCTTTTTTGATATCTTCTAACATCCTCCTGCAAACTATGCTGAGCTGAAAGTACAGTTTGTTCTTAAAAAATTGAAAGTTGCTTTGGGTATTGATTTTGTGAAATCAGCATTTTTTATCTTCATCCTTGTGAAGATATGTCACCTGTTGTGGTGTTGTGGATTCGCATTTTTTTTTTTTTTTTGCGAATCTTGTGTATCCCATATTACATGGGTTGTCTCTGAGAATTTTTTCAGAGAATGAGTCGATGTTTTGAACTTTTGATTGATAATGAATTCATTCGTTGATTTTTTGTATGAATTTTTTTGTTGTTGTGTTTTTGGTTTTTTTTTTTTTTTTTTTTTTTTTTTTTTGGAATTTTGTGCGGGTAGAATTTTGATTTGTATTTTTTTGCTTCTGATATGATATATTTGGTGGAAGATAACATGAGATGAGGAAGGATTAATGTTTGGTGAAAATGATAGTGAAATCATGATAACAGAAAAGAGTATTGTTTATTGAATTTAACGTGAGCACAAGTTTGTGTTCACTCTAACTCTGATAACAAGAAGAAAATATGAAAAGGAATGCGGAAATGGAAATGAATAAAATACTAATATAACTTTATTAAGTGATGACCAAAGACCATGAATATTTTAACATAAATTGACTCCTATCTATAATGAAATGGAAATAACAACTTTTCACAAGATAACATCAAATAATAACTATTAAATCTATATTATCTTGGACTCTATCTTTTCATCTTGTTGCGCTATCTTCTGTTTGAATTTGAATCTCATTATCACATTTTATTTTCATCCTTTTTTTATATCTTCTAACATCTTCCTGCAAACTGTGCTGAGCTGAAAGCACAGTTTGTTCTCAAAAGATTGAAAGGTTCTTTGGGTATTGATTTTGTGAAATCAGCATTTTTTATCTTCATCCTTGTGAAGATATGTCACCTGTTGTGGTATGTTGTGGTGTTTCTGAGAATTTTTTCAGAGAATGAGTCGATGTTTTGGACTTTTGATTGATAATGAATTCATACGTTGATTTTTGTATGAATTTTTTTGTTGCTGTGTTTTCGTTTTTTTTTTTTTTTTTTTTTGGATTTTGTGAGGTAGGATTTTGATTTGTATTTTTTTGCTTCTGATATGATATATTTGGTGGAAGATAACATGAGATGAGGAAGGATTAATTTTTTGGTGAAAATAATAGTGAAATCATGATAAAAGAGAAGAATTGTGTTTATTGAATTTAACGTGAACACAAGTTTGTGTTCACTCTAGCTCTGATACCAAGAAAATATGAAAAGGAATGCGGAAATGGAAATGAATAAAATACTAATATAACTTTATTGAGTAATGATCAAAGGCCATGAATATTTTAACATAAATTGACTCCAATTTATAATGAAATGGAAATAACAACTTTTCACAAGATAACATCAAATAATAACTATTAAATCTATATTATCTTTGACTCTATTTTCTCATCTTGTTGCGCTATCTTCTGTTTGAATTTAAATTTCATTATCTCATTTTATCTTCATTCTTTTTTGATATCTTCTAACATACAAAAAATAAAATAAGTGTTTAGGAGAGTACTTACGGAATATATAGAGGATTATTAACATGAATCTTTTCAATAGTTCTTGTTCATGTATTATTGTTTTAGAAAATTTACAATAAATTAAGCCCATGGATTAAATTTTAATTAAAGTAAACAATTAATTTTAATAACACATTTTAATTGACTTTCACATCTTTTTTAACCATATATTTTATCAATTTTATTAAAATCTATTAAAATAAAATTTTAATTTCCACCAAATAGAGGTGAAAAGAACAAATTTCTGAAGAATGTTGGCTACCCAACCCCAACCCACATCCACATGGGTTGTGTTCCGCCAAATCGATATGATCCCACTTGCTCTAGAATTTCAGCATCGAGAGTCCATGATATATAGTTTTTGTATAATAAGTCGAGTGTGGGCCTAAGCAAAAAAATCAAAAAAAACCAAAACAAATCGATCAAACCGAATTGACTCATTTTGGTTTGGGTCTATTTGAAACAATTAATCGGTTCGGTTAAATTCGATTCGATTAATTTTTAAACACTAATATGGTCTAATCTAAAAATTTCCTTTCACAACTTCAGCCCTACTATTAAGAATTTGCTCCAACATGATTTCAATTAATGTTTGCGAAATCGGATTATTCAATTAAATTACAGATTATAGTTGGATAGCATTAATTAGTAGATCCTAAATCAAGGCACATTCTTGTACGATAATGCAAGAATGAATGAATGATTAATCTATCGATAATGAATGAATGATTAATCTATCGATAGCAAAGATTACAAATTTCGCAATTGATACATAGCATTAAGTAAATGATCAATACCAAACTTATGATCGATAAATAAGAAATACAAACTGACCATTACGTAGATTAAATCAAAAGGTGTTCTTGAATTTATTGTTGGGTGGATTTGTGAATAGTGACGCCAAATAATGAAAGTTTGTAAATCCGAGCCGAAATTTGGACAGAGTAACGGCAATGAAAGTACAAACAATGAAGAAGAAGAAAAGAAGGACAAAGCCGAGGCAAGAGTCGAACTCTTTGTCCTTAAGTCGAATTTGCCCCGCAACGGTGCCTACGGATAACGGCAATCGACTCCCAAGATACAACGGATTCACTTGTGTTTGTAGCACTTCAAAACACAAGTACAACGAACCAAATATAGGCTTATGTACTCCAAAGGATGCAATGAAGGAAAATCAAAATAAATGAAATGATTTTGATTTAGGAGACAAGTGAGGATGAGATGTGTTTTTGCATATCAAATTGTGAGGAATAGGACACCCAAAGGGTCCTATATATAGATCATGAAAGGGTGTGGATGAAGTGGTTAAGGTCCAAACCATGCACTCTTTCCAAACAATGCACCTTTATGAAAAGGTGTCATTTGGCCGGACAACCGTGCGGCCGCACGGTTATAGACCATGCGGTCGCACGGTTTAACTCAAAAATCCAAAAATAAAATTGACGTGTGGTCGCACGGTCAAATATTTTGACCTGATTTTCGTCCTTTTTCGTAATTTCTCATTCATCCGATATTGGTTTTCAAAATGTCAAATATACCCTTCAATACATGCAGGTCGATCCCCGTTTGTGCGCTCCGAAGCGGCGAAGTGGCAAACAATTTTGCCTAAACGAATTGAACCGAGCTTTTGAGTATTTGGCCAAAATCGACACGAAGTCACTTTAATCGATTTTCAATTCTCGATTTATTAACCAATGTCCAACATTTTTTTCGTGATGCAACTCACATTGGCAATGAGATTACTCCAGCGGGTTGCAACTAAAATGAGATTTATTTGTTCGAACCCATTCAAATAAATAAAAGACAACACAATATGTTACGACATGAGTATTTCTTCTATTTAGTATTTTATAAATATGTGTTATAATGAATTCTTTTCTAATTTGTTTATAAAGTTCTTCAATGGAAATTACAAGCCTCATTTTAACTTTTTTGCGATTTTCAATAGTTATAGTTGGGAATGAAGTTGAACTTTGTAGGAGGGATCAAATATGCATAGATTAGAACATAGATTTATACCTGAAAAATTTACACATTTTTTGCAATTGACAAAGGCTAGAAGTCTTTCAATGATACATCCAAATTTTATAAAAGTTATTATATAACTCATTTCTACTAGAAAAGAAATCAAAACAGCACTCAAAATGATTTAAAAATTTCAATTACAATTCGAATTTGATAAGCTATTTTTGCACTCATTTTTTTTTTAATTTGTTTAAAACTTAGCGGGTTGCGATTTGAAATCGCGGGTTCGACAATTGAAACATAAACCAAACCATTTAAAGCGGTTTGGAATTTTTTCAAACCAAACCATACAATTTCACGTTTGAAACCGAACCAAACCAAACCAAACCATTTGTTGCGCTTTGATTCGGTTTAGCGGGTTGGCGTTTTTTTTTGTTCACCCTACTTAAAAGCTCCTAAAGCTTCTGTTTTGAAGATTTATAGATGATGTAAATCGCTTGATGTGATTCAGTGGAATAAGGTTGAGAGTTTGTTGTTTAACTACGACGATTACAAGGAGTCTTATCCATACCTTTGGTAGGATTCGAACTCCCACCCGCAGTTGCCAACTCAGATTTCTCACTCTCACCTTTTAATCACACATTTTATCGAGAAGATCCAAATAAAACAATTTAAATTGTGTACGGTAGCCTCCGAACGGTCCATATATTATCTAAAAATTTACCATTTAATAATATAGTTTCATTTATTACACTTTCTCATTTATTTAATATTAAATTAATTTATTATTTAACAATTTGTAATGTTATAATATAATTTTATATTATTATATTTTCTCCTTTATTTAGTTTTAGTATTAAGAGAAGAAAAAAAAATGTTATAATTTGTACTCCGTACTTTAATAAATATTGTTATAATTATACTATATTAATATAGTAATTAACATATTCATCAAAATTTTCGGAAGTTTAGATTGTCTATGCATCCATTTTTGCATTTTAACATTCACGTTACAAATTTTACTTTTAAAATTTGATTTGACATATTTATATTCAAACGTGTCACATAAGGATTTCATGACATCAAAGTAAAACTTATTGTGTATTGCAAATTTATTATTCACAATAAAGCAGAAATGGTAAAATTTCAATTATTTCTAGACGTTGTAATATTTTTTATTATAAAATTAAGACCTAGATATCGTCAGTCTCTAAAGTGTTTCGAAATCAATTTTATTTTCTCTTTGGGTTATTTTTAATTCTTGAATTTTTTTTTTTTTTTTTTTTTTTCCCGATTTTTCTACTTTTTTATTTTGAGAGTTGTACACACGAAAAAAATTTCTCAAAGCTTTTTTTTTTTTTTTTGGCTCAATTTTTCTATATAAGCTTGATTTGATACATTGTTGTCTTATATTGTTAGATAATAATTATTTACTTATGTACTTGATAATTAAGAAATGTTTAGGCGATGCAGAATTATAAAGAGATTTGAACACAATATTTGAGCTTAACGTGGGAAAACTCCATATAGGGAAAATCCACGTGCCTGCACCCTGTGAACAAAAATCAATCACTAATAAGAAAAGAGATTATACAGTTCAATCTAAGCTACATGATAACTTTACGCATAAATTTATATATCAAACACCTGATAAATAAATCACTCTCTGATTCTTCTATGACGTGTAATATGAGCTGGCGTCCCACCACTCTTCAGTAACTTTCTTTGACACTGCAACGATCCTCAGCAAACTCAAACTCCCATTCGATCTTGATCCAAACCTCCCGTTTGATCTTCTGGCTGAAAGTCTTTTCTTCACGTAGTGATTGACAAACTCCTCCGGGAGAAACACGATTTACAAATCGATTTTGGCATGAAAGAATAAGCTCTATGTCTCTAGATTATTCATGCACAAGACAAAGTCACCAATAAAGAAGTCGAGTATGTTTTTTCAGCACTACACAAATTTTTTGACATCAAGACTTCTTGAGGAAAACCGTCACAGTCTTCCTTATTTAAGTGCAATCGGATTGCTTGTCCATCAAGAATCCTAATTGCACAAAATCTCTATGACCTGCAATTAAATCAAGGATAATTAAAGATAAGGTAAGATAATCAAAAATTAAAAAATCTTACCATAAGTGAAGATACGATAAGATAACCAACTTAAAGTTGATTATGGAATAAATGATCTTACCATAAGTAATAAATACAAATTTGGACATCAAGAATTGGACCAAGATTTTCGGCCAATCAAGATATTCTTTATCTTGAGTCCTTATCAAGAGTGATAAGTGATAGAATTCTATCCCAAGAATACTATTATCACAATACTTATAAAAAAATAATAAGTGACAAACATTATCTTCAATTATTAAATCATTATCACAAACATATAGGGGATAGAATTTTAGGCCAAATAAAACATTATCGCAATTCTTGATCCTTATCATAAAAGATAAGTGTCACAATTTATCTCCAAATATTATCACCAAAACGTGATTATTATACCAAGAAATAAGGAGATAATATAATTACAAGTCCAAGAAATTATCAAGTAATTTAATTAAACTTAATAAATTACTAAATACATGTATTTAGTAAATAAATTTAATTCAATTAAATTATGAACATGTAGAAAAATAGAAAATGTCAACTTAAATAAGTTAACAATCTCCCCCTTTGATTTTTTCTATTTTTCCAAAACCTAATTATCTTTTCACAAACATAGATAGAAGTAACATGCAATTTTCAAGCTCCCCCTATCAAAATTCTCTCCCTCAAGTCATGCATCATAATAACCTTACTTCAACTAATTCATGCATACAACGAGAAAAATAACAAGCACATAAAGGAGCATCCAAATAAACCGAAAGTTACTTCAACATTCAATCAATCAGAAAAGATGAGAAAAAATATTACTACCCCTTTTTGAAAGAAATAGGGGAAGCCTTCACGTCTTATAACCTGCCATATAAGCACAAGTAGATAAAGATTATGCAAAATTCAGTTACAGACCATATATACTAGAAATAAAGGTTGAGTTTCAGAAAACTTACAAAACAAAATAAATGCTCCCCCATACTGCAACACTAAGGATTTTAATGCAGTCGGATATAATATCTATGTCTCTCCCCAACGACCTCTCAAACATAGAATTCATGCAAACATGCAAAATAGATTTTTCTTCCAATTAGAAATTATTTTTGGACTTGGTCTTCTTCTTTTCAGTAGTAGCCTTTGCGATCTCATTTATGGAGGAATCTGCAAAAAACATATTTATCTTCAAACCTTTTGACAGTGGTTTTGAGTTTAACCACTTCTGCCTTTAGAGCGATAACTTCTGCTTCCAGTTGCCCCATTCTGCCATCTTGTCCAGACGAATCATGCTGGCCAGATCCATCTTTAGGTCTCTTGACACCCTAATCAACCAAAATTGTGAAATAATCCTGGGGTAAACAAGAAAATATGTGTTCCCTTGTCGATGACCACTTCTTGAAACACAATCAACAATAAAATTCCAAATATGAGTAGCCAAATCAATATTCTTATTAATATCTGACACAGCGCGTAATTGCTACTTATTTTGTGATATTTCCTCTTACTACATTGATTTTAAATGCTTGAATTGTGGTTATTAATCATATTTTATGTTTTGTGAATTAGGAGAAGGGGTCGAATCAAAGTGGATTCAATATCACAAATTAAAAGAAGAAGTTTGGAACTCAAAAGTGTACAATCAAAGAAGGACTTTCCTAAGGTGTGGGCACGCTTTATTATTTCATAAAGATTTGAATCACGTGGGCGAACTTCTCTATATTCCTATTTGGGCCGTTGTTTTTGAAGAAAAAGCCCAGCGCACATTTTAGACTCTTGAACGGCAGCCGAACTTGGAAAATAAAAGTGGTAACTAAGACCACACCCATCCCAATTTACCACAATTTTAGTCTACCACCACATGTTTATGGCCTGAAAAAGACATGCAATTGGGGGATGAAAATTGGAGACATTCTTGGGCCCATTAATTATGGGAATTAGGTTGTCTTTATATGTAAACTAACTGATTTTGAGGCACATCTTGTGGGAAAAAGAGATTGACGGTTGCTACACATTTTTGGGGAGAAAGGAGAGACAAAATTAAGGAAGCCACGTTTTCATCAATCTCGAATTTAAAGTTCGAAACTTTAGTTCAATTATTATTTCTTTTAATTTTTAATTTGCAATGTTTGTGGATAGCTGAATTATTATTCCAATTCAAGGATAATCGAAGTTTTGATTCTTCAAGAATTGTGAGATCTAATTAATTTAATTGTTCTTTTTATCTCTTTTCTGTTTACATATCTTTTGTGTGTATTTGAAGTTGTTGTTTTGATTAATTAATATAAAGTGCACGTTGTTTTAATTGTCAAAACGATACTTAGTCAATTAGAAATCAAAACTCATAATTGTTTAGGTTTCTAATACAAGTGGCAAATAACATAGTTGATTATAGACCGATTTTTGACTCATATTATGAAGATATATAACCTAACTTAAATGAATCACACGTGTGAATTTGTTGGTTAGAATTGGTCGTCTCTCTAGAGAATAATGCTATTGGTAAATTAAATCCTAAGATCGTATCTAGGGTTGTTTATTGATTAGGGAAATAATCAACGAATGTCTCTTGATTATCGAGATAGTAAGGAGAGATAGGATGTTAGATCGTATCAATGACCATAACCAATTTAGAAAATGAGTAAAAGATTTTATTTTTGCATCCATGATCAGTTCTATGAATTAATGTTGAGATTATACCTTGGGCTAGATATTTAATTAATTTGATATTCTCATCACTTTAATTTCGCAGTTGTTTATTTACAAATTGATTTTACATTCAAAATTCAAAACCTCATTTTTAATTTACTGTTTTAATTTTCTGAAGAATTAAGTCTAACAAATCCTTGTGGATTCGACCTTACTCACCATTATCATAATTTATTTTTATAAGAGCAAGAAAGTATTATTATTTGTTGGATTCAACACCCATTAGACTTTTTGTGTCGTTGTCAGGGATTGGTGTCAAATAGATTTAATTTCTTTTTATTTTTAATTTTTAATTTTTTTAATTTTTTAATTTTTTATTCTTTTTAAGCTCAATTGATTCATCATTCAGTGATTTGAGACAGACAAAAAAATGGCTTATGAGGAAAGAACATTAAGGGAATTGGCTGCACCAAATGAAAATCAACAGCCACTTTGCATTCAATACCCAGCATTGGAGGTGGACTTTGAGCTAAAATCTAGCTTAATTCATTTGCTTCCTAAATTCTACGGTCTTGAGAATGAAGACCCCCACAAGCATCTGAAGGAATTCCACATAGTGTGTTCAAGCATGAAATCACAAAGAGTGACAGAAGAGCAAATCAAGTTGCGGGCTTTTCCATTCTCATTAGCTAACAGGGCAAAGGATTGACTATTTTACTTACCTTTAGGTTCTATAACCACGTGGACAAGTATGGTCAGGTTGTTCCTTGATAAATATTTTCCTGCTTCACGAGCTGCAATCATTAGAAGGGAAATATGTGGAATCAAACAGAGAGATATTGAAACCCTTCATGAATATTGGGAAAGATTTAAGCGACTGTGTACAAGCTGTCCTTAGCATGGAATTTTAGAACAACTACTCATTCAATACTTTTATGAAGGGTTGTTGCCAATGGAGAGAAAGATGATGGATGCAGCTAGTGGAGGTGTTATAGTGAATAAAACCCCAACTGCCACTAGGGATTTGATCTCCATCATGGCTGCTAACACGCAGCAATTTAGATTCAGACAAGACACCCTATGAAAAGAGTGAATGAGGTAAATGTATCTTCTCTTGAAAATCAAATAGCGAATATAACCTCTCTTGTTCAACAAATGGTTGCAGGGAGTATGCAACAAGTTAAAGCCTGTGGAATTTGTGTGGCTACTAGTCATCCAACTGACACATGCCCAACTCTTCAAGAAGATTCATTTGAGCAGGCTAATGTAGTTGAAAGATTTTTAGGCCCACTTCAAGCGAAGTATGATCCCTATTCAAACACTTACAACCCAGGATGGAGGGATCATCCTAACTTCAGTTATCAGACAAGGCCGCAATTCCAACCTAGACAGCCTACTCCTCAACCACAACAAACTTCTTCAAGTTCAGATATGTCTCTAGAAGAAATTGTTAAAGCACTTGCAATTAATACACAACAATTTCAACAGGAGATGATGATAGGCATTAGGAACTTGGAGAATCAAGTGAGTAAATTGGCATCAACTGTGAGCAAATTGGAATCTCAAGGTAAATTGCACTCACAAATTATTGTTAATCCAAAACAAAATGTTAATGCAATTACCTTGAGAAGTGGGAATGAATTGAAAGAACCAAGCAAGATGAAGCAAAGAATCTTAGGTGAAGAAATTGAGAATGAAGTCGTTCCTCAACCTCAATTTGACCAATCTGAAAGACTCAATAGAGAACTACAAAGAGTGTATGTGACACCTCCTCCATTCCCTACAAGATTGAGTAGATCCAAAAAGGAGGAAGAAGAAAAGGAAATCATGGAAACTTTTCGCAAAATTGAGGTAAATATTCCCTTACTTTATGCAATTAAACAAGTACTTCGCTATGCTAAGTTTCTCAAGGAGTTTTGCACCAACAAGAGGAAGTTGAAAGGGAACGAAAAGGTAAGTACAGGAGAAAATGTTTCCACTGTGCTCCAGAAAAATTGCCTCCTAAGTGCAAGAACCTAGGTATGTTCACTATCCCTTGCAAAATTGGTAAATTTAACATTGAGAAAGCAATGTTAGATCTAGGAGCTTCAATAAATATCATGCCCCTGTATGTTTATTCGTCTTTGAATATTGGTCCATTAAAAGAAACATGTGTGATTTTGCAACTTGCTAATAGATCTAATGTGTATCCCGAAGGAGTCTTAGAGGATGTTTTAGTACAAGTAAATGAGTTGGTTTTTCCTGCTGATTTTTAAGTACTTAATATAAACGAAGATTATTCTTCTCATTCTACACCAATTCTGCTAGGAAGACCATTTCTGAAAACATCTAGGACAAAAATTGATGTGCATGATGATACACTGACAATGGAATTTGATAGTGAAATTATTAAGTTCAATATTTATGATGCAATAAATTGACCTAATGATGTTAATTCTATCAATTTTATTGATGTTTTTGATTGTTTAGAACAGAAAGTTTTCAAAGGTAGTGGAAAAGGTGGCTTGAGAATTGCCAACGGTAAGCATCATAAGGCGGATGATCATGGATATAAACCATTCTATGAAGGTCACCCAATGGAGAATGTGACAATTGAATATTGGGAATCCAATTGATCCCGGTTGAAGAAAGAAAAAAATAAGTCCAGCCAAAGACATTAAAGAAAGGCGCTTCCGAAAGGTAACCCGAATTTTTCTTTAATTTTAGCAACCAATTTTTATTTTTAGTCTAAATTTATTCCCTATTATTTATTTTATGATTCCATAACTTTTGAAGTAAAATGACCTTGTTTTGATTTTTTAGCAGATATGAATCTTCATTAGGACGTGGACACACTCTATGAAGAAAGCAATGGATTGAAAGAATCTTGAAATAAAGCGTGCCCACGCCTTATTCAAGGTGATTCTCGGATTTCAAAACAAGGCCTTAAAAAAAATCAAACCCTATTCAAACCTCAACCACCGCCTCTCTTCCTCTCAAGCACTCAGCTACCACCTTCATCTTTCCACCACCGTAAAAGCCACAACCCCGGCGGCCACTCCTTCACACAGCAGCACAGACCTCTCTCTTTCACTCACCTTCAACCATAAATCATAAGCCACAACCCTCATTTCTCTTTCACTCACCTTCAACTAAATCGCTACCGCCCTCTTCATCACAGCCAACAAGGCCGCCACTGAGTTTCGGCCAACCACTCCTCTCTTCAACCTTCTTCTCTCTTTTCCCTCCGCTCGTTAGAACCACCAGTCTCTCCTCTCTCTTCTCCACCGCAAAACCATCTTCATCACTTTCAAACCACAGTACACAGGCCGCCCCCCCCCCCCCCCCTCTTCTTCTCACCTACCACCACCTCCCTCTTTCTCTTCACCTTCACGCAAACCACTAAAGCCAAAACCACCTACCCACAGTAACCCAATCCTTCATCCCACCGCAACCTGCATCAACGCCTCTCTTTGACCTTCCAATCCTGCCTGTCTCTCCTTCACATAGAAGCCAACACACCGCTCTTCTCAGTCGTAGCCTTCTCCCAGACTCCAGCCACTACTTCATCCCACTGCCCGCTTCACACACGGCCAGCACCTCCTCCCTTTCTCAATTTCAAACCTCCGCTCCCCTCTTTCTTTCTTTCTTCACCAGTTAGCCATCTCGAGGTCACACATTGCAAGATAACTTTGGATATGAGTTGCATGCTAGAATTCTTGGGCTTGAGCATCGACCTGTACGCAAACGAGAATCAGACAGCTTTTAGGGGAGTCCTCTATTCTTATTATCTTTAGTTTTTGCATTTTATAATTTTGTTACATTGAGGAAAATGTATGGACTAAGTGTGGGGGAGGGTTTTGATGTGCTTTGTTTGGTTTGTGAAATTTGATTCATTTTAGTTGCACTTCAATTTTCGTTACAATCCATGTTTGCTCTATTTTTCAAAGAAACTTTTTGAAAATTCTCTTCTTAATTTGGATTTTGGCATTGCTTATCCCTTTATGATCTGAATTATTGTGCATTATTGAGATGAATTGAGGCATAGTGGGGAATGGCATGAGTTGTTGAATTTTTGTTTACTGCACTAGATTGATTGCTCTTGATGGTGGATTGGATGAAGGGTGTGTGGGATTTGATGCACATTAACCCTATTTTGTGAGCTTTTTGAGCCTCTTGAGCATTTACATTTAACATTATGACATGCTCTATTCCTTTGATTGTGTGATTGTCATGTGTATTTGATCTCTTCTAGAACTTGCTCTGGTATGAATGTTGAGATGCCTTTTGGTAATTATATGTACTAAATAAGTAAGGGCACTTATGTGAAGCCAAATTTAGCTTTCTTAAAATGCCTACCTTGAAATATACCCCTAGAAAGCCACTTTTGAGCCATAGCCGTTTTGTTGAAAATTAACTACAATACAAGCCATGAGAAATCCTAATTTTTGCTAATCTTTCATTATCTTGAACCTTGCATTGAAGGAATATATAGGCTTATTCACATGAGCTTCAATTTATTTTGGTTGAGACTGAAAGACATTGACAATCAAAGACCTATGATATAAGTCTCTTCTTTCTTTTGAGAAGTGGTAATGTGAAAGGAATGTTAGGGATAAAGTGGTCGAGTTGCAATCTATACCTAATAGAGTCAAACCAAGGTTGATATGATGTAACACCACCCCGATTAACCTAACTCCACTCTTTTTAGCATTAACCCTTGGCCACTAAATTTTGAGTTAGAAACCAGGACCGAGCAATGACCTATATCTCATAAATGGATGGGAGCAACACATATAAACTGTAATTCGTGAGCTTTTGAGCCTATGAGTTGCTTCTACTTTTTATATTAAGCTCTTATTTCTTTGATGTGTGTCCTTCATGGTTAGTTTGTTCTTGGATGTGCTCTCTTGTGCACGCCATCGTAACTTCTTGACTCAAGTACAAAATTATAGTAAAGGCATTAGGTGAAACCCAATTTGACCTTCTAAAATGGCTTACCATGATACATGTACCAATAGAAACCTCTTTGAGCCTTAACCTGTCTTTGAAATTTTGGTGCCACGCAACAAGCCAAGGAACTCGCTCTTTCATGCTACCTCTATCTTGAACTCGCAAGAGAGGGATTTCACAAGCTTGTATTGGTTAAGAAGTATGAGACGAACTAAGCTTAAAAAAGATGGGAGATTTCACTTTGTACTAATCAAGGATTAAGTGGTGATGGGGTCAAAAGGAAAACAAGCTGCAGTAAATTCTTTAAAAAAAAGAAAAGAAATGTGTTCAAGGTCGGATCAAGAAAATTCCCCAGTGAAGAGAATAAACCCCCAAGTGCATAACAAGAATCAAGAGCTGAATCGATTGGATACTAGGAAATAGTGGAAAATCACATTGAAAGGTGGAGGAAGAGATGATCCTTTTGAACCAAATCGGCTTGTGAACTCTCCTCTCAACTTAGCCTAAATATTTTCCTTTTATCCTACCTGACCCAAAGCCCCGTTACAACCAAGTAAAGACCTTTACATTGCACTTGTGTTATTGTTGGCTCCGGTCATGACATCTGAGCAGTCTGTGGCAATGAATTCTCCATGCATTAAGTTGCATGAAAATTCTCACCCTTATACACTTAGTGCGAAGAGAGAAATACCTAGTGAGGTTGTTAACTCCCATTAAATATACTTATGAGTGGTTTGAATTGCTTGGTCTATATTCCATGGCTTCGGGTTGATCGAAACTAACACCCATGTAGTAGTTCATTGATAGATGTTGAAAGCATACTCACGAGAGGTGAAAGGATATAAACTACACTGTATGGAGTGATTTGATTGAAGTACATGAAGTTTAAGTGAGCTCTTACGAAGAAGTTTGTACAATTCCTTCGATGAAAATAGCTAAATGTATATCCTTTTTTATCCCACGTTACCCAAGCCTCATTACAACTAGTGTTAAGACCCTTACTTTGCATTCAAACCCATTGGTGGCTCCAATTTGATATATTAGCAAGCCTATGGGAAGAATTTTCTATGCTTTGACCTGAGAGTACATATATACTTACACCCTAAACACTTTGAGGGCATTCTTGCTTGTATTAAGATTTAATCTTTATGGCTTGATGGCTTGCATTGTGGATGGATAGGTGGAGAAAGAAGAATGAATGATGATGAGAACAATTGATAAACTTGAGCTAATTTATGCTAGAGGACAAGCATTGTCTAAGTGTGGGAGGATTTGATAGAGCGCATAATTGCTACTTAATTTGTGATATTTTCTCTTACTCCATTGATTTTAAATGCTTAAATTGTGGATATTAATCATATTTTATGTTTTTTGGATTAGGAGAAGGGGTTGGATCAAAGTGGATTCAATATTACAAATTAAAAGAAGAAGTTTGGAACTCAAAAGTGCACAATCAGAGAAGGACTTTGCCTAAGGCGTGGGGACGCTTTATTATTTCAGAAAGATTTGAATCACATGAGTGGACTTCTCTATATTTCTAATTGGTCCGTTTTTTTTAAGAAAAAGCCCAGCACACATTTTGGACTCTTGGATGGCAGCAGCCGAACTTGGAAAAGAAAAGTGGTAACTAAGACCACACCCATCCCAATTTACCAGAATTTTAGAATCTGCCACCACATGTTTATGGCTGAAAAAGACACGCAATTAGGGAATGAAAATTGGAGACATTCTTGGGCCCATTAATTGTGGGAATTAGGTTGTCTTTATATGTAAACTAACTGATTCTGAGGCACATCTTGGGGGGAAAAGATTGACGGCTGCTACACATTTTTGGGGAGAAAGGAGAGACAAAATCAAGGCAGCCACGTTTTCATCAATATCGAATTTAGAGTTCGACACTTTTGTTTAATTATTATTTCTTTTAATTTTTAATTTGCAATGTTTATGGATAGCTAAACTATTATTCTAGTTCAAGGATAATCAAAGTTTTGATTCTTCAAGAATTATGAGATCTAATTAATTTAATTGTCCTTTTATCTCTTTTCTATTTATGTATCTTTTGTGTGTATTTTAAGTTGTTGTTTTGATTAATTAATACAAAGTGCACGTTATTTTAATTGTCAAAACGATACTTAGTCAATTAGAAATCTAAATCAGTAATTGTTTAGGTTTCTAATACAAGTGGCAAATAACATAGTTGATTATAGACTGATTTTTGACTCATGCTATGAAGATATATAACCTAACTTAAATGAATCACACGTGTGAGTTTGTTGGTTGGAATTGGTCATCTCTCTAGAGAATAATGCTATTGGTAAATTAAATCCTAAGATCGTATCTAGGGTTGTTTATTGATTAGGGAAATAATCAACGAACGTCTCTTGATTATCGAGATTGTAAGAAGAGATAGGATGTTAGATCGTATCAATGACCATAACCAATTTAGAAAATGAGTAAAAGATTTTATTTTTGCATCCATGATCAATTCTATGAATCAATACTGAGATTATACCTTGGGCTGAATATTTAATTAATTTGATATTCTCATCACTTTAATTTCGTAGTTGTTTATTTAAAAATTGATTTTACATTCAAAATTCAAAACCCCCATTTTTAATTTACTGTTTTAATTTTCTGAAGAATTGAGTCTAACCAATCCTTGTGGATTTGACCTTGCTTACCACTATCATAATTTATTTTTATAAGAGCAAGAAAATATTATTATTTGTTGGATTTGACACCCATCAATATCAAGGAGAAAAATAGTCCAGGCATACTCACGTTTAAAGCTCGATTCATGAATAAACTGGTCAAAATTTGCCTTAACAATCTTGTGCAAAATTTGATATACGAGACTCATTGTGCAATCCCTTACCAGGCACCAGTCGACCAAAATTTAAAACTGAAAGGTGTAAGCGTACCTTTGGTAGTCTGCATAGGGATACTAACAAATGATACCTGGATCTATTTGGTGAAGTAGATTCATCTGTCCTTGTACTCAGTTTCTTTTTCTTTGTGGTCACTATTTCATTCACTTTTTCTTGCTCTTTTTGTCTTGTCAGGAAATCTCTTCTTCTTCTTCAGATTCCACTGTTTCATCAGCATTATCCTCGTCTTATAGATTCATCAGCTTCTTCCTCTTCATCTCTGACTTTGACTCGCCAGATTCACCTGTTTCTTGGTCAGATCCCTCTATATCTTCTGCCGATTTGTTTCCAGATTTACCTTCTTCCACATCTTTATCATCTTTGGCATCTCTCCCTTTGTTTCAGTCAAAATTCACTTCGAATATCTAAGAGAGAAAAGTGACTGGTAGGAAGATTACCAAACATAGATGTCGGATTTGCACCCATAACTTGTAACTTTTGGTAGAGTCGCCTTGGCTTGGTTCAGCTATAGGCTGAGTTAGAATTTGAACTCGTTTTGGCATGAGTAAGAACGGCTGGTGTGGAGGTAGTGAAGGAGATTTGAGGAGAGATTTTTGAGGAATTTGAGTACAAATATAATTTGAAATATTTTTAATTACATTCCTTGTAGATAAAAATATCTCTTGAGAATCCTACTTCCTGCCAATCTTCTTTCCTTCAAAAAGTAGGATAAGTATGGAAACAGAAAAATTTAAGAATTAGGTAACAAATAAATTACTAAAATTGGGCCCCACAATTTCTTGACTTATTCTGCAAGATTTGCATACATTAGCCTACAATATAGTGCCTTAAATAAAGATTTTCAAAGAAAAAAATATCTAAAATATGTGAATGAAAAAATCTAGATGCATCTGCATACCTGAGACACATCTGAGCTCTATTGGCATCTGCTGAGATAGATACATCTAGCAGTGTGCAATCCACCACGTATATGATTAAGTTGATTAAAGTGTGTGCGTGTGATCCGAGCAACCCTTAATCATCCACATACTGTAAAAAATCATATGATGGCCTTGACTTATTGATTTGTCACCGTAGTGCACAATAAGACCGAACAATATCTATATAAAATGTATTTTATCAAATCCGACTTTTTCAATACTGTGGCAATGTCTTTTGGAGGTGGAAACAACTTCACACTATCCTCAAAAGTTATCTTACTAGATGTTTCCCTTTATATTAGAAGAAGGGTATGAACTTGGCTTGGATTGGTAGATTCACACAATCCCCAGAAATTATCTTACTAAATTTTCCTCTTTTTCTTTAATATTTTTCACATTTTCCTCATATTCTTTTATTTTTAAAACTGAAGGGTGTGCACTTGACTTGGATAGGCAGCCTTCTTTTTCACTGACCCTGCCCTTGGACAATAAGATAATGCATACAATGCAAAAAGCAAGATTCAGGTCATAGGTCTACACACAGAATATAAAATCCCAACCAGTAACTAACCAAACAGCTCTGACAGTAGTGATATAGTCCTTGAAATTCCCAGATTTGAGTGCTAGATAAATTCATGTGGAGACATGTTGACTGACATCAGCCAGAAGTATCTATCTCGTTATCAGCCTCAAGCACTCGATATATCTGCAAGCAAAAACATGATCTACACTTAGTACAAGAATAAGATAAGTCAACCTACATGCATGCAATAGAAGAAAAAAAATGCAATTTTTTTTTTTTTTTGAATATGCATGCTCTTATTCAGGAGGAGGTGATACTCCAATTTGTTTCCTAAGGCTTTCAAATTGACAGTATCAAGGGCCTTAGTGAACAAATCTGCAAGCTGTAGATCAGTCTGTATGAGCTCTAGATTGATAATCTTTTATTCCACCAATTCTCTGATAAAGTGGTGTCTGATATCAATGTGTTTTGTTTTGGAGTGTTGGATAGGGTTTTTTGAGATGTTGATAGCACTAGTGTTGTCACAATACATAGTGGCTTGTTCTGTACAGATCCCATAATCTTCCAACATTTGTTTAGTCCAAAGGAGTTGTGTACAGCAACTACCAGTAGCAATATACTCCACTTCAGCTGTGAAAAAGGATACTGAGTTTTGTTTTCTGCTTAGCTACGCCACCAGGTTGTTTCCAATGTAAAAACAACCTCCAGATGTACTCTTCTAATCATCAACATTCCCAAATCAATCTGAGTCCAAATATCCTACAAGATGGGTAATGGTGTCTCTTGTAAGCCAAATTTCATAACTTAATATACCACTTATATATCCGATGATTCTTTTCACAGTAGCAACATGAGACTCCTTAGGTTTATCCTGATATCTTGCACACACTCCAACATTAAAGGATATGTCTGGCCTACTAGCAATCAGATACAGAAGACTTCTAACCATGCTTCTGTAGAGAGATGGATCCACGTCCTTGCCAGAGTCATCCTTTGAAAGTTTCAATGTAGTTTCCATGGGAGTTCTCATAGCCTTTGCATCTTCAAGCCCAAAATTCTTTACCAGATTTTTAGCATACTTTGGTTAAGATATGAATATTCCAGATTCATCTTGTTGTATATTCTGAACTCTGGTTGATGCTCTTTTCAACACTTCTGGTTCTTTAGCATTAGGTGTATCTAGGTAATTAGTTGCCTCTGGAAAGACAAATGTATCCAAACATCCAGATTCATCTGCGTCACATTCTTCAATATTATTCTGACTTTTTGCTAGGTATGGTTTCTCTCAAATTTCAGCTTGCTGTTTTGGTTGAATCTCCAACTGATCAGCCTCTACATCCTATTTTTCAGCCTTTTCATTACTTAACTTCTGAAAACGATTAGCAAAATTGTCAAAGGCATCAGATTTATCACAAATAAACATAACCCTGGTATATCTGGAGAAATCTCACCACATACGAGATGTATCTCTCACCACCAATACTTTTCTTTTAAATAGAACACATCAGATCCATGTGAGTAAGTTCAAGAATAAGAGAGGTGTTGAGAGATATACCTGGACTGTGTTGACGTTTGATTTGCTTACCCCTTTTAAAATCAGTACAGATTCTATCTGGAATGTTCTTGATATTGTGTAGGGCTCTCACAGCTTGCATCTTAGCTGACTTTGTGAGATCATGGTAATTTAGATGTCCTGATTGGTTTTGCTGTAATTCCTCGATTTTGGCCCTTACAATTATGTGACTTTCGAGTGTGTAACATTTTTCCTTTGATGTAATTCCCTTAAACAGGACATTTTCCAATGGATTTAAGTTCAGATCACAGCTCAATACCTTGCAATAATCTTTAGAAAATTGGACAAATATGTTATCATCACATAATTGACCTTAATCAGATTAGCCTTAAGCCCACGACATACAAAACATTGGTTAATGTAGGTATTCCTTTAATATTGATGAAACCAGATCCATCTATCTTACCCTTTTGGCCATTACCAAAGGTAACAATACCCGTCTCACATTTTTCAAAATGTGACAACAAAGATAGATCACCTGTCATGTGTCTAGAACATCCACTATCAAAATACCAGGTTTTAGGAATCAAAACACGAAAAGACAATCGAACTACCTAAGCATTATTTCTAATTCTCCTTTCTTGCCTAGTTACAAGTCTTCTTTTGTTTGACTTAATTAATTTAAAGTACTCATAACACCTAAATACATCATGATCAGGTTTGACACAAAAATTACAAAATACCTGGAAGAAAGATGTATCTTGCCTATTCTGAGAAGGTTGAAATTTTCTGCCAGTTTGACGGACATATTCATCTTGCTCGTACAGATTCGGTTGAAACTTTCTACATGTATGGTTCTTGGTTGGATGTGAGTACTGAGTTCCAGCAGCATTGAATTGATGATGGTAGGAAGTTGATGCATCTGAGTAGATTCTATTTTGCTCCTTCCAGTATCCTGTTTCTTTCACAAAGACCATCTTGTTTTCATGAGTTTTACCCTTACCTTCATATCCAAGTCCACTTTTTATGCTAACAGGTCTCCCATGGTTCAGAACTTCATCAAGCTGAACAGATCCAAGTACCAATTTTTTGATTATGTCTTGTGCTTTAGCAAGTTCAGCACTCAACCTACTTACCTCATCATTTTCGTCATCTGGGAATACAGATGCATCTGGATTACTTTTCCTGTTGTGTTCAGCAACAACTTGCAACAATTGTATCCTCTCTTCTGCCTTTTGAAGTTCCTTCTTTAAATTTTTAGCGTATGATCCAGATTCATCTGAGTCAGTACCTACATAAGGTAAATTTTCAGATTTAGTACCAGATAAATATAAAGCAGTAAGGGTAATTACCTGTTTATCAGATTTGCTTTTATCTAAATTCGATTCAGATTCATCTGTGTCTCCATCACTCCATGGCTTTCCTTCATTTGGTTTTCTTTAGAGTGTTGGAACATTCTACTGCGATGTGTCCAAATCCTTCACATTCTCTACACTGAATACGGTTCTTAGGCTTCACTTCAAATGAATTAGCATTGTTCCTGGGATGAAAATTGTTTTTCCTCCATTATTTTTGTTGTTCTTGATTCTGGCCTTGAAGATTTTTAGATCTTTCTTTTTGTTTACCCTTGAGAAATTTTTAAAATTGTCTGGTGAAAAATGCGAAGCTTTCATCTTCATCTGTCTCACTAGATTCGTCTGACTCTTTACTGCTTGCTTTGAAAGCAATTCCTGATTTCTTGTCTTTCTTTCTTCGGGTCAGATTTAACTCATAGGTCATTAATGACCCTACAAGTTCCTCTACTCGCATGGTTGAAAGATCCTTGCTTTCTTCAATAACTGTCACTTTTTCATGGAACCAATCTGGTAAAGATCAAAGGATTTTTTGTACAATCTGATCATTTGAGTAGGTTTTCCCAAGGGCTTCTGCTGAGTTTGTGAAATCACTCAATCTGGCATAGAAACTTTTGAAGTCTTCTCGCTCATCCATAGATAGTTGTTCAAACTCAAGAGTGATCATCTGCAGCTTGGAGGTTTTGACAGGATTGGTTCCTTCGTTTGCTACCCTCAAAGCATCCCATGCTTCTTTGGCAGTTCTTAAGGAAGAAATTAGCCTGAATTAACCTGGATCAACCAAAGAAACAATAGCATTAAGTGCTTTTGAATTCCAATTTGCATTAGGTAATTCATCTGTAGTATAAGCACTTCTAGATACAGCTATAACAACACCTCCAGCATTAATAATGGGTGTTGTGTAACATTCAAGAACAGATGTCCAACAACGTTCATCAATTGACTGAATAAAAATTTTCATACGAGTTTTTCAATATGCATAGTTATTACTAGTTAACAATGGTGGCCTAAGAGATGCAGAATTTCTCATATTAGACAAACGAATCTCACTTTCTAGAAGTAAACCCTCTCTGATACCAATTGAAAATTTAAAGTTGTCTAATTTTGATTGAAATAACAATTAGATTACAATTAATTAGATTATACTTTACTGTTTTCAATACTGTTATTAGTTAGATGAATCTGGCTATCGCAGTTTTGTCAGAACAGTAAAGTATAAATAGAGTATGTGAAGTCTTGTTATAAATAGAATGAGATTGACTGTCTGAGATTTATCTGGATAGAAAATGTGAAGTTTTGTTTAGCGCAGATCTAGATGAATCTTGTTATCCAAGATCCGTCTGGATTATATATTGTGAACAGAACAGTTTAAGCGATGCATAATTATAAAGAGATTTGAACACAATATTTGAGCTTAAGGTGGGAAAAACCCTAATAGGGAAAACCCACATGCCCGCACCCTGTGGACAAAAATCAATCACTAATAAGAAAAGAGATTATACAGTTCAATCTAAGCTACAGGATAAATTTACGCATAAATCTATCAAACACCCAAGAAATAAATCACTCCCTGATTCTTCTATGGTGTGTAATATGAGTTGGCGCCCCACCACTCTTTAGTAGTTTTCTTTGACACTGCAACGATCTTCAGCAAACTCAAACTCCTGTTCGATCTTGATCCAAACCTCCCGTTTAATCTTCCGGCTGAAAGTCTTTTCTTCTCATAGTGATTGACAAACTCTTCCAGGAGAAACACGATTTACAAATTGATTTTTGGCATGAAAGAATAAGCTCTATGTCTCTAGATTATTCATGCACAAGACGAAGTCACCCAATGAAGAAGTTGAGCATGTTTTTTCAGCACCACACAAATTTTTCTGCTTCAAGACTCCTTGAGGAAAATCGTCCCAGTCTCCCTTATTTAAGTGCAATCGGATTGCTTGTCCATTAAGAATCCTAGTTGCACAAAATCTCTATTACCTGCAATTAAATCAAGGATAATTAGAGATAAGGTAAGATAATCATAAATTAAAGAATCTTACCATAAGTGAAGATAAGGTAAGATAATCAAAGTTGGTTATGGAATAAAGGAACTTACCATAAGTGATAAACACAAACTTGGACATCAAGAATTGGACCAAGATTTTCGGCCAATCAAGATATTCTTTATCTTGAGTCCTTATCAAGAGTGATAAGTGATAGAATTCTAGCCCAAGAATACTATTATCACAATACTTATCAAAAATAATAAGTGACAAACATTATCTCCAAATATTAAATCATTATCACAAACATATAGGAGATAGAATTTTTGGCCAAATAAAACATTATCACAATTCTTGATCCTTATCATAAAAGATAAGTGTCACAATTTATCTCCAAATATTATCACCTAAATGCGATAATTATACCAAGAAATAAGGAGATAAATATAATTACAAGTCCAAGAAATTATCAAGTAATTTAATTAAACTTAATAAATTGTTAAATACATGTATTTAGTAAATAAATTAAATTCACTTAAATTACGAACACGTAGAAAAATAGAAAATGTCAACTTAAATAAGTTAACAGTCCATATTTCTCCATGATCTGGTAGATATTGGCGAATGAAGTTACTGATAGATCGTGGAAACGGTTACTGAAGAAGCATTAGTGTGGGTCATTTAAACAAGGATATGACAGTTATAATATCAAGCGACAATTTTAGAGTAGTGGTTGAGAAACATATAAAAGCAATGAAATCAAGATAATTTTAAGGACAAACAAATCAACTCTCCAACAGAGAATTCTTTATCTTACTTTTCATCGAATTTCTACTTTCTTGTAATTGTGGACTTGCATCCCTTGGAGGCAGTTATTCAATTCTTAATTGTACCCATTTTCGAAAATTTGTCTCAAAAGATTTGTTACTGCACACAACAGTATGATTTTCTACTTGTTTTGCATGAAACTATGTGCGAACAATTTGACACATTTGGTTTAGAAGCAGAGTTATAATCTATAGAAGTTTTTTTCTTATATTTTAATTTTTCTCAATATCCCATTCATTTTAAATTATATGATTTAAGTTCTATAATACTATCTATAAACCATTTTTTGTATTAATTATTATTCTTTTGATAACCATCTATCTATCTGTCTATCCATCCATGTGTGTGTGTGTGTGTGTGTGTGTGTGTAAACAAAGTACATGCCCCACCCCCAAAAATGACTTTCTAATTTTGAAAATCTATGAAAAAAATAATGTAATAATTTTTTTGTTCGTTTTGTAATAGTTATTATTCTTTCGATAATTATTGTATTATTTTGAAGTCGAAAAAATATGTAATATATGTGTCAAATTGAAGATAACAAGAAGTTTAATATAAGATAATAAGTGAAATCCAAAAATATAACAACAATATTCTTTAATTTCAAAATTATCAATTCAAAGTAAATATAGATTTGTGGTTGTTAATTTTATTTATTATAATATATTATATTTCAATATATTTTAGCATATAAAAAATAAGATAAAAATAACTTATTTAGAGGAAGAAAGGTCAACAAGCAAATAAATAATGAATAAATCTTTTTTATAAAGATCAAGATTTCCTAATTTTGATTAGTTTCGTACATATTGCATTTCCAATTTTGATTAATTTTGTCTTTTTTAAAGTTTAAAATTCGATAATATTTTGTATTAAAATGTTATTATATTATGTATTTGTTTGGTATAATTGCGTATAATTAACATATTTTCATAAATTTTAATTAAAATCAGTATCACATATATTCTCGTGCATCGCACTGGTGAAACTACTAGTATCTTTAAAAAATACAGACAAAGACATAGCCAACTCATGCTACGTATCTTCTGTAATAGAACGAAAAGAGAACCAAAAAATTGGCCAAAGACCAGAAAGAAATCGCTAGGATGAGCTAATGACACAACTCAATCCCAATATGATGTAGTCGTTGCTTGGGGACCTTACTCAGGACTTAGTTGAAAATATGAGGCTTCAAAAAATATATGATACTGGAAAACTTATTCAAAATGGGAATGTTTATTACGATATTATGGTTAGGAAACTAGGCACATTAAACAAATTAATGACCAAGTTGGTAGGCCATTCTAGTCACTTAATTGAATTTGGTTCACCTTTAGGAGGTTTCTACAGTACTTAATTTCGGAACCTTAATCCAATGGAAAGATATACCTCAAGAATGACTCAGAATAATAAAGTATCACTTGTTGGTACATCTAACATGGAAGGGATGTTAAACATGGGTGGTAATGGCCAAAATGAGTGTCAAAATAACAACCGTCCATTTAATGGAGAAAATCAAATGACCAATCAAGTGAATAGGTAAGATGGTCTAGAAAATGGGAGGTTTCTACCAATTAGACTGCCTGTGATGCCTTATATACCCATCTTATAGGTATGTCATATGACCCTAATGCCTTGTTCAGGGAATAGATAGCCTAAATTTTACATGATCAAATTGTTCTAGGAACAAAACTCATCAAATGGGAAGGTTAATGATTATCATAAATGTTCCCTAACTCCTTAATAGAGATAGCTTTCTCCTGGTTCCTCAATTTTCCGGCTAACTCGGTTCAAAATTGGTATCAAATGAAATAACTGTTCCACACCTAATTTCATAAGCATGAATGAGAGGTAACCTTGGTAAATTTGGCTAAATCTAAACAATTATCAAATTAGTGAGCCAAGAAATTTCTTCAGCAGTTCAAAATGGCTAGGAATAAGTGCTTTGTACTCGTTGGGAAAAGAGTTTATGAAAATTGCTCAGAGTTATCTAAGCTTCAACTTAAAAAAAGAAGTTTTAGGATAGAGAATTTTTAGACCTATTTCAACTAAGTACTAATATCTTTCATTATAAACAGTTTTTGAGCGAAAAACAGCGCATGAAAACTCTAGGAAAGGAACTTGCTATAGGACCCCAATTATGAAATGCATGAGATTGAAGTAGAGCAGGATGAAGCTGAGATATGTTTGGCCAAATTGGTTAAAGGGAAGAATTACACATGCAAAGCACTAGTCAGTTAGAACCAGAAGCCAAGAATGAGTTGTTCAACTAACGAAGCAAAAAAGTTAGAACATTTTCGTTTAACGTGACAAAAGCTGAAGCAATATTTGACAAACTTTATAAAGATACACGAATGAAGTTGAGAACTAAACATAAATTACAAACTCTAGAGCTGGTTAACGGAGAAAATATTGTAAATGACATAATGCTTGATCAGATATGAATAACAATTGCGGGCTATTGTGAAATGTTCTACAGGATGCTATTGAATTTGGACGAGTTACGTTCGATAACAAGAAGAACATAATAGTAGATGAAGTCATGTTCCTAAATCCTATGAGAATGAACATGGCCATCCTAAATATGATCAGATTGAATCTACCAAATTTCACGATGGTGTCTAACGAAGGAGATAATGAACCATGTGATAATGCCTTTGAGAGACTAGAACCCAAAGGTAAAATGGTCACTGAATCTGGTAGGGCTGAAGAAGGTTTGTGTGTATGTTGCCTAAAAAGTTTAACTTGGACAAAAGGATGAAAGGGTTTGAAGACTCATAGAATGTGGAAACCTGGAAATTCCATGATTATACCTTTAAAGGAACATCCTAGATTCATCAAGAAGGTAAAGAAATTTAGACCACAAGTTCACAGGGCCAATACATGGCACTCCTACAATAATCAAACTAGGAAATCTATCCCTTTTGATCAACTGACTAGAACCCAGTAAAAGAGATTTGAGAGGAATTACGGCCAAATCATGCACTACAAGTATGAGATCCTTCATCCAAGTATTCAGAGCGAGATCAATGTTATTGATTGTGTCATCCCTGAAGATGCTAACAAACAGGGAGAGGAAGATGTAGAGGCTATGGATACTTAATCAGGATATGAGGATAAATCCAAGATTGAGCATAAAAAAAGATTAAGAAGAGGACGATACTAAAAGCCCAGTCATTATTTATCTCAACACGATTCCTCTAGTCATGGCCACAAACTACTTGCTGATAGAAAAGTTTGGAAACAAGGAAGAAGTTAGTGCAGAGTATGAAGAAGATGTCTATACTGAGAAGGGAGTATCCTTCACTATTTCTCAGACTGGTGAAGAGAGAAGGATATTATGGAAGACGATATGACTGTCATAGGAGAAGAACTGGACTTGAGGGCTAAAACCAGAAGAAGAAAAATTTTGTACAACAGATTACTATAGGAACTATACGAAGTAGGTGTGGTCTGTTGGTTGAACTATCATGACGAGCATTTGATTACGACATGCTATATGGGATCCCTAGAGTTAAGGGGATAGTACCACATGCAGTAAAATATGGAGCACCACCTATAATAGGGCCACCACCCATAAGTTGGGGGAACCTTCAAGGGCCCTTCTACTATCTACGGGTTTGGGAGAATCTCCTATGGCAAAGCTACTTCCTATAGGATGAGAAGAATCCTCCAATACGATTTCACCGTCAACAAGTTAGGAAGGGCCTCCCAGTATGAGATTACAACTTGCGGTACCATCATTTACAAGATGTTCTCTTGGATGGACGCCAGTAGAATTCGTAGAATGTCTCACTTAGATAAAAATAGATGAAGATAAAGGCATAATCACCATCACTAAACTTGATAGTAAGAAGAAAAGTTAAAAAGGCGAAAACTTGACTAATATTGAAGAAGAAAATAACATAAGGACAGAAGCAAAGATAAGGAATATATCATAAGTCAAGAAGAAAATAACATAAGGACAGAAGCAAAGATAAGGAATATATCATAAGTCAAGAAGAAATTAACATAAGGACAGAAGCAAAGAGAAGGAAGATATTATACAATAGGTTGTTAAATGAGCAGTATTAAGGAGGCAATCTAGCCATAGTCTGGCCAAGCGAACCTTCAGGGCTTAGCTTTGATTACCACATATTGTATGGTACACCCAAACTCAAAAGGAGAATTCCTCGTACAGAGAAATATGAGGCAAATGCCAAGGAGTAATCACCAATATTACTGCATCACCTGCCATGGAAGACACTAAATAAGTGATGGCAATATGTATAATAGAAGTATAAAAGATTGGAAATGAAGGCCAACCAAAGGTGAAAATAGACTAGAGATGTCAATCCAGGTGGTTCGACCCAGGTCGGCCCACCAACATAAAAGTCCGGTAACGGCCCGCTTGAAAAAAGCCCGATAATAGCCCGCTTGAAAAAAGCCCGTCCGCTGCGGGTTTCGGGTCGGTTTCAGGTTAGCCCACGAATTTTGAGCTCAACCCAGGCCCACTCGCTAGCTCATTTGGATGGAGCCCCCTGTGCAGGTCACAGTTCGTTCTGATTTGGCTTGTATGAATAAAAACATAGATTTTTCATATTTATAGCAATTTTTTTGTCAAATTTCAAAATACAAAATGATTAAAATGATAAATTCTTATTTATACCAAAAAATATTTACATAAAATTTAAATTTAAATTTTATGTTACATGAATTACTTCTAAATTTGTAAATTTAAATAAAACATAAACAAATAACAATTAAATGCTAAATGTATTTCTAAATACTATTATCAAAGTACATTAGGTTTCTTAGCTATTAGGGGAGAAAAAAAATAAGATTTTGCTTTAAAAGTTGTATTAGAGTTTGTAGAAGAAGGGAGATTTTCAATGTTATCATATTTAATAAAACCAGTTTTTTTTTTTTTTTTTTTTTTTTTTTCACGGGCCAGCGGTTAACCGCGGCCCACAAAGGTTTGAACCGTGAAACTCACGGTTCACAACTTCTTGACCCGTGAACTGCCCGCACGGGTTTGGCCACGGTCCCGGGTTGATCCGGGCCGTTTTCATGGGTCTGGTCTGCCCCATCCATCCGTCTTGATACCTCTAAAATAAACTAAGCCAAGAAGATAATATTTCAAAAACTAGCTCATAAGCTAATGAAGCACTTCAGATTAGTATACATTCGTGAAATGTTCAATGGAAAAGAGCGGTGAAGGTCCTGATAGATAATGGAGTGAAAATCAATGCTATCCTTTATAGTGTGCTAAAGAAATTTGTCAAATCAAGAGAAGATCTCATACATATTAATTTCGTTCTGACCAGCTTCAATGGTAGGGTAATATCAGCAAAGTGGGTGATTCCTTTGGAAGTGATAGTAGACAGTGCCACTAAAACCACAGTGTTCTTCGTAATTGATGGACCTATCAATTACAACATCCTACTTCGGTGTCATTTGATACATGGAAGAGGTGCATATCGTCTTCTCTTTGCAAGCGTCTAGTGTCCTAGAATCATAATGATGAAGCTGAGATAGTTCAAACTGACAGTTATTCTCATCAGAAACTAATTCAGTAGAGTACTTTTCGTATGAAAGAAACTGTGGTCATTTATGGTGTTCCAAGATGAAGAAAAAATAGAGATAGTGTCCTAAAATGAGGGTCTGTATTCAATGGAGGCTTTGACAAAATAATTTTACCAGATGAGGCCGAACATAATGGCCTTTAAAGAGCTGGTTATTAGCAGACGATCTAATAGGGATCCATGAAGAGTTCTAAAGAGGAAAAAGAACATGCCGCAATTTCGGCCACAAGAGCTAAACTTGTGGCTTACAGAAGCAAATGAAATGCATAATACAAAAAATAGGTAGCAATAACACATGTTCACCATATTATGCTCAGTGGGCATGCGTGTGCTCATCCCACGAATCTTAACTTCTGAGGTAGCTATTGAAGTAAAAAGGATTGGTGGGAATCTTTAGATAGCTTGACAGAGAGTGATGCGCTAGGTGTCTACATGTAAGTTGTGGACTTACCACCGAATAAGAACTTTTGTATTTGAACTACCACATTTTATTGAATTCAATATTTTATTTTTACTTAATATTATTTTGAAAACCCATTTATGTGACGTCACGGATTGGATAGGATCACCCCAATCCAAATCCAATCCGTCAATCCATGGAGCGGGAGTTTCTCGGATCGGATCGATTAGGTCTTCAGATCAGATCAGATTTTTTTGTCATCTCTAGTTTTGATTGCAGTAAGAGTGCCGAAAATTAAGCAAAAGTAGCCAATTGAAATGAAATCGAAAATGATAAAAATAAAATAATTTTAAGTGGTACACTTTGACGAGCAATTACATTTACCTTGATTATCGATTTATAATCCAAAAATATCTCTATAAAGTACTCCGTTAGAACTTCACGTTGGCCCCAAGAATTCTCTATTACAACTTCATATAACCCTATAATATTTAGAGTCATTTCGGTACTCTTAATATTTATTGGGACTAAAATATAAATTTTATATTTTTAGGACTAAAAGAGAAAATAAAGTAATTTACTTAATTGCATAGTAGTGCGATCGTAATAATTATTTCAGTTAAATATTTTGTAGGGATGATCCACTTTAATTTTGTTGGACCCTAATTTATACTTTGTATTTGAAGTATAACATAGTATCACGTGACTAAATTATAATTTATAAATATGATAGGTAAGGAGTGATGATCATTTTAGTTTGACTCCAAGCGGATATTAGTGGTGCAAAATATTGAGGAATATAGTCGTGAGCTCTAGGATATCCAAGAATTGAGGTAAGTAACATTTCAACTACAATGCAAAATATAATATTTAGATTATTATGTGCTCATATGTGATTATATGAGATATATTGTTGGTGTAATATATGTGAAATATGATGTGGCAATTATCTGTATATGGTGAAACATGCAAGACGTGATTTGATATGTTATTAATGCACATGGATATCATTGGAATGTCATATTATGTGATTATATGATGAAAAATCGGTGCACTAAATATATGTTGGCATTCATGGGCAATGACATGTGCATTGTGCGGACTTAGAAGAAGTCTTTCATAAATGGTAAAGAAAGAGATAAAGATTATATAGAGATATATGGGGAGAGAATGACGTGGAAGATAGTAGAAGCCCTACGAGTGTACCATACTTTACTTTGCGTCCTGATATATACACCTACTTGAGGATCCAAAGGTCATTAAGAGAAGTCGAAGATGGGGTGTTGGCTATCTGACGCCAGTATATGGGTAGTGTTGAGAGGTCTCTTAGTGGCCTTTGGACTACGGATTAGCATGTCAAGCATCGTATATAATAGGACAGGCCCTATCCCGGTGCAGTATCTTGAGTCTCGGTGGGGGACGATGGATACAAAATGTAGAATCTTGAGTCTCAATTGGTGATGACGGACCATAGGTATTGGAAGGCACATGTTATCTGATGAGATCCCAGTTGGGGAATCTCGTCGAAAACGCGGAATAACGAAATTTAAAACCCTAGGATAGATCTAGATCATATCTGACACGAAAATAACCAAAATTAAAATACTGGAAAGATAAAATTGACGATAGGACCTTGACTCAAGATTCACGACGCAAGAAATTGACGATACGGAATCGAGATCCAAGGTTTTCGAAACGCCACAAGGACTTGTCAATTTCCTTGATAAGATTCTAATTGGAAACACCACAAATATTCTTGTGAATATTTGATAAGTTTGCTGGAAGAATGCCACAAAGATCGGATCTTTGATAAGTTCAAGAAAAAGGGAATAAACTCAACTTCTCAATTTTGGAGAATCCTCTCACAAATTTTATTAATCAAACTCAACTTAACTGTCTTTACAATGAATTGAAAAAGCATATAAATAAGTAAAATAACCTAGCATCTAATTTACTCAAAATAGAATTCTAAATAGACTAAAATTCTAAAATAGGAAAATAACCTAAAATAATAAAAGGAAACAAAATAAATTGAAAATTCCGGAAAATCTGGCGCAGCTTGTTTACGGCCGTGACGAAACCTCTTACGGCCGTAAAGGCCTTTCTGATTAAATTTATGTTATTCTTTACGGCCGTGACACAATTCTTACGGCCGTGAAATTCCTTCAGTTTGCATGTTACGGCCGTAACTTCCAAGCTTACGGCCGTAAGCCTCGTTCTGCCAAAATTCATCCTTTTTCCTCGTTAATTGATTACGGCCGTGATTGTAAGATTTACGGCCGTGAATATAGGGGTTACGGCCGTGAAGGTCTTATTTTACGGCCGTAATGGATTTTCTGCATAAATAATTTCTTTTACTTGATTCGGCTCAATCCGTCCCTCTTCTCGGCTCGACCCCAACACGGAACTTGCTCCGTTTTGCACGTAGATCACTATCATATTGCCGATGGCTCGACTTCGCCCTTCGATGCCTGGTCCAGATCACATCATTATTGGTCATGTTGATATTTGAGCTCATATGGTACAACGTAGTGGGATTCAAACCCAAGTAGGAAATGTGGATAAACTGAGATAACACGAAGGTACGGAGCCTAGGGATGAGATAATTGTGAGAAAGTGAATTAAAACTCATGTATATGACTATGCATGTTGTTACTTGTTTAGTATTAACTCATTTAGTTTTGCATTGTAGGTGTGAGAATGCATGGATTGGAGGTTGGTGTTGCTCTCAAATGACGGGACAAATGTGCACTGGGTACCTACAGTGGTTCATGGTTCTTCCACTAGGGAAAACGGAAAAAGGTTATAATTATTTTTCAATAGTTTTATTTCATTTTTTAAAAATAATTAAATTGCGTTTTCTGGCTATCTTCCACTCTTAACTCTCTGTTCTTTATTATAAACTAAAATACAAATGATAGTTTAAAACTAAATATTCATGTTTAGTAAAGTTAAAGTATGCTTTAAAAATAAAGTAAAAATTATTTTTAGAGCGGGTTAATATATTACTATTTTATTCATTTGAAAAATTAAAATATGGCAGGCATATTAATAAATGCATAGAAAATAGGAAATGAATTTAGGGCACCACACAACTTCGATGGATCCAAAGATCATGAGTGATAAAAAAAGGCCCAAAATTAGAACAAGTTGGAAGAAGTTGAAGTTCAAATCAAAGGCGAAGTTGGAAATCAAAATGGCCAGAATGGCCCAAGCTACAACGGGCAATTGCGAAGTTTGATTTACTGAGAGCTACAGAGTTGAACCAATTGATCGACTGTATTAGGGTTTTTTTTCGAAATTTTCATTATTTTTTATTTTTAATTATTTAGTTCCATATTTTGAGCCCATGTGAGGCTAGTAGGGTTTTAGTCCCTTTTCCATTCATATTTAAGTTATTTTCATTCGTTGTAAACATTAATTTAGACATTATTTGAGAGTGATTTGAATCAAAAGTTGAGGATACTTTTTTTTCATTGTTCTTAATTGAACTTTTGAAGAACTTATCAAAGATTCAATCTTTGTGGCATTTGAGATAGAACTTATCAAAGGGTTAGACACATTTTTTCGTGTTCGAAAATCTTGGTTCTCTATACCTTAAGTTCTTGAGTCATGAGACTTGGGTTAAGATTTTATCATCTATTGTTATCTGAATTTATAACCTTCTAGTGTTTCAATCATTATTCCGCGAGCTCTTCGTATTTCCCAAAAGGAATCACATCAATGTTCGTGGAAAACTTAGACATTTTGCTAGAGATTGATTTCAGGAGAAGCAATTCAAAAAGGTAGGAAATGTAAATTCCGTTGAAGAGATTGTCGCTCCGGTAAGAGAAATCAATGCAATTCAAAGAAAATTCACACAAGATAATGGTATGACACATGCGCAACTGTTCATATGTACTATGATAAGTCACTTAAACATATGATGAAATTATTGATGGAAAAGAGATTTAATTGAAAAATGAAGGACTCCCCAAAGTATTTTTCAAATGCAATGTTGAACTCATCCTCACTTCTCGAAAGATAATAAATTTGACAAATGTATTTCATGTCCCCATATATGAATAGAAACTTAGCAAATGGCGTTCTTTTTAGGAAAACATGGGATTGAATCTGAATTTGAGTTAAGAAAACTTGTACTAAGTATTTTTTTGGAAACAACCATTCAAATGATGAATGATCAAGTTGTGTACCGTTGAGATCAACATTAATAAAATAAGTATTTTGCTTATATTGATTATTCTTTTTCTATATGACATGGTAGATTAGATATATAGTATCTAGTACCATGAAAAGAATGATTAAATGTGGATTAATAGCATGTGAATTTGATAAATGTGAAAGATGTGTTAAATCGAAGATGATTAAAAAATCATCTCAAAGTGTGAAAGATCATCTTATTAATTGAACTTGTGCACTCTGATATTCATGAATTAAATGGAATGCTAACTAGATGTGAAAATATATACTCTAAATTAAATGGAATGCTAACTAGATGTGAAAATATATACTCTATTTCACTGATGATTGTTCTAAATATAATTATATTTACTCGTTAAAAATAAAATGGAACATTTAATGCATTTAAATTTATAACGCAGAAGCTGAAAATCAAGTAGGAAGGAAGTCAAAATCTCTAAGTGATAGGGGAAAAGAATATTTTCTATTGAATTCAATGTATTTTGTAAACAATATGGAATTATGAACCAAATTTCTACATCACGAACACTTCAACAAAATGGATTATCAGAACTGAAAAAAAGAACCTTCATTATAAATGATAAACATCATGTTATTAAATGTTGAGTTACCTTCTAATTTATGGGATGAAGATTTACTTTGTGCTTGTCATAAAGTTAATAAAATATCTATGAAAAAGAGTAAGGTTTCTCCATATGAAATATAAAAATGAAGAAAACCAAACTTAGTATATTTCAAAGTGTGAGGCTATCTTGCTTATTGCAAGAACATAGATCCAGAAAGAACCAAATTAAGTCCTCAATGCATAAAATGTACTTCGTGGTATATGTCTTAAATGCTATAATAGAATCTAGATATGTGGAGGTCCTTGAGAATGTTTTCGCGATAAGAGATTCTCATGAAACTCAAGTAAGCATTCTCATTTCTAGAGGAACACAAGAAGATACATCTTCTAAGGATGTTGAACAAATAAGTGAACATCAAAGAAGTAAAAGACTAAAAAAAGAAAAGAGTTTATGATCGGATGAAATAAACTCCCAATTTATTGCCTTCTACTTGGTAAAAGGAGAATTAAGGATGTTATAAGAACAATTTCCTTTGTTCTTCACATTGAAAGTGATCTTAAAACTTATAAAGAAGCATTGACTTCTAGAGATTGCATATTTTGGAAACATGCAATAAATGATTATATGAATTCTAATATCTAACAAAACTTCCAAGGTAGGAGATCAAATGAAAAATCAAGCTACATACAATGCAACAACAATCTACAGCGAAAAATGATAAGATTTCGTGTTGGGCTCGAATCAAGAATCAAATCCAATCAATTCACTTCAAGGAGTCGAAAAGGGAGCCAAATGGGAAGCCATGCGATCGCCCAGTGCAAGTGATGCGCGATCACGTGATGCTATAAAAAGGGATCTAAGAGCAAATAGGGTCTTCCATTCAATCGCACAGGATATAACCATGCAATCGCATGGTTCTCCTGGACTATATTTCGCATTTTTTTAATTAGTTTTCGTTTTTAATTATTTATTCCATAATTAAAAACTCTATTGTGGCTAGGGTTGGTTTAGATGCATTTTTGACATTATATTATTTTTTTTCTTTCATTATTGTAAGACAATTTGGACATTATTGAATTAAATTTGAGAGTTTTATCTAGAAAAGTGAGGATTCCTTTTGTTATTCCTCAAAGAACACCCATTGAACTTATCAAAGATTCATGAAATCTTTGTGGAATTCCAACCTTGAACTCATCAAGAAATTGCACAATCCTTGTGGATTTTGACAACCTTGGTTCTTGTTCCACATCATTAATTTCAGCGTCGTGAATCCTAGGTCAAGGTCCTATCGTCTAATCTTTCTTTGTTTTATTGTTAAATTTTTGAATTTAAATATTTTCTAGTTGTTTTCATTTTCATTCCGCATTTTTGTCACGTTTCCTAAAAGGAAGCGCATCAGGTAGTATCAGAACTTGGATCTAATCTCAGTTCTTGATATTTCTTGGTTTTCTTGCATTTTTTGTGTTATTCTCAGTTTTCCAGTTTTTTAATCCATAACAAAAATTCAACAAAATCTTGAAAGTATTTATTTTGTTCAATTCTTATCCAAATTCAATTTCATTTGTTTTTCCATACTCGTAGTCGAATTTTCGGATAAAATATCTGAAAATTCGCAAATTTTGAAAATATTTGGAAAAATTCTTAATTTTCATTTTTTTTTTCTTTGTATTTACATTTGTCTTAACTCCTTAGTCTTTGGTTGGTTCTGTGGGTGCTTGAAAAGATATTAAGAGTGGCGTACGAGTGCAAACAAACATGAGAGGAAATTTTTCTTTTCTTGTTGAGAACTAACGATGTCTGACAGGCAAGAACCATCTTCTTCATCAGTAGGTGATAACAAAGGAATTGATAAGAGAGAATCAATAGCTTCATCAATGAGTCACAACAAATAACATAAAGGTATGAATAGGATGGGTAGACATGATGTAGGTATAACGGCAGCCATGTAGGAACAATTTGAGAAATTCATGACTAGAATGGATATATGTGGTGAGAATATTACTTAGTTGTGTAGGGAACAAACTCGTGCGGGTCCTAGAGCTAGGAGGGATGATGAGAGGGACCATAGGAGAGGAAATAATCCTAGGTATGGATATGAGTTTGATGATGAGAGAATTGAAAGTGAATGGGAAAGTGTTCATTCATCCATGGCTAGTATGGGAAGAAAGAGTGATCAAAGTGATAAGCGTGAAAGGGGTCATAAGAGACGACATGGGAATATGGATGAAGTGGATCCTAATCTAGGAAGTGTAAAAATGACCATGCCAACTTTATATGGGAGGAGTGACTCAGAAGCTTATTTAGATTGGGAGAAGAAGGTGGAGTTGATGTTTGAGTTCCATAACTATTTAGAGGTAAGGAAGGTTAGGCTAGCTGTTGTGGAATTCAATGATTATGCCATAATTTGGTAGGATCAATTAGAAATAGGTAGGAGGATAAATGGTGAGAGACTAGTGAATACATGGGGTGAGATGAAGGGCATAATGAGGAAGAAGTTTGTCCTAAACCACTATTACGGGGATATTTACCAAAGGTTGCAAGGGATTACACAAGGGTCTAGAAGTGTGGAGGAGTACCATAAAGATATGGAAGTGGCTATGATTAGGACCAATATTGTGGAGGATAGGGAGGCTACTATGGCTAGTTTCTTGAGTGGGCTAAATAGGAACATTTCCAACGTGATTGAGTTGTAGCACTATGTGAAGTTGGAGGGCATGGTGCATATGAAAATGAAGGTGGAAAGGCATTTGAAGTAGAAGGGATCAGCAAGGCATTCACAAGGATATTATCCTAGATCACAACAAAGGCGAGAAAACAATGATGATCATGTCCCAAAAGGGAGGGAGGAACCAACAACAAAAGGTTTCTGATTCCCAACCTACAAAGGATAGGAATATAAAGTATTTTTAAGTGTTTAGATTCGGGTCACATTGCCTCACAATGTCCTAACAAAAAGGTAATGATTATACGTGATGGGGAGATGATTTCTGAGGATGAATTTGAAGGGATGCCTAAATTAGAGAATATTGGGGCTAGTAGTAGTGGTGGTGAGGAATTAACTTATGCTGTGAAGGATTCACTTGTTAATAGGTGTGTCCTTAGTTCTAGAGTTCAGGTGAATGAAATTGATGAACAAGTGGATAACCTACTTCACACAAGGTGCTTTGTGGATAAAAAAGGTTTGTGGTTTGGTGATTGAAGGAAGGAGTTGTACTAAAGTTGTTATTATTATGTTGGTAGAAAAATTGAAGTTGCCTAAGATGAAACATCCTACACCTTATAAATTGCAGTGGTTGATCGAGTCGGAGGAAATTAAGGTAAACAAGTAGGTTAAGACCAAATTCACCGTTGGGGGGTAGAATTATCAGGTGGTTTGTGTCGTGGTGCCTATGCATGTTGGGCATATTTTGTTGGGGAGGCCATGACAACATGATAGAAGAGTGGTGCATGATGGGCTTAAAAATCAATATTCATTTTTGAAGAGTGGAAAGAAATTTACTCTTGCTCCTTTATCACCAAAGGAGCTCCAATATGATCAACTAAAAATAAAAAGTCAGTTTAAGGAAAAAAATAAGAGGGTTGAGGCCAAGAATTCTAAAAGAGTAGAGGGAGTGAAAGTTGAAAATAAGAGAATTGAGGCTAAGACCTACAAAGAAAAAAAAAAGAGAGTCCACCCACAAAATGATTTTTTTTGCACAAAGGTAGATGTACAAGGAACCATCCCTTACACTTAACAAATCTAAAAAACCATTTGGTTCGGTTAATTCTGTTTTGTAGTCCAAATTAGTTTTTAAATTTAAAGTTGGGAAGAAAGTTACTTGAAAAGATTAACATCCCAAAAGGTTGGAGAGCCCTAAGTATAAGCATGTTCCAATAGTGAACAAAAGTAGAAGTTACAAGAAGATTGATTTGAGGTCAAATCATTTTCAAGAGATAGGGGATGATGTGATCCAAGGTAGGAGATCAAAGGAGAAATCAAGTTGTAGGAAATACAATAACAATCTACATGAAAAAATGAACAAGTTTCACGTTGGGCTTTAATCAATAATCAAATCGGATCAAATCACTTCAAGGGGTCGAAGAGAGATCAAAACTGGAAGCCATGCGATTGCCTAGGCCAAGTAATGCGCGATTGCGGGATGCCATTAAAAGGTACCTGAGAACAAATAGGGTCTTCCATGCAATCACACAGGATATAACCCGAGATTGCATGGTTCTATGGACCATATTTTGTGTTTTTCTTTAATTATTTATTTCCATAATTAAAAACCCTATTGTGGCTAGGGTTAGTTTTGATGCGATTTTTGACATTATATTATGTTTTCTTTCATTATTGTAAGACAACTTGGACATTATTGAGTTAAATTTGAAAGTTTTATCTAGAAAAGTGAGGATTCCTTTGATTGTTCTTTAAAGAACACCCATTGAACTTATCAAGGAATTGGACAATCCTTATGACTTTAGCAACCTTGGTTCTTGTGCTGCATCGTCAATTCCAATGTCGTGAATCTTGGGCCAAAGTCCCATCATCTAATATTTCTTTGTTTTATTGTCATATTTCTGAATTAGATCTTTCCTAGTTGTTTTCTCTTTTATTCAGCATTTTTGTCGCGTTTCTCAAAAAGAATTGCGTCATAATTAGAAGGATTTGTTCTACTAAGAAATGAACATAAAGTATGCAAATTAGTTAAGTTCTTGTATGGTTTAAAATAAGCACCTAAAAATGGCATGAGAAATTTGATTTCACCATCATGTCACATGGTTTTACCCATAATTTAGTTGACAAATATGTGTACACTAAAGTGCATGATAATATATTTAAATTTGTATCCTCTATATTGATGATATGTTAATCATTAGTAACAACATGTGGAATGAATTACTAAAATGAAAAGATTTCTCTCTTCCACGTTCAAAATGAAGTATCTTGGAGAAGTAGATACTATCCCTAGAATCAAAGTTAGGTTGCCTTTGATGTTGTTTAAAAAGTGCTTTTTGTGGTTTCGATTAGTGACTTTTAGGAGAAGTGTGGTTAAAAAGTAGGGAATCTTTTTGGGTATTTGTGTAATATTATTTTATTGATAAATGTATAGTTGAAAATAAGAGAGAGAATACCATGATTTTCAAAAAATGAAAATCAAACGGGGGTTTAAATATGATATTGAGGGTTGTTTATTAAGCCAATCACATTATTTGAGAATGTGATGAACAAATTCAAACATTTGGAAATTAAAGAGGCTAATACCTTGTTAGATTAAGAATCAAGTTAATAAAGAATAATGGAAGAGGAATAGGTCAAATTGAGTATCCAAGTTTAATTGAAACTCTCATGTATACGATATAATGTGCAAGACTAGATGTAGAATTTACTGTTAGTAAACTAAATAGGTTTACTAGTAATCCACGTTTCGAATATTGGAAGGCCTGTGGAAGGAATCTTGGTTACTTAAAGAAAACTAAGAACCTTGGGCTTCAAAATTCAAAATTCTTGGAAATTTTAGAAGAGTATACCAAAACTAGATGGATATCGAGTGCGAGAGAAAACAAATCTACTTGAAGTTGGTGTTTACTCTTGGTGGAGGTGTGATATCTTGAAAATTCAAGAAACAAACATGTATTACACATTTAATAATGGAGTTTGAATTTGTATCAATGTTGAGAGAGAGAGAGAAAGAGAGAGAGAGAGAGAGAGAGAGAGAGAGAGAGAGAGAGAGAGAGAGAGAGAGAGAGAGAGGAAAAGAAGCCGAGTTGCTCAGAGATCTTCCTTATAAAATTTCTTTGGGTGCGAAGGATATCCATTATATACTTCACTATATGGTCTAGCTTATGTAGCTTGACTTCGCATAAGATAGGTATATGAGTCTAAGATCTGATTATGTGAGAAAATTAATTAAACATAGAGTAATTTATCTCGCATATGTTAAGTCAAATGAAAATTTAGCTAATCCACTAACCAAACCTCTTGCAAGAGAGTTAGTGAGATCAACATCAAGTAGGATGCACTAGTACAGAAACAAGAATACGCGTCGGTTGGAAAACGGAATACGCGTCGGTTGTAGCGGCGACGTCTATGACGCAGACGCGTAAAGTCTCGACTTTAACCGACGCCCAAAGTCAGTTTTGGGCGTCGGTTCTAAATTTAGAACGACGCCTAAAGTCAAAAAAAAAAAAAAAAAAAAGACTTTAGGCGTCGGTTCTACATTTAGAACCGACGTCCAAAATATGTTTTGGACGTCGGTTCTAAATGTTGTAGAACCGACGCCTAAAGTCTTTTTTTTTTTTTTTTTTTTTTTGTTGACTTTAGGCGTCGGTTATTATATTACAACCGACGCCTAAAGTCCTTTTTTTTTTTTTTTTTTTCGGGAAGCATCACATTTCTTTCATCCATTCCGCTGCAATAGAAATTCAATAATTCAAATATTGCAATTTATCCATCTAATAACTAAAAATCAACAATACAAAATTAAATCAATAACTAGTTGAAACACCCATACATATATACAAACACATCTATAATATAAATACCCATATATATATATATATATATATATATATATAGACATATATACATTTATATACATTATATATAATACATATATATACATATTATTTACATACATTATACATGCATAGATATTATTACATATATATATATATATATATATAGATAGATAAAAACATATGTATATAAAGAGGGAGGTGGGTCTCTTACGAGATGGTGGAGGCGCGCAGCGGTGGCGGAGATGCGAGTCCGGTGATTCGGGGAGAGGAAGAGATAAAGAGCGAGGGGAGGAATGTGGTGATGAACGTTGCCGGGAAATGGAGGAATGGTGGTGGTGGTGGCGGCTGCGGCATAGTGCGGTGGTTCGGGTGAGAGAAAAATAAAGAGAGAGGCGGGAAGAGATCGAGTAGTGAAAAAAATAGAGATGATCTGTGCCTTTTCCGTATAAGTAAATAAAGGAATACGCGTCGGTTCTTCAAGAACCGACGCGGGAAATCGGAGAATGGGCGTCGGTGCCTAAAAAAAAAAAAAAAAATTGACTTTAGGCGTCAGTTGTAATATTACAACTGACGCCTAAAGTTTTTTTTTTTTTTTTTTATTCCTAAAAGAATACGCGTCGGTTCTTTAAGAACCGACGCGTATTCTCCGGTTTTACGCGTCGGTTCTTTTACAACCGACGCCTAAAGTTTTTTTTTTTTTTTCCTAAAGAATAGGCGTCGGTTCTTCAAAAACCGACGCGTATTCTCCGATTTTACGGGTCGGTTCTCGCTTATTCTTAAGGTTTAAACTTTACACGTCGGTTGTAATATTACAATCGACGCCCATTCTTCGATTATATTTACAAAAATGCCACCGTCCTTTTATAGGCGTCGATTTTACTAAAATCGACGTATATTCCTCATTTTTTTTAGTGATTTCTGTACTAGTGATGGGTTAAAATTCATTGATTAAAAAGATCCACCAATAATGGAAATCTTACCTAACTATACTAAATAAGTATATTAAGGTTTAAAAGGTTCATTGCATCACTGTAAATTGAAACCCTATCCTTGATGAATAATGCTGGTTGTTACATTGAAGGGTTTAGTTTATGGAACTCTTAATAAGATTTAATACGTGGTACAAGTATCTATAAATGCAACAAAGATACCAAAAGAATTTCACCTATGTGAACTTCGAGGTGGTGTTACCCCAAAAGAGAGTTAGAGTTGCTCTCTAAAAAGTTCAAAGAATATGATAAGTGGAAAGCCATGACAGCACTAATAGAGATAAGATAAATTTGAGAAACATCGACGCTTGTATGTATGTTTTCACTGGTGTTATCATAAGGAATAATTGGTTCAAGTTTACCTAAAATTCCGATAACACTTTGTGAGGGTTATACTATGACTAGATTCAAATCGAAAGATATCTAATCCTCATGTATAAGTGTTGTTAGTTTGAATATGTAGTAATTTTAAACAAGTGGGAGATTGTTATAATTTTTTCAAAATTGTGTTTATTATTGTTGGGCCAAAGAATATAGATAATAAAGGTATTGATTTGGCCCAAAAAGTGACTAAATTGAATGTCATTTTCCCAAACGATCACTTAGGCAGTGAGTGGTGAATGCCTTGTTGTATGTAATCAACCCCCGAGAACAAAACCACAGAACCAAGCAATAGATGGCTTAAAATCATCCGATTACTTGGTCCATTTTTTCGATCATTGGGAAGGAAGTTAACTCCAAACAATCGATTGGTTGTGAAATTGTATCCGTTGTGCTAGACTTTGAAATGTTGATTTTGAAAAAATTTCATGAATAGTTTTAAATTTTTCATGAATGGTTGGATTGATTTCTTGATGGAGGATTAAATATCTATAAATTGGAATTAAATCTTCATTCCAAAGTACTTACATTCAATCTGAAACTTTATTTTGATTGAATAAAATACAAATCTCTATACAAATTAAAAATTCTTCTTGTTTCTTTCAAGTTCTTGAAGAATTACTTTGTGCATTAAGTAATTCTTCTTGATTCATTTAACTACTCGAATATCAAGAGGGGGCAAAACGTTCAAATGTGTTCAAGTCTTGATTCATATTTTTGTGTTCACCTACTTTCAGATTGAATGATTCTAGCGCTTTTGTTTTCTGTTTCTGACGTGAATTTTTCCACTCATAATAAAATTTCTCTCAACATTAAAATTTTATCTTCAAATTTTTGTGGGAAACTAAAGGATTTTAGCCGCCTTCGATTCTCCATGATCACATAATCAAAAAATTTCAGATTTTTCTTTAAGATTGCAAAAATTTCGAAAACAATATGATAAATCTAGAGAAACAATTGTTCCAAAAATATGGGTTTGTCCCATTTATGTTTAAAAAAACAGTAAAAATTGAATCAACTTATATTTTCTTTATATCAATTATCAAAAACTTGATTCTTACACTTCAACTTGTATAATGCATAAAATGGTGATTGTAATCTTCACATGCCGGCAAGCTAGCATGGCAGCACTAGCTAGACGCCGATGGATCCACCTTATTGTCCTTGAAGTTTTGAATTTTTTTTTTTTTTTTTTTTTTTTTTTTTTTTTTTTTTTTTTTGAGATTTGGCCAAAACATGGCTCAATTACAACCCAATAACCCAAATACCAAATAAGATAAGTAGAAACCCATTTCAATATCCCTATCTTTTTCTCGACAGCGTCGACTGCTCCTTTTACGATTTTAGGCATTTGTCTAGGCTCCAGGCAGCCGCCTCCTCAGCAACAACCAACAGCAACTCAGTTCACACTTCACAATCTTCAGTATTCTCTCTTCGAGTTCAGTAAGTTGTAATTTTATATATTTTTTAATTTCTAAGTTCTAATCTTGAATATTGATTATCTTCTTTTTCCTCTTGGCTCTTTGGATTTCAGAGTAACACAAGGTCCACCGTCCATAGCAGGCAATGCCGACAACAGCAATGAGCATGCAGTGGTAGTGTGGCACTGTGGCAGCAAGAAATTTTGTGATCGATTCTCAATTCCTCATCTCAATTCTCAAGTATTGTGAGGCTGACCCTTAGATTTAGTTTTGAATTATTATTTGGAAATTTTGATAAATGTTACTTTTAAGTTTTTGCAATATGGCCACTTGTGAGCTTCATATTCTCCTTGCGTGAATTGTGAATTGAGATTTGGTGAATATTTTATTTATGAACTAGGATAATTACTATTTGGTCATATTTGATTTGACTTGTGAATGTGAATTGTGATTATTGATTTAAAGATTATGAAACTCCTTTTGAACTTAAACAAAAGTCCCACCCTAGTGATTCTAATACTAATGATCCTGCAACTGTTTGTAGTATACCACATGAGTTATTAGATTTTGATAACATAAAGAAATTTAGCAATGAATTAAACTTGAATGAACTTGTGCGGATACAGTAAAAAGAGTGCCCCCCCCCCCTCCCAATCGAGTCAGATGATCCTAATGCTAGAAATGATGTTAGGATGATATACTAAGAGAAATGTATTTGTCAATTACATGGACATGACTTTTTAAGAAGATTGATCGGAAGTGATAATAGATGTAGTATCATGTATTTTGTTCGAGCTGACAATTACTGAGTGATGTCATATCATGTATTTTGTCTCTTATTTTTGTTTGTATTGAATTATATTTTCATATATTTCATTACAACGTTTTATTATATTTCTATACCGATTCATTAATTTTTATTATTATTTAATTAAATAATAACAAATAATCTCGTTGTTGCGATCGTTGATGGTCGTCTGTCAACGATCCACAATCAATAGCCAGTCGCTCTAGCTGAAATTTGGTCATGCATCCGTCCCTGCCAGGAATGTGAGTCTTAATTCATAAAAAATTAATGTGATTTAGCCTCTTTTTGGTAATTTTTTTTTTTTTTTGTTTATAAATAAAGAATGTGATGTTTTCAAGGTAAAATATATTGTTGAAAAGGGGTTTGAGAAAATGCGTGTAAAAGCGATTTGAAAAAATGTATTTTTTGAAAAAGGCAATAATAATAATGACAATTAAATCCATTTAATGATTCAAAGGCGAATTAGTAAATTTAACAAATTAGGGCAAAACAATTAATTATGTATCGGGTGAGGATATATTGAGTTTATATTAAATATATTTTAGGGTAAAATTGATATTCAAAAGTTTCTTCTCATTACCTTCGTTTTAAATAGGATAATTATATTTACACAATAATTTTTTACATCTACACCACATTTTATTTACCAGAAAGGTTTTCAATATTTCTAACTTTTGCTCTTATATCTTCAACTTTTTTTCACATTTTTAACATTCAATTAATTATCATATTTTTTTCTGTAATCACGATTTCTATCCAAATACTCGGCTAATATGCATTGTAAAGAGGCAACTATTTTGCTTAACTTTTGTATTAATGATTTATTTCGATTATTTAAAATTACAAGAGATAAATAAGTCTTTAATTATCCCCCTCACAACAAAGGTTTTGAATAAATATCGTCTCTATAACAAGATGTGAAAACTAACACATGGTTAATGATAACAAATTTATAAAAGCGTAGTTAACAAAATTTATGGTGTGAATATATTTACCCTTTTAAATATTGTAGATAGATGTAGATGTAGATTCTAAATAAATTATTTCCAATACCCTACCTTCATTCCATCTCCATCTATTTATCGTAATTGTAAATTGGGTGAATATATTGCCACCAAGATTTTTATATGTTACACTACATTATAATAACGCAACAAATAAAATACATTTTGATAAATACACCACATGTAATTTACAAATACAGCCTAATTCAGTTGCCATAAAAAAAAGGAAAAAAATAAATTTCACCACATATATACCTTTCTCGTTTTTACCTTTTTTATTTTACCCTTCTCCCCACCGATTCTTTCTTCATCCATTATCATTTGACAATGCATGTCATAAATTAGCTTTTTCCAACTCATTTGCTCTCTAACAATTTCACTCCTCTTTACTCATCATTTTCTACCCACATTGACTCTCTAATAACACTATCCCAATTAAAAAATAAGTCCACCACAACTATTTCACAAATTCGATCTACAATAACACCCAAAATAGTTGAAATTATTCATCTCTTTTTCATTATATTAAAAAAAATCATTTAATTTTAATTGAATAATTGAGTATAGAGATTTTTTTATATTTAAAAAGATTTTGCTGGTTTATATATATATATATATATATATATATATATATATATATATATATATATATATATATATATATATATATTTTGTTGGAGAAATTTTCATTTACTTTTTTAGTGATTAAATTAGGAATTGGTATAAACTTCCTTCACCAATATCATATCAACATTTTTTTATGATTTAAATTCTTGTAGGAAAGAGAAACAGTTTCCATGAATTTTAGTTGTAAAGTGTTATATATGAGTAAAATAGTAATCACCAAAATACACACATAGTTTTTCGCAAAAAAAAAAAACTTTCTAAATTTGGAAATCTTTTGCTAAAAAGTAGTATATTAAATATTTTAGCAATTATTATTTTACATGTGTCATTAATTGCATTGGTATCCGTACTATGCTATTAATAATATCAGAATATTATTTTTTTCTTTTAATTAGGCATAGGCAAAAGAACCAGAACAAGCGGTTCGGTTCGGTTCCGGTTCGATTCTTGGTTCAGAACTAGAACCAAGAACCAGAATTCATAGTACAAAACATGATTTTTTTTATTTTTTTTTAAAAAGTAAATTTAAAAAAATAAAAAAATCATCAATTCTTAATCTTAATGCATGTTATCTAGTCTATTAGTCATTACCAATTAACCAACAACTACTGCCTTATTCAACATTACAATAACTATAAGCAAAACAAGTAATAAACAAAAAATTATAGATCAAAAATCATTTTTCTTTCACTGGTTCTGTCGTTCAGTTTCAAGCCTTTAGCTGTCAGTTCTTCAAGAATCAACAGAGAATAAATCTTCACCCTCCATCTTACAATTAGTTGTTATCTTGTTTTCAAGGATTTCTCGATTTGTACTACTTTCCCTGAAAAGGTGGAGAACTACAAGTAGAAATTGAAGAATATTTAGAATGAGCACAAAAACATGGATGAAGAGATATGTTATGGTCTAGAAGGGAGTGAATATTTTGATGTCAAGGACAAAGATGACTGTTGTATTCGCATATTGATCAAGGTCGATGACCTTACCGTCTTACGATCCTTATCATCCGGAATCTATCACTTTATTGCTTAAGTTAGAAAATTTTAGTTTAGAAAATCGGAATCAGAACCGAACTGTTCGGTTCGGTTCTTCTCTTACAAAAGGAACCGATGATTCTTTTTTCAAAAGAACCATCGGTTCTTTATTCGGTTCAGTTCAGTTCGGTTCCTTGGGAATCAGAACCACATGGAACCACGCTCATGCCTACATTTAATAATTATTATATTATTTTGAAATCGAAAAATATGTAATATGTGTGTCAAATTAAAGATCACAATGAGAAGTTTAATGCAAACTAACAAGTGAGAGCAAATTGTAAATATATTGTCAATAAAATCATATAAAAAATTAAAGGTAAAGTTTTATTTTTTATTTTTCCTCAGTATCTAATTCATTTTAAATTATATCATTTAAGTCCTATAATATTATCTATAATTAATTAACTAAATTCATTTTAGTCATAGATGATTAATTTCTGTTATGATTTGTTCTCATCAAATTAAAATAAATAATAACTATACAAATTTTTAAGGCAAATCCAATTAAGTTGGGTTAATTTTACAAACTTAAGATTTCTTCAATTCATTCATCATTTAAATAACTAAAATATGCAAAAATATATTACAGATTTTAACGATTAGTTCATATAATTTCTATTAAACAATTGATCGATCAGTAATTTTTATTATAATATAATAATAATGTAACAATATAAATAAAGAAATTGTCAGTACGAAAAAAGAAGAATCAATTAATATAACAATATTTATTAAAATTAATGATTATATTTTTAGAAAAACACTTGAAATTAATAATTAATATTTAAAAATAAAATTTTACCAAAAAAGTCTATCCTACACCTCTTTTTGGGAAGAATATGATGAAGAACAATATATGTAAAGAAAATCATCGATCTTAAGGAGAATACGTAAGTTGAGTTTTGCACATGTATTGTATGAGCCTAATTTTGTAGTTCAAAATCTTTTTTAAAAAAAAATTCATTTATTAAACGTTAATTTCAAAATTTGAGTTGATATGTTCACAATACAATCTCTAAAACACTTAATTCATGGCATGTTTTCCCGTAAAGAAATAAAACAATTCAACGGTTTACAATTTTATTAAAATATTTAAAAAATAATTATATGCCATAAAAAATGGTGACACTTTATTTCTTAATTTTATTAACATATATTGACAAAAAGACTCATTATATATATTTTATTTATATTTTCATTAATAATTTTTTTATTGACATATAATTAAATATGTATTTGATTATGTTCAATTAAATGCATCGTATTTAAAAATTAAAAATTATTAATTATGCGAAGGATCTCTTGAGTTGAATTTCACGTTCGTGCACCACAAATCTTGAGGTTGATTTTCACTTTCGTGCATTGTCAATATTGCTTAATTTGTTACATTTATTTATATATAGGACCGCATATATTTAATTTGTTACAATTATTTTATTTTATGTATATTATAATATTTTGAGGGTTATTATTTCTATTCACATTAGTCAAAAATATTTGGACGAATTTTTTTTATTTATTCTATACAACATATATTTAAAAAATTCTATTATTTAATTTAAATTTGAGCAATTGTTTAAATACATTTTTTCTATAGCAACTTTCGTGTATCACACGGGTGTGAACAACTACAAACCATACAAACAATGTATTATTTAAAGAGGTTTTCCAAAATTTATGAGAATTTTAATTTATTTCTATTTTGAGTATTCGTTAACAGTATGTATCATTAATCAAAGTAAATTATGTGTTCAATTTTTTTCCTATTTTGTAATGATATTTATAGTAAAATTATTTTATATTATTTTTCTGTACAACGCACGGGTGTGATACTAGTGGCTGAAATATGGAGAAACCAAATGAAATGCTCATGGAGAAACTAAATATATTAGAACAGTTGAGTACAGTTAATTTTTTCATTTTACATATAATTGTTCATTTTTAATTTTTTATTGATAGATGATTTTGTAAGAAAGAGATTATTTTGCAAAAATCAAGACAGAAAAATAAAAGAACTGAAATAGAGAAGATAATTAGTATTAGAGATTGTGGTGTACTTAATATTAATAAGAAAAATTAGATTAGAAAAATTAAAAGGATATTTATGTCATTGTATATATGTCTATTTTAATAAATAAATAAATAAATTATAATTGTGGTGTAAAAATTAATTTTCTTGGTGACAATTTAGCTACCTTGTAAATTAAAAAAAATAAAGTACTTATAAATCTTAAAATCACTAGTTTTGGAATATTTTGTTCCATTTAACAAGAGGGCGAAACATCCTACAAGCCGAAGAACTACACAAATAGATTCTGGGTTTCGATATTTCCATTCCTACTCTTTTGTACAGTATCTTTGTCATGTTCAACAAAAACAATCTATTGCCAGTCTCAATCAAATCAAAACAAAACAAATAAAGCAACAATATTGTTTTTTATATGAATTTCATGGACACGTGGAATCATTAATTAGGGTGGATGTCAATTTGGTCATTCAATTTTTTATTTTTTATTTTATCACATCAAATATATAGCTTTTTCATTTCATCATGAAAAGTAGCATCTACGGAATCTTTGGTTCCAATAATTTTAGAAATGGCCCTTTTCTCCTATAATCTTTCCTTTTTCCAATTTTATTTTTCTATTGTCTTCAATTTTACCTAATTTTAACGTTGTTAATTTTGAAGGAAGTAAAATTAAAAGTTCTTGTTTCCATTGAATGGACTTCACAAGATAAAATTGGCTTATAAGTTAACTAAAATATGTTATCTAGTTAAGCCCTCTGTAGATAAATTTATTTTAATTTTTCGCTTTATTCATATGGGCTCGATAGAGCTCGCCCTTGGACAAAAGAGATTCAATTCGTACTGTATTCAATTGAATATTGAGTATGGTCTAATTTATCGTAGAAAACCTATTACAGAGATATCAAATTATGTATGATTTATTCTTTAATCTTGTGCAATCTTATCATTAAATTTTGGGAAAAAAAAAAAAAAAAGTTACAAAACCCTAAACTCATTATGCTTACTGAAATTAAGTGAAAAAGAATGAAACAATGTTATGTATGGCAGAATTATGAACTGATTGCAATTAATGTGTATTGATAAAATCATATAGGAATACACAATCAGCATGGGCAGTAAAGGTCGAAAAAAGGACAATCACTCATTCGTAAAATCAGCGTTCTTAAGATCAAAGAGTCAGGCGGATAGGCGGGAAAGCTCTCCCATCCTAATCTTACCAACATTAAAAACATACAAATTTTACAAGGATACTACTTTTTTTTCCAAACTAAATTAAGATAGTAATCCTAAATTAATTTCAATAATTATAATTAAAATACCATATTTGTAAGAGCACCAACTTCTTTAAGTTTAGGCTCCAGATGACCACTCAAGTGAAGTGCCACAAGATTTTCCAGTCCACCAACGCTTGTGCCACCTATGTACAACGCTGGAGGCGCCACGCCAACGGCGCCGATCTCGTTCTCATCTAGTTCGATGACGGTGGGGTTTACGCCGACGGTGGAGAGAAGCCGTTTCATGACGTGACACATGCAGCAAGACGAGCGGCTGAAGATGATCACAGGATTCTCGGATATCAGCCGTTGGATGCGCATCTCAGGCGACTCCGTGACATCAAGTTGCATCATGATCGCAAGTTCAACACTAGTAGAAAAATGAAATATTGTTATGTATGTGAACAAGTTGTAAAATCTTCGTGAAATTGAGGGGATGGATGATGGGATTCGTATATAAATAAATTCCAATAGGCGTGGAGTGTGTGGTGGGTGGGGTTACATCACAACATTAAAAAATACAAATTATGGAACCCCGTTGGTAAGTAAACCGGTTTTCGATGATATAATTATTATTCATCACAATTAGGGTCACAATTTACTTACATGTATGACGCAAGTTTTTCTTTCCATACATTACATTATCTTTTAAATCAATAATATTAACACATCCACATCATCAAATTGTCATCTACATTGTCAGTCAAAATAATTGTACAATTAAATTAATTCTTATTAAATTAACATTTATCAAAATTTACTACAAATTGAATTTTAAATCTCTTTTGAGTTTAATAAAAGTATTATAAAAAGCAGTGTAGATATTATTTCTACACTTTAATGTAATATAACTTGTTAAACAGTTTACTAAGTAAAACAAATAATTTACAGATTGTAAGTAAAACAGTTTATTAAGTAAAACAAAATTTACAATAAGCAGTAAACAAAATGTGCTGGAACAGGAAATAAAATGAAAGCTGGAGCCGGGGCCTGTGTTAAACACAGTGTCCTTAAAGCAATATTCGCCCTCTCACCGAAGTAACTCGAGCGCTTGCTTCCCAGGATACAGCGGCCGGAACTGCAGCTGTGCAGTCGAACGAAAAATATGCTTGAGCAGAATCACCAAGACTGGAAGAAGGAAGACAGGAAGCTGGACAGAAAAATGCAGAGAGATTTCGAGTTTTTTTGGTATTTCTGAATTGAGGAATTTGTTCAATATATATAGGCAAGAAGGAGCCTCTGCCTCTTAATGCTGTCATAATTCCTCCATTTGAATTCAGACGTTTTTTTTTTGAGTTACAAAACCCTGTCTTTACACTCCATTTGAATTCAGACGTTTTTTGGAGTTGAAAAAAAAAAATTTCAGGTTATGTTTTAAATGAAAGCCGTAAAAGAAAATTCTAAAACGTGGCTTGCACTTTGTGGCCAATTTTTAACTCTTTCGGTCCGACATTCGTGTACGCAGGTCGCGCCCGCACACAAGTTCAAGGCTCGAAGGCCAAGTCGGTCCAAGATTTGCACCCCCCCTGCGGGCGCGTAGGCCATGGAGGAGTCTCTATGTAACAAATGGTTACACCTTACAAATTGTTAACCATATATAAATTGGTCCACAAACTCATTTCTATCCTATGTGAGATAACATTTAAGCATTCCCAATATTTCCACATTTTTTTCCATTTTCCAATGTGGGATGGAACTATTATTTATAGCATCTACTTATTCCCACTTTTCCATTTCTAACCAATGTGGGTTGTAATCCCTTTTAAGGCTCCTCTTCAAATCCCAACTTTCAATCAATGTGGGATCAATTTCACATTCACACAAGTGAAAATCAATTGCCACCAATATATTTTCCAACATTTAATTCTAGCCACCAAACACACCTCTAGAATGTGCCAATCATATGGAGTGTTAAGAACTCTATGAAGACTTTGACATTCCAGTTTTGTTTATAAATAAAAAATGTAATGTGCTATTTTTAAGGTAAAATATATAGTTGAAAATTAGTTTAGAAATAATACATGATTAAAATGTGATTTAGAGAAATATAAAGAAGATTTTGCCCCTATTTGATGGAGAATAATCCATGTTTGGTTTTGATTAAAATTTGATTTTAATCATAAATCAAAGTTAACAATTAATTTAACCACACATTTTATAGGATTCACAGTTTTTAAACTACACATCTCATCAACTTTTATCAAAATTTATTAAAAAACTTATTTTAATATATACCAAACAGGGGCTAAATTAAAATAAGATTTTTAGCAGATTTTGATAAAAATCGATGAAATATGTGGTTAAAAAGTTATGAAACCTATAAAATATGCGATTAAAATTAATTATTAACTTTGAAAAAATCTAAATTATAATTTCTAGGGCTTATTATAAACAATTAACCTCCATATGGTACGCTTATGTGCCATCCACCTCCGTTTAATAAAAACAAGTTCATAAACAATATATTTTTTCGAATCAATTTTTAATCACACAAATATCTCTAAATTAACTTTTTAAGCGTTCCTTTGTTTATAAGACCCTATTTGGTACCACTAAAAATTTGATTAAAATCTAAGTCTCCGTTTGGGAAACTGTTTATAAATATATTCATAAACAACAAATTTTTTCAAACAATTTTTAAACCACAAATATTTTTTCAAATCACATTTCAACCACATATTTTACCTCAAAAATACCGCATTTTTTGTTTATTAATAAAAAACTTTTACCAAATAGAGCATAAGTCAAACAATTAATTTTAATCATATTTTACAAGGGTCACAACTTTTCAACCACACATTCCATTAACTTTTATCAAAATTTACTCTGTTTGATAACACTGAAGCAATTTATAAAGTTTTTGAGGTAAAACTAGTTTTTTCACGTGCTTCGCATGTTAGGTAGAATATTTTTTGAACTCTTATGTTTGTTTCAAATTAATTAATGTTAATATTTTAACTTTAACAGTGAAAATATGAAAATTACTCATTAGTTTATTTATTTATTAACTTGTGAGTATATTTTATAACTGGCATTAATTTTAGTTTTTCCTAATTAGCTTTTTGTACATCAAACATAACAAAAAATAATGCCTATAGCGAACGAAAATTCAAGAAGACATTGAAATAACTTTCAACCATAACCTTTTTTGGTCAGTTTTGAATAATCTAGATGTTTCATTTTTTTATTTCACTACATTCATCATATAAGTGAAGATTGAAATATATAAATATGTTTTAATAACTTACTTCTTATTGTGCTTGAGTACCAAAAAGAAAGTTAGATAAACTAAAAATATAAACTTCCAGTGTAATTTATCATTAAAAAAGTTATAGTTTTTTCATTAAGCATTAGATATGAATAGTAGCAATGGGCTGAGTCGAGCCAGCAATGGGCTGAGTCGAGCCGGTTAGGCCCCGAGCTCATTGAGATCTACTCATTCGTCGATTGGCCCACGAGCTCGTGGCTCTTGGACCGAGCCGAGCTTGACCGATGAGCCTAACATTTTTTTTATAATCATTTTTTGTTATTTATTTATTTTATTTTTCTTTAATTTTTTAATACAATAATTATAAAAATAGAAAATATGTACATTAGTTGAAAGCACTCCTCCTTTTTTCGAGCTTGCCAGCTACTTAATTAATTTTTTAGTGGACGGAATTAAAATTATATACAAACAACTTGTCACGTGTACAATTTTTATTTTGAAATAAAATGTATCTAGATAAAAGATGATTAAATAAAGTAAAGAGATTAAAACTAAATTAAATATCATTTATTTGACTACATGCAATTTTTGGCATACTTATTTTGTATGCAAAAATTAGTATTTTGTCAATCTTGACACATATTAACACTTTCAAAATGTCTTCTTAAAGTCGGCTCCTTAGTCCTTACTTTTGATAAACCTTTTTACCTGTACTAAAACTAGACTCCAAAGATATCATTTTAACCATAGGTGTTAGTAGATCTTTTTGCTATAGCGGAAACAATTGAATATCTTCGTTTGTTTTTTTTTTTTTTTTTTTTTTTTTTTTTGGCAAACTTCAAATAAATCAAATTCTAAGAGAATCAACATGCTGTATGTTCATAAGTAATTCTTGTTTAAAATAATTTTTCAATTATTCAGGTATTACAAGTGGATCAGATGATCCAGATTCGTTATGAAAATTAGGGGACATACTGTAATAAGAAGAGATTTTTTGTGTATCCCTAATTTCTACCATTAGATCTAATAATTTTACTTCGTCATCTTTAAGTGTAGTGGCACGTGATGATGTACGACTAACATTAGTACCAAATCTTATAGCATATGAGTTATACATGCTTACTAACGTACATTCTAAAATATCATAAGTGATAGGAGTGTCCAAAATCAACGTGTTATTGATTTTTGAAACAAGAAGTTTTATAACTTTTAGATTGTAACGCAGGTCCATTACGCACGTTAAGGGAAATAATATTGGTAAATATTCTCAATATTTTCTCAATTTTATCCTCATAACAATTATCATATTAATAAAAAAATAATCATTTATATATCTATGAAAAGTTCTTACAATAATATAAGACGTTCAACAACTCTTGAACTAGTTGGGTAGTATACTTCAAATAATATGTTGGTTGAATCATAAAGATTTATTAAAAATCTTTGACTTTAAAAGCAATTTCTCAATCATCTTCTACTAATACAGATTCTGTTCATTTTTAAGTGTTTAACTGTTATAATACTCGGTTATAATGTGTTCATAGTTTTTAAATTCTTTTAGTAATAAATATGTCGAGTTCCACCTATATCCTATATCTGTGATAATTTTTTCTGTATATTTTACCATATTGTAAACACAACTCTTCAAAATAATGTTTTCTACTTAGTGAAATGGTTATGAAACTAATGCATCCCTAATTTTATCCATTTGGTCTTAAATATATTTCATTCCATCTTAAACGATTAAATTTAATATATGATATACACATCTAACATGTAATAAAAATGCACAAAATTTAGGATTAAAAATTCTACATAATTTATCTACAACAGGCTTATTTACACCAGCATTGTAGAATGTAAATGATCGAATTTTACTTATACAGCTACATTCTCTAACAATTTGTAATATAACATTAAATATGATGGTTGCATTATGAGGAAATTCTATAATTTTAAAAGCAAAAGATTTTTATACGTAACTCAAAGTGGATCAATGTAATGTGCAGTTGCAGCTATATAACCCTATTAATTAATGGCTTCCCAAATATTAGAAGTAAATTAAACAACACAACCATATTTACGTAAATCGATTATTAATTATTTCTTAGTTTTAACAAAATATTCTATAATCTCAAAATGAAGAGTGTTTCTACTAATACCAATATACCTCGATTGAAGATAGCGTTTGATGTGGGTAATGAAGTGTTTGTTGTCCAGTTGTCTACTATGCTTAGTGACAACTCTGCCCCCGCAACGAATTGAACCCTTCTAGTTCGATTTTTTTCTTCAGCATACATCCACGTTTTAAGTGTAGATATAGAACCACTAGTGGACAAACCAAATTGAAATTGACTTTGATTTTAGTCAATGTGCCTATATTTGGTCTCACACATGCGATAGTAGCGATTGTGGTGTGTAGTAACTATACCCTTTTGTCATGTCAACTGTTGACACAATATTTGCACACTGCTTTGAACTCTTGATTTCTGTCAATTGTACGCTCAGATGAGACCAATTTAAAATGATTCCAACACTTTGCAGCTTTCTTACCTTTTCTAGCTGTTCGCTTTCCTCTTCCATCGAGAATATCGGCTAGATCATGTTCTAAAATCTGAACATCTCTTCAATATCATCCAAATCAATTCGCTCACAATTGGCCTCATCAATTTTCTCTGGAATTGGAGTGTAGTTTAGACCGTAAAATTCATCATTGAAGTAAGATTGTGTGGTTTAGCCATGCCCCTCAACTTCAAGTTCCCCTCGAACAATTCTTCAACAAATATTCGTTCGGGATCCATTCCTTTTTTATGTTAAAAAATGGAACTCGAAAAATAGAAGAAGTGTGAGTGAATGTGCTGATTGTAGAGTCCTGACAAAAAAAATTATGGGAGTTTATTTAATGTAGATTTTAAAAGACTTTTAAAGATTTTAAAGGATTTGAAAGTTTTGGTGTATTCAATTTAAACTTTAGAGACTCCATTATAATATTGAGGTATTTAATATAGATTTTAATGAACACTCTAAAAGTTCATAAAATTCATGGTGTATAAAATAAAGACTTTTAAAAGTCTTTAAAAGATCTGTATTATTTAAAATATCAATAACTTTATATTTTGGCTCTTTTTTTCCATCTTTTTTTCAATTCTTCTATGAAAATAAATCTAACTAAAATTTTGTAGAAAAATAATAATTAAATTATATAAAATAATAATAATCACAAAATCTCTTAATTTGTCTTTTATTAACCTCCAAGATTTTGAAAAACTTTTAAAAAAAATAAAAAATAAATAAAAAAATTAAATTGTAATTTTGTTTTTCTATATTTTTCTCCTTTCTTTCATGTTATTTATAGAAACCTTAAACTTGTTATTTACTTTCACGCTAATTTTTAGAACATATAACTAAAAAAATCATTATTTTTCTTCTCTTCACCTTGTTTTATATTTTGGCTCTTTTTTTTTCATCTTTTTTTCAATTTTTCTATGAAAATAAATCTAACTAAAATTTTATAGAAAAATAATAATTAAATTATACAAAATAATAATAATAATTAAGAAAAGTTATTCTAGAATTTTCTTTAGAGAAATTTGTATATTCAAAAATATTAATTAAAAGTCAATCAAAATCTATAAAAAATTGTATATTCAAAAAAATTTATGAACATAGTACGATTTTTATGTCGATATCAAACATAATTTAATTTTTCCCCATTTTTTAATCAAAAATATTTTTTCCCTAAAACTATTTATCTCCCACGTCGTATTTTTTTTTTTTTTTTTATAATTCACTTGACATATAATTTTTATTAACGATTAACATTCACACTATACGAAAAATAATCTATAGTGTTCAAGTTTTTCAATTATTAAAAAATAAAAGTCTGTAAAAGTCATTGAAAGTTTACGAAAGTCTTTTAAATCAATCTACAAAAGTCTTTGAAAAGTCAATGAAATCCATTAAAAAAAGTCCATTAAAAAAAGTTTTAAAATGTCTTTCATAATCCCACTTGAATAAACCCCCTTAGTATTGTAGTATAAGAATTGAGAATTGTATGTAAGAATGAAGAATGTTGAATGTAGTAAAGATAAAAGATGATAATGAATTTTTATTTTTTTATTTTTTATTTTTTTGACATCAAGATGATAATGAATTGAAATGTGTTTAATGTATAGTAAATTGAGATTTGATTTAGATTATAATAGAAGAGAGTATAGATTAGATAATTGTAGAGAATTGGTGTGAAATTGGAATGAAAGAAATATGTATTTATAGACAAAAATGACAAAAAATAAAAAACGTCAACATGCCCGGTGGGGACCCCAACGGTCATTTTGACCATTAAAAAAAGGTCACATTAACGGGTTGGAGAGCCGCTTAGCTCGCCCACTCGTTAGGCTCGTGGCTCACGAGCGGCTCGGCCCGTTTTCCATCTCTAGATATGATGGATCGCTCAAATTTGAGTTGAATTAACCTCATAATGATTCAATTTCAAAAATCGTATAAACGTTTACATTGAATTAGAATGTTGTGAAAGATTGAAAAAATGTTATCTATATGTTTTATAAGTTATATGCATTAAATAAGGACCTTATATCTTAAGGTTAATTTTTTTGTTTAATTAAATTAAAGCCATTTGAAAGTTTCTTACAAATCCACATTTTTAAATATTATTATCGTGAAGTGATAGTGATTAGTGATGTGTGGTTAAAATGTAATAAATAGAGAAAATATGAATTGTTATCCTACCAAACAAGGGTTAATTACCAAACAGAGGCGGCTACTGATGTGAATTTCGTTGTGCACTTAATGTGCCCCAAACATGTCATAAACATAGGGGAAAAAATGCCACTCCACTTGAGAATTGGGTTTTCTTAAGACACGACGCTTGATTTGGAGATTTTGGCCTCCGGCAAACGACTTAAAACCACGTTTTCAAACAATAATAATTCTTTAAAACTTTTTAATCATGGACATTTTTCACACGATTTTTAACTACATATTTTATCTCAAAAATATAAAAATTTATTTTTAAATACAAATTTTTTAACAAACAAAGCGAAAAAATCGCTTAGATGGACAAATAAGAAAGTGCCATGTGGAAGAGAGTTATTGTAGAAAACGTAAGAGGGCGGAGTGTGGTGCCCACTGCTCAACACATGGGCTGATCTAGCCAGCCCTTGGGTGAGGGCGTTTGGTCGCTCGGGCTGCATCCGTCAAAATATCTTTTTTTACCTTATAATTTTGGTGTCGAAACTTTTCTTTCCTCTTACCTTATAGTGTTCGTTCGTGCTGGATTGACTTCTTGAATTCATCACTGACCCAACATCAAAATACATATTTGCAATACACTACAGCCAATTTTGGTAAACTTTTTGTTTATAGCACATTTCATCAAATTATCTTTTAATCATTTACATTCTTTAAAATTATTTTTCAACCACGTATTTTACTTTAAAATTAACAATTTCTTTTTTGTATAAAAAACTTTGTGGCCGCCTCACAAAGCATAGGGTGAACGTTGATGGTGCTAAATATTGTGTCTGCCACATGTAAATATATGATATTTAATTGCACCAGCAATGCAAAGTCCTCGTTCTTAATAATTGTCCAGTGCGTTAATTAAATTATTTGACGAGTAATTCTCTCTTGTCGAAAATTATAGAACTGTTTTTAAGTGAAACAATTTTTTTGTTAAACTGGATGTAACGCTTTGAGTTTTACGAGTCTAAAATGTTATTTGGGATTATAAAATTTGTGAATTTTTTTGTTGTCCTCAAAATATGACAGTACCACGCTGTCAATAGATCCAGATCTTTTTTCGTCCATGTGTATGTTACATACGCACTTGAATGCTACATTTAACTACTCGTGACCATAGCTCCGACGAGAGCAATGGTCAATCGGAGCAATGGTCACGAGCAGTCTAATGCTCAAGAGTCAAGATAAATAGTAGGAGATTTTGATTAGGCCTTTAACTGCCTGATTATAGGCAGAAAAAGTAGTCATCCAAGCCCCCATGCGCATGGCATGATGGTAATGAAGCAAGAGGGTTCTATACGGAGTATTGAATGTTCGATTCTCCGCCACAGTTAGAAAATAATATTTATGTTGGAAGACGGATGTTTTGTGAAAGCAAAAGTTATGGTGCACTTTATGGCCCCTTTGAGATCCTGTCTGTACGCTGTAAAGGAAGGTCCACGTGGAGAAGAACCACATCTCGAATGTCCGGTCCAAATGTGTATAAGTTGTGATCAAATCGGAATTTACATGAGTGAGAGTGACTAACCGGTGAGAAGGTCGCCACTCCCCAAGGATTATTCAGATACATGAGTTCTAAATAAATAAATAAATCTTAATATATATAATAACAACATAGCCGTCACATAAATTCGCACATAGTTTCCCGCCATTTTTACTTGCTATTTTAGGAAATTTGTAATTTTATTAATGATTTTAATAATTGAATTAGGAAACTTCAATTAATGCAAAATTAATTATATGTGACATGTAATAAATGATTTATTGATTTGTAAAAAATAAAAAATCTATAAAAAGATCAAATTGTATATTATTTTTATTCTTTTGATAATTATTGTAATATTTTGAAGTCAAAAAATATGCAATATAAGTGTCAAATTCAAGATCTTAACGAGAAATTCAATACACGCTAACAAATTAGAGCAAACTCTAAATATATCATTCATAAAATTATCTCAAATAATAAAGGTAAAAGTTTTACTTATACTTTTTACTTCTTTCAATATCCAATCTTTTTAATTTATTTCATTTAAGTCATAGAATGATATCTATCATTTCTTACCTAATTTCAATTTGACATAAATGATTAATTTTAAATCTTTTTTCTTATCAAATTAAAAGAAATAATAGATATCCGATCTTTCTAAGTAAATTCAATCGAATTATTTTAATTTTTACAACTTTAGGTTTTGATAAATTCTTTGGTAATTTTGAAATTAATTTATAAATTTACTCATTTTGTTCATTTATCTATTTTTTTAATTTTTATAAATTTAAAATAACATCAATTTGTAAATATATACTACAGATTTTAACAATTAAGTCATTGAATTCTATAGAAAATAAAAATATAAAGTTTTATCAAATGTATTCTATTTAAACATAAAATATGATCAATACAGTTATTTAACATGCACAAAAAATAATTTTTTTTGTGACTCTGTCTGTGTGTAACATGACCATTTTTTATATTATACTTGGTGAAAAATAAAATGTCACGTTGTATCTGAAACCATTGAATAGGAGTAAGTTTGATATAGACTATAGAAATAGTTTTAAATGTGTGATTGAAAGTGAAATAAGGTAGTATAAAAAATAAAATAATTGTCAAATCAATCAATTGAGTGGCTGAAAATTGATTTTCTTTATTTAGAATGTGTGGTTAAAAAGTAATATGTGTAATTGTGAAAAATTAGTTTTTAAATAATACGAGGTTGTGAAAGAACATTAAAAAAAAATTATTTTTGAATAATCAATTCTATATGAATAAATAAGCTAAGAAAACTAGAGAATGAACTGTTAAAAAAAATGCAATTCATAACTTTATTTTATTTTATTTTATTTTATTTGATATTTTGATTTTATATTGAATTTACAATTTATTCATTCAAGTAAGAAATTTTATAGGGAGAAATGAAATTACAAATTATTCACAATTTGCGTAGACAAGTTGTTATTATTATTATTATTATTATTATTATTATCGGGCATTATATTTTTATAACTTATTCAATAAATATTATTTATTTCGTGCATCGCAGGAACGATTACTAGTAATAATAATAATAATAATTCTAGGGTGGTTGTCTAAGGTCTTTAAGTTAAAATGCTAATTGAGCAGCGATTTTGTAGATGGAGCTCTCAAATATTTTATATGTATGGCTTATCTTGGTTGAAACGATGTCTCTAGAAGAAGTCAATTACAGAAGATAACAATCGCTTCGAAAATGTAATACAACAGAAGGTAACGCACCTCAAACGTGGCATACAAAGGTATGACGACCTCATCACCTTGGTGGGCACTTATGAATAAGTGGAGTATTATCTAGCACGATATTTTGCTTAGCTCTATTAACTTGCTGCCACGTGGGGACATTACAACAGTCTCCAAGTCCAGTCATAAATATTTACGAGGGAATTCTTTAGTATCCCTCCTAATTTGGTGGAGATGCTTGTGCTAGCGTCCAAAGCACATGAAAGAGCCTACTATCCGAGAATTTTGGTGGAGGGGGGGCGGACCCAAAAATTCTTTTGTGCTGACCGAATTAAAGAGAAAAAATTACTTCAATTATTGTAAAACGTTTTTAGTAGAATTATGTCAAAATGATAAACTGTGCAAATAATTCTAAAGTTTAAGGTAATTATGCAATTTTTCCCAAAAAAGGATGACAAGTGAGTGGCGCAATCCTCAGAGCTCGGATGTGTCTCCTTCAACACAATTGGGCCGTTTCGATCTGTTGCCCACCATGGACAACATAACAATTGTTCACATCTAATGAAAAATGTCACCTTGAAGTAAATAAATTGCAAAGTTATCTTCCTAAATTATGGAAACTAATTTTGAAATTTATTAATATGGACAGTAAAGATTCAATTACAACATTAAAAAATCATAATTGAACAAATCCAATCAAAATTTCGAAATGAAACCACATGGAAAACGAATCCCGAGACTTCCATTCCATCCTGACTTCATCCTTTTCAACTCCATCCACAGATTGGGTTTCAGTCTTAAAGACATATTTACGGTTTCCTCTTCAATGCTCCTCTTTCCAGATTTTTCCTTAATGTAGGGGGTCTCATCTATATCCACTTCGAAATTTTTAACAGAGGAAGACGTAATATTGTACACGGCGATCAAAGGTTGGGTTTTGATACCACTATCGATGGTAATGGTGCTCATCGGAATCCTCCGTATTTTGTATCCAAACTCAATCATTAGATGTACATGATGGTCGATTGTGGTTAATCAATCCGTCGCTTTGCTAATATACTATCCATGTTTCTAATGTAAAACTTAACAATTTGTGTTTAACATATGTATGGTTTTTTTTTTTTTTTTTTTTTTATCAAACCCTGCGAAAACAGGTTTCCCTATTGTCTCACCACCTAATTGAGTTGAGTTCAACAACAGTTCGACCTTGAAGCCAATCAGGGTTCTAGATTTACATGTTATTGCAACATATTTGTGAGTTTGACAGCATCACCTCCGTCCCACTAGACTTACAGGATTTTAGATTGTGATTTATCAGTCCATGACCATACATAATATGATTCATCGGACCTGACCGGAATTTCAGAAGTACATATAGGTTCTATGGGATTCTCACTACCCCCTTCTTACTATCTCTTTCCTGTCCATCGCATAAACTCAAATTTCTCCATCATCTACAATATATCTTCCTATAATTCAGACTTCATTGAGCTCGATCATTGTAACTCTCGATGTATCCCATCAATTCTTTCTTCCAAAGCTACCACTCGATCACCAAGTGTCATCATCCCAGTTTAGATGATGCTCTGATACCAAATTTAATAGGATCCTGAAGACTGCACTGTGATGCTGATTTCCTTAGGGACCTGCTCAAGCTTCTGGACTGCATTCTGATTCTGATTTCCTTAGGGACCTACTCAAGCTACTGGAAAGAAGAAGTCACTGCCATATGATGTAAATTGTATATTACTCAACAACATTGAAGAATTGGAAATTGTTCATAACCATGATTGATTTGGGGGATCCTTTTTTTGTTTTTCTTCTGAATCATGTATTATTGATTGTGGTGGGGGGGTCCTTTTTTTTGTTTTTCTTCTGAATCGTGTATTATTGATTTGGGGGGTCCTTTTTTGTTTATCATCTTTTGGTTTTAGATTGTAATAGGAAAAATTGGTGGCTTCTGTTCCATGATACCAGTTTTTAGTTCCCTTTTCATGATTTATTTTTAACAGTATGTATAAGAAAAATCATTTTGTGACATCTGTACCTTTTCGTTAATTCTGCATTCTATTGCACTCATACATATTACCATTGGAACTTACTTTTCTTCATTCATTGCAGGTAGCAATTCCAATAGCAGGTGGAACGTTGCTGCCTGTGACTAGGAGTCTAGGACCATGCTATCTCCTTCAATTGCGGTGCCCTTATGGGGTTGAGTTATGTAGGTGTGATGACTAACTTGCTACTTCTAAGATTCTAGTTTGCAACTAAAACAGGAGAGATTTTCAAATCATCATTATACATTGAACCACCTAGAGACGATGATACCAGGGAAGAAAATAAGAGATTGCAGCACCCGTATACAGCTTCCAGATGATGAAGCATGTTTTTGGAATTATGGAACCACTAACTAGCTTGTAAGTGAGGTTTACTGAATACAACTTTTTCGGAGGAAATCACCAATAAATCAATTTGAAATTCTTTGGTGATGTCCTCATCCCAATCATCCGTTACACAATCTTCCAAAAGCATGTAACTTACATCCAATGTGTCACTTGCTTGTTTCCAACATTTCAAATATTGTCTAAACATAATAAGTTTCGACGTAATCAAACTATTGCCCGAAAATAATCATTGTCCATTATAATGCATCTTGTAACAAATTTCACAACTTGAATATTCTTCAAGCATGTATTCATCACCCATGTTGAGATTGTTCATTGCAATTGCTTTCCTATTTTGCCAATGTTAAAATCAAATATGCATAGAAAGAAAATCAAACACAAGAAAGATTATAATAGTGGTGGTTAACCAAAGGTAACACAATAAAATATAAAAGAAAAATAATTACAAGTTGTTAAAACTAAAATTAACTAAAGTAATAACCAAAGTAAAAACATTCCCTGGTAACAGCGCTAAAAACTTGTTCGCTCAAATAGTGTGTACCGCAAGCGCACGGGTCATGTACAGGTAATAAAGTGAATTTTTTGAGTTCGGATTGTCGATTTCACGAGGAATGTATACATACTCTAGTTAATTTAATCTTAACAAATAAAATACACAATTAAAAGTTAGTTTTGGAAAATTATAAATTAAAGAAACTAACTTTAAACCAAGTTAAAATAAGGAAAATGGAAGATAAAATAGTTGGGATTCAAGATTTCACTTAACTCTCGCTTAAATAATTTCTCAACACATGCAAATTAATAAATTACTCATTTACAATGTTAGACCCGATTTTTCAAATTTAGCTAATTACCTCTCTCGAGTGAAATTAACCATAATCAATTGGTTTAACATACTATATCTCTATGTCGATTAAAGTTCAATCAATTGCATCAACTCTTTGTGAAAATAGCTCAATTGACCATTTAGAGTTTAAGGTATATCTCTATCCTTAACAAGAACCTAGAGCATTTGTTATTTTGTCTAAAATGCACAATATATCTCGATTATTATACTCTTCAAAAAACATATATTTGGTGATTAATCAAACACTTGGAATAATCTCAATAACAAATCCACATGAAATAAGCTAAAAAAATTAATAAACAAACATTAAAATTACTTAAACCAAGTTAAGCTACATCAATCATCCAACATTAAATAACTAACCCATTGTATAAATATTGCACAAAAATTGAGGTTTATAAAAATACATCACAAAATAAAGAAATCAAAGATTAAAATACAAGATAATGAAATAAATCACTTCCCTTGATTTTTACTCCAAAATTCCTTCAACAATATTTTGGATCTTCACCTCACTTCTTGCTTCCTAGCTTCAATAGAGACTAGGAACTTGAAAATTAAACCAAACTACAAGCTAAATTACAAACTAAAGCAAAAAGAAAGATAAGAAAAGAAAGAAAATAGATAAAGAGGTTAATGTTTGAGAGTGAAAAATTGGGATTTTTTAAGAGGGAAGTGTGAGTATAAATACTCCGAAAAATTAGACCTAAAAATGTCCAAAAAAAGCGATGAAACCAAGCCAAATGCAACCTAAGGCAAAAATAATAAAATCAGAAATTAAAATTCGATTGGACAAAAATTTGCCCACACGATCACGTGAGCGACAGATGAAAAATCTGTTTAAATTTGCTGGGCGCTCAACAGTACAAGGCATGGGCTTAAAGCCCATGCCATATATATATATATATATATATATATATATATATATATATATATATATATATATATATATATATATATATATATTATAATATATTTTCTTTTTCTTTTTCTTATACACAATTTGCAAGTCAAGTCTCTTGTCTTCTGACCTTCTTCAATTTAATCCTTGAATTTTGACTTTTATATATGTATATATATTCTTTTTTCTTTTTCTTATACACAATTTGCAAGTCAAGTCCCTCGTCTTCTAACCTTCTTCAATTTAGTCCTTAAATTTTGACTTTTATTACAAATATGCTCCTGAAATATTTGCATCTCTAGTCCTCCAAATTTTTGAGATGTTGTGATTGAGTCCCCAAACTTTTAATTTCTTTCAATTAGGTCCTTAGACATCAAATTTGCTCTTCTAAATCCATTTTAATTTTTGCATTTCATGAATCTTTGTACTTAACCCCTAGGTACAAGGTTCGAATCCTGTGGAAGGCAAAAATCCACTTCCTGGAAACGAGGCTGTCAGTTCTTGAGGAGCAGGACGACCAGGAGGGAGTGGAAAGACCATGAGTAGATGGCCGGCAGCCCTTGAAGACCGGGTACGCTACAACCATCCTAAAGCTCGCTACATGTGTCAATTAGAAACTTTAATGAGTAGGGCGCACGCACACACTTTAAAAATATATATATATATATCATCATTGCATTTGCTTAATAAGTCTAGCCTTTTTTACTCAAGTTATTAAGTCCATAGGGGTATTTTGAAACCTGGTGGTACCCTTTAATTTTAAAACAATCGGGGAGCTGCCGACTTAAAGCTCGCTAAATGGGTCAATTAGAAAGTTTAAGGGAGTGGGGAAGAAACGAGCATTCATCACGTTAGTTTTTAGAAATCATGCATTTGTACTTGCATAAAGGCTTAGATTAATAGTAGGTTTGAATTGCTTAGTATAAACTTGAATGTCGAAGCACTCATTTAGTGGAGAGTCAGTGCATTTCTAGATTGTCGAAATTGCCGGTAAAATATCACCAAACTAGAGTGGAAAAAGAAAAAAGTGATTTGAGAGTACCCTCTAGAATTGCATCTCGAGAAATAAAAGAAATATTTATTGGGGGATAAATGTCACGAGTGGGAAAGAAATGAATTGACCACTAATGGTGGGTTAGTTTCAACTTAAAACCTCTTTACTCATCAATATTCTCGAAACTTAATTGGCAATTGAAAGTGACTATCCACACACACACCGATCAAACATCGGATTAGCTAAACTTCTTTTTGGTGGCATATTGGAATCATACTTTTGAATTGATTATAAGACTTTACACTCATGAGTAATTTGCAAGTTGTCTAACATTGTTGATCTATATTCCATGTTACTTGAGTGCACTAGTAGATAATTTTTCTCGAGACGAGCAAAATCTCAAATTTGGGGGTGCTTATTTTGCTTTTAAATCGACAATTTAATTAACAAATTGAGCAAATTTCTACTTGTAAATTGTGTTTATCTTGTACAATTAAGTACAACCTCAATTGGAATGAAAATGGACAAGATCGAAGAGCAATTGAGCTAAAAGAAGAGCAAATTTGATGTCCAATGACCTAATTGAAAGAAATCAAAAGTTTGGGGACTCAATCGCAACATCTAAAAAAGTTGGAGGACAGATATGCAAATATTTTAGGGGCATATTTGTAATAAAAGTCAAAATTCAAGGACTAAATTGAAGAAAACAAGAAGATGAGGGACTTGACTTGCAAATTGTGTATAAGAAAAAGAAAAAGAAAATATATATATATATATGTGTGTGTGTGTGTGTGTGTGTGTGTGTGTGTGTGTGTGTGTGTGTGTGTTACGCCCATGCCTTATTCTTTGTTGGGCGCTCGCTAAGAACCAAGCAAATTTAGACAGATTTTTATTATTTTCATCTCCCACGCAATCGCGTTGCCTAATCGAATTTTAATTTCTGATTTTATTATTTTCGCATTAGGTCGCGTTTGGCTCGGTTTGGACGTGTTTTTGGGACATTTTTAGATCTAATTTTTGGGAGATTTATACTCCCACTTCCCTCTTCACAAATCCCAATTTTTCACTCTCAACTCTAGCCTCTTTATTTCTTTTCTTTCTTTTCTTTAGTTTGTAATTTAGCTTGTAGTTTGGTTTAATTTTCAAGTTGCTAATCTCTATTGAAGCTAGGAAGCAAGAAATGATGTGAAGATCCAAAACATTGTTGAAGGAATTTTGGAGTAAAAAACAAGGGAAGTGATTTATTTCCTTATCTTGTATTTTAATCTTTGATTTCTTTATTTTGTGATGTATTTTTATAAACCTCAACTTTTGTACAATATTTATACAATGGGCTAGTTATTTTATGTTGAGATGATTGATGTAGCTTAACTTGGTTTAAGTAATTTTAATGTTTGTTTATTAATTTTTGAGCTTATTTCATGTGTGTTTGTTATTGAGATTATTCAATGTGTTTGATTGATCACCAAATATATGTTTTGTGAAGTGTATGATAATTGAGAGATATTGTGCATTTTAGACAAAATAACAAATGTTTTAGGTTCATGTTAAGGATATAGATATACCTTAAACCCTATATGATCCATTAAACTATTTTCACAAAGAGTTGATTCAATTGATTGGACTTTAATCGATATAGAGATATAATAGGTCAAACCAATTGATTAGAGTTAATTTCACTCGAGAGACACTAGTACAAAAATATCAAAAAAAAATAACAAATTAGCGTCGTTTTTCAAGGAAAACGACGCCTGTAAAAAATGCGGTGGCAAAGTCGTAAATAATTTTGTAATAAAGGCGTCGGTTGTTTCCTACCAACCGATGCCAATTAACCGGCCCAAGTATGGGCGTCGGTTCTTACATAAGAACGACGCCTATACTTGGCCTTTATTTCCCGGTTTTAACCAAAAGTTCAGCCAATATTTCCCGCACCATTTTCAGTTCAACCGAGGTTTCGCCATTGCCCTACTTTCTCACACCGTCGCCGCCGTCCAGTGCGCCACCAGCCCCTCCGCCACCGTACGCCACCAACCCTCCACCATCCGATGATCTCTCTAGCAGCCCCACTGCCACCATCTAGCAGCAATCTCAACCTTGCGCCACCAGCTCGAGGCGCCACAGCCCCTGGCGCCACCGCCCGCGCATGCCACAGCCCCCACACCCGCGCCACCAGCCACCCAAAACCCGCGCACCAATAGAATTTTCTTCGTAGTTTTGATCTGTTAGAATCGAACAATAGAATTTTAACTTGCGGGTTGTCGTTTGTTCAAGTATCTGATCGTAAACATGATTCGTCTCTTTTGATTCTCCTTTCTTGATGGAGCTATAAATTTTGTTTATTGACCAAATTTTGAAGCCCATGTTCTATATTCCTCGCTGTATTTGGATGGCTGTGTAGAAATTTTGAGAAAAAGTAAAAAACCAATTCTTGATTTGTTATTTCTCTCTTACTTTTATTCTTTGAGAACATGTTATTGGTATATGTATATCTGTATTTTGATTTTTCTGTTTGAATTTTAGGTTTCTGCATTTAATCAAATTACTGAAATTTTTGTTACAGAGAAACAGGGTTCGGAATGTTCAGCAGCAGCAGCAGCAAGGTGTAATAAATGCAGAACAAAGCATTACGGAAATTCCTCCCAAGGATATCCCAGCCACCGACTTGGTTTCAGAGTTGAGGTTAGGCGTATGATTCTATTTAAACTCTTCATTTAAATTACCTTTATTCAATTCTTATAAATAAACTAGGATTGACTTTTTGGTGCAGAGATAGGAGAGGAGCAATTGAATTAGTTACGGATAATTAGTGATTGTGAGGTATTTATGAGTGAATTATTTGTACTTGTTGGATGTTTTATTTGAGTACTTGTTGGATGTTCACCAATCCCACAAAAGAAGCTCCCAGAAATCAGTTACTTGTGTGTTTCATCCATTGAAGTCCCGGTTGATGGTGTTAATGGGACAAGTGGATATGGCACAGGGCTAAAAAACGAAGTTGGTGAATATAATTGCTTTCTCAATGTCATAATACAGGTTAGCATTAGAGAACATTTTATAGTTTGTTGTTTCGCTAATATTTCTCCTTGTCTGTTTTATCATTGTCTTGAAAGCAACATCTTTCCTTCTGCCTGAGAATTCATTTCTTCTGTAGACCCATCTTGCAAAATTATTCATTCAAAAGATGTAAATTTTTACTAAAGTTGAGTACACACGGGTTGAGGAACTTCTGATCATAGAGAATTAATAATGTGTTTGTATTATGACAGTATATAATGTGTTGTTTTCAATTGCAAGGTTCTGTTTTAACAACTATATTGTGAAACTTTCTTTGAAGAGTTTGCGAGAATTTTTCAAACTCCAGGCATTCAATCGAAGTGGGTTCCAAAATTCAGTTGGATATCCATTTTCTAAAGACTACATTATAAGGGATTGTTGAGGATGAAGCTGTTGTAGATTTCTTCCCTTTTGAGGTGAGTGTTCGTTGTCCAAGTTGAAAATTTCTCTGACTATTCTTTTAATGGAAGACCTATAAGTGCATGTGTGTATGAGTTATTATGCCACTATTTGATGTTATTTAAAAAAAGTTTATTTGAAATGAATAGCGATTATAAGGAGAATGTATGGTTAAAAAGTAGGGAATCTTTTTTTGGTTTATGTGTAAAATTATTTTATTAATAAATGTATGATTGAAAAGAAGAGATAAAAATGGGTAAAATACTTAGAGGGGCTCAAACGGGACATTGTAATTTAAGTGATTATGAACTGTGAGTACTATGGAATATATATATATATATATATATATATATATATATATATATATATATATATATATATATATATAATAAGTGGGAAGTAATTGTTGATCTTATAATTTTGTATATTTCTTATTCTTTAGCTATGCCTAACTATAAAGCTGTGCCTTTCAACTCAAAAATGCAAGAAACATCTCAGCCTCCTTCACACAAAAAAGTCCCTTGCATCTCACTTTCTCGAAAGTACCATCTTTTCGGAATGGACGTATTAGAAAGAATGAATTGTTCTGCCCTTTTTTTTTCTTTGGTAAGATCAGAATTTGAATTTTCTACTAAAAATATTTATTGATCCTAGTACCAGCAGGACCGATTTTAAGGGCATTTCATCTTTGAATCCAATTCCCAACTTGTGATCCAGAGGATGGTGGCTATGGGAAGCTAAACTATATTCACCATATTCTCTCAAAGCGCCCTCATGTTTTCACTACAGGTGACTTTCCAGTTTCATTTTTTATCTATTCGTTATTTTAGGTAGTGTACCAAATGGTGGCTCAGAAAACAAAAGTTATTTGAATCAATAATTCATTTATACGAGTAACTAATGTATTACATTTTCCATGTTTTGTAGTTTTGGGTTGGCAGAATACTTGTGAGAGTGTTGAAGACATAACAGCAACATTAGCGGCCTTGTCAACTGACATTGGTTTAGGAATGGGCATTTGGAAGGCATTGAGGGAGGGGTTTAATATACTCGAAGAGGCAATGGAATCTGCTATTGAACTACAAATTGCTACTACGAATACAATTGGACACAGTGATTTATTTGAAAGGGAGTTTAGCGGAAAGATTACACCAGTCTGTTGTAGTGATGACTATTAACCCCTGTTTGGTAGTTTTTTTTTAAGAATAGTTTATGTGAAAAGTGAATTTGAGAATAGTTGGTCAATTCCAATTGTGAATTAATGTATGTATTTTTGAGTTTTTTTATTTATTGATTGACATTTGGATTTGATTAGCATATATAAGTATAGTATTTGACTTTCATGATCTGAATTTAATTGGGATTTCACACAATTTATTGGTGGGGAATTTTTTTTATTATTATTATTATTTATTTATTTTTGACTTTAGGCGTCGGTTGTTGACTACGCCTTAAGTATGCACTTTTAGCGTCGCTACTAAAGGCGTCTCATGTACAACCGACGTCTTTTCCACTTTACAACCGACGTCTTTGACTCTTATTGTACTAGTGAGAGGTAAATAGCTAAACATGGAAAATCGGGTCTAACATTGTAAATGAGTAATTTATTAATTTACATGTGTTGAGAAATTACTTAAGCGAGAGTTAAGTGAAATCATGAATCTCAACTATTTTATCTTCCATTTTCCTTATTTTAATTTGGTTTAAAGTTAATTTTTATAATTTAGAATTTTTCAAAATCAACTTTTAATTGTGTGTTTCATTTGTTAAGATTAAATTAACTAGAGTTTACATTCCTCGTGGAATCGACAATTCGAACTCAAAAAGTCCACTTTATTACTTGTACGCGACCCGTGCGCTTGCACTACACACTATTTTGAGCGAACAATCCACATAGTAGCACTGGCCAAGAAAAAGAACTGCAGTATCAAAGACAACGTTTTTCAATTTTTTTTATAGAGCTTTTTTGCCCGAGTTATTATGATAGCCTCGACGGAGAGTTTCATTGACGTGAATTCTCTTTGCAAGAAATGCAATCTCCATTAGAAATCTTGAGTCTTGATTCATCAAATCGATGTACATAATTCAGCTAGAGAAGGAGATTTTTACCTTATCAACCTTGACATGGTCTGAAATTGAAATTCCAAAGTGGCTAGAATCCTTCAAAGATGCACTAGTTTTTCCATTTGACGAGTACCAAAATTAATTAAAATCATGCCTTAAGCAAACAGGTTTTCTTCATTCAATTAAAAGTAACCGAGGTTTCAGATTTTGATACTTGCGGGAAAAAACTAATACACATTTTCAGCCACACCAACCTTTAACTGCTATTATGATGTTCTTGATCCCCATCTTGATTCCTTACATCCTCATCCACTCTGAAGTCTAACCTTTTCGTTCTCTTCGCGAAACTTCTCCGCGATTTAGTAGCCGACTCATTGTTCACATTTGAATGATTATTCAACTCTCCTGATACTGTATGGTGAAATTGATCAATCTGAAAATTGTGATTGGCGGCGGAATCCTTTCCAATTTGAAAACCGAATAAATCCACATGGAAGTAGCATACCATTAGGGAAGAAAAAGTAAGGAAAGAAGTAAAAAGCCTAAATACAAGAATAAAAATGGAGAAATTCGATTCACAATCAAATATGAATCAATCATAATCATTATATAACCAAAAACCCTTAATGGTAGAAATTTTACCATTGTTTCAACTATCCGATCGAATTGCGTCAACACACAACACAATCACCATTACATTTAATGCATTGGAAAATCTTCTAGACGTCTCAATTGTCCATGCTCGGAACTCAATTCCTTAAGCTACTCAAATCAATCGTGCCATAATCATGTACCAAAAGCACATTTTGATAAACAACCTATCATTTGCAATATTAACAAAAATTATAAATACAGTCCTTTTACCAGTATAATTTAGAGCAAAATATCACCATAAAAACCAAAAAAAAAAAATGGTAACTTTGAAGTGCCAGACAGCACAATGAAAATGAAAAAATGCTCTAAATTTAAATTTATACCGAATATTCACAAACTGCTTGGTTTTCAGCTTTGAAAGTCCTAGATAACTTATCATAATCATCTTCATGGACTAGTACCCACCAAGAATTTATATAAAGGATTTCAAGATTTTGAAGATTCTGCCACTCTCCCAAAGCCAATGCACCAACTATTGAAGGCTGAAGCTGCATGAAAAAAATTTGCTTCGTTGTCCCTGTCTGCTAGCATCGTGTCGCACTCGATCAATCGATCGGTCGACCCGATCTACCAAGCTTCGATTTCTGGCGACAATGGAATTAATACGTCTGTGAAGATGAGCAAGGATGCCGTCGGATTTGTCATCGCCAGATTTACTGCAAATGGGTTGTGCCCATGGTTGGAGGGATTTTTCTGAGACACAGAGAGTGTAATGAACATGGGAAGGTCGGTTGGGATGATGAATTGGCTACAAATGATTGGGAGGAAAATCCGGAAGGAAATCTTTAATTATATTATTATTGAAATTGAAAATTATTAATTCTATTATTTCGTTGATTTTTGTTTATCTTTAGATGACATTAAATAAACTTAATATAATAGAGGTGTCAAATCTCAAAAATGATGTTAATAAGGTGGGTATAGAACTAAATTTCACGTATAGATTTCCTCCTAGAAATGGATGCAAGTGTGCATTGGATGGGGTGGGTGGGTTTAACTAAAGAGAATGTATAATATTTTATTTTTCCTTTTATTTTTGGGTAGACTCTTTTAGCTTGTCATTGATTTGTTATTACTTTTTATTTAAATTAAAATAAGGATTATTATAAAACTTAATTAGGGGCAATAAATAATAGTAGATTTTCAATTCTTTATCGATGAAGAAAAGCATGTCAAATTATGTTATCTACTACTATTCAGTACTCAAA